>CM033475.1:59986595-60687486 GCA_019447015.1 Hymenochirus boettgeri | reverse complement strand
TGGTGCTACATATAAACTGTAATTATGGTCATACAAGTTCTACATATAGACTGTAATCATGGTCATATACAATGTCTAACATAGACTGTAATCGGTTTGTGAAGGTTCTCATTCATCCAGGTCATGGTATATCTGTTGTATTCAATTAGATCAACCGGACTTGAAGTTTAGTTCTTGAAGACGTTTCGCTAGTCATCCGACTGGCTTTCTCAATTCAGAATGACTTGTACAAGAATCTGTGCCAATTATGTACCCTGAAAATCCCAATTAGCAATCACAGCCAGGTGTTAAGGGTGTGATTATAGTGGCTAAGAGGTGTTATAGGAACGCCCAGAGTAAGGTGTTAAAACAGCATTGTACATGGCAGACAGTTGGTGTCGAACCCCCCACCTCTATAGGCTTGGTTTCTTTATTTTCACTTAAATGGCCTCCTTAACACCTCTCTTGAACCAGTCACGTTCCTTCGCCAGTATGTTACATTACAATCTTCAAGGTATGTCCTTTATCCTTAAGATGCAGATACACGGCTGAGTCCTGACCCGAGGAATTGGCTCTTTCTGTGCTGGGCCATACGTTGATGCAGTTGCTGTTTGGTCTCCCCCACATACAATCAGAGCATTCTTCACTGCACTGCATATATGATTCGCTTTTCTTGTGTTTTGGTATTGGGTCTTTTCGGATGTACCAATTGCTGCCTTAGTGTGTGGTTCGGTTTAAAGCAGACAGGGATACGATGTTTTTGAAAATTCTCTTAATTTCTCGAGACCCTGCTACATATGGGATGACCATGTTTTGCCCTTCTTCTCCTGTCTTCTTTTTCCCTTCACTGTTGGTACTCGTGTTCTTTTCTTTCCTTCTACTTCTTTTGACAAAGGCCCAGTCTGGATACCACAAGTTTTAAGGGATCCTCTGAGATGTTTCATTTCTTTAGCCTTCGCCCTGTGCTAGTGGGATGTTTCTCGGCTCTGTGTTGCAGGGTTCTGATGACCCCCAGCTTGTGATCTAAAGGGTGGTGGGGAGTCAAACATCAAAACTGATCTGTGTGTGTTGGTTTTCTGTAAACCTCTACTTCCAGTTTACCATTTTCCTTAACTTCTACCAAGCAGTCCAAGAAAGCCAGTTTGTTGTTTTGTACCTCTTCCCTTGTGAATTTAATGTTTTGGTCCACCCATAATGTGTTCTGTGAAAGCTTGTACTTCCTTCTGGTGGATTTTAACCCAGGTGTCATCAACATATCTGAACCATGTGGCTGGGTGCTATGCCCTTAAAGGTATTAAGCGCCTGTGTTTTCTACCTCCTCCATGTAAAGGTTGGCCACAATAGGTGAAACTGAGATCCCATAGCATCCATGTTTTTGCTTATAGAACTTATCCCTGTATTTGAAATAGGTGGTATTCAGGCACAAGTCCAACAAGGAACACACCTTTCTGGGTTGAGATCAGTTCTGCTGGTAAGAGTGCTGTCTTGGCCCAACCGTTTTCTCACCATGTCAACAGCCTCCTTGGTGGGTATACAAGTGAAGAGAGATGTCACATCATAGGATACCAGTTTCTTCTACACCGAGTACTATATCTTCAATCTTGTTGGTGAAATCCTGAGAGTTCTGGATGTGATGCTAGAACTTCCCACCAAAGGTCCTAAGATGTTAGCTAGATATTTTGCCACCTTGTATGTTACCGAGTTGATGCTGCTGACTATAGGTCTTAGTGGGGCCCCTTCCTTATGTTCTTTGGGAGTCCATATATGCATGGATTGCCTCACCGGTAGAGGCGATGATACATTGCTCGGTCAATGGCTTTATCCTTTTGAAGCTGTTGTAGTAAGTCTATGACTATGCTTGTGAAGGTTCTCATTCATCCAGGTCATGGTATATCTGATGTATTCAATTAGATCAACTGGACTTGAAATGTAGTTCTTGAAGACGTTTCGCTAGTCATCCACTGCTTTCTCAATTCAGAATGACTTGTACAAGAATCTGTGTTAACATTACAATCTTCAAAGGTATGTCCTTTATCCTTAAGATGCAGATACACGGCTGAGTCCTGACCCGAGGAATTGGCTCTTCTGTGCTGGGCCATACGTTGATGCAGTTGCTGTTTGGTCTCCCCCACATACAATCAGAGCATTCTTCACTGCACTGCACTGCATTATATGTTGCTTTTCTTGTGTTTAGGTATTGGGTCTTCGGATGTACCAATTGCTGCCTCAGTGTGTTCGGTTTAAAGACAGACAGGGATACGATGTTTTTTGAAAATTCTTCTAATTTCTCGGAGACCCCTGCTACATATGGGATGACCATGTTCTTCCTCCTGTCTTGCTTTTCCCTTCACTGTTGGTATTCGTGTTCTTTCTTTCCTTCTACTTCTTTTGACAAAGGCCCAGTCTGGATATCCACAAGTTTTAAGGGCTCCTCTGAGATGTTTCATTTCTTTAGCCTTCGCCTCTGTGCTAGTGGGATGTTCTCGGCTCTGTGTTGCAGGGTTCTGATGACACCCAGCTTGTGATCTAAAGGGTGGTGGGAGTCAAACATCAATACGTGATCTGTGTGTGTTGGTTTTCTGTAAACCTCTACTTCCAGTTTACCATTTTCCTTAACTTCTACCAACAGTCCAAGAAAGCAGTTTGTTGTTTTGTACCTCTTCCCTTGTGAATTTAATGTTTTGGTCCACCGCATTAATGTGTTCTGTGAAAGCTTGTACTTCCTTCTGGTGGATTTTAACCCAGGTGTCATCAACATATCTGAACCTTGGCTGGGTGCTATGCCCTTAAAGGTATTAAGCGCCTGTGTTTCTTTCCTCCTCATGTAAAGGTTGGCCACAATAGGGAAAAACTGGAGATCCCATAGCACATCCATGTTTTTGCTTATAGAACTATCCCTGTATTTGAAATAGGTGGTATTCAGGCACAAGTCCAACAAGGAACACACCTGTTCTGGGTTGAGATCAGTTCTGCTGGTAAGAGTGCTGTCTTGGCCTAGCCGTTTTCTCACCATGTCAACAGCCTCCTTGGTGGGTATGCAAGTGAGAGAGATGTCACATCATAGGACACCATAGTTTCTTCTGCACCGAGTACTATATCTTCAATCTTGTTGGTGAAATCCTGAGAGTTCTGGATGTGATGCTTAGAACTTCCCACCAAAGGTCCTAAATGTTAGCTAGATATTTTGCCACCTTGTATGTTCAGAGTTGATGCTGCTGTTGTAATGTTAACATACTGGCGAAGGAACGTGACTGGTTCAAGAGAGGTGTTAAGGAGGCCATTTATGTGAAAATAAAGAAACCAAGCCTAAATAGAGGTGGGGGGTTCGACACCACTGTCTGCCATGTACAATGCTGTTTTAAACACCTTACTCTGGGCGTTCCTATAACACCTCTTAGCCACTATCTAATCACACCCTTAACACCTGGCTGTGATATGCTAATTGGGATTTTCCAGGGTACATAATTGCCACAGATTCTTGTCACAGTCATTCTGAATTGAGAAAGCCAGTCGGATGACTAGCGAAACGTCTTCAAGAACTACATTTCAAGTCCAGTTGATCTAATTGAATACAACAGATATAGACTGTAATCATGGTCATACAATGTCTACATATAGACTGTAATCATGGTCATACAATGTCTACATATAAAGTGTAATTATGGTCATACATGTCTACATATAGACTGTAATCATGTCATACCATGGCCATACAATGTCTACATTTAGTCTGTAATCATGGTCATACAATGTCTACATATTGACTGCAATCATGGTGACAAATCCAAAGGCGTTCACAGCACCTGCAAGATTCTGTATTTGAACATATGTAAAATTCTCACTGAAGCTACAGTGTTGGTCGTGTTTCTATTTCACCCTGATTTCGGTCATAAACAGAATTGATTGCTAGAGAAATGTTTATACATCAATGCTAATCATAGTGTCTGATTGTGCTATGGATTTTTTGGGAAGTTAATCTTGTAAAGAACGGACACAAAATGATATTATTTTCTTTTTTTGGTATTATGTATCACCTAAATTTTATTGTATGTGCTTTATTGTGATGTGGCCCACTGGGGGGCCAGCAAGTACTACTAAGCAAGTACTGCTCAGTTTCCTCTTTTTTAATTTGCTTTATGTAATCTATCTGTGTAATTTGAGTGGGACTAAATCTTTCTAAACTTTACAATGTAAAAATGGGAAGTTTTAGAATCTTCTTAGACATTATATATATATATTATATATATAGCAACTCTAGAAACAGAGGCACTCACAGGGCTTCACAAACTAAGAAGTTTATTCCAACAGGAGGTTGACATGTTTCCGCCCCCTCAACGGTCCCGTTTGAGGGGCGGAAACATTTCAACCTCCATGTTGGAATAAACTTTCTTATGTTTGTGAAGCCCTGTGAGTGCCTCTGTTTCTAGAGTTGCTGCTATCCTTGGATTGAGCACCCAGGCAGTTTACGCTCAGGAGTGCCCGCAACCACGAACACCTGTATAATATATATATATAATATATATATATATATATATAGCATTAGCAGAGCCAGCCAAATGAATTGTTCCTGGGATGATTTGGCATCACATCACATCTTCCAAACTTTATTCCATTACATGCCATCACAATGCCCAGCTTAAGGAGGTAAGAATAGAATAATTCTTTTATCTAAGGTCACAAAACTGGTTCTTTTGTATAAAACTGTGACTGAGTTATTCTAATTTTCAATGTCAGTAAAAATGTTTTGTTTCCTTGCTGTTGTTTGTAACAAACAAACATCTTGGCACTTTTTCCATTATCTTTGAGCTTGTTGTTTAGATGTTCCTTGTAGGTATAAAACTTATTGCCAAGTTATTGTAGATCCCAGACAAGTAAAAATTATTCAGACACTTAGATTCAATTTTTGTTCAAATTGTTTTTAATGTTAGACTGTCTGTAGAAATGGAAAGGCAGAGAAGTGATAACATAAACTAGTGGTGGGGGCTACACACATTTTCATCAACAAAACAAAATTGTATAGTTAGGTTTTATCTGTTAAAACAAACAAAAACAACCCTCTAGAGCCATTTGATTGAGACCAGAATACTTTTCATTGATAGTAACAATCACAACAACAAAGATAAAAGTCTGTTTATGGCTAAAGGTTATTTATATTAGGCTATTAGCTACTCGCATTGTGTAATATGTCTATACATTAGGACAAGGGTGCCCAACCTGAGCCACACTGGGGGCCACTAGTGCCCCCATTCAGTTATGGATGTAGCACCTGCCCCACGATCTGCCCACGCCCCACCCCCAAATGCCCAATCCCCACTCACCCATGCATCCTGTGGGCTGCAAAAACCACAAGCGGGCTGCTTGCATCCTGCAAGCGTGGTTGGCCATCACTGCATTAGTTGATAATCAATTATTTACAAAATTTCTTTTTATGTCTGACTCTAAAAGCGTCTTCAAATTTTTTTTATTTTTTTAAATTTAGCTTGACCCCTGCTGTGTAATTCCCCTCCCTTAATTAAATTTCTTTCGGAAGGATAATCCAGATTAAGGAGCATCATGTTAATTCCAAGAGATCTTGACCATAAATCATTCTTAGCATGTCAGAAACATGCTTTGTAAAAATTTAATTACCGTAGGACATGCTGCAGTAGGGTTTTATGTTTGCACGGTATATTTGTTTTTTTAAATGAACTAAAACTATTTATTAACTAAGTTATGTTCAGATTTTTTCCTGCTAACGTACCAATGTAAAAAAGGAATTTAATTTACTTTTAATATATGAGCACAGAGAAACGCCGCCCTTTGACTTTAAAAGGAAAAGTGAAGCCCTTGCTTACGTTAATTTCAGTTCAGCATATGTATAACCTCTGTCAGCACGCAGAATTGTAAACATGGACTTGGATCTATTTTATGTTTAAATTAAGAAAGCTTCCAGATACTGTTTGATACTGTTAATTCACAGAGTATATCTGCTTCATAAAGGCCAATGCAGGGCAGTTTAATTAGCAGTTTCAGATTTTAGATGCCAGGACAGTTAATAGTGGAAAACGGCTCTAGAATTTTTGCTTTCTGTGTAAATTGCTACAGAACATTTCCAGTTCCATAGAAGGACATTGTATTAAACATTTGCTATTGAACATACACTGATCATTTCTGACTGGCAAGTTTGCACCCTAGGGGTGTGACAGCAGGAGCTGTAATGGAATTTGCTATTTTGAGTGGATCAATAGATCGCATTTTTTTCTTTTGGATGGAATTTGTAAAAAAAAAAAAAATACAGCTGTGAAGAGATTTGTTTTTATATCTCGTCACAATCTCTTTCATCCCTGCTATGCTATAGAGATAAAGGAACCTGCATGGGGTGTTATATTCCTATAATATTTTCGTATCCTACTAGGCATAGATCACATGGACTCACATATTAAAGCACTTGGTCACTCCATGGATATTCCACTATTCAAATATGACAGTGCTTTAAATACCATTGGTAAAGATTATACAAGCTCAAGGGCCAAGAAGACTCTTCTTGGCCCTACCCCATGTCAGAGACTACTCAAACTACACTATGACAATATGATATATGTTTTATGTAATTTTATTTATTTAATATTATTACCAACGTCAATCCTTTCTTTAATGTTTTATTTATAGATGTTTTGACCAAGCATATTATATAATATAAAAATATTCTTTATTTCAAACCCACCTCTGCCCATCTTCTAAACTATAAACACACCTATATTAAATGTCAGGTACATGTCTCTTCTGCTTGTATTTAACCTACTGGGCTTTTATTGCTACATTATTTGTAGTAACCAGATAACTTGATGCAAGATGATAAGCTATAAGGCAGGACTTTGTGATACATATTTTGTGTTTGGGATGAACTGAAGTGTGAAAATTACCATTTCCACCATCAACATTTCATCGGTAGAAACTTCACATAAAATTTTGCCACAGGATTTTCAAAGTTTCCATGGATACTTAATTGTGGGCTACATTTTAACAAAAGTCAATAGCACTGTTTTGGGATATGGTGCAAAATAATACCTAACAAAATAGTGTATCAACTCCAGACTAGACGCCTTCGTACAGGGACTTTGCCATCTTTCTCTTTTAGGGGACTTACATATGTAACTTCTTTACCTATAAATGATTAAATGGCAGTCCTTCATAATGTTCTCTTTAAGAAATCTGCTGGTATTTGCACTCACAAATAGGGTGCACAATAAATAGTGTATTCTTAAATATAAAAATACATAATACACAGGACCAAATGATATAAAAAACCAATAAACACACTCAGGTTCGCAAACACTGCCCATAATTTACTAGTTATTATAAGACATTTACCACGCCCTGAAGACAATGTTCTGCTTAAAGTAACTGCCTATGAAAAATGACCGGAAGATTGCTGTTTGGGACTGGCTTGCTCACCCGTCTTAGTGAAAATTTCTGTTTGGGTTTGTTTTTTTTCTAGAATTCTCTTGCTTGACCTGCTAAAAAACAGAGAATGTACCTTCCCCTGTACTTCACCTTTCTTTTTTTATATAAGCAACTTAGTTCTTCAAAAAAAGGGGCGAACTGACCTAGTTTTTTATTGGAAGATTATTTACACTTAGGACAAGTAAAAGAAAAAGCACCATTTACCAGCCTTGTTAAATCCTACCACATCTATTAATATTGTGCCAGATATGTAAGTGATATTTTATTGCTAATTATCAGGGTTATTAAAGTCATTTTCAGCATTCATATTGTTTTTTCTTTAACTCTTTTTGCTGGAACATAGGCACAGTTTGTAGTATTATCCATAAGGGGAGATGCTTTCAGAAGAACTAAACACAATAGTGCAGGTGATTCACAAGTAACTATCCACTTCCCAATCCAAGTTGCTTTGCAATGCCTACAGAAAGGTTTCTTCACAGTGAGTATGGTAAGTTCATGTGGTAATGGCAAGTTGATTGAATATCTTTAAAGGGGGGCTGGATAAGTTTCTTAAACTAAAAAATATTGAGAATACTGGTACTAATAATGTACTGTAGTTCTGGTTGATCCAGGGAATACTTTCCAATTGCAGTTTGAAGCAATTGCGTTTTTTGCCATCCACTGGATCAACTGTTAGGTAGCGTTAAAAAGGAGGGTAAAAATTTTGGATTGATGGACGTGTATCTTTATTCAAACCTCATTACTATGTGTAGATGTGAGGGTGACAGGGATCACCATCCAGGAAACAGGAATAATCAATCATTTAATCATATGCACAGTATTTGTGTCTAGAGAGTTAATAGCTCATTATATGCTTATTCACCTTACTCCACCACCTTAATTATAAGTTTTAATTTAAATGCAATCTCTTTGCTATATCGTGCAGGTCATATTCTTTCAATTTATTTCTACTGCCTCACATTTCCTTTTTCCTCATGTTTATTAATTTGCCTTCCTTTTTAAAAATGTAGTGCCTTGTCACACAGGTCTTGCAGTTTAACTGTGTCTACTACCTGTAGCTTAGAATTTTATTCCCTTCAGATTTGATACGTGAAACACTAAGGCTGTAAAGGCACAAACACATTTCAGCCAAGGATGCCAGATCCCAAGCGGAACTCGGGAGGGGCAGCAAAATGGTCGGAGAAGGCGACTAAAGGGTGGAGTACGAGGCAGATGGGGTTGGGAATTGTTTGTGGGTGAGTAAAGGGGCAATAAATGTGGAAGAGAGAGGGGAAAGATGGATGGGAAGTAGAAGAAGAATGGATGCAGGGTTGTCAAGCTGCACTCAGGCTTCACTAGTGATATGATATTTAATTCAAACAACCATAACAAAGGTTTACTACCTAGCCCGTTCAACAATTGTTTGAAAGTAACTAACTTTAAGAAAATGCATTACATCACATAACCATTCCTGATTATGCAATTAATATACAAACAGATAATTGCAAACATGTTGTGCTGGGAATGTGATGCTCTTATTAATATAAAGCATTACTATAATTCATTGGATAAACTTCGTTTAGATGAATAAGAAATAAGACATAGTAGCTTATATACAATTGTTTTGATTCCAGAAATACAATTACATAATGTGGTAAATAAGAGAAATTGGATTTGTCCTTCTTCACAGAGAATGTAGATTTTGATTACGGAGATTGTAAGCAGGTTGACATGACTGGGTCATTAATCCTTTGTTCTTCCTAATTTTCTCCATCTGGTTTTCAAGGAGGGCTAGAGACTTAAGTGAAACTGACACTGAAAATACATTTCATGAGTATACATCCTCACACACAGATATGTTTCCTTCTGCAAGTTTAAGGAGCTAAGGTTTTTACAATATTGCTAGAGGTATGTACTATAATAAAAAAATAACGTCACCAAGCAATGTGACATTTCTCACAGCCACGATTCATGGCTAACGCTCAGTTCACAAGGAGCATAGCTCAAATCTTTTCCTTTTTACACAAAGTCCTTCCTGTTATCTTTTACTGAAGGATCCAGACCGATCACAATAACAGACTGTCTGCTTGCCATTATTAGCAGTTACAACCTGTACGCAGTTAATTGCTAGATATACCAATAAGCTCTTAAGAACATGAAACGATTAAGATATCAACAACATTTGTTTATGGAATCTCAGGGCCTCTAAAGGTTTTTATTTTCTTTTAGTCCTTTTCATAGTCCTATAGCATAGCGCCATCCCTGGAATGACTTGTTATTTACCAATGTTCCTATGTATTTTTTTATTATTCATTATATAAACTAACATTGATATATCTACGATATAAAGCAGAAATCTTGTATGTATGTATGTATGTATGAATGTATGTATGTATTATGTTGTATGTACTCACCTCACAGCCCACACCCATGAATGCTTCCACATAACCGTGACACCCATGCAGTCCAGTTTGACCAATAAAAAGCCTGCACACTCACTTTGCAGAGTGTGATTCCCCAATTCAGTAACTCAGGTGAAGGGCCTGGGCTCTGTGTGCTGCCCGACTTCAACAACACAGACCAGAGTCCACTCACGTGGCACAACAACTGCGTAATGTATGGCTACACACAACTCGAGAGCTGCACACCAGACAACAGCTTCTATAACGAGGGAACCAGACATTTCCCTTAAGGTCTGTAACACATTACATTTGCTCCTGGAAGGTTTTAAAATATAAACCCTGGAAAGACTATGTTATTATTGGTGATATGAACCACATTTGCAGTTATTGTCATGCTAAGAAATTTAAAGCAGAGCCTCCTGGAATGTGACACGCCACCCCCAGATATGCTGTCATGGACACACTTCCAAACATCACGGTCACGCTCATACCCCAACCACGCCAATAAGCTATATATGCCGAGGATCCTGAAGACGGCGTAAGGCTTCACCGAAACGCGTAGATGTACTTACAATTTACTTACAATAAACTGTGCACAGAAATAAGTTCCACGAGTGCTTCCTTGATCGTTGATATATATAATTATATATTATATATAATTATCAAATATCTGCACTTCTGCTCGTCCGTATTTTCAGTGCCTGGTGCTCTCTGAAGTACAGCATATCTAAATGTATGAGCACTCCGCTGGACTTTTTTAAAAATAGTTGCTTTATTATACATAGAATATCAATCTACGCGTTTCAGCCATGTTTGCCATCCGTTGTCAGATACTCCATTTTGCCATTACATCACCAGATATAGGTAAGTGCCTCCCCTCTCCCATGTACACAATGTGCTAATAAGGAGAGACAATTAAGGTAAGGGGAGTCTTAAGCATAGAATAACCACCCAATCCTATTGAGGTAGGTGGAGCTAAAAAAACAGACAGTGCCAGTTGTTCATTGAGGCACCTTGGTACTAAGGTATCTAAGACTCTAATCCATCTGGCTTCCCTTCTCAATAAGCCCGACCTTGGTCGATGTCCTCATTGGCAGGTTCATATATATATATATATATATATATATATATATATTATATATATATAATTTTATAATCATATTATTATATAACTGAACTGTTATAAGTACAATTTCTGCCTTAATGCACATTATACCCATGTCTAAATGATTAATATAATATGGGGTGTTTGTATGCACATATGGAATGATAAACAGTTTAAACCAAAAACATAATAATAGTTTTTTCTTGGATCGACTGATATTCAGAAAAGCAAGGTGTCAGCATATTTCCAGAGTTTCTTGTCAGTTATATTATGGTTTGCCCAACACACTTTATATAAATGGTTTTTGGAATGGAATAAAAGATAGTTAATTTACATCTACTCGTTTTTTCAAATTTTCAGTCTCTAAATATTTTATGAAGTAATTAAAGCAGATATTTATCGCCAGGTCCCCACAGAGAAAAATGAATAATCCCAAACTAAGGACCAGTCATTACATAAATCCACATGAGCTAATGAAAGGATATCCTTACTTTATCCTGGAAGTAGTTACTGTATATACTGTATTGAATATGTATCCTCTAGATAAAATACACCCTTAGTTACTAGAGATGGCCGAACTTCATAAAGTTTCGAACTTCAGTAAAGTTCAAAAGTTCGAATTCAGACCCATTAAAGTCAATGGGAGAGTAATAGTTTGGTCAGAGTGATTTACAGCTAAACTAACCTACTGTGGCACCTGAAAAATGGTCTGGGCAACATGTCACTATAACCAAAACTTGTTAAAAACACTTCTTATACTCGAGTGGGCAATTGTCGGGTTTTGCGCAAGCTACATTCGAGGGTTACGGCCTATTCGAGGGTTACCGAATGATACTTTCGAGGGTTGAGGAAAATGAACCATAAATTCGAGGGTTTCCGAAATCAAACGATACTTTCGAGGGTTAGCGAAAACAAACGACACTTTCGAGGGTTAGCAAACGATACATTCAAAGGTTTCCGAAAAAGATCCATACATTCTAGGGTTACCGAAAACGAACTATACTTCGAGGGTTAGCAAAAACAATCCACACTTCAAGGGTATCGAAAACAACGATACTTTCGAGAGTTAGTGAACCATACATTCTAGGGTTAGCGAACAGTTTGTAAATTCGATAATTTTCGAATTTACAATAATTATTGAAAATACAGCCGCGAGTCTGGAAAAACTAGGGTTCGAACTAGTTTGAATAGTTTGAGTTGTCCAAACTCATAAAGCTTGAACTCGGGTTCGGTTGTGTGTCCATCTCTATTTTTACAAGATATTTGTCTGCATCATATGCAACAATCCTATTACAGTTTTTAGATTTATACACTTTTTTGTAAATTAGTTTTTTTTTTCTGGTTTTACATATTTAATTGTGTTTTATTTGTGTTTTTTCCTGATTTCTCAATTACTTTATATCCGAGGACCAAATTTGTGGCCCTCCAAAAACTGCAACTCCCCGCATTCCTTGCCTGCTGCAGCCAGGAAATGCTGGAAATTGTAGTTTCCAAACATCGGTTGGGCTCAACATCCCGTGTCTTATATCTGCAAATCTATAGGGTCCTGCAATTCACATTTATTCGTATACAGATTGGCAAGATTAGTAGCACTGTCACCCTATTTAGCTGTAATTTTCCATAACTGTTCCCACAGTCTCCCCCTAGCAGGGCCGATTTTAGGCATTGGCCACAGCAAAGAATTAGGGCCCCTATGTTGATCTATGCTTCTATAGCACCTATTCTTCTCCCTAGCATCTCCCTGTCAGCTTCTACTTGCCATGTTAGACCTGTTCTCCTTGTTCAGCATAACCTGCAACATTGTATCTAGTACAGAGCCTGAACTCCACACACTCTTCATAGCAACAAATGTTGCAATTTGCAAATGAACTGAAGGTGAAGGAAGGAGGGAAAGGATGTGCTCAGCTAATAGTACAGAACAGTTTAAATGCCAGGTAAAAGCTGGCCCCAGAGACTAGCAGCCATGAATCCCTATCCCTGCCTCTTCTTCTTCCCTCATCCAACTCTCCAATTAGAACTTAGAGTGGGTGAGGAGCTGTATATCATGTCAATACTGGCAGCTGAATGGTTTAAAGGTAATACTCTGCTGGCACTGAAAGTGTTAATAGGAAGTCTTTTGGCATTGAATGGTTCATGGTAATACTCTTCTTGCACTAAAAGTGTTACTGGTCAATAATACTATGTGGAAGTCTGCTGGCACCGAAGGGTTAATAGCAATTCTCTGGAAAGTGCTGGCACTGAAAGTATTAATGTAAAATCTGCTGGCACTAAAAGGTTAATGGTAATGTTCTGCTGGCACTGAAATTATTAATGCCAATATTCTTGGAAAAGCACTGAAAGAGTAAAACATCTCAGATCTCACCAAATTTCCCTGTTCTGTCCTACGCGGCTGGCAAAAAATTCTGGGGAGAACCTGGTGCCACATACCGCACATCCACTGAAACCTATCCTGTCCTTCCAACCAGTATTTCATTTGTGGCCAGTGTCGTTGCATTCATAACAAAGTATGTATACACCCCTCCCCCTCACCTGGTACAGCGTGTGCCTCTTACCAACTAGTAAAGCGGTTCCACTATAAAAAAACAGTCACAGTAGACAGTGTCAGAAGCGAAGGAAGAAACCCAGCTGTAGTTTTACAGGCAAAGGGTTTGTTTGTTTTTTGGGGGGAGGGGGTGCACGGGAGGGGAGGGCCCCTAGAGCACTAAAATGGCTAGAAAGGCGCCCCTGCCCCCTAGTGCTGTCAATATTAGATGTTTACAAAGTTGTATCAGTATAATCTGCATTAAAAAAAAACTTTATTAAAGGGCATGTCCACCCCCAAACTCAATTTAACCCCATACTGGCCCCACTCTTGTAGTGTACAAAAATCCTTACCTTACATCCCAGCTCCTTATGGTTGCCATGCTGTTCCCCTCCAAAGCCAGGAAAATTGTAGTGTAGAAGCTCCAGTGACTCATCCTGCGCTTGTCTCTGTCAACCTCGACAAGGTTGAGGCTGCGCAGGAGAGTCCTCCCCTCCCTCTCCCTCCCGTTTTCTTCTCTCCTCCCCTAGTGTAAATTCCCCACTATATATTATATATATTGATCCCCAGCCCCAACCGCCATATAGATTTCATAGAAAGTGCCCCGAAGTTACTTACTTCCCTCTATCCTCCGGTGTCGGAGCAGCCGGCAGCCATGTCCCTGATTGGCTGCCTTTGAGTGACAGGTTGCGAAGCAGCCAATGGAAGACACGCTCTGCAAGGAGGCGTGTCCTTCCCATTGGCTGCCTCCCCCGGACTGTCACTGACAGTGCCAGTGGGAAGGACCGGACCGGAGCGACGAGGGAATTGTCAAGTAAGTAGTGGCAGGAACTTTTGTAAAGTAACCCAGAGGTGAGGCTTAGCGTTTTAAGTCCTCACCCTGGTACTGCAGGAATGATCGGGGAAATGTTAAGTATAATTGTCTTTAACTATACCGTTCAATTGAGAACTGCCTTATACTGGCCTTAGCTAAACCCAAAAATAAAGTGAAGGAATCCTTTTAGAAATTCTGGGCTGAAATGATTTATGTATCAATATTTTACCAGTTTAGATTAAATTGATTTGTACAGAGAATTTTTTTTTTCCATATATTGTATTTGAATTGAACATTGCTCATATGGATCCCTTAATTATCTTTGTGTCCCTCATTAACTGTTTAAAAAAGGGAGATGTCAGTCATATTTGGGCGCAAATCAGCACAGGCATTCTACAAACTACTAACAATCCCCTGGGAATTGCTGTTAAGGTTGTGAGTTGTGTTAGACAGGTGCAAATGTTGGTAAAATACTAAGAATGGATGTTTGGCCCCTGAAAGTTGACTTGTTTTAACTAAGAATCGACAATCATTTTAAAGTGAAACAAACCTGCAAGTCTCAAATTGATCACTTAGACAATGATACATTAGCAAAGTGATCAGTGAAAGGTACAGTATTGGAGGCCAAATTGCAGCAATCATTTATTTGGTAGACTGCAAGACACAAGTTATGCTAGAATTCAATCTAGAAAGACCAACTGGGCAACAGTTGACTAATATAAAAAACTGTCAAAGAAAGGCTCTTCCAGATGTAGAAATGAATAATAATGTAGACATGAGTGTCCGTTAGTATAGTATAGTACAGTACAGTATAATATAGTATAGTACAGTACAATATAGCATAGTACAGTACATATAGCATAGTACAGTACAGTATATATAGTATAGTACAGTATAGCATAGTATAGTACAGTACGTATAATATAGATAGTATCAGTACAGTATAATATAGTACAGTACAGTATAATATAGTATAGTACAGTATATAGAGTAAGTACGTACAAGTATAAATATAGTATAGTACAGTATAATATAGTAATAGTACAATACAGTATATATAGTATAGTACAGTATAGCATAGTATAGTACAGTACAGTAATAATATAGTATAGTACAGTATAATATAGTATAGTACAGTACAGTATAATATAGATATAGTAATACAATATAGTATAGTACAGTACATATAATAAGTATAGTACAGTTAGTCATATATAGTACAGTACAGTATAATTAGTATAGTACATACTATAATATGAAGTACAGAATAATATAGTATAGTACAGTTCAGTATAATATAGTATAGTACGTATAGCATAGTATAGTACCGTACAGTATACATATAGTATAGTACGTATATATAGTATAGTACAGTACAATATAATATTGTACATTACAGTATAATATAGTATCGTACAGTATAATATATTATAGTACAGTACAGTATAATATAGTATAGTACAGTATAGCATAGTATTGGCTCTTTCAGATGTAGCAATGATTATAATGTAGACATATGTCCAAGTTAGTAAAGTACAGTACAGTATAATCATAGTATAATACGTACAGTATAAAATATATAGTACAGTAGTACATAGTATTGGCTCTTCCAGATGTTGCATAAAATTATAATGTAGACATGAATGTCCAAGTTAGTATAGTATAGAATAGGCTACTCCAGATGAAGCAATTAAGGTCGAAGTTTTCCGGTAACATTCCTTTTTTATAAGAAACTTTAAAATCTGTTACAGGCTGAGCTGGATATTCAGTAGATCGAAGCCATCACAGCGGACAGAAATGTATTACTATTGTATTTCTAGACACAGTGTTGAATTTGGCTTCTCTTGAAATTACAAGCATGCTGAGCAAGTGGGCTGTTCATTTATTAAGTACAGTGCCTCTCTAAGGGCTTGTCTACATTTCACTCAGATTATCTGGGTTTGGATGCGCATTATAAACACAGGGAAAGGGCACCATAAACCTGTAAAATGATCCATAAATGCATAAATTAAGATTGCTACTGAACTGAGCTGACTTCACTATCACATCGGCTTAGCTTTGTGGCATGTTCTGTAACCCCCTTTCAACACACCCAGGAGCTCCAGAAGTTCATCCTGTAACTTATTTTGCACTCGGGTGCAGCTTTTACTTGAATGCAACTTAAATCAAAGTGTAAAATTGTCCAAATATACAATAAGATTTCAGGTTTTAACCTCCCTTGTTATCACAAGAATAAATGCTGCATCTTAGCAGGCATTCGATGATTGCCCAGTGTAGCCTGTGGTGTTTCTAGCTTATTTCATACAGCTGCTGAAATATGCTGAAACCTTTAATGTATTTTTTACATAAATATTCATGTGCTGTATCTCCAACACGAAGCTTCATGAAAAGCAGATTCCTCTGAAAAGGTGTTCAATGAACAGAAAAGATCACTGTTCTGCTAAATGTATTTCATGTGTTTGTCAATTCTACTAAAAACATACACGGTCATTTCAGGTCTCTTATTAGGTTTCATCAGCTGGTGGATTTATGTACTGAGATATCCCCGATGTCTAGCCAATCCTTCTACCGCATCTATGCCAGTCATCCTAGTGCAGATTGAAGGCACCAACCCTTAGATTAAATATAAATGCAGCTACATAGTATTCCAGTTACCAGAATTAGTTTACTGAGATATAAGGACAATTTTGGTACTAGATACGAATAATCAAAATCTGATGTTTACATTTTTTTATTTAAGGTTAGTTCCTGGGTCACATGGCTAATTCTAACTGCTGGATCCATGGAGGAGAAAAGGGAAGTTTTTTCACACATTGTTCTATTGCTAAGTGCTGTTGGAACATGGGAATTACAATGCTGTCATGGAATTCCTAGCAGGCCTCAGGTACACTTTAAGGAACTTATATAAACCTGGATGGTGTTATGTCAAATACAGTTTTCAATAGCTTGGAATATGAAGATATTGGATACTTCCTAAAGGCAACTGTGGTCTCCAAACTAGTTAAATTATTAAAAGCCCTTCTGTCATACCTTTAAATTAACCCTCAATCATGTCTCTTAGGTAAAACTGTGATAAGTTTATATGCTGGAAACACTTTCGGCTTTAACCAGCTTGTACCTTCATTAATACCCCCCTCCTCAACGGTGATTTTTTTAAACCTCTGTGCAAGTACTTCCCATCTTTTCCAGAACTAAGTCTTAACCCTGGGGTGGAGGGGAAGAGCAGAGGGTCAGGTGATTAAAGCTACTGCAGCAGAAAGTTTGAACATTATCCCCAATACCCTTTCTGAAAGTTTGCAGCCAGAGATGTGATCAAAGACTCATTTAAGGAAAGAGGCAGGCTTTTATTAAACCCTAACTTGTTAATTAACAGGACATATCCTACCTTTATATATACCTAGAGCAGTGACCTTGATTTTTAAATGGAACAGCAGGTAGAGCTTAAAGAATTGTAAATATTGACAAATTAATTTTAGGATCACAACTACAACAGTGAATACAGTTGAGTAGAGGTAAATTAAACTGGCAAAGTATTCATCATCTGTGTAGATTGAACCATTTCTTTTGAAAAGGCTTTGAATTATTTATCTATAATTTTGAAAAAATCATTATTTATATCAGCCACATCTAGGGAAAAAATCTATTTGGAAATATTTTATTCACCAAAAAGAGTTTGTTAGTAAAATTGTTTTGCATTCAGTGATCATTTTATTAACAGTATCGAGTTAGATTGTGTACATTAATAAAAAACACCTCTTTTATTCTATAAATAGGTCAGAAAGTATTAAAAATGTGGCAATTTTATGGATCAGTCTGACATTGAAACAATGGCCGCTTAAAGGATGCTATGGCACAGCACGAATCATCATCAGAGTACAGGAAGGTGGTAAATAGGGCCCTGAATATACCTGGCTGTAAAGTGGTACCTTTTGTGAGTCTTTCTAAAAGAACTATGTGAGGTTCTTAATGGGAGCCAAGTCTCATCGCGTGTTTTGTTTTTTTTGTCTTGTTCTCGTCTGGTTGGAGGTTTGTCTGCACTTCAGCCCCTTTTTTTGCCTTCTGGGCTATTTTTTGTTCGGCAGTTTTTCCATTTGTGGTATCCCTTCCCCCTGTTTTCCTGTTTTTTTTGTGTCTCCTCTGGTGTAACACCGGTTCATTGGTATCCGCTGTTTTGTCCCTCTCTGCCTGCCACCCTTGCGCTTGTCCCCCTGTTTCTTTTGGCTTTTTATTCTTCTCTCTTCTTTCACCAGGCACTGGTAAGGCCTCATTTGGAATATGCGATGCAGTTTTGGAATCCATATACAAAGGGGACATCTTGGAAATGGAAGCAGTCCAGAGAAGCAACTAAATTAATAAGGGGAATGGAGGGGCTTGAATATGCAGGCAGATTAGACAAGTTAGGGCTGTTTACATTGGAGAAGCGGCGGTTGCGTGGGGACATGATAACTTATACAATATATTAATGGCCCATACAGTAACTCTCTGGTGCATTGTTCACTAATAGGTCATATCAGAGGACTCGGGACATCCTTTAAGTTGGAAGAAAAGAAGTTTCATTCTTCAAGTTAGGAGAGGTTTCTTTACAGTGGAGAACGGTGAAACTACGTGGAACTGTCTTCCCAGCGAGTGGTAATGGCAAGTTCATTGAATAACTTTAAAAGCCTGGATAAGTTTCTAAAACTAAAAACTAAAATATTGAGAATTACTGTAGTTTAATTGCATATAGATCTGGTTGTCCAGGGATACTTTCCGATTGCCGTTTGGAGTCAGGAAGGAATTTTTTTCCCCCCTTTTTAGCTGGGGTTTTTTTGCCTTCCTCTGGATCAACTTAGGTAGGGTTAAAAAAAAAAAAAAAAAAGGTTATAGGTGGACTTGATGGACGAATGTCTTTATCCAACCTTAATTAACTATGTTACATGTTACTATGTTACTATGTATCTGGTACTAGGTCACATTTCATGTAGGGATGTAGTTTCCTCCAAACCGAATTTTAACAACATTTTGTCAGTCAAAACTCCAATGATACTCCACATTAAAACAGCAGGAAACCAATTTTCTCCCATCAGATTAAATATTCAACCTGGCAGGATTGGCCAGCTTTCAATTTCAGTACATTCAGTCAGTCTAGCAATATAAGTGTCATACCATTAATATTCCACCATCTCCATCAATTAGTTACCTGCCCGGTACAATAATATTTACATTTGACATATATGCAAAAGTAGGGGGGAAAGTATGAGTTATGTAATTTCCTTTTTTTTATAAAGTGAATTTTGTGGTACTGTTTTATCACGCTTTAAAAGCAAATCCGCAGCAGGCAAATTGTTTGGTTTGCTTTAGTCTGAAGAAGACCAGATCAGTAACATGGATGACCGACTGCTTCCATTTGAGTATATAATTAGAAAGTTTGTTGTGATTGTAGGCAATTTGCAAGGTATATAGTTATATTTTTGCAATACATTTTTGTTTCAGATTACAATGGGCAAGACAACTTTCTCAGCGAATAGGGAAAGATGGATTGAAGGACACAAAAAAGAGTCTACAGTGAATAATATTATGCAAACCATTCGCAGCTGTAACCGCAGCTTGGAGTCTGAAGAAGGGGATGAAACTATAAGTGATGGCGGATGTACAAGAAAGAACTCGGTGATGGACAGAAATAGACTGCAGTGTAGTGATGTGCCTTATTTTAGTATTTTCATTGTGGGTGAATATTTCACTTGTTTTATTTCTTTGTCTTTGTAGCTGTGGAGACACAAGCCGCTAACTTTCATTTCAAAGTACAAGTTTCTTTCTTTTTTTTTGTTGCTCAGATACGTTTTTTTAGATTTTGTTTGATCTTTTTTACAACATACTGCAGGAGAACAAATCCCTTCACTACTGATGGATGAAAAAAACAACTTATCTTTTTAGACTTCAAGCAATACAACGAAAGAAACTATTCATTTAACTCAATTCACATTGATTTGATGTTGAACGAAATTTTATGTTTTTAGGTCTGTCGTGGGCCCAGAATATTAAGGTCTACAACACACCTGCTATTTTATTTGCACAGATTATATCAGATGGGCGCTGTTTCTCCTCCTGGTGTCTGGAGTTCCATTTCTGTTGTTTTAACTCTCTTTATATCTGCAAATAAAAGATAAAACTATATAGTAAAATATTTTAATTGAACGGCGAAACTAGTCCACCATGTTATGTTAAGTCCTGCCCCCCTGCAGAATCTAAAAAGGAAGATAGGCACTTGGGCATGTAAGAACCACTAGTAAAAAATTGTTTGTGATCATTTTATCGACCTTTATCCTACCAATTGAAGTTAACTATCATCCAACAACTTGCAAGCATAGGGGCTTTTAATCTAAGCATCGGATCATGGTCAGGTCGACTTACAAAGTTGCAATCACAAAATAATTGGGCTAGGCGGAATGTGGCAGAAAGTTAAGAACTGCAAGCAGAAACACATATCCAAAAGACATTAGATTCAAGGATCGACATCAAATCTTTCTAATGCACACGTGTCAAACTCAAGGCCCGCGGGCCGAATCCAGCCCTTCTGGCCATTGTTTGTGCCCCCCCGGTTGCTGTACAGCATCCAAGATTGAATACATTGCTATCCATTTGTGCAGTCCTAGTTAGCGACATAACTAATAGATCTGCCTGCTAGATACCCACAATTGGCTCTTTTTAAACAGCTGATTGCACACCCACCATTACTAGATAGGTGCCACCAGCTGATTGTGGTATCTAGAGTAAATATAGTGAACTAGTTACATAGTATTGAAAGTTAAATAGAGACATTTTGTACTTCCATCTAGTCCAACAATGTGGTAGAACTAGAACTACAAGTCCTGACCAAATTACAGATGATTCTTCACTGTTAGTTAACAGTGGGGCTTGATAGACTTTGGGTTGTTGATTTTAAAGAGCGATGGGTATTTATTGGCTAGGCCAAATGAGAAATATATACTTACAAAAAGGTGACATTTCAGTTTGGCCTCAAAATTTCCATTTGAAATATTTGCAACGCAAATAAATTATATGGCACTAAATAAATATGTTTAACTTTCTGTATTACATAAAATGTGGGGTTGGTCAACATTAAAGATTAACAAATTTGGGAAACTGCTTTCAGAATTGGAATTACCAGTGTAAATACAAACAGGGAAGATTATCTGAACACTTAGTGATTGAAACACAAGGCTGAAGAGAAAGGCCTGTGGCGTGTATGGGAAAGGAGACTGTTGGTGAAGAAAAGCAAATCTAGGGACCAGCAGGAGATATAGAGGAAAAGAAAGATACAGATAAGTAAGATGCAGGTGTAAGAAATAAGGGTAAGAAATATAGAGGATAAGAATGAAAAGAACAGGAGGAACACAAAATGATGATGGGGGGACTTTCTTTACATTTTTACAACTTGTGTACGTGTATCATTTATTTGTTGTATTTGCATTCACTGTTTGTTTGTGATAAAATCAAAGGAATATTGATGGTTAGTTTGATCATGGCTGTATTTCATCTTAGGTTCCTTATGGGAGACTTATCTGACTCTGAAAGTGATATCTATGAGCAGTCAAAGAATGTGACATCAAGGAATGGAAGAGCAACAGAGCAATTTAGCCATGGAACCGAACTAATTCCCTGGTATGTGTTATCAATGAGAGCAGATGTCTACCAATTTCTTCAGCAAGGGATGACGTGTTATTCGTTATGACCATGAGACACATTTTCGTTTCGTGCTTCCTTCAAAAACTATCACCAGAACAACAACTCCACTGACTGGTACAAAACCATCCACATGTCTTGCAAATGCTAAAAATAAATTAGTAACCTAGGTACGCACGGCAGAGATAAAATTTCCCGTTTCTGCAATGCTGAACAATAATGGAAAAATGGACTTGCCGAAGGATATTTTGGACTTGTTCTGCGTAAAGGCTGTTTACATGGGAACATCCGGGAATTGATATGCACACTGTGTGTGTTCAAAACAAACTATTGTATATGAACCTGGAAGAAAATGGAGTCACCTCTGCTTTTTGTGTCTCCATACTACTGACAACAAATTACTGCACTTGTACGCACCAAAGTTATACAGCCAGAACGTTGTATGATGGACTGCTGGAAATAACCAAGGCTGTGAGAGATGAAAAAATCCCCGATCAGAGGCTACAGTGGGGGCGGTAAGGAAGCAATATGTCAGTCTCTACCAGGTAGATAACGGAGTACAAACCAGTATAACAACAATTACACACAAACTTTGCTGAATGCTTCTTTGTTTTACAGTACACATATAAATATATATTTTATTCAATAAGAGGGGAAACATGGTTGCCAGTGTTTTTTTTTTTTGTGTTGTTTTCCTTGTTTTTAATCCCCCCCCCCCTTTTGGGGTCCAAAAAGCAGCCAATAGCAACACTCATTTATTGTAACCGATAACCACCATTGGTTTTGTATGACCATAATTACAGTTTATATGTAGACATTGTATGACCATGATTACAGTCTATATGTAGACATTGTATGACCATGATTACAGTCTATGTTTAGACATTGTATGACCAGTAAAATCAATGGTTACATAATATTTTTACACAGAAAAAGATCAAACATTTATCTCCGAACTTTAGCATTTCCCCAAGACTATAAACTGTCAATCATAATACTAGGATCTTTTAGCTGATTGATATCTGTGACGACTCTTCCTTGGTGGCATGTCCTTTCTGTTTTTTACATTTATATAGATTTAACGTAGAACATACAAAACCAGGTGCCTTAGGTTCTCTCTTGGACAAACCTGCAAATTTAGGGTCATGAATTCCTTACATAGCTAAGAATATAAATAGATATATATACAGTAAATACTAATCAGCTACTAAAAGTCAGCACCTAACAGAGATCCATCAAACTGAAGTCAATCTTAGACTGCAGTAATGATAAATTGGAAAGCGGCATTGACTTTACCCAAGGCAAATGTGTGTAGAGTCATTGCAACGTGTACAGTGCCAACGACTTTGCATTGCCTCTATTGCTATAGATATCCTAAGAGGTTTAAATGCCTGAGATATGTCTCAAATACAGACCTGGTAATTGTCTGCCTTATTATTAATATTATGTATATGTGCAAATTATTTTGGGTAGATACAGACAACTGCAGACAGATGGATCCTCACATTTACCAAAAAAATCCTTGCAGTCTGCTTTCATGTTTTAACTATAATGCTACCACTTTTTTCCCACATCCGTAGAATCCAGCTGAGGACCTAAACCGCTAGTGGGTGGGAAACGGTATAATTTGCCTTTAAACCAACTCCTTCCATCTGATCATACTTTCTATGAGGGAAAGATGCTTAGAAATCACTGTTAGGCAGCATTGAAAAGGGAAGTTTCCCATCATTGTAACTCACATATAACCAACTAGAGTGTTTGAACCGGGCAAGGTCCATTTTCAGAACCCATAGAAGTCAATGGGAGAAAAACAGACTAATGTAGAAATACCAAATAATACGGAGTTTAAAGCACAGGGACTGGAAAATGGTCGGGTGCACGTACAAATCACTGAACATAAAGAAAAACAAACTTCCTTTCATGTAAGCTATTTTCGAGTTTCCACAACATCCAAGGTTGTTATTCAGTAACCCTCAAAGTAGTAACCCTCAAATTAGATAACCCCTTGAAAGTAGATTTGGTAACCCTTCAAACTTAAATTTTATAACCCTAAAAAGTTTCCATATTTTCAAGAATATTATAATCAGGAAGTTCTAAGAACCAAAAGAATCAGGACCCGGATCCCCCCTATACAACGTCACCATTTTAGCTACAGCAAACTGCGCACAGCAGAGAGAGTTTATAATAACAAAGCACTTGATTGAAAGTGGGAAATGTAGAGAGGTTCAGATTGGGATATTTACAAAAATAAAATAGCAGATCAAGAAAAGGAACGTTTGGAAGAATTATAGTTTCCATTAATGGGAAATTTTTTAAAAACCAAAAAAAAATGTCGAAGTAAAAGCAAAATACTGCGCACACTTTATAGTTTATCGTTTATTTGCTTAAAGGCCGTACATCAAAGTACTTTATTCAGTTTGATAAGTCCAATAATAATGGAATACCATACTGAATATTGCATGTGTGACTTTCAGTTAACGGGGAAATATAGTCAATTAATATTTGTTAAATGGTAGGTTGAAAGGGTGCGATGTCTTTTAATATAACGTGAAGATAACATGCCGTGGAAATAATTTGTCAGAATTATGTTGCCTTTTTCCAGTATTTTCCACAAACCTAAATATGAATAACATGAATTAAGCAAAGAAATTGACTAATAACATCAGGAATGGAGGTTCTTTTTTGTTTACTTTGTCTGATAGTTATGCTCAGTATCTTATGTCAACCATGAGGAATTTGTTTAAACTTTTTGAACGTACAGTCCGTTTATAAAAATGGCTACTCTATTGTATACAACTGGAACAGAACATGTGCGTTCATTTGCCATATCAGTACCCCCCATACTACAATTCCGTCAAACCGATACATTTCAAAGAAAACTTTGTTTAGCAAAAAATTGGTGTTTTCTTGGTGCTAACTTGCAAGTTCTGCATTTATTGTTTATTATTTAATTTGTATTTCAATTTAATGGTATTCATATTGGCACTCTATTACCTTGGGTTTAGCACATGGTGCCAGGGCGTGCCTTTTACACCTTTCACACTTACACCAAAACCGCAGTATGGAATTCACATAGGAAACGCAAAATAGCATCCCACTTATGAGATCCATACAATGCAGTGCAGTGCATTTCAAAAATGCATTGCTGCTAGAACATGCCGAAAACTCACTAATTTCGTTCCGTTTCCAGATTCCCAGATCTAGGAGAAATCCCAGAGATCCGAAAATCGAAGAACACGAAAAATTTTCATAGTTTCCAATATACGGAGCCTCGAACATTCAAAAATTCTCGAATATTTCGAATTTTGATCGTATTTTCGAGGATTTTCGAACGTTTAATGTGTTTTCGAAACTAATCGGAAATATTCTATATTCGAAAAAATATCACAAAATACCACTCCGATGTCCCGAAATCCAGATTCGGCGGACATTTGGAACAAGGAGTTTGGGGTGCAGATCGGGGTTCGTGTCGGACCTGGATCAGCACATTTTATATGGGAACAAATGCACTTCTTGTCCAAAGATACGAATGCAAAGTGAAAACTCCTTTAAAAAAAGTATAGTGCATTTTCCCTATTGTGTGAATGTAGCTTTACTGAAAAGAAATTTAGCTATATTCTAGAAAATATACTGGTTCGATGGAGTCTACAGATTCTGTGATTTATGAGGTCTGGAATATGATCATTAATGGGCACGTAGTGCTCTTACTGGAATAGTAAGGAGGATTTATGATATAATATATCTTTTACGTTTCAGGCCCAAATCACAGTAAAGCTGTGCAATATATTGTTACACAATTCCTACTCCTGTAGATAAAAAAATGAAACATTTACTAGTAGGAATAGGTAATTTCATAAAGAAATAAATAAGAGCCTTTGTAACAGCCATGAAATCCCAATCAATGTTAATTTTTAAGGACAATTCTACAAACCCCCCCTCCCCCCTCTGCCTTGCTCCTGTACTTACTTCCATGGAGTTCTGGTCTCTTTTGCCAATCCACGATGTAGGCCATGGAAGACACACGCTGCATAGGAGCATGTCTTCCCATGGCTACATCACACACTGGCACGACAATGGCAGAGGGTGGAATGGACTGTGTGCTGAGGTAAACTTTAAGTAAGTAAGTACCCAGGACTTACAGGGGATTAATAAAAGTTCTTATCATAAAAATGGTGCTAATTTTGCCCCAACCAATCAGATGTTATCAAATGGAAATAAATTTGATGATTAGGGCAAAATTGTTTTTTTCAACGCTAAGAAAATTTATTACATCTCCCTGTTAGTGATTTAGGTCCTTACCCTGGGTACTATGCAGGTACGGAACATAAAAAAGGTTCGAATAATGTCCTTTAATGCATATTACAATTTAGTTACGCCTACTATCAGTGCAGATCAAATAATTCTATATTCTGCAAATAAAAACAATCGACAATTAAAATCCATTTGCATCAGCACCCCACATTTTTAGACATTTCTATTTGTCAAAGTGGATAATCTTGAAAACACTGCCGTATGTAATGTTGTAATGTAATAATATAATAGTGTTTTAGCAGGATGAATTTAAACTTGCTAACCCTTTCCGTGTGGTATCTGCAAATGTATAGGAAGTGTAGATTGGATATTTAAAAACAGTTTCATTGCAGAAAAACTATAAAGTAATGCTCTTGGAATAAAGCTAAATTAATAAATAGTATTTTTGCTCTTTCTTTTAGAACGTCATCCTTGTTTACAATGGCAGCATCGATTATTTACGGCTAATGCAGCCGACTAATAAAGAACTGGTGGATCTCCAGCATCTGATTCAATTCCCAGAGGAATTGCCGTATTCTTACAGAGCAAGAAAAGAGATATATAGAAAAGTGTTGCCAATGGACTACCTCTATTTCCTAACCAAGATCTCAGTAATGAGAATGTGAGACTAACCTCCCAGAAATAAGATCCTCTTTATCTTCTTCTCTATTAAATCTAAAGAATGGAGAACAAAATACTATTGAGGACTTGTGGCGAGATTTAACGAGGTAAGATACAATTGGAGATTCATTTTCTTTTATGTTTTCCACTTAAATGCCAGAATAAAAAAAAAAATCTACAATAGCAATTCTAGGGACATCTTGCTCTCCGCAATCACTACCCTTCATGAGCAATATCCAGTTTACTGATATATTACTGAAAAATTTACTGTCATTTTTTTTAGCACAGGATCTGATTTCTATGTGTTTGCCATACAACCGGATAAATTCCTATTTTAATTTATATTGTGTAAAACGATATGTTACCTTAGCACAGAATAGGAAGAATATTCACAGAAAATGGCATAAATTCCATGGTGGCTCTTATATCAAAACATAAATGAAATGATTAGCTCCCTTTCTCATTGGTTATTAAAATGATTGTTTTATTGAAATGATACTAGAAAGAGGAGACTGAGAAGGCTAGCTTGATGTATCATCTGTTTAAAAAAAACAAGTCTTTTTAAGGTATGGGACAAAAGGGCAATTTTTATGCATTTTTATAGAGCCTGTCATTGGTCAGTCTCGACTGGGCGAGGGGACAGACCAGGACATCAATTGTAAGCTCAATAAAGGTACAGGGGAACTGGCAAAACTCAGGGGTGAGGACCTAGTGGTTTAGGCCTTTAACCAGGAGGAAGAAGGTTGATGTACAATGGTAATTAAAGGTAGCCATACATGTATATGATTATTACCCGGCCGAGCGATCTTCTATGCAACACATGCAATCGCGAAATGAATGGGATTTGCCATTGCATGTCGGTCGCATAGAAGAACAGGAAAGGCAGTCTAATGTCGCGGGAGTAAGTAAAATCGGATTTATGTATGGCCACCTTAACTAGCAATTAAGAGCCAATAAGTACTTTAAAACAGTTGCAGAACAGTAGGAGTACATTGAACGAGGGATTTTGGTCATGAAAAGTGATAACAGACATGATTATAGTAAAATACAGTGACGACTGGATGAATAAATAATTATAGCCAGCCGTTCTAAGAACTTATCTAAAAATATTAGAGGAAAGAGTAATAGAGAACAAAAACAAAACCAATGAGAATGGAATGCGGATTAAAGGGCATCTATAGTGGGAAAATGAACTTTTTTTTCTTTCTTTCCATGTGTTCATAATTCCCACAACCCCAGAGTGTCTTCACTTTTTTCAGATTCCCTCTCTGTACTGAGATACACCAGTATAGAAGAATAGTGATTGCATTGCTCTACTCCTACTGGGACTGTCAATCAAATCCCTGTGACGTGATCCCCCCTCCCCGCTCTGTATAAACATAGAATAAGAGCATTAGCAGGGGAGAGAGGTAGCTTTGATGTAGATATAAGGCTGCACTTGACCCCCTTCTTAATAGCTTTCACTGATTGATGATGGGTCACAAGAGAGAGATCATAAATGACTGTTCTCCTTCTTCTTCCGTCTCCAGGACAGCTTGCTTTCTATTGGCCACTGTGCGTGGGTGTGTTTTTCAGGATGTTGAACTTTTAACTCCTACTGCACATGATAAGCTTGTCGGTTAGCCGGAGTTGAGACATGGAGGAGGTAACAGGGGAGGGGGAAGGGGGAAGTGCTGCACACAGATCTGACACCATGGTTAAACAAAGTCACTGACGAGATAGGATTAAGGCAGCACAGAGTACATGAATTTAACTTTGCAAAGGGGCAATGTGTTTTTTTTCACGTTAGATTCCCTTTAAAAGGAGTTAATTTAACTGTATGATTCTTGCTACCTTAAGGTGGCCTACATATACCCGATATTACTAACCCGACCGAGCGCTCACGCAACGTTTGATCCATCCTGCTCAAACTGCGATGCAGTAGGTGCACAGAGGAACGGGAGAGTTTGGTTCCGGCAGGATCGATCAAACGTCGAGTGAGCGCTCGGTCGGGTAAGTAATATCGGGTATATGTATGGCCACCTTTAGGGAAAATGTTCTTATTTACTAGTAGGACCCCAAGAAGATAAATATCCACTCCTGATTGTAAAGGGATATACAATGGCAGATATTTGACAAATTTCTTTAGATCCAACGGGGTTTGTGTGTATATGAAAATATCAGGTTTACAAAACCATCCTTGTTGACCTAAGATTGGTGGTTTGGCCTGTAAACTTTCCATTGGCCTGGGAAATTTTCATGAGTGTACAGTATATATTTATTTTTCTAGAGATTTTTCATTTAAGGACGGTTCCACCTGGAATGTTTTGTACACCTTAAATTTAATATGCGTAAAGTGTGTACATTCTCTGTATGACATTTCCCTAACAAATTGTTCAAACCGTTTAAGGTTTTTAATTTCAAGTTTTTCGTCTTTTAGAGAGAGAGCAAACTCTGTCTGCTTTGTGTAATCAAAGATTTGTGTGCATTTCAAGATACTTCTTCTTGCAAGGAATACTATAGCATTTCAAAATGTCCAGTTATAGATTTGCTTGGGGAATTTTTAAACGAGCGTCATACATTTGTTGGCTTTGGTGGGTGAGTGGTTGATGATTTTTTTGGCTAAACTAAAAAAAAAAAGTATATTTAAACTGAAGGAGCCGGAGAGAATTTGCAATGACAGAATGAGATATATAATCTTAGGTAAAGATATTCCTCTGATCTTGAAAAGGATTGTTTTTAGAGTGCCTGTACTTAAATTGCAGACACAATCACAGGAATAATAAACATCCAGATTATTAGCAATGTTTCAGCATTAGAAATACCAGAAATAATATTCCTGTACTTGCAGACCTCAAATTCCAAAACATTCAAAATATAATAAAGATTTTTTCCCCACCATGTTGAAATATTGTTAGTGCTAATTCATCAAAAGGATCTAGTTTAAGTTTTATTTGATGATTTTCTTTCTTATCACTGATCCTTTTCAGCATCTGAAAAGAGTCGGTATTCTCTCCCCATGCTCGTGTGGGTTTCCCTGGATACTCCAGTTTCCCTACACAATCATAAAAACATACTAACAAGTTGTAATTAGGGGCTAGATTGTAAGCTCTTTGGGACAGGGCCCGATTTGAATGGACAATATAATTGTAAAGCGCTAATATGGTTGGAAATAAGTAGTAAAATATTACACTAGTATTAAAGAAAATTATATATTTACAGGATCTTTAAAATATTTTCTTATTATTAATGTATGCTTCATATGATATCAATGCATACAGCATGTCCACCACCAGAAAGAAAATCTTCCCCATCCCCCCACAAAAACCAGAGATTGTTATAGTTACTTACCTTACCATCATCCCAGAAGTGCATAATACTTACATTTTTCCAGTGTGTTTTTCCTCCCTGGTCCCCATTTCCTCTTTAAGATCAGAGAGCTTTTACAGAGGAGACTCACTCGATAGCGGAGGTGTGACATAATGCAAAGTAATAATTGGCCGTGATGTTACCTTCATGCCAGTGACTGTTGCAATATGAAGAAAGTCAGCATCTGTGTGAGATGCTGGATTTCTTGTGGAGAGTATTATGGGCTTTGGGGACCAGGGGAGGTAAGTAACTATAGCAATCACATAGCAGGGAACACTCTGAGGCAGCACAGCAACACGATATCTGGACGCCGGCATAAACATCCACATGGTCCTAGGCTGCCAAAAATCCCACAGCAAAAGCAAACAGGCGGCACTTCCAGTTCTGGTTAAAAACAAGCTTATTGCACATACAAAATCACAACATCGTTATCAGTATAAGTCAGAGTTTTGAAGGGGGGGGGGAAGTAATATAGGTTTTCATTCTGGGGGTGGACATGCCCTTAAATATAAATACGTTGTAACTGCTACTTTAAAATTTAATATAGAAGTTCAATTCACATAATTAAAGTACCAAAAATATACTCTGCAAAATAACTATAAGCCACTAAGCTATGGACAACATTGGAGAAACTACAATAGCTCCAGTCTACTTCCTTACTCTGTAATTGTAAAGGCTTTCGATTCAATAATGTAGTAAAACTAATCCACTTAGAAATGCAGACTTTAAGGAGCACTAAGCCCAATTGTCCCTGCAGCCTGATTGAACTTGGTGGGAAATAATGTATAAAACTACTTCAGAATTCTAAAATAAAGGTCAATCATTAAATACATTTCCTTGTGATCTAAATTATGAGATATAAATGACCCCTCATTCAACTCTACAGGGGGCATGTAAATGGACAGGAAAGTGGTTTTGGACCCACAACGATTGAAAGTGCCTTTTTAGAATAAATGTTATAGGCAGGGGCAGTGACATATGAATCATGGCATCAGCAAGGCTTGACCCCACCTAGAGAATGGATTAATGCACTGCCACTGACCTGTACCTGGAACGATACTTCAAACTTGCTTTCCTTCTGTATGAGTAGTACATTTTTTGTTTGTACCATCCAAGAAGGGAAATAGTATTGTTAACCACTATGTATTCTTTAATCCCCAAGTGATTGCCCCCTTCAATCTGCCAATTTTCAAATGAAATGCATAAAACACAAGTAAATAGAGGTAAATAATGAGGAAACTAGTCCAACTGAGATACAACGGCCTGAGTCCCTATACTGGAATATGATTGAGATTTGGTTCTTGCAATTGACTCATGGTGTGTACACTATTCATATGTTGTTGATACTGTTATATTTAGTTGATCTGTTAAATGTTGATAGACTTAATCAAGAGGTTTTTATACGGTCTTACTTTTTGTACAATACAGTAGTTTGTACAATATCCTTTTTTTCTCAACGCTATAGTTAAATGTACAGCAGGTGGCTGTCCTTTATGTGACCTTTTATATTCTCATTAAGTCAAAAAAGTATCTACTACAGTGCTACTTAAATGCTTTTTTAACCTCTCACTGAAAGTGTTGTGGGTCGCTCAAAGTCCTGGTATGGTATCATGTCTAATGATTAGTACCACAGCTGCCCCTCACACACTGCGCCATCACTCAAGAAATAAGATACCTGTGTTTCTTATATGGTGACTGCCTTAGCAACATTACACAATTCTATCGTAAGCAGTTTCCCTGTGAGGAACCAATGTTCCACCAAACCAGTGTTATACATCTAATGTACCGTAGTTCATTTTATTTAGAAAAAGACCAAGGAAACCTCTATTTTTGTATGATAGTAAGAAAAGTTTTATTGAAAATAGAGCCTTTTGTGTGTGGGTATGGGTTAATTGCTACTCGATTTAGATGATTTGTGAAAAAAATGGGCAAAAATATAAAATCATTGGGGTATCTTACAAATTACTATAAGTAATTTGATTCAATCTCTGGTAGAGGAAGGGGTTTATATTCTAATATGGATAATATGATCACTTTTCCAATCCATTAATCATACTTAAGTACAATCTCTGTTTTTGAAATGGAAAATATTATACGTTGTATCTAATATATACTATAGTAAGAATGGGAGCTATGTATAAACTCCCATCAGACGTCTCTAAGAATATTTTTTCTTGCCAAATGAGCAGCTCTTAGCATGATGGACACAACCCATGGATTTAAATCTGCATTATGGTTTTTCAATGCAGTTCTAGTTTTTGTTTGTTTTCAGTGACATTACAAATACATGTAATCCTGGGTTATCTTGTCTTGCATATTATTACAACAGGAGCACTCTTCTACAATAGCTACAGAGGTCACAGTTTAACTGCCCACATGCATTATGGTGCCCATTGCAGTGGCAAGTGTTGAAGTTGTAGATATACCACAAATGCACCGTAAGAGTTAATTTTCAGGTGAATGAACCGATATTACCATGGATATTGTATTGTATGATGGGGTGCCAATGGCTGCAACCGATCTCGGTCACCCATTTGTCCGGATCAGGTGAACAGGAGATCACGGGCGATCGTGTGGGTCCCTATGGGAGCACAATTGGTATGGAAGAACTCTCGGCTGTGGCCGACCGTTCTCTAGTGGCGAACAGTCAGCCAGGACAAATGTTGTCCTTTGTGTACCCAGCCTATGGTCAATCAATGGATCTTTTTGGCCTGGGAGAGATGAGACAATATTTCAGCCACATTATGCCAATTTGGGTTGAATTTGTTAGGGATTTGTATTGATTTACAGACACAAACAGTTTTTCCAAATTTGTTTTTCTGAACGATAGACATGTTGGTTTATTCGCAATTTAGAACACACAGTCAGTCAGGACAATATATTGCAGATATAAACTTTTTATATAGTGCCATTAAAACATGAGTTATTTATTTATATACTAATCACTAAATACCCTTCAATAAATGTGTGATAGCTTAAAACCTCATGAGAAAGACCATTTTCCCTTCCCCCCCCCGTGCCGCCTGCGCCCGCTCCTCTCCGCTCTCGCCTCTCGACGAACAGAACTGCAGAGTAAAGATCTCTATATGGGGTGGAGAAAGGAAAGTGGAATAAAAAAAAAAAGGGCAAGGGAGGGGGGACGCCTGAGCCAGGAGAGCAGGCCCCCTATGGCTTTGAGGCATTAAGGAGCAGAGGAAAAGACCTGCCCAGCAAAGAAACACGCATGAGGCAAAGCGAGCAACAGACCAGATCCGGGAAGAATCTACGACAGCCAAGTCTCAGAACCCACGAGTCAGGAACAGAGCAGGTTCCTTATGGGTGATGAATGCGATTTTAGTGGTGCATTTTAACTTTAATAAAATAATTATAGGGTAACAAAATGATTTCGATGGTGTTAGGGTTTCTACTGGTTTCGAGACTCTTGTCCTCTGGCAGGCTTCTCTTTGCTCTTGATGTGCACTTAAGTAGTTTATAGTATTTGAGGTTGAATAAGACATACGTCCATCCAGTCCAACCCATCTAGCAATATCATTTCCGCCCACTGGAAGGCAAAAAAAACGTTGGAAGGCAAAAAAAACCCCACCAATTCTGTTGGTAATTTCTCACAGGTCTTTGAAGACATTTTGTGGAGTGTATGCTGTTGTATGAAGTCATACACAAAGTTTTAGCAAATTTTTAATGATTGTGTGAATGTTTCTTTGTAAACTTTGCTGTTTGGCTCCATTTCAATGACTGTGGTCAGTTGAGTGCGTTCATTTTGTGATCCAAAAGGATACCCTGATTAACATGCAAATGTATAGGATGACTATTAGCATTTCTCGTGTTCAGCTTTCGTGTGTGCTCATTTTGAAGGAATTGTTTTTATTATATGTTTTGTTCTCTGGGAAAGGAAGACAGAGCAAAGTTCTGTAATGCTTGGATTCCTGTTTTGCATGTGTGATTATTTTGTAAGATTAAAAGAAAACCTGTCAATTAATTTTTTTACATGTGTTATAGTAATTTGGTGTTGAAGTATCCATTAGTCATACTCAAATTCATTCATGTTAAATAGTTTGCACTAAAAATTGACATTCCCTAATAAAAGATGTCTGAACTGTCTCGTTCTGTTTTGGATTTATGGAACTTAGTAAAATCCTAAAGATCCGAAAATGGATCATAGTTTCGGGACTTCGGAGCAATTTTCGATAGTATCAAACATTTGAGGCTATTTTCGAATATAGCCCCGAATGTTCGATAATCTCGAAAATACGCTCGGAAACTAAAAAAATAACATCATTACTCTGAACTAATGTGGATGGTTAAAGGCATTATGTTAGTTTTATGTCAGGCTGAGTACACCATACAATATTTCTGACTGACCAAGCAATGTTACCATGTAAAAGACTATGTCACGGGCGATGTATGTTTAATCTTCACGGGCAACATAATTGGTCGCAGAAAACTGCCGGACGCAGCTACTTTTGCCGCAACCTACTTGTCCGATGTCCTGGCCGTCCACTTGGTAGTGGCGAATAGGGATGGCCGAACTTTCGAACTATATGGAAAGTTTGAAAACAGTTCGAAATAGTTCAAATAGTTACAAAAGTTTGAATTAAATACAAATAAAATATCAATGGTAACTTAATGTAAATGGTTGTGGACCCGGGAAATGGTCTTGGGGAACATTTTTGAAATCCAGGACATTCAAAATCAATTTTACTCTCACCCGTGCCATTTTTGAGGCTGCATTCGAACATTCGATTTTCGGCTAGGTATCATGGACATTTTACTTGCGGATTCGATGTACGTATAGGTTTCAATGGCCTAAATAAAGTGCCTAATAACCATCCATATAAAGTGCCAATATATAAAAGTGCAAAAGTGCAGATGGGATCCGAATGAGACTTGCCATGATCTTGCATTTATCTCTGAGACATCGACAGCGTGATGTATTCATCTCAAACCCTTAATTGAAGCACCTATTGGGATTGTAGGGGTGGGGTAACTGAGGCTTAATTGTTCACTGGGAGTGTTGTTAATTTTACACTGAGAAAGAACGCTGAACGTTCGAAACATGTTGTGACCCTGTTGAAGCAGCATTAAATTTCACTTTGAATTGCAAACTATGGTTTGCTGTGCTTCCCTGCCGTTAGTTGTTCCTGTTGGATCGTCTGGTGTGTGAGCGGACACAACCCGGGATTGATGCTACTGAAATTTCAGCCACACTAACAAATTCTGACTATTAGGTTTCAATAGGACACTAGTCGCGGATTTGATGCTCGGCCTAGGTATCATGGACATTTTACTCGCGGATTCGATGCTCGCGTATAGGTTTTAATGGACATTTACTCGCAGATTCGATGCTGTGTATAGGTTTTAATGGACATTTACTCGTGGATTCGATGCTCGCCTAGGTATCATGGACATTTTACTCACAGATTCGATGCTCGGTATAGGTTTTAATGTGACATTTACTCGAGGATTCGATGCTCGAGTATAGGTATAATAGGCATACTCGCATATTCGATTTCCTCAAATGGTCGAACATTCTATAATTATCGAAAGTCTGGAAAATATTGAAAATCCGGAAATATCGAAAATCCAGGTCCGGATAGTTCGGAAAGTCCGAATTCGTTCGAACTCGAATAGTTTGCTCAAACTCGGGTTTGAGTTCTAGTCCATCTCTAGTGGCGAATGGTCGCTAGAGGCAAATCAATAGTGTTTTGCTTTCTGTGGCAGTGTGTGGTTTATGGGAGTGGTCTCGACACTGAAGATTTAGGGTGTGGTCTGTGTTTAGGGGTGGGGTAAGGGCCCAGACTCTTTGGCCTACAGGCTCCTGTGTGTAAAGCCGGTCCTGCATCTTAATTAGGGAGGGGGAGAGCCATTAAACAGTCAGTACTGTATCAGAATAATTCTATTTTAGGGCAAGGCCACACTGCCCGCCACACGCAATCACATGCGATTCCGGTGCAATTTTGATGTGGTTTGTTTTTAGAGATAGGGAAACGCATCGGAGCGCAATTGCATTGCATGCCTGAAACGCCACATTTTCAGTGCGTTGCGTGTGATTGCAATATTCTAAAAAAATCACATGCTCAATCGCATGCAAAACGCATCAAAATCGCTATAGTGTGCCTAGCCCTTAAACTGTAAAAGAACCACAAGACTTATTGATCATATCACATGACAAGTTCATGTTTAGACTCTGTCAAGATACTTATAAGTAACGGAGGCTTCTGAGTAATTTCCATGTTTCCATGGTAGCCCTTACAAAATGCTTTGCCTCATAAAAGGTTTTTACAGCTAAATGCAAACCAGAGAGCCAATCACAGACCGGTTTATTTATTGAGCCATCATCAGTGTAGTGTAGAGCTGCAAAGCTTAATTTTCTCCTTATTTAATTCATTAGTGGACGTGGGTCATACAAAGTTCTACATTTAGACGGTAATGGGTCATGACACATGTCATAAACATAGACTGTAATACAGGTCATACCATGCTACATAGCAATGTCTACAATAGACTGTAATCATGGTCATACAATGTCTACATATAAACTGTAATTATGGTCATACAATGTCTACATATAGACTGTAATCATGGTCATACAATGTCTAAACATAGACTGTAATCATGGTCATACAATGTCTACATATAGACTGTAATCATGGTCATACAATGTCTACATATAAACTGTAATTATGGTCATACAAGTTCTACATATAGACTGTAATCATGGTCATACAATGTCTAAACATAGACTGTAATCGGTTTGTGAAGGTTCTCATTCATCCAGGTCATGGTATATCTGTTGTATTCAATTAGATCAACCGGACTTGAAGTTTAGTTCTTGAAGACGTTTCGCTAGTCATCCGACTGGCTTTCTCAATTCAGAATGACTTGTACAAGAATCTGTGCCAATTATGTACCCTGGAAAATCCCAATTAGCAATCACAGCCAGGTGTTAAGGGTGTGATTATAGTGGCTAAGAGGTGTTATAGGAACGCCCAGAGTAAGGTGTTAAAACAGCATTGTACATGGCAGACAGTTGGTGTCGAACCCCCCACCTCTATAGGCTTGGTTTCTTTTATTTTCACTTAAATGGCCTCCTTAACACCTCTCTTGAACCAGTCACGTTCCTTCGCCAGTATGTTACATTACAATCTTCAAGGTATGTCCTTTATCCTTAAGATGCAGATACACGGCTGAGTCCTGACCCGAGGAATTGGCTCTTCTGTGCTGGGCCATACGTTGATGCAGTTGCTGTTTGGTCTCCCCCACATACAATCAGAGCATCTTCACTGCACTGCATATATGATTCGCTTTTCTTGTGTTTTGGTATTGGGTCTTTTCGGATGTACCAATTGCTGCCTTAGTGTGTGGTTCGGTTTAAAGCAGACAGGGATACGATGTTTTTGAAAATTCTCTTAATTTCTCGAGACCCTGCTACATATGGGATGACCATGTTGCCTTCTCTCCTGTCTTCTTTTTCCCTTCACTGTTGGTACTCGTGTTCTTTTCTTTCCTTCTACTTCTTTTGACAAAGGCCCAGTCTGGATACCACAAGTTTTAAGGGATCCTCTGAGATGTTTCATTTCTTTAGCCTTCGCCCTGTGCTAGTGGGATGTTTCTCGGCTCTGTGTTGCAGGGTTCTGATGACCCCCAGCTTGTGATCTAAAGGGTGGTGGGGAGTCAAACATCAAAACTGATCTGTGTGTGTTGGTTTTCTGTAAACCTCTACTTCCAGTTTACCATTTTCCTTAACTTCTACCAAGCAGTCCAAGAAAGCCAGTTTGTTGTTTTGTACCTCTTCCCTTGTGAATTTAATGTTTTGGTCCACCCATAATGTGTTCTGTGAAAGCTTGTACTTCCTTCTGGTGGATTTTAACCCAGGTGTCATCAACATATCTGAACCATGTGGCTGGGTGCTATGCCCTTAAAGGTATTAAGCGCCTGTGTTTCTACCTCCTCCATGTAAAGGTTGGCCACAATAGGTGAAACTGAGATCCCATAGCATCCATGTTTTTGCTTATAGAACTTATCCCTGTATTTGAAATAGGTGGTATTCAGGCACAAGTCCAACAAGGAACACACCTTTCTGGGTTGAGATCAGTTCTGCTGGTAAGAGTGCTGTCTTGGCCCAACCGTTTTCTCACCATGTCAACAGCCTCCTTGGTGGGTATACAAGTGAAGAGAGATGTCACATCATAGGATACCAGTTTCTTCTACACCGAGTACTATATCTTCAATCTTGTTGGTGAAATCCTGAGAGTTCTGGATGTGATGCTAGAACTTCCCACCAAAGGTCCTAAGATGTTAGCTAGATATTTTGCCACCTTGTATGTTACCGAGTTGATGCTGCTGACTATAGGTCTTAGTGGGGCCCCTTCCTTATGTTCTTTGGGAGTCCATATATGCATGGATGTGCCTCACCAGGGTAGAGGCGATGATACATTGCTCGGTCAATGGCTTTATCCTTTTGAAGCTGTTGTAGTAAGTCTATGACTATGCTTGTGAAGGTTCTCATTCATCCAGGTCATGGTATATCTGATGTATTCAATTAGATCAACTGGACTTGAAATGTAGTTCTTGAAGACGTTTCGCTAGTCATCCACTGCTTTCTCAATTCAGAATGACTTGTACAAGAATCTGTGTTAACATTACAATCTTCAAAGGTATGTCCTTTATCCTTAAGATGCAGATACACGGCTGAGTCCTGACCCGAGGAATTGGCTCTTCTGTGCTGGGCCATACGTTGATGCAGTTGCTGTTTGGTCTCCCCCACATACAATCAGAGCATTCTTCACTGCACTGCACTGCATTATATGTTGCTTTTCTTGTGTTTAGGTTTGGGTCTTCGGATGTACCAATTGCTGCCTCAGTGTGGTCGGTTTAAAGACAGACAGGGATACGATGTTTTTTGAAAATTCTTCTAATTTCTCGGAGACCCCTGCTACATATGGGATGACCATGTTCTTCCTCCTGTCTTGCTTTTCCCTTCACTGTTGGTATTCGTGTTCTTTCTTTCCTTCTACTTCTTTTGACAAAGGCCCAGTCTGGATACCACAAGTTTTAAGGGCTCCTCTGAGATGTTTCATTTCTTTAGCCTTCGCCTCTGTGCTAGTGGGATGTTCTCGGCTCTGTGTTGCAGGGTTCTGATGACACCCAGCTTGTGATCTAAAGGGTGGTGGGAGTCAAACATCAATACGTGATCTGTGTGTGTTGGTTTTCTGTAAACCTCTACTTCCAGTTTCACATTTTCCTTAACTTCTACCAACAGTCCAAGAAAGCAGTTTGTTGTTTTGTACCTCTTCCCTTGTGAATTTAATGTTTTGGTCCACCGCATTAATGTGTTCTGTGAAAGCTTGTACTTCCTTCTGGTGGATTTTAACCCAGGTGTCATCAACATATCTGAACCTGGCTGGGTGCTATGCCCTTAAAGGTATTAAGCGCCTGTGTTTCTTCTCCTCATGTAAAGGTTGGCCACAATAGGGAAAACTGGAGATCCCATAGCACATCCATGTTTTTGCTTATAGAACTATCCCTGTATTTGAAATAGGTGGTATTCAGGCACAAGTCCAACAAGGAACACACCTGTTCTGGGTTGAATCAGTTCTGCTGGTAAGAGTGCTGTCTTGGCCTAGCCGTTTTCTCACCATGTCAACAGCCTCCTTGGTGGGTATGCAAGTGAGAGAGATGTCACATCATAGGACACCATAGTTTCTTCTGCACCGAGTACTATATCTTCAATCTTGTTGGTGAAATCCTGAGAGTTCTGGATGTGATGCTTAGAACTTCCCACCAAAGGTCCTAAATGTTAGCTAGATATTTTGCCACCTTGTATGTTCAGAGTTGATGCTGCTGTTGTAATGTTAACATACTGGCGAAGGAACGTGACTGGTTCAAGAGAGGTGTTAAGGAGGCCATTTATGTGAAAATAAAGAAACCAAGCCTAAATAGAGGTGGGGGGTTCGACACCACTGTCTGCCATGTACAATGCTGTTTTAACACCTTACTCTGGGCGTTCCTATAACACCTCTTAGCCACTATCTAATCACACCCTTAACACCTGGCTGTGATATGCTAATTGGGATTTTCCAGGGTACATAATTGCCACAGATTCTTGTACAAGTCATTCTGAATTGAGAAAGCCAGTCGGATGACTAGCGAAACGTCTTCAAGAACTACATTTCAAGTCCAGTTGATCTAATTGAATACAACAGATATAGACTGTAATCATGGTCATACAATGTCTACATATAGACTGTAATCATGGTCATACAATGTCTACATATAAAGTGTAATTATGGTCATACATGTCTACATATAGACTGTAATCATGTCATACCATGGCCATACAATGTCTACATTTAGTCTGTAATCATGGTCATACAATGTCTACATATTGACTGCAATCATGGGTGACAAATCCAAAGGCGTTCACAGCACCTGCAAGATTCTGTATTTGAACATATGTAAAATTCTCACTGAAGCTACAGTGTTGGTCGTGTTTCTATTTCACCCTGATTTCGGTCATAAACAGAATTGATTGCTAGAGAAATGTTTATACATCAATGCTAATCATAGTGTCTGATTGTGCTATGGATTTTTTGGGAAGTTAATCTTGTAAAGAACGGACACAAAATGATATTATTTTCTTTTTTTGGTATTATGTATCACCTAAATTTTATTGTATGTGCTTTATTGTGATGTGGCCCACTGGGGGGCCAGCAAGTACTACTAAGCAAGTACTGCTCAGTTTCCTCTTTTTTAATTTGCTTTATGTAATCTATCTGTGTAATTTGAGTGGGACTAAATCTTTCTAAACTTTACAATGTAAAAATGGGAAGTTTTAGAATCTTCTTAGACATTATATATATATATTATATATATAGCAACTCTAGAAACAGAGGCACTCACAGGGCTTCACAAACTAAGAAAGTTTATTCCAACAGGAGGTTGACATGTTTCCGCCCCCTCAACGGTCCCGTTTGAGGGGCGGAAACATTTCAACCTCCATGTTGGAATAAACTTTCTTATGTTTGTGAAGCCCTGTGAGTGCCTCTGTTTCTAGAGTTGCTGCTATCCTTGGATTGAGCACCCAGGCAGTTTACGCTCAGGAGTGCCCGCAACACACGAACACCTGTATAATATTATATATATAATATATATATATATATATATAGCATTAGCAGAGCCAGCCAAATGAATTGTTCCTGGGATGATTTGGCATCACATCACATCTTCCAAACTTTATTTCCATTACATGCCATCACAATGCCCAGCTTAAGGAGGTAAGAATAGAATAATTCTTTTATCTAAGGTCACAAAACTGGTTCTTTTGTATAAAACTGTGACTGAGTTATTCTAATTTTCAATGTCAGTAAAAATGTTTTGTTTCCTTGCTGTTGTTTGTAACAAACAAACATCTTGGCACTTTTTCCATTATCTTTGAGCTTGTTGTTTAGATGTTCCTTGTAGGTATAAAACTTATTGCCAAGTTATTGTAGATTCCCAGACAAGTAAAAATTATTCAGACACTTAGATTCAATTTTTGTTCAAATTGTTTTTAATGTTAGACTGTCTGTAGAAATGGAAAGGCAGAGAAGTGATAACATAAACTAGTGGTGGGGGCTACACACATTTTCATCAACAAAACAAAATCTGTATAGTTAGGTTTTATCTGTTAAAACAAACAAAAACAACCCTCTAGAGCCATTTGATTGAGACCAGAATACTTTTCATTGATAGTAACAATCACAACAACAAAGATAAAAGTCTGTTTATGGCTAAAGGTTATTTATATTAGGCTATTAGCTACTCGCATTGTGTAATATGTCTATACATTAGGACAAGGGTGCCCAACCTGAGCCACACTGGGGGCCACATAGTGCCCCCATTCAGTTATGGATGTAGCACCTGCCCCACGATCTGCCCACGCCCCACCCCCAAATGCCCAATCCCCACTCACCCATGCATCCTGTGGGCTGCAAAAACCACAAGCGGGCTGCTTGCATCCTGCAAGCGTGGTTGGCCATCACTGCATTAGTTGATAATCAATTATTTACAAAATTTCTTTTTATGTCTGACTCTAAAAGCGTCTTCAAATTTTTTTTATTTTTTTAAATTTAGCTTGACCCCTGCTGTGTAATTCCCCTCCCTTAATTAAATTTCTTTCGGAAGGATAATCCAGATTAAGGAGCATCATGTTAATTCCAAGAGATCTTGACCATAAATCTTCTTAGCATGTCAGAAACATGCTTTGTAAAAATTTAATTACCGTAGGACATGCTGCAGTAGGGTTTTATGTTTGCACGGTATATTTGTTTTTTTAAATGAACTAAAACTATTTATTAACTAAGTTAATGTTCAGATTTTTTCCTGCTAACGTACCAATGTAAAAAAGGAATTTAATTTACTTTTAATATATGAGCACAGAGAAACGCCGCCCTTTGACTTTAAAAGGAAAAGTGAAGCCCTTGCTTACGTTAATTTCAGTTCAGCATATGTATAACCTCTGTCAGCACGCAGAATTGTAAACATGGACTTGGATCTATTTTATGTTTAAATTAAGAAAGCTTCCAGATACTGTTTGATACTGTTAATTCACAGAGTATATCTGCTTCAAAAGGCCAATGCAGGGCAGTTTAATTAGCAGTTTCAGATTTTAGATGCCAGGACAGTTAATAGTGGAAAACGGCTCTAGAATTTTTGCTTTCTGTGTAAATTGCTACAGAACATTTCCAGTTCCATAGAAGGACATTGTATTAAACATTTGCTATTGAACATACACTGATCATTTCTGACTGGCAAGTTTGCACCCTAGGGGTGTGACAGCAGGAGCTGTAATGGAATTTGCTATTTTGAGTGGATCAATAGATCGCATTTTTTTCTTTTGGATGGAATTTGTAAAAAAAAAAAAAATACAGCTGTGAAGAGATTTGTTTTTATATCTCGTCACAATCTCTTTCATCCCTGCTATGCTATAGAGATAAAGGAACCTGCATGGGGTGTTATATTCCTATAATATTTTCGTATCCTACTAGGCATAGATCACATGGACTCACATATTAAAGCACTTGGTCACTCCATGGATATTCCACTATTCAAATATGACAGTGCTTTAAATACCATTGGTAAAGATTATACAAGCTCAAGGGCCAAGAAGACTCTTCTTGGCCCTACCCCATGTCAGAGACTACTCAAACTACACTATGACAATATGATATATGTTTTATGTAATTTTATTTATTTAATATTATTACCAACGTCAATCCTTTCTTTAATGTTTTATTTATAGATGTTTTGACCAAGCATATTATATAATATAAAAATATTCTTTATTTCAAACCCACCTCTGCCCATCTTCTAAACCTATAAACACACCTATATTAAATGTCAGGTACATGTCTCTTCTGCTTGTATTTAACCTACTGGGCTTTTATTGCTACATTATTTGTAGTAACCAGATAACTTGATGCAAGATGATAAGCTATAAGGCAGGACTTTGTGATACATATTTTGTGTTTGGGATGAACTGAAGTGTGAAAATTACCATTTCCACCATCAACATTTCATCGGTAGAAACTTCACATAAAATTTTGCCACAGGATTTTCAAAGTTTCCATGGATACTTAATTGTGGGCTACATTTTAACAAAAGTCAATAGCACTGTTTTGGGATATGGTGCAAAATAATACCTAACAAAATAGTGTATCAACTCCAGACTAGACGCCTTCGTACAGGGACTTTGCCATCTTTCTCTTTTAGGGGACTTACATATGTAACTTCTTTACCTATAAATGATTAAATGGCAGTCCTTCATAATGTTCTCTTTAAGAAATCTGCTGGTATTTGCACTCACAAATAGGGTGCACAATAAATAGTGTATTCTTAAATATAAAAATACATAATACACAGGACCAATGATATAAAAAACCAATAAACACACTCAGGTTCGCAAACACTGCCCATAATTTACTAGTTATTATAAGCATTTACCACGCCCTGAAGACAATGTTCTGCTTAAGTAACTGCCTATGAAAATGACCAGGAAGATTGCTGTTTGGGACTGGCTTGCTCACCCGTCTTAGTGAAAATTTCTGTTTGGGTTTGTTTTTTTTCTAGAATTCTCTTGCTTGACCTGCTAAAAAACAGAGAATGTACCTTCCCCTGTACTTCACCTTTCTTTTTTTATAAAGCAACTTAGTTCTTCAAAAAAAGGGGCGAACTGACCTAGTTTTTTATTGGAAGATTATTTACACTTAGGACAAGTAAAAGAAAAAGCACCATTTACCAGCCTTGTTAAATCCTACCACATCTATTAATATGTGCCAGATATGTAAGTGATATTTTATTGCTAATTATCAGGGTTATTAAAGTCATTTTCAGCATTCATATTGTTTTTTCTTTAACTCTTTTTGCTGGAACATAGGCACAGTTTGTAGTATTATCCATAAGGGGAGATGCTTTCAGAAGAACTAAACACAATAGTGCAGGTGATTCACAAGTAACTATCCACTTCCCAATCCAAGTTGCTTTGCAATGCCTACAGAAAGGTTTCTTCACAGTGAGTATGGTAAGTTCATGTGGTAATGGCAAGTTGATTGAATATCTTTAAAGGGGGGCTGGATAAGTTTCTTAAACTAAAAAATATTGAGAATACTGGTACTAATAATGTACTGTAGTTCTGGTTGATCCAGGGAATACTTTCCAATTGCAGTTTGAAGCAATTGCGTTTTTTGCCATCCACTGGATCAACTGTTAGGTAGCGTTAAAAAGGAGGGTAAAAATTTTGGATTGATGGACGTGTATCTTTATTCAAACCTCATTACTATGTGTAGATGTGAGGGTGACAGGGATCACCATCCAGGAAACAGGAATAATCAAATCATTTAATCATATGCACAGTATTTGTGTCTAGAGAGTTAATAGCTCATTATATGCTTATTCACCTTACTCCACCACCTTAATTATAAGTTTTAATTTAAATGCAATCTCTTTGCTATATCGTGCAGGTCATATTCTTTCAATTTATTTCTACTGCCTCACATTTCCTTTTTCCTCATGTTTATTAATTTGCCTTCCTTTTTAAAAATGTAGTGCCTTGTCACACAGGTCTTGCAGTTTAACTGTGTCTACTACCTGTAGCTTAGAATTTTATTCCCTTCAGATTTGATACGTGAAACACTAAGGCTGTAAAGGCACAAACACATTTCAGCCAAGGATGCCAGATCCCAAGCGGAACTCGGGAGGGGCAGCAAAATGGTCGGAGAAGGCGACTAAAGGGTGGAGTACGAGGCAGATGGGGTTGGGAATTGTTTGTGGGTGAGTAAAGGGGCAATAAATGTGGAAGAGAGAGGGGAAAGATGGATGGGAAGTAGAAGAAGAATGGATGCAGGGTTGTCAAGCTGCACTCAGGCTTCACTAGTGATATGATATTTAATTCAAACAACCATAACAAAGGTTTACTACCTAGCCCGTTCAACAATTGTTTGAAAGTAACTAACTTTAAGAAAATGCATTACATCACATAAACCATTCCTGATTATGCAATTAATATACAAACAGATAATTGCAAACATGTTGTGCTGGGAATGTGATGCTCTTATTAATATAAAGCATTACTATAATTCATTGGATAAACTTCGTTTAGATGAATAAGAAATAAGACATAGTAGCTTATATACAATTGTTTTGATTCCAGAAATACAATTACATAATGTGGTAAATAAGAGAAATTGGATTTGTCCTTCTTCACAGAGAATGTAGATTTTGATTACGGAGATTGTAAGCAGGTTGACATGACTGGGTCATTAATCCTTTGTTCTTCCTAATTTTCTCCATCTGGTTTTCAAGGAGGGCTAGAGACTTAAGTGAAACTGACACTGAAAATACATTTCATGAGTATACATCCTCACACCACAGATATGTTTCCTTCTGCAAGTTTAAGGAGCTAAGGTTTTTACAATATTGCTAGAGGTATGTACTATAATAAAAAAATAACGTCACCAAGCAATGTGACATTTCTCACAGCCACGATTCATGGCTAACGCTACAGTTCACAAGGAGCATAGCTCAAATCTTTTCCTTTTTACACAAAGTCCTTCCTGTTATCTTTTACTGAAGGATCCAGACCGATCACAATAACAGACTGTCTGCTTGCCATTATTAGCAGTTACAACCTGTACGCAGTTAATTGCTAGATATACCATAAGCTCTTAAGAACATGAAACGATTAAGATATCAACAACATTTGTTTATGGAATCTCAGGGCCTCTAAAGGTTTTTATTTTCTTTTAGTCCTTTTCATGTCCTATAGCATAGCGCCATCCCTGGAATGACTTGTTATTTACCAATGTTCCTATGTATTTTTTTATTATTCATTATATAAACTAACATTGATATATCTACGATATAAAGCAGAAATCTTGTATGTATGTATGTATGTATGAATGTATGTATGTATGTATGTTGTATGTACTCACCTCACAGCCCACACCCATGAATGCTTCCACATAACCGTGACACCCATGCAGTCCAGTTTGACCAATAAAAAGCCTGCACACTCACTTTGCAGAGTGTGATTCCCCAATTCAGTAACTCAGGTGAAGGGCCCTGGGCTCTGTGTGCTGCCCGACTTCAACAACACAGACCAGAGTCCACTCAGTGGCACAACAACTGCGTAATGTATGGCTACACACAACTCAGAGAGCTGCACACCAGACAACAGCTTCTATAACGAGGGAACCAGACATTTCCCTTAAGGTCTGTAACACATTACATTTGCTCCTGGAGGTTTTAAAATATAAACCCTGGAAAGACTATGTTATTATTGGTGATATGAACCACATTTGCAGTTATTGTCATGCTAAGAAATTTAAAGCAGAGCCTCCTGGAATGTGACACGCCACCCCCAGATATGCTGTCATGGACACACTTCCAAACATCACGGTCACGCTCATACCCCAACCACGCCAATAAGCTTATATGCCGAGGATCCTGAAGACGGCGTAAGGCTTCACCGAAACGCGTAGATGTACTTACAATTTACTTACAATAAACTGTGCACAGAAATAAGTTCCACGAGTGCTTCCTTGATCGTTGATATATATAATTATATATTATATATAATTATCAAATATCTGCACTTCTGCTCGTCCGTATTTTCAGTGCCTGGTGCTCTCTGAAGTACAGCATATCTAAATGTATGAGCACTCCGCTGGACTTTTTTAAAAATAGTTGCTTTATTATACATAGAATATCAATCTACGCGTTTCAGCCATGTTTGCCATCCGTTGTCAGATACTCCATTTTGCCATTACATCACCAGATATAGGTAAGTGCCTCCCCTCTCCCATGTACACAATGTGCTAATAAGGAGAGACAATTAAGGTAAGGGGAGTCTTAAGCATAGAATAACCACCCAATCCTATTGAGGTAGGTGGAGCTAAAAAAACAGACAGTGCCAGTTGTTCATTGAGGCACCTTGGTACTAAGGTATCTAAGACTCTAATCCATCTGGCTTCCCTTCTCAATAAGCCCGACCTTGGTCGATGTCCTCATTGGCAGGTTCATATATATATATATATATATATATATATATATATTATATATATATAATTTTATAATCATATTATTATATAACTGAACTGTTATAAGTACAATTTCTGCCTTAATGCACATTATACCCATGTCTAAATGATTAATATAATATGGGGTGTTTGTATGCACATATGGAATGATAAACAGTTTAAACCAAAAACATAATAATAGTTTTTTCTTGGATCGACTGATATTCAGAAAAGCAAGGTGTCAGCATATTTCCAGAGTTTCTTGTCAGTTATATTATGGTTTGCCCAACACACTTTATATAAATGGTTTTTGGAATGGAATAAAAGATAGTTAATTTACATCTACTCGTTTTTTCAAATTTCAGTCTCTAAATATTTTATGAAGTAATTAAAGCAGATATTTATCGCCAGGTCCCCACAGAGAAAAATGAATAATCCCAAACTAAGGACCAGTCATTACATAAATCCACATGAGCTAATGAAAGGATATCCTTACTTTATCCTGGAAGTAGTTACTGTATATACTGTATTGAATTATGTATCCTCTGATAAAATACACCCTTAGTTACTAGAGATGGCCGAACTTCATAAAGTTTCGAACTTCAGTAAAGTTCAAAAGTTCGAATTCAGACCCATTAAAGTCAATGGGAGAGTAATAGTTTGTCAGAGTGATTTACAGCTAAACTAACCTACTGTGGCACCTGAAAATGGTCTGGGCAACATGTCACTATAACCAAAACTTGTTAAAAACACTTCTTATACTCGAGTGGGCAATTGTCGGGTTTTGCGCAAGCTACATTCGAGGGTTACGGCCTATTCGAGGGTTACCGAATGATACTTTCGAGGGTTGAGGAAAATGAACCATAAATTCGAGGGTTTCCGAAATCAAAACGATACTTTCGAGGGTTAGCGAAAACAAACGACACTTTCGAGGGTTAGCAAACGATACATTCAAAGGTTTCCGAAAAAGATCCATACATTCTAGGGTTACCGAAAACGAACTATACTTCGAGGGTTAGCAAAAACAATCCACACTTCAAGGGTATCGAAAACAAACGATACTTTCGAGAGTTAGTGAACCATACATTCTAGGGTTAGCGAACAGTTTGTAAATTCGATAATTTTCGAATTTACAATAATTATTGAAAATACAGCCGCGAGTCTGGAAAAACTAGGGTTCGAACTAGTTTGAATAGTTTGAGTTGTCCAAACTCATAAAGCTTGAACTCGGGTTCGGTTGTGTGTCCATCTCTATTTTTACAAGATATTTGTCTGCATCATATGCAACAATCCTATTACAGTTTTTAGATTTATACACTTTTTTGTAAATTAGTTTTTTTTTTCTGGTTTTACATATTTAATTGTGTTTTATTTGTGTTTTTTCCTGATTTCTCAATTACTTTATATCCGAGGACCAATTTGTGGCCCTCCAAAAACTGCAACTCCCCGCATTCCCTGCCTGCTGCAGCCAGGAAATGCTGGAAATTGTAGTTTCCAAACATCGGTTGGGCTCAACATCCCGGTCTTATATCTGCAAATCTATAGGGTCCTGCAATTCACATTTATTCGTATACAGATTGGCAAGATTAGTAGCACTGTCACCCTATTTAGCTGTAATTTTCCATAACTGTTCCCACAGTCTCCCCCTAGCAGGGCCGATTTTAGGCATTGGCCACGAGCAAAGAATTAGGGCCCCTATGTTGATCTATGCTTCTATAGCACCTATTCTTCTCCCTAGCATCTCCCTGTCAGCTTCTACTTGCCATGTTAGACCTGTTCTCCTTGTTCAGCATAACCTGCAACATTGTATCTAGTACAGAGCCTGAACTCCACACACTCTTCATAGCAACAAATGTTGCAATTTGCAAATGAACTGAAGGTGAAGGAAGGAGGGAAAGGATGTGCTCAGCTAATAGTACAGAACAGTTTAAATGCCAGGTAAAAGCTGGCCCCAGAGACTAGCAGCCATGAATCCCTATCCCTGCCTCTTCTTCTTCCCTCATCCAACTCTCCAATTAGAACTTAGAGTGGGTGAGGAGCTGTATATCATGTCAATACTGGCAGCTGAATGGTTTAAAGGTAATACTCTGCTGGCACTGAAAGTGTTAATAGGAAGTCTTTTGGCATTGAATGGTTCATGGTAATACTCTTCTTGCACTAAAAGTGTTACTGGTCAATAATACTATGTGGAAGTCTGCTGGCACCGAAGGGTTAATAGCAATTCTCTGGAAAGTGCTGGCACTGAAAGTATTAATGTAAAATCTGCTGGCACTAAAAGGTTAATGGTAATGTTCTGCTGGCACTGAAATTATTAATGCCAATATTCTTGGAAAAGCACTGAAAGAGTAAAACATCTCAGATCTCACCAAATTTCCCTGTTCTGTCCTACGCGGCTGGCAAAAAATTCTGGGGAGAACCTGGTGCCACATACCGCACATCCACTGAAACCTATCCTGTCCTTCCAACCAGTATTTCATTTGTGGCCAGTGTCGTTGCATTCATAACAAAGTATGTATACACCCCTCCCCCTCACCTGGTACAGCGTGTGCCTCTTACCAACTAGTAAAGCGGTTCCACTATAAAAAAACAGTCACAGTAGACAGTGTCAGAAGCGAAGGAAGAAACCCAGCTGTAGTTTTACAGGCAAAGGGTTTGTTTGTTTTTTGGGGGGAGGGGGTGCACGGGAGGGGAGGGCCCCTAGAGCACTAAAATGGCTAGAAAGGCGCCCCTGCCCCCTAGTGCTGTCAATATTAGATGTTTACAAAGTTGTATCAGTATAATCTGCATTAAAAAAAAACTTTATTAAAGGGCATGTCCACCCCCAAACTCAATTTAACCCCATACTGGCCCCACTCTTGTAGTGTACAAAAATCCTTACCTTACATCCCAGCTCCTTATGGTTGCCATGCTGTTCCCCTCCAAAGCCAGGAAAATTGTAGTGTAGAAGCTCCAGTGACTCATCCTGCGCTTGTCTCTGTCAACCTCGACAAGGTTGAGGCTGCGCAGGAGAGTCCTCCCCTCCCTCTCCCTCCCGTTTTCTTCTCTCCTCCCCTAGTGTAAATCCCCACTATATATTATATATATTGATCCCCAGCCCCAACCGCCATATAGATTTCATAGAAAGTGCCCCGAAGTTACTTACTTCCCTCTATCCTCCGGTGTCGGAGCAGCCGGCAGCCATGTCCCTGATTGGCTGCCTTTGAGTGACAGGTTGCGAAGCAGCCAATGGAAGACACGCTCTGCAAGGAGGCGTGTCCTTCCCATTGGCTGCCTCCCTGGACTGTCACTGACAGTGCCAGTGGGAAGGACCGGACCGGAGCGACGAGGGAATTGTCAAGTAAGTAGTGGCAGGACTTTTGTAAAGTAACCCAGAGGTGAGGCTTAGCGTTTTAAGTCCTCACCCTGGTACTGCAGGAATGATCGGGGAAATGTTAAGTATAATTGTCCTTTACTATACCGTTCAATTGAGAACTGCCTTATACTGGCCTTAGCTAAACCCAAAATAAAGTGAAGGAATCCTTTTAGAAATTCTGGGCTGAAATGATTTATGTATCAATATTTTACCAGTTTAGATTAAATTGATTTGTACAGGAATTTTTTTTTCCATATATTGTATTTGAATTGAACATTGCTCATATGGATCCCTTAATTATCTTTGTGTCCCTCATTAACTGTTTAAAAAAGGGAGATGTCAGTCATATTTGGGCGCAAATCAGCACAGGCATTCTACAAACTACTAACAATCCCCTGGGAATTGCTGTTAAGGTTGTGAGTTGTGTTAGACAGGTGCAAATGTTGGTAAAATACTAAGAATGGATGTTGTGGCCCCTGAAAGTTGACTTGTTTTAACTAAAGAATCGACAATCATTTTAAAGTGAAACAAACCTGCAAGTCTCAAATTGATCACTTAGACAATGATACATTTAGCAAAGTGATCAGTGAAAGGTACAGTATTGGAGGCCAAATTGCAGCAATCATTTATTTGGTAGACTGCAAGACACAAGTTATGCTAGAATTCAATCTAGAAAGACCAAACTGGGAACAGTTGACTAATATAAAAAAACTGTCAAAGAAAGGCTCTTCCAGATGTAGAAATGAATAATAATGTAGACATGAGTGTCCGTTAGTATAGTATAGTACAGTACAGTATAATATAGTATAGTACAGTACAATATAGCATAGTACAGTACATATAGCATAGTACAGTACAGTATATATAGTATAGTACAGTATAGCATAGTATAGTACAGTACGTATAATATAGATAGTATCAGTACAGTATAATATAGTACAGTAACAGTATAATAAGTATAGTACAGTATATAGAGTATAGTACGTACAAGTATAAATATAGTATAGTACGTATAATATAGTAATAGTACAATACAGTATATATAGTATAGTACAGTATAGCATAGTATAGTACAGTACAGTAATAATATAGTATAGTACAGTATAATATAGTATAGTACAGTACAGTATAATATAGATATAGTAATACAATAAGTATAGTACAGTACATATAATAAGTATAGTACAGTTAGTCATATAAGTACAGTACAGTATAATTTAGTATAGTACATACGTATAATATGAAGTACAGAATAATATAGTATAGTACAGTTCAGTATAATATAGTATAGTACAGTAGCATAGTATAGTACCGTACAGTATACATATAGTATAGTACGTATATATAGTATAGTACAGTACAATATAATATTGTACATTCACAGTATAATATAGTATCGTACAGTATAATATATTATAGTACAGTACAGTATAATATAGTATAGTACAGTATAGCATAGTATTGGCTCTTTCAGATGTAGCAATGATTATAATGTAGACATATGTCCAAGTTAGTAAAGTACAGTACAGTATAATCATGTATATACGTACAGTATAAAATATATAGTACAGTAGTACATAGTATTGGCTCTTCCAGATGTTGCATAAAATTATAATGTAGACATGAATGTCCAAGTTAGTATAGTATAGAATAGGCTACTCCAGATGAAGCAATTAAGGTCGAAGTTTTCCGGTAACATTCCTTTTTTATAAGAAACTTTAAAATCTGTTACAGGCTGAGCTGGATTCAGTAGATCGAAGCCATCACAGCGGACAGAAATGTATTACTATTGTATTTCTAGACACAGTGTTGAATTTGGCTTCTCTTGAAATTACAAGCATGCTGAGCAAGTGGGCTGTTCAATTTATTAGTACAGTGCCTCTCTAAGGGCTTGTCTACATTTCACTCAGATTATCTGGGTTTGGATGCGCATTATAAACACAGGGAAAGGGCACCATAAACCTGTAAAATGATCCATAAATGCATAATTAAGATTGCTACTGAACTGAGCTGACTTCACTATCACATCGCTTAGCTTTGTGGCATGTTCTGTAACCCCCTTTCAACACAACCCAGGAGCTCCAGAAGTTCATCCTGTAACTTATTTTGCACTCGGGTGCAGCTTTTACTTGAATGCAACTTAAATCAAAGTGTAAAATTGTCCAAATATACAATAAGATTTCAGGTTTTAACCTCCCTTGTTATCACAAGAATAAATGCTGCATCTTAGCAGGCATTCTGATTGCCCAGTGTAGCCTGTGGTGGTTTCTAGCTTATTTCATACAGCTGCTGAAAATATGCTGAAACCTTTAATGTATTTTTTACATAAATATTCATGTGCTGTATCTCCAACACGAAGCTTCATGAAAAGCAGATTCCTCTGAAAAGGTGTTCAATGAACAGAAAAGATCACTGTTCTGCTAAATGTATTTCATGTGTTTGTCAATTCTACTAAAAACATACACGGTCATTTCAGGTCTCTTATTAGGTTTCATCAGCTGGTGGATTTATGTACTGAGATATCCGATGTCTAGCCAATCCTTCTACCGCATCTATGCCAGTCATCCTAGTGCAGATTGAAGGCACCAACCCTTAGATTAAATATAAATGCAGCTACATAGTATTCCAGTTACCAGAATTAGTTTACTGAGATATAAGGACAATTTTGGTACTAGATACGAATAATCAAAATCTGATGTTTACATTTTTTTATTTAAGGTTAGTTCCTGGGTCACATGGCTAATTCTAACTGCTGGATCCATGGAGGAGAAAAGGGAAGTTTTTTCACACATTGTTCATATTGCTAAGTGCTGTTGGAACATGGGAATTACAATGCTGTCATGGAATTCCTAGCAGGCCTCAGGTACACTTTAAGGAACTTATATAAACCTGGATGGTGTTATGTCAAATACAGTTTTCAATAGCTTGGAATATGAAGATATTGGATACTTCCTAAAGGCAACTGTGGTCTCCAAAACTAGTTAAATTAATTAAAAGCCCTTCTGTCATACCTTTAAATTAACCCTCAATCATGTCTCTCTAGGTAAAACTGGTGATAAGTTTATATGCTGAAACACTTTCGGCTTTAACCAGCTTGTACCTTCATTAATACCCCCCTCCTCAACGGTGATTTTTTTAAACCTCTGTGCAAGTACTTCCCATCTTTCCAGAACTAAGTCTTAACCCTGGGGTGGAGGGGAAGAGCAGAGGGTCAGGTGATTAAAGCTACTGCAGCAGAAAGTTTGAACATTATCCCAATACCCTTTCTGAAAGTTTGCAGCCAGAGATGTGATCAAAGACTCATTTAAGGAAAGAGGGCAGGCTTTTATTAAACCCTAACTTGTTAATTAACAGGACATATCCTACCCTTTATATATACCTAGAGCAGTGACCTTGAGTTTTTAAATGGAACAGCAGGTAGAGCTTAAAGAATTGTAAATATTGACAAATTAATTTTAGGATCACAACTACAACAGTGAATAACAGTTGATAGAGGTAAATTAAACTGGCAAAGTATTCATCATCTGTGTAGATTGAACCATTTCTTTTAAAAAGGCTTTGAATTATTTATCTTAATTTTGAAAAAATCAATTATTTATATCAGCCACATCTAGGGAAAAAATCTATTTGGAAATATTTTATTCACCAAAAAGAGTTTGTTAGTAAAATGTGTTTTCATTCAGTGATCATTTTATTAACAGTATCGAGTTAGATTGTGTACATTAATAAAAAACACCTCTTTTATTCTATAAATAGGTCAGAAAGTATTAAAAATGTGCAATTTATGGATCAGTCTGACATTGAAACAATGGCCGCTTAAAGGATGCTATGGCACAGCACGAATCATCATCAGAGTACAGGAAGGTGGTAAATAGGGCCCTGAATATACCTGGCTGTAAAGTGGTACCTTTTGTGAGTCTTTCTAAAAGAACTATGTGAGGTTCTTAATGGGAGCCAAGTCTCATCGCGTTTTTGTTTGTGTTGTCTTGTTCTGTCTGGTTGGAGGTTTGTCCTGCACTCCGCCCCTTTTTTTGCCTTCGGGCTATTTTTTGTTCGGCAGTTATTTCCCTTTGTGGTTACCTTCCCCCTGTTTTCCTGTTTTTTTTGTGTCTCCTCTGGTGTAACACCGCGTTCATTCGGTATCCCGTGTTTTGTCCCTCTCTGCCTGCCACCCTTGCCCGCTTGTCCCCTGTTTCTATTTGGCTTTTTTTCTTCTCTCTTCTTTACTCAGGCACTGGTAAGGCCTCATTTGGAATATGCGATGCAGTTTTGGAATCCATATACAAAGGGGACATCTTGGAAATGGAAGCAGTCCAGAGAAGCAACTAAATTAAATAAGGGGAATGGAGGGCTTGAATATGCAGGCAGATTAGACAAGTTAGGGCTGTTTACATTGGAGAAGCGGCGGTTGCGTGGGGACATGATAACTTATACAATATATTAATGGCCCATACAGTAACTCTCTGGTGCATTGTTCACTAATAGGTCATATCAGAGGACTCGGGACATCCTTTAAGGTTGGAAGAAAAGAAGTTCATTCTCAAGTTAGGAGAGGTTTCTTTACAGTGAGAACGGTGAAACTAGGTGGAACTGTCTTCCAGCGAGTGGTAATGGCAAGTTCATTGAATAACTTTAAAAAGCCTGGATAAGTTTCTAAACTAAAACTAAAAAATATGAGAATTCTGTAGTTTAATTGCATATGATCTGGTTGTCCAGGGATACTTTCCGATTGCCGTTTGGAGTCAGGAAGGAATTTTTTTTCCCCCCTTTTTAGCTGGGGTTTTTTTGCCTTCCTCTGGATCAACGTTAGGTAGGGTTAAAAAAAAAAAAAAAAAAGGTTATAGGTGGACTTGATGGACGAATGTCTTTATCCAACCTTAATTACTATGTTACATGTTACTATGTTACTATGTATCTGGTACTAGGTCACATTTCATGTAGGGATGTAGTTTCCTCCAAACCTGAATTTTAACAACATTTTGTCAGTCAAAACTCCAATGATACTCCACATTAAAACAGCAGGAAACCAATTTTCTCCCATCAGATTAAATATTCAACCTGGCAGGATGGCCACTTTCAATTTCAGTACATTCAGTCCAGTCTAGCAATATAAAGTGTCATACCATTAATATTCCACCATCTCCTCCAATTAGTTACCTGCCCGGTACAATAATATTTACATTTGACATATATGCAAAAGTAGGGGGGAAAGTATGAGTTATGTAATTTTTTCTTTTTTATAAAGTGAATTTTGTGGTACTGTTTTATCACGCTTTAAAAGCAAATCCGCAGCAGGCAAATTGTTTGGTTTGCTTTAGTCTGAAGAAGACCAGATCAGTAACATGATGACCGCTCTTCCATTTGAGTATATAATTAGAAAGTTTGTTGTGATTGTAGGCAATTTGCAAGGTATATAGTTATATTTTTGCAATACATTTTGTTTCAGATTACAATGGGCAAGACAACTTTCTCAGCGAATAGGGAAAGATGGATTGAAGGACACAAAAAAGAGTCTAACAGTGAATAATATTATGCAAACCATTCGCAGCTGTAACCGCAGCTTGGAGTCTGAAGAAGAGGGATGAAACTATAAGTGATGGCGGATGTACAAGAAAGAACTCGGTGATGGACAGAAATAGACTGCAGTGGAGTGATGTGCCTTATTTTAGTATTTTCATTGTGGGTGAATATTTCACTTGTTTTATTTCTTTGTCTTTGTAGCTATGGAGACACAAGCCGCTAACTTTCATTTCAAAGTACACAGTTTCTTTCTTTTTTTTGTTGCTCAGATACGTTTTTTTAGATTTTGTTTGATCTTTTTTACAACATACTGCAGGAGAACAAATCCCTTCACTACTGATGGTGAAAAAAACAACTTATCTTTTTAGACTTCAAGCAATACAACGAAAGAAACTATTCATTTAACTCAATTCACATTGATTTGATGTTGAACGAAATTTTATGTTTTTAGGTCTGTGCGTGGGCCCAGAATATTAAGGTCTACAACACACCTGCTATTTTATTATTGCACAGATTATATCAGATGGGCGCTGTTTCTCCTCCTGTGTCTGGAGTTCCATTTCTGTTGTTTTAACTCTCTTTATATCTGCAAATAAAAGATAAAACTATATAGTAAAATATTTTAATTGAACGGCGAAACTAGTCCACCATGTTATGTTAAGTCCTGCCCCCCTGCAGAATCTAAAAAGGAAGATAGGCACTTGGGCATGTAAGAACCACTAGTAAAAAATTGTTTGTGATCATTTTATCGACCTTTATCCTACCAATTGAAGTTAACTATCATCCAACAACTTGCAAGCAATAGGGGCTTTTAATCTAAGCATCGGATCATGGTCAGGTCGACTTACAAAAGTTGCAATCACAAAATAATTGGGCTAGGCGGAATGTGGCAGAAAGTTAAGAACTGCAAGCAGAAACACATATCCAAAAGACATTAGATTCAAGGATCGACATCAAATCTTTCTAATGCACACGTGTCAAACTCAAGGCCCGCGGGCCGAATCCAGCCCTTCTGGCCATTGTTTGTGCCCCCCCGGTTGCTGTACAGCATCCAAGATTGAATACATTGCTATCCATTTGTGCAGTCCTAGTTAGCGACATAACTAATAGATCTGCCTGCTAGATACCCACAATTGGCTCTTTTTAAACAGCTGATTGCACACCCACCATTACTAGATAGGTGCCACCAGCTGATTGTGGTATCTAGAGTAAATATAGTGAACTAGTTACATAGTATTGAAAGTTAAATAGAGACATTTTGTACTTCCATCTAGTCCAACAATGTGGTAGAACTAGAACTACAAGACCTGACCAAATTACAGATGATTCTTCACTGTTAGTTAACAGTGGGGCTTGATAGACTTTGGGTTGTTGATTTTAAAGAGCGATGGGTATTTATTGGCTAGGCCAAATGAGAAATATATACTTACAAAAAGGTGACATTTCAGTTTGGCCTCAAAATTTCCATTTGAAATATTTGCAACGCAAATAAATTATATGGCACTAAATAAATATGTTTAACTTTCTGTATTACATAAAATGTGGGGTTGGTCAACATTAAAGATTAACAAATTTGGGAAACTGCTTTCAGAATTGGAATTACCAGTGTAAATACAAACAGGGAAGATTATCTGAACACTTAGTGATTGAAACACAAGGCTGAAGAGAAAGGCCTGTGCGCGTGTATGGGAAAGGAGACTGTTGGTGAAGAAAAGCAAATCTAGGGACCAGCAGGAGATATAGAGGAAAAGAAAGATACAGATAAGTAAGATGCAGGTGTAAGAAATAAGGGTAAGAAATATAGAGGATAAGAATGAAAAGAACAGGAGGAACACAAAATGATGATGGGGGGACTTTCTTTACATTTTTACAACTTGTGTACGTGTATCATTTATTTGTTGTATTTGCATTCACTGTTTGTTTGTGATAAAATCAAAGGAATATTGATGGTTAGTTTGATCATGGCTGTATTTCATCTTAGGTTCCTTATGGGAGACTTATCTGACTCTGAAAGTGATATCTATGAGCAGTCAAAGAATGTGACATCAAGGAATGGAAGAGCAACAGAGCAATTTAGCCATGGAACCGAACTAATTCCCTGGTATGTGTTATCAATGAGAGCAGATGTCTACCAATTTCTTCAGCAAGGGATGACGTGTTATTCGTTATGACCATGAGACACATTTTCGTTTCGTGCTTCCTTCAAAAACTATCACCAGAACAACAACTCCACTGACTGGTACAAAACCATCCACATGTCTTGCAAATGCTAAAAATAAATTAGTAACCTAGGTACGCACGGCAGAGATAAAATTTCCCGTTTCTGCAATGCTGAACAATAATGGAAAAATGGACTTGCCGAAGGATATTTTGGACTTGTTCTGCGTAAAGGCTGTTTACATGGGAACATCCGGGAATTGATATGCACACTGTGTGTGTTCAAAACAAACTATTATATATGAACCTGGAAGAAAATGGAGTCACCTCTGCTTTTTGTGTCTCCATACTACTGACAACAAATTACTGCACTTGTAGCACACAAAGTTATACAGCCGAACTGTTGTATGATGGAACTGCTGGAACTAACCAAGGCTGTGAGAAGATGAAAAAATTCCGCCGATCAGAGGCTACAGTGGGCGCTAAGGAAGCATAGTCAGTCTCTACCAGGTAGATACGTGAGTACAAAACAGTATAACAACAATTACACACAACAATCCTTTATGAATGTTCTTGTTTTTAGCAAGTACACATATAAATATATATTTTATTCAATAAGAGGGAAACATGGTTTGCCAGTGTTTTTTTTTTTTGTGTTGTTTTCCTTGTTTTTAATCCCCCCCCCCCTTTTGGGGTCCAAAAAGCAGCCAATAGCAACACTCATTTATTGTAACCGATAACCACCATTGGTTCATTGTATGACCATGATTACAGTCTATGTTTAGACATTGTATGACCACGATTACAGTCTATATGTAGAACTTTGTATGACCACGTCACTAATGAATTAAATAAGGAGAAAATTAAGCTTTGCAGCTCTACACTACACTGATGATGGCTCAATAAATAAACCGGTCTGTGATTGGCTCTCTGGTTTGCATTTAGCTGTAAAAACCTTTTATGAGGCAAAGCATTTTGTAAGGGCTACCATGGAAACATGGAAATTACTCAGAAGCCTCCGTTACTTATAAGTATCTTGACAGAGTCTAAACAATGAACTTGTCATGTGATATGATCAATAAGTCTTGTGGTTCTTTTACAGTTTAAGGGCTAGGCCACACTATAGCGATTTTGATGCGTTTGTGCATGCGATTGAGCATGTGATTTTTTTAGAATATTGCAATCACGGCAACGCACTGAAAATGTGCGATTTCAGGTGCAATGCAATTGCGCATCCGATGCGTTTCCCTATCTCTAAAGAAACAAACACATCAAAATTGCACCGGAATCGCATGTGATTGCGTGTGCGGGGCAGTGTGGCCTTGCCCTAAAATAGAATTATTCTGATACAGTAACTGACTGTTTAATGGCTCCTCCCCCTCCCTAATTAAGATGCAGGACCGGCTTTACACATCAGGAGCCTGTAGGCCCAAAGAGTCTGGGGCCCTTAGCCCCACCCCTAAACACAGACCACACCCATAAATCTTCAGTGTCAGAGACCACTCCCATAAACCTACACACTGCCACAGAAAGCAAAAACACTATTGATTTGTCTCTAGCGACCATTCGCCACTAGAGATGGACTAGAACTCAAACCCGAGTTTGAGCCAAACTATTCGAGTTCGAACGAATTCGGACTTTTCGAACTATCCTGGACCTGGATTTTCGATATTTTCCGGATTTTCAATATTTTCCAGACTTTCGATAATTATAGAATGTTCGACCATTTGAGGAAATCGAATATGCGAGTATGCCTATTATACCTATACTCGAGCATCGAATCCTCGAGTAAAATGTCCATTAAAACCTATACGCGAGCATCGAATCTGTGAGTAAAATGTCCATGATACCTAGGCGCGAGCATCGAATCCACGAGTAAAATGTCCATTAAAACCTATACACGAGCATCGAATCTGCGAGTAAAATGTCCATTAAAACCTATACGCGAGCATCGAATCCGCGAGTAAAATGTCCATGATACCTAGGCGCGAGCATCAAATCCGCGACTAGTGTCCATTGAAACCTAATAGTCAGAAGTTGTTTAGTGTGGCTGAAATATTCAGTAGCATCAATCCCTGAGGTGTGTCCGCTCACACACCAGACGATCCAACAGGAACAACAATAACGGCAGGGAGACACAGGCAAACCATAGTTTGCAATTCAAAGTGAAATTTAATGCTGCTTCAACAGGGTCACAACATGTTTCGAACGTTCAAGCGTTCTTTCTCAAGTGTATAATTACAACACTCCCAGTGAACAATTAAGTCCTCAGTTAACCCCACCCCTCAATCCCAATAGGTGCTTCAATTAAGGTGTTTGAGATGAATACATCACGCTGTCGATGTCTCAGAGATAAATGCAAGATCATGGCAAGTCTCATTCGGATCCCATCTGCACTTTTGCACTTTTATATATTGGCACTTTATATGGATGGTTATTAGGCACTTTATTTATGTCCATTGAAACCTATACGTGAACATCGAATCCGCAAGTAAAATGTCCATGATACCTAGGCGCGAAAATCGAATGTTCGAATGCGAGAGCTCAAAAATGGCACGGGTGAGAGTAAAATTGATTTATGAATGTCCTGGATATTCAAAAATGTTCCCCAGACCATTTCCCGGGTCCCACAACCATTTACATTAAGTTACCATTGATATTTTAATTGTATTTAATTCAAACTTTTGTAACTATTTGAACTATTTCGAACTGTTTTCAAACTTTCCATATAGTTCGAAAGTTCGGCCATCCCTATTCGCCACTACCAAGTGGACGGCCAGGACAATCGGACAAGTAGGTTGCGGCAAAAGTAGCTGCGTCCGGCAGTTTTCTGCGACCAATTATGTTGCCCGTGAAGATTAAACATACATCGCCCGTTTGACATAGTCATTTTACATGGTAACATTGCTTGGTCAGTCAGAAATATTGTATGGTGTGTACTCAGCCTGACATAAAACTTAACATAATGCCTTTAACCATCCACATTAGTTCAGAGTAATGATGTATAGTTTTTTAGTTTCCGAGCGTATTTTCGAGGATTATCGAACATTCGGGGCTATATTCGAAAATAGCCTCAAATGTTTGATACTTATCGAAAATTGGCTCCGAAGTCCCGAAACTATGATCCATTTTCGGATCTTTAGGATTTTACTAAGTTCCATAAATCCGAAAACAGAACGAGACAGTTCAGACATCTTTATTAGGGAATGTCAATTTATTGCAAACTATTTAACATGAATGAATTTGAGGTATGACTAATGGATACTTCAACAGCCAAATTACTATAACACTATGTAAAAAAATTAATTGACAGGTTTTCTTTTAATCTTACAAAATAATCACACATGCAAAACAGGAATCCAAGCATTACAGAACTTTGCTCTGTCTTCCTTTCCCAGAGAACAAAACAATATAATAAAAACAATATTCCTTCACAAATGAGCACACACAGAAAGCTGAACACAGAGAAATGCTAATAGTCTATCCTATACATTTGCATGTTAATCAGGGTATCCTTTTGGATCACAAAATGAACGCACTCAACTGGACCACAGTCATTGAAATGGAGCCAAACAGCAAAGTTTACAAAGAAACATTCACACAATCAATTAAAAATTTGCTAGAAACTTTGTGTATGACTTCATACAACAGCATACACTCAACAAAAATGTCTTCAAAGACCTGTGAGAAAAGTACCAACAGAAGTTGGTGGGGTTTTTTTTGCCTTCCAACAGTTTTTTTTGCCTTCCAGTGAGGCAGGAAATGATATTGCTAGATGGGTTGGACTGGATGGACGTATGTCTTTATTCAACCTCAAATACTATAAACTACTATAAGTGCACATCAAGGAGCAAAGAAGAAGCCTGCCAGAGGACAAGAGTCTCGAAACCAGTAAGAAACCCTAACACCTATCGAAATCATTTTGTTACCCTATAATTATTTTATTAAAGTTAAAATGCAACCACTAAAATCGCATTTCATCCACCCAATAAGGAACCTGCTCTGTTCCTGACTCGTGGGTTCTGAGACTGAGATTGAGACTGCAGGTGCAGTGCAGATGCACTAAGTAGTGTGTTTGAAATGACCTGTTTCCACAATATGGTCTTTCTCTGAGGTTTAAGGCTATCACACATTTATTGTAAGGGTATTTAGTGATTAGTATATAAAATAAATACATCATGTTATTTAATGGCACATATTTAAAAAGTTATATATCTGCAATATATTGTCCTGACTGACTGTGTGTTCTAAATTGCGATAAACCAACATGTCTGATCGTTCAGAAAAACAAATTTGGAAAAACTGTTTGTGTCTGTAAATCAATACAAATCCCTAACAAATTCAACCCAAATTGGCAGTTAATGTGGCTGAAATATTGTCTCATCTCTCCCAGGCCAAAAAGATCCATTGATTGACCATAGGCTGGGTACACAAAGGACAACATTTGTCCTGGCTGACTGTTCGCCACTAGAGAACGGTCGGCCACAGCCGAGAGTTCTCCATATCCAATTGTGCATCCCCATAGGGACCCACACGATCGCCCGTGATCTCCTGTTCACCTGATCCGGACAAATGGGTGACCGAGATCGGTTGCAGCCATTGGCACCCACATCATACAATACAATATACATGGTAATATCGGTCATTCACCTGAAAATTAACTCTTACGGTGCATTTGTGGTATTATCTACAACTTCAACACTTGCCACTGCAATGGCACCATAATGCAGATGTGGGCAAGTTAACTGTGTACCTCTGTAGCTATTGTAGAAGAGTGCTCCTGTTGTATAATAATGCAAGACAAGATAACCCAGGATTACATGTGATTTGTAATTTGTCACTGAAAACAAAAACAAAAACTAGAAACTGCATTGAAAACCATAATGCAGATTTAAATCCATGGGGTTGTGTCCATCATGCTAAGAGCTGCTCATTTGGCAAGAAAATAAATATTCTTAAGAGACGTCTGATGGGAGTTTATACATAGCTCCCATTCTTACTATAAGTATATATTAGATTACAACGTATAATATTTTCCATTTCAAACAACAGAGATTGTACTTAAGTATGATTAATGGATGTGGAAAAAGTGATCATATTATCCATATTAGAATATAAACCCCTTCCTCTACCAGAGATGAATCAAATTACTTATAGTAATTTGTAAGATACCCCAATGATTTTATATTTTTGCCCATTTTTTCTACAAATCATCTAAATCGAGTAACAATTAACCCCATACCCAGCACACAAAAGGCTCATATTTCAATAAAACTTTTCTTACTATACATACAAAAATAGAGGTTTCCTTGGTCTTTTTCTAAATAAAATGAACTACGGTACATTAGATGTATAACACTGGTTTGGTGGAACATTGGTTCCTCACAGGGAAACTGCTTACGATTAGAATTGTGGTAATGTTGCTAAGGCAGTCACCATATAAGAAACACAGGTATCTTATTTCTTGAGTGATGGCTGCAGTGTGTGAGGGGCAGCTGTGGTACTAATCATTAGACATGATACCATACCAGGACTTTGAGCTGACCCACAACACTTTACAGTGAGAGGTTAAAAAAGCATTTAAGTAGCACTGTAGTAGATACTTTTTTGACTTAATGAGAATATAAAAGGTCACATAAAGGACAGCCACCTGCTGTACATTTAACTATAGCGTTGAGAAAACAAGGATATTGTACAAACTACTGTATTGTACAAAAGTAAAAGACCAGTATAAAAACCTCTTTGATTAAGTCTATCAACATTTAACAGATCAACTAAATATAACAGTACTCAACCAACATATGAATAGTGTACAACCATGAGTCAATTGCAAGAACACAAATCTCAATCCATATTCCAGTATAGGGACTCAGGCCGTTGTATCTCAGTTGGACTAGTTTCCTCATTATTTACCTCTATTTACTTGTGTTTTTATGCATTTCATTTGAAAATTGGCAGAGTTGAAGGGGGGCAATCACTTGGGGATTTAAAGAATACATAGTGGTTAACAATACTATTTCCCTTCTTGGATGGTACAAACAAAAAATGTACTACTCATACAGAAGGAAAGCAAGTTTGAAGTATCGTTCCAGGTACAGGTCAGTGGCAGTGCATTAATCCATTCTCTAGGTGGGGTCAATGCCTTGCTGATGCCATGATTCATATGTCACTGCCCCCTGCTATAAACACTTTATTCTAAAAAGGTCACTTTCAATCGTTTGTGGGTCCAAAACCACTTTCCTGTCCATTTACATGCCCCCTTTAGAGTTTGAATGAGGGGTCATTTATATCTCATAATTTAGATCACAAGGAAATGTATTTAATGATTGACCTTTATTTTAGAATCTCTGAAGGTAGTTTTATACATTATTTCCCACCCAAAGTTCAAGGCTGCAGGGACAATTGCAGGCTTAGTGCTCCTTAAAGTCTGCATTTCTAAGTGGATTAGTTTTACTACATTATTGAATCGAAAGCCTTTACAATTACAGAGTAAAGGAAGTAGACTGAGCTATTGTAGTTTCTCCAATGTTGTCCATAGCTTAGTGGCTATATATTTATTTTTGCAGAGTATATTTTTGGTACTTTAATTATGTGAATTGAACTTCTATATTAAATTTTAAAGTAGCAGTTACAACGTATTTATTATTTAAAGGGCATGTCCACCCCCAGAATGAAAACCTATATTTACATTCCCCCCCCCCTTCAAAACTCTGACTTATACATGATAACGATGTTGTGATTTTGTATGTGCAATAAAGCTTGTTTTAACCAGAACTGGAAGTGCCGCCTGTTTGCTTTGCTGTGTGGATTTTTGGCAGCCTAGGACCATGTGGATGTGTATGCCGGCGTCCAGACTCGTGTTGCTGTGCTGCCTCAGAGTGTTCCCTGCTATGTGATTGCTATAGTTACTTACCTCCCCTTGGTCCCCAAAGCCCATAATACTCTCCACAAGAAATCCAGCATCTCACACAGATGCTGACTTTCTTCCATATTGCAACAGTCACTGGCATGAAGGTAACATCACGGCCAATTAATTACTTTGCATTATGTCACACCTCCGCTATCGAGTGAGTCTCCTCTGTAAAAGCTCTCTGAGCTTAAAGAGGAAATGGGGACCAGGGAGGAAAAACACACTGGAAAAATGTAAGTATTATGCACTTCTGGGACTGATGGTAAGGTAAGTAACTATAACAATCTCTGGTTTTGTTGGGGGGGATGGGGAAGATTTTCTTTCTGGTGGTGGACATGCCTTGATGCATTGATATAATATGAAGCATACATTAATAATAAGAAAAATATTTTAAAGATCCTGTAAATATATAATTTTCTTTAATACTAGTGTAATAATTTTACTACTTATTTCCAACCATATTAGCGCTTTACAATTATATTGTCCATTCAAATCGGGCCCTGTCCCAAAGAGCTTACAATCTAAGCCCCTAATTACAACTTGTTAGTATGTTTTTATGATTGTGTAGGGAAACTGGAGTATCCAGGGGAAACCCACACGAGCATGGGGAGAGAATACCGACTCTTTTCAGATGCTGAAAAGCATCAGTGATAAGAAAGAAAATCATCAAATAAAACATTAAACTAGATCCTTTTGTATGAATTAGCACTAACAATATTTCAACATGGTGGGGAAAAAATCTATTATTATATTTTGAATGTTTTGGAATTATGAGGTCTGCAAGTACAGGAATATTATTTCTGGTATTTCTAATGCTGAACATTGCTAATAATCTGGATGTTATTATTCCTGTGATTGTGTCTGCAATTTAAGTACAGGCACTCTAAAAACAATCCTTTTCAAGATCAGAGGAATATCTTTACCTAAGATTATATATCTCATTCTGTCATTGCAAATTCTCTCCGGCTCCTTCAGTTTAAATATACTTTTTTTTTTTTAGTTTAGCCAGAAAAATCATCAACCACTCACCCACCAAAGCCAACAAATGTATGACGCTCTGTTTAAAAATTCCCCAAGCAAATCTATAAACATGGACATTTTGAAATGCTATAGTATTCCTTGCAAGAAGAAGTATCTTTGAAATGCACACAAATCTTTGATTACACAAAGCAGACATGAAGTTTGCTCTCTCTCTAAAAGACGAAAAACTTGAAATTAACAACTTAAACGGTTGAACAATTTGTTAGGGAAATGTCATACAGAGAATGTACAACTTTACGCATATTAAATTTAAGGTGTACAAAACATTCCAGGTGGAACCGTCCTTAAATGGAAAAATCTCTAGAAAAAATAAATATATACTGTACACTCATGAAAATTTCCCAGGGCCAATGGAAAGTTTACAGGCCAAACCACCAATCTTAAGGTCAACAAGGATGGTTTGTAAACCTGATATTTTCATATACACACAAACCCCGTTGGATCTAAAGAAATTTGTCAAATATCTGCCATCTGTATATCCAGCTTTACAATCAGGACTGGGATATTGTATCTTCTTGGGGTCCTCACTAGTAAATAAGAACATTTTCCCTAAAGGTGGCCATACATATACCCGATATTACTTACCCGACCGAGCGCTCACTCGACGTTTGATCGATCCTGCCGGAACCAACTCTCCCGTTCCTCTGTGCGACCTACATGCATCGCAGTTTGAGCAGGATGGATCAAACGTTGCGTGAGCGCTCGGTCGGGTTAGTAATATCGGGTATATGTATGGCCACCTTAAGGGTAGCAAGAATCTATACAGTTAAATTAACTCCTTTTAAAGGGCATCTACAGTGAAAAAAACACATTGCCCCTTTGCAAAGTTAAATTCATGTACTCTGTGCTGCCTTAATCCTATCTCTGTCAGTGACTTTGTTTAACCATGGTGTCAGATCTGTGTGCAGCACTTCCCCCTTCCCCCTCCCCTCTGTTACCTCCTCCATGTCTCAACTCCGGCTAACCGACAAGCTTATCATGTGCAGTAGGAGTTAAAAGTTCAACATCCTGAAAAACACACCCACGCACAGTGGCCAATAGAAAGCAAGCTGTCCTGGAGACACGGAAGAAGAAGGAGAACAGTACAGTTTATGATCTCTCTCTTTGTGACCCATCATCAATCAGTGAAAGCTATTAAGAAGGGGGTCAAGTGCAGCCTTATATCTACCATCAAAGCTACCTCTCTCCCCCTGCTAATGCTCTTATCTCTATGTTTATTACAGAGCGGGGAGGGGGGATCACGTCACAGGGATTTGATTGACAGTCCAAGTAGGAGTAGAGCAATGCAATCACTATTCTTCTAACTGGTGTATCTCAGTACAGAGAGGGAATCTGAAAAAAGTGAAGACACTCTGGGGGTTGTGGGGAATTATAGAACACATGGAAAGAAAGAAAAAAAAGTTCATTTTCCCACTATAGATGCCCTTTAATCCGCATTCCATTCTCATTGGTTTTGTTTTTTGTTCTCTATTACTCTTTCCTCTAATATTTTTAGATAAGTTCTAGAACGGCTGGCTATAAATTATTTCATCCAGTCGTCACTGTATTTTACTATAATCATGTCTGTTATCACTTTTCATGACCAAAATCCCTCTGTTCAATGTACTCCTACTGTTCTGCAACTGTTTTAAAGTACTTATTGGCTCTTAATTTGCTAGTTAAGGTGGCCATACATAAATCCGATTTTACTTACTCCCGCGACATTAGACTGCCTTTCCTGTTCTTCTATGCGACCGACATGCAATGGCAAATCCCATTCATTTCGCGATTGCATGTTGTTGCATAGAAGATCGCTCGGCCGGGTAAGTAAAATCATATACATGTATGGCTACCTTTAATTACCATTGTACATCAACCTTCTTCCTCCTGGTTAAAGGCCTAAACCACTAGGTCCTCACCCCTGAGTTTTGCCAAGTTCCCCTGTACCTGTATTGAGCTTACAATTGATGTCCTGGTCTGTCCCCTCGCCCAGTCCGAGACTGACCAATGACAGGCTCTATAAAAATGCATAAAAATTGCCCTTTTGTCCCATACCTTAAAAAGACTTGTTTTTTTTAAACAGATGATACATCAAGCTAGCCTTCTTCAGTCTCCTCTTTCTAGTATCATTTCAATAAAACAATCATTTTAATAACCAATGAGAAAGGGAGCTAATCATTTCATTTATGTTTTGATATAAGAAGCCAACCAATGGAATTTATGCCATTTTCTTGTGAATATTCTTCCTATTCTGTGCTAAGGTAACATATCGTTTTACCAATATAAATTAAAAATAGGAATTTATACCGGTTCGTATGGCAAACACATAGAAATCAGATCCTGTGCTAAAAAAAATGACAGTAAATTTTTCAGTAATATATCAGTAAACTGGATATTGCTCATGAAGGTAGTGATTGCTGGAGAGCAAGATGTGTCCCTAGAATTGCTATTGTAGATTTTCTTTTTTTATTCTGGCATTTAAGTGGGAAAACATAAAAGAAAATGAATCTCCAATTGTATCTTACCTCGTTAAATCTCGCCACAAGTCCTTCAATAGTATTTTGTTCTCCATTCTTTAGATTTAATAGAGAAGAAGATAAAGAGGATCTTATTTCTGGGAGGTTAGTCTCACATTCTCCATTACTGAGATCTTTGGTTAGGAAATAGAGGTAGTCAATTGGCAACACTTTTCTATATATCTCTTGTTCTTGCTCTGTAAGAATACTGGCAATTTCCTCTGGGAATTGAATCAGATGCTGGAGATCCACCAGTTCTTTACTTAGTCCGGCTGCATTAGCCAGTAAAGTATTCGATGCTGCCATTGTAGAACAAGGATGACGTTCTAAAAGAAAGAGCAAAAAATACTATTTATTAATTTAGCTTTATTCCAAGAGCATTGACATTTATAGTTTTTCTGCAATGGAAAACTGTTTTAAATATCCAATCTACACTTCCTTATAACATTTGCAGATACCACAAGGAAAGGGTTAGCAAAGTTTAAATTCATCCTGCATAAAAACACTATTATATTATTACATTACATACATTACATACGGCAGTGTTTTTCAAGATTATCCACTTTGACAAAATAGAAATGTCTAAAATGTGGGGTGCTGTATGCAAATGGATTTTAATTTAGATTGTTTTGTATTTGCAGAATATAGAATTATTTGATCTGCCTGATATAGGCCTGTAACTAAATGGTAATATGCATTAAAGGACAATTATTCGAACCTTTTTTATGTTCCGTACCTGCATAGTACCCAGGGTAAGGACCTAAATCACTAACAGGGAGATGTAATAAAATTTCTTAGCGTTGAAAAAAACAATTTTGCCCTAATCAATCAGATATTATTTACCATTTGATAACATCTGATTGGTTGGGGCAAAATTAGCACCATTTTTAATGATAAGAACTTTTATTACATCTCCCTGTAAGTCCTGGGTACTTTACTTACTTAAAGTTTACCTCAGCACACAGGTCCATTCCACCCCTCTGCCATTGTCAGTGCCAGTGTGTGATGTAGCCAATGGGAAGACATGCTCCTATGCAGCGTGTGTCTTCCCATTGGCTACATCGTGGATTGCAAAAGAGGACCAGAACTCCAATGGAAAGTAAGTACAGGAGCAAGGCAGAGGGGGGAGGGGGGGTTTAGTATAATTGTCCTTTAAAAATTAACATTGATTGGGATTTCAGTGGCTGTTACAAAGGAGTCTTTATTATTTCTTTATGAAATTACCTTATTACCTAGTAAATGTTTCATTTTTTTAATCTACAGGTAGGGGAATTGTGTAACAATATATTGCACAGCTTTAACTGTGATTTGGGCCTGAAACGTAAAAGATATATTATAATCATAAATCCTCCTTACTATTCAGTAAGAGCACTACAGTGCCCATTAATGATCATATTCCAGACTCATAAATCACAGAATTCTGTACTCCATCTAACCCAGTATATTTTCTAGAATATAGCTAAATTCTTTTTCAGTAAAGCTACATTCACAGCAATAGGGAAAATGCACTATACATTTTTTTAAAGGAGGTTTTCACTTTGCATTCGTATCTTTGGAAACAGAAGTGCATTTGTTCCCAGATAATAATGTGTGCTGGGATCCAGGTCCGACACGAACCCCGATCTGACACCAAACTCCTTGGTTCCAAATGATCCGTCCGAATCTGGATTTCGGGACATCGGAGTGTATTTTTGATAATTTTCGAATATAGGAATAATTTCCGATTAGTTTCGAAAACAGCATTAAACGTTCGAAAATCCTCGAAAATACGATCAGAAATTCGAAATATTCGAGAATTTTTGAATGTTCGAGGCTCCGTATATTGGAAAACTATTGAAAATTTGTTCGTTCGATTTTCGGATCTTCGGGATTTTCCCTAGATCTGGGAATCTGGAAACGGAACGAAATTAGTGAGTTTTCGGCCATGTCTAGCAGCAATGCAATTTTTGAAATGCACTGCACTGCATTGTAAATGGATCTCATAAGTGGGAATGCTATTTTGCGTTTCCTATGTGAATTCCATACTGCGGTTTTGGTGTAAGTGTGAAAGGGTAAAAGGCAACGCCCTGGCACCATGTGCTAAACCCAAGGTAATAAGAGTGCCAATATGAATAACATTAAATTGAAATACAAATTAAATTAAAATAATACAAGTAATGCAGAACTTGCAAGTTAGCAACAAGAAAACACCAATTATTTGCTAAACAAAGTTTCTTTGAAATGTATCGGTTTGAAACGGATATGTTAGTAATGGGGGGTACTGAGATGGCAAATGAACGCACATGTTTCTGTTCCAGGTGTATACAATAGAGTAGCCAGTATTTTAATAAACGGACTGTACTGTTAAAGAAAGTTTAAACAAATTCCTCATGGTTGACATAAGATACTGAGCATAAACTATCAGACAAAGTAAACAAAAAAGAACCTCCAGTTCCTGATGTTATTAGTCATATTTGCTTTGCTTAATTCATGTTATTCATATTTAGGTTTGTGGTAAAATACTGGAAAAAGGGCAACATAATTCTGACATAATTATTTCCACGGCATGTTATCTCAACGTTATATTAAAAGACATCTGCCCTTTCAACCTACCATTTAACAAATATTAATTGGACTATATTTCCCCTTTAACTGAAAGTCACACATGCAAATATTCAGTATGGTATTCCATTATTATTGGACTATCAAACTGAATAAAGTACTTTGATGTACGGCCACTTTAAGCAAAATAAACGATAAACTATAAAGTGTGCGCAGTATTTTTGCTTTTACTCTGACATTTTTTTTTTGTTTTTAAAAATTTCCCATTAATGGAAACTATAATTCTTCCAAACTTTCCTTTTTCTTTGATCTGCCCTAATTTATTTTTGTAAATATCCAATCTGAACCATCTTACATTTCCACTGTCAATCAAGTGCTTTGTTATTATAAACTCTTCTGCTGTGCGCAGTTTTGCTGTAACTAAAATGGTGACAGTTGGTATTAGGGATGGGATCCGGGTCTGATTCTTTTGGTTCTTAGAACTTCCTGATTATAATTCTTGAAAATATGGAACTACTTTTTAGGGTTATAAAATTTAGTTTGAAGGGTTACCAAATCTACTTTCAAGGGTTATCTAATTTTGAGGGTTATCTACTATTGAGGGTTACTGAATATACAAACCTTGTATGTATGTGGAAACTCGAAAATAGCTTACATGAAAGGAAGTTTGTTTTTCTTTATGTTTCAGTGATTTGTACGTGCACCCCGACCATTTTCCAGGTCCCTGTGCCATTTAAACTAACGTATTATTTGGTATTTCTACATTAAGTCTGTTTTTTCTCCCATTGACTTCTATGGGTTCTGAAAATGGACCTTGCCGGTTTCAAACATCTCTAGTTGGTATATGTGAGTTACATGATGGGAAATTCCCTTTTTCAATGCTGCCTAACAGTGATTACTAAGCATGCTTTCCCTCATAGAAAGTATGATCAGATGGAAGGAGTTGGTTAAAGGCAAATTATACCTTTCCCACCCCACCTAGCGGTTTAGGTCCTCATCTTGGATTCTACTGATGTGGGAAAAAAGTGGAGCATTATAGTTAAAACATGAAAGCAGACTGCAAGGATTTTTTGGTAAATGTGAGGATCCAGTCTGTCTGCAGTTGTCTGTATCTACTCAAAATAATTTGCACAGATACATAAGATTAATAATAAGGCAGACAATTACCAGGTCTGTATTTGAGACATATCTCAGGCATTTAAACCTATAGGGATATCATTATAAGCAATAGAGGCAATGCAAAGTCGTTGGCACTGTACAGTTAGCAAATGACTCTACACACATTTGCCTGTGGTAAAGTCAATGCCGCTTTCCAATTAATATCAGTACTGCAGCTAAGATTGACCTTCAGTTTGATGGATCTCTGTTTAGGTGCTGACTTTTTAGTAGCTGGATTAGCTATTTACTGTATATATATCTATTTATATTCTTAGCTATGTAAGGAATTCATGACCCTAAATTTGCAGGTTTGTCCAAGAGAGAACCTAAGGCAACTGGGTTTGTATGTTCTACGTTAAATCTATAAATGTAAAACAAAAACAAGAAAGGACATGCCACCAAGGAAGATGCATCACAGATATCAATCAGCTAAAAGATCCTAGTATTATGATGACAGTTTAATAAGTCTTGGGGAAATGCTAAAGTCTGGAGATAAATGATTTGATCTTTTTCTGTGTAAAAATATTATGGTAACCATTGATTTTACCCTCAGTTATAGACTAAATAAGATTTATTAATCACTGCAAAAGAAAACATAATGGTAATGTATGCGCACAAAGAGAAAAAAGAAGATAAATGATTCTTGTGTCACATCATTGGGCAGTGCTGATGCTCTGCACTTTAGTTGGATACACTAGACTAGAGGATACACTAAGCCATGTACTGTATGTCTGTTCCTTAATGGTATTAGAGATCAAAAACAGAGGTGTGTGGCTTTTGGGGAAAGCCTTTGCCCTGTATATACTAATATACTGTATACTTGAAATTATCTATCTGTCTAATGTATTCTAAACCTTACTTTATAGCAGTGGCGTAACTCGCAGGGCCCACGAGAGTAGGGCCTGCGATCCCCTTTCAAGAGCATCAGCGATAAACTGTTTTTAAAAAGCTGGCCGTGCATATGCAGTATAGATACGTGTGATCAGCTGTTTCAAAGTTCTGCCGGTTTGGTACCAGTCTTAAACATATGCGCAATCAGCTTTTTTAAAACAGCTGATCACGGATGCTCTGGGGAGTTGGTGGGTCAGGGGCTCAGTCTATAATTATGCAGGGGGCCTGAGTTCCTGCAGTGACGCACCTGCATTATAGAACTATTTTCTTTACCTTACATCATACTGCTAGTAAGATATAAACCGTGTGCAATAAAAAAAGAGATGGTTCCCTGTCCAGAATTAACAAGACAGAAAAATTATTTGCCAGAAGTAGAGATGGAACCCGGAACCCCTCGGATTTCACAACTTTGGATCGTATTTTCGATTTTTATTGAATGTTCACGTTATTTTCGAAGATTCTCAAAAATAGCCTTGAACGTTCAATTATACCCGGAATTTAAGTTTCATTTTCGGAACTTTGGGATTTTCCTGAGATCTAAAAACCCAAAAACTTAACGAAACCTGGCAGTTTCGGCCATCTCTAGTCAGAAGGCCTTGTTACTGATCTAACACAACTTGTTCCTCTCTTATTTTCATATCAAACAACACACTAATTATTATAGTAAAGGATTGTGTCAAATACTCATGGGACTTGCAAATCAAATATTTCCAACATTATTTAACCCATCCAGAGCTATACAGGCCAGATGGAATTTTTCCATGTGCCTAAAGTCTAAGATATGTCATGAAAATTAGCTTCATGGGTAGGTCATCATTTCTACAGAGACCTCATTTTGTAAGGACAGATAATATGAGTGTACCCACATGTAAATAAAAGAGAAATAAAAAGACATCCACAACTTACTACAATTTAAGAGTTTGTTTGGCTTTTGCTAAAAGACAAAATGATTTAAACTGATGTACAACTAAATAGTTTCCCACACACAAAACTGCCAGGGGACCAATGACAATATGCTGCCTAGCAAACTGTTAAGGCTCCACATCCATAGTTTATGATATGCGTGTACCGGTAAGTCTATTTCATAACCGTTCAGTTTCCAAACTTTCAGATCATACAGTGAGAAGGTGCCTTATAGGCTCACCCTGCTATTGGTTCCCCCATCTCTAACATGAGGGGACACATGCACACTGGGAGACGTGAGTGCACACGGAGAGCTTTGGATATTGAAATACAGTATGTTAGTAGGAGTTCTATCTTCTAACAGCATGTTACAATGTGTTTTTTCTCAGTAAAGTTACCCTGAATCAGGAAGCATTGAGTCCTGAGTTCAAATCAAGCCTGGGTTATGTCTGCTCACCCTGATCTTGCATGGATTTCCAACACAATCTGAAGCCATAATGATAAGCTGTACTTAGATTGTAAGCTTTTTGACTCACGGTATGATGTAAATGAACAAGCTAACTGTAAAGTGCTGCATACAATTTCCATCTGTGTATAAGAGACAAAATACTAATAGGGATTTATATTTAATCAAACTTAATGTCAAATTCTCCCTTTAGGACCTCAAAAAGAAGGTTTACCGGTACATGTAAAATATCCAAGGACTGCACAGCCCGTTAACGGAACTGGAGATGTTAATTAAGCAAAACAGGGAGATCAACAGGGAAAAGTGACAATTACAATAAAATCCATATAAGCTGCAGATTACCAGAAAAGCAGCTTTTGTGTTGCTATGACATAAAATCAACAAATCCCATAACAACCAAACAAAATGGCTTAAGTCAATTTCCTGTACTGTTCCAATTGAATTAGATACAATTAATTGTTTTAATGAGCAAAATACTCTACAATTCAACAACTTTTCTACAAAAGAACATATTATATCCATTATTATTAATCTTTCTCTTGCAGCTCTAAATGTGATGATGATCTACTTAATAAAGCAAAGAGAATTTGTCAAATGACATTTTCTTTCATGTGAGAAAACACAGAACAAATGAATAAATGAATAAACTACACTAAGATACTGACAGGGCTATGGATGGGATTTCCGTATGTAGCAAAGTGTTCGCTCCAGTGTGTGTGCACGAGCGAATCCCAAACGCTATTAGTTTAAAAACCCATGCTAAATTTGGCGCAAACATGGAATTAAATCTTTGTGGTGTCTTCTGTGAAGCCGACACATTGAAGGTGTAAAAGTCATTCTAGCCAACATTGAATCGGTTAACAAAACGTGTGCTCCCCATAAATGAGTCCTGTTGTGTTTTGTGTTGTTGTTTTTACAATAATAGGATTTTTTGCAGCAAATGATACATTGATTTATGTAAGGCTGGGTACACATAGAGGGACTTTTTGTCTCGTCAGTCGCGACAAACTCGGACATGGCCGGATTTGCAAGGGAACTGCACGATCGAGCAAAATTTACCAACCAATCCGATGGTTCGTTTGGCCGAATGAACGATCGGTGCCGGCCATGGTCGCCCGCCCCACACCAGCCAATATTTCGACCGTAAGTGCCGGGAATCGGTCGGTCGGCCGAAAATATTGGCTGGTGTGTACCTAGCCTTAGTTATTGGATAAATGTGTTTTAACCATCTACTACATAATGACACAGTGTATTGTTATAACTATAGCAGTGTTATATCAATCAGCCATCTACTACATAATGACACAGTGTATTGTTATAACTATAGCAGTGTTATATCAATCAGCCATCTACTACATAATGACACAGTGTATTGTTATAACTATAGCAGTGTTATATCAATCAGCCATCTACTACATAATGACACAGTGTATTGTTATAACTATAACAGTGTTATATCTATCAGCCATTTACTACATAATGACACCGTGTATAGCTAGAACTATAGCAGTGTTATATCTTTCAGCCACCAGATGTGAATTACATCTGCTAACATCTCTTCAGTGGCACAACCGTGGGGGGCCCAGACTGTAGTAGGACCTGCCACGAGACCACAATCTCTGCAATGACCAGCTGTTTTTAAACAGCTGATCGCACGTATGAAGGAAACATACGCGTGATCAGCTGTTTAAAAGACCGGACCCAAACTGCAGAAATGAACCAGAAGTTCTGGTCCGGTCTTTTGAACAGCTGATCGCATGTTTGTTTCCTTCTTTTGAAAATGTCTGGTTGCTTCAGAGATTGTGGAGGGAGGTGGGGTCAGGAGCCCGACCTCCAATCTCGGGGGGTGTGTGTACACCCCTGCATTTCTTAATGCATCGAGATAAGAACACAAATTTTATGGCGTAGAAAATCATCTTAACAAACAATGCAAATGTTGTCTCAAAGGGTAACAATTACCCACTCCAAAACCTTACTTGCGTTTAAATTAAATTATCTGAATTAAATTCAATTCTTAAATTATTATCTAAATTCAAACTTCAGAGAGCTGAATAATAAGGTACATATGGACAGATGTCTAACCTGCAACCCTTCAGTGGCTGTTATACTCCCAGAATCCCTTTGACAAACTTTAGCTACTGTTGCTAAGAATCATCAGGAATCATAAATTAACAACAGCTTTGTGACTGCAGACTGAACGTCCCTGGGGAAAATCTGGCAATTGCTACACATTGAAATAACAACTTATTTTGTCCTTTCTTAAAGCACAAATAGTTTCAGGAACAGTGAACATGTATTGCGCGGGAAATGGCTGAAAGCTCACCGTTTACTCCGGGAGAGGGAGTAATACACAGGAGCAATAGAGAGAGCTGTAATCAGTCAGGCACTGAACAGGAGGTACTTTGACAGCTCAAAGCTCCTGCAAATGGCCACCCAGGGAGGTGGGACTAGCCAGCCCTCCAACATTGCCTTTAAATAGGTACACTGGTGGAAAATGCAATGCACAGAGCTGTCCTTGGATCATGTTAACTTCATTATCCTCCCCCTGTAGCACTGCACTGTTGTTTCTACTGGTATGCCCTTTAAGGCTGAGGCGCACAACGCACTAAATCGCGCATGCGTTTGCGCGTGCATTTTGCGCATGCGATTTTGCCATTTTCCATTATGGAAACCCACCTGTTACCAAAACATAAATGTATGCGCAATCGCATGGGCATCGGAAATCGCGGGAATTTTTGCGTTCCCGCGATTTCCAGTTTATCGAAAATCGCAAGTGAAAACACATGCACAAACGCGCGAAAAACGCGCTAGTGTGGCCTAGCCCTATGCGATTCCGTGTGCGATTACGTTTGTGCTGCAGTGTGGCCGTGCCCTACAGGGATATATTAAGTTTTGAGGGGTTTATCTATAGTTCCCGTTTATAATATCTAGTTGGTAGCTTTCATACCATTCAAGGCAAAATATCACCACAAATATATTAAAACAACAAAACTTTCTGCACTTGTTGGGAAGATTTAGCACACCAGCATTTAACAAACATTTAGTAATACAATAAAACACAAACCTTGTTCTGTAACTTTGTACATATTTAGATATTGTGTTTCTCCAGTAATCCATATACTATATATTAAGGACAGGTGGTAATTAGATAATCAGCACCGAGGTCTGTCTAGGTCAAACTGAAATTTCCAGCACAGGATTCTGTTAGTGCTCTCTGTCTGGAGAAACACAGCTGCCCTTGGGTGGTAAGAAATGCTGAGAATGTTTACATCTTAGTCGATCCAAAACATATTCACGGTTATTTGACTTGGGCATAGTGCAGGCAAGCATAGCTGTGTAATGTAACCAACATCATCATTCTACAATACAAACCATTTCCACCTTTGTAGAGCAATGTTAATGTAATGAAAAGTAAAACCAAAATACCTTTTCATAATGAAAATGATATTTAGTATAATAGCACCTTATCTGTATTTGTATCCACCTTACCAACTCTCCCCTCAGTATGTATGATGTTGGCTACCGTATGCGATATGCTGTTACATTGGCAATGCCAAAAATAAGGCATTGAGCAGAGCCTCACACATAGTACTCTGAATTACAGCCAATACCACCATGCTCACGTCTTTACTGCAGAATTCTTTCAATAAACACAATTCAATACCTTAGTCTTTCACTGACAATGGACAATTTGCCGATTCCTGTGTCTGACCACTTTAAAGAAAGCTGTAATAGGGTCCTTAAAGAGACAGTAATTATAGAATATATACAGATATTATCTTCCCTCTAAATTAGTAAGAAATCCAAAACCCTGAATCATTGTTTTATTCTTACTAAGATTTCAAGATGTCAAGTTCAGTAACGTCCAGGCACAGTAAAGGTGACGCATTGGTGTAATGGGCTATTTGCAAAGTGTACATTCTATACAAATTGTCAAGCTATGCCTCTGTGTTTAATAAAATGTATTAAAGGGCATGCCCACCCTTAAAACAAAAAACCCCCAAAAAAACGCAATCCCAACTGCAATTTGTTTTTACCAGTTTACTACATGCATTGCAAATCAGATACTTAAACAAGTTCTGTTTTGTTCTATCAAAGGTATCTGCCTCTTCTCTCTGCTCAATGAGCTTTCAATAAGCTTGAGCATGTATAGAGGAGGCAGCAGGTGAAACTGCATTTAATCCTTGGCTGTGATGTGAGTTGCACAGCCTTGATTGACTGCAAAGAGGGAGGGGCCATCTTATTCTGCTAGAATGGGGACAATAATTATCCGTAAATATCTGGTTAGTAATGCAGGTTAATAAGGTGCAGAATATATCAGTTGGGGTTGGGGGAAGGTATTGGACAGGAAACAAAATGTGTTTTTTGTTTTAAGTGTGGACATGCCCTTAAAGCAAAGTAAATAGTGCCATTGCTGTCATATTTATACATAAACTATTTAGAAAACAAACATTTTTTTTTATATTTTGTTTCCCTGATGCTATACTACAGCACATTGTGCATTTCCTTCTTTATAGAGTGTTAAATTTTATTCAGTTTACAACTTTAACAGACGTTCTAATGTACACCAGCCTTTCGCTTCCTCACAGTAAATTAATCCATTTGAGGTACATGTTGCTCTTCCATGGATCATCTTGGCTTGTGTAATCTATAGCAATTTGTCTAATGTGACTTTATCTGGAGGTGTTAATAAATAGTTTGTACTCTTCTGGTTCTCCTGGTGTGATACTTTGCCTATTGTTGTAAATTAAAGGTTTGGATGTCACAAGGAAATCATTAAAATGAATAAGCAGTAAACTATATATTTCCATATACAGCTAACAGCCTTTTGATCCCATGTGCCTGTGCTCAAGATAAAGAGCAAATGATGAAAACACCTGTAGCTGCACATGTACTGTTCATAGAAAGCTTTCAGCTGAATAATTCGAAAGGGCTGGATTTGGTTCACCACACAGATATATGAATGTCTATGCTGTAACGTTCAGGGAATTACTGGGACCTTCAGTTAATTACCAAGCAATAGGCCTTGCAGAAGCGTTTAGTTTGTGAAAATGATTCTTTAAGAATATATAATAAAGTATAAGGCAGCAATCCAGAAACCTGCCTAGATTATATGCATGGGGACTCCCCTAGAGTTAAGGTTATGTACATTCAGCCACATAAGGCAATTTTAAGGCAGCAATCTGGGTAAGGCAGCTGGTTCTGTACTTTCTGAGAATGTTTTATATTTTCCCCTTTGTTAATTTTAAGTAACATGACTTTTGGTGAATACAATTACCATGTGGAAAGGGTCATCCAGACTGATTAAAGCAATAAATGTCTTTCATACAAGAAAAGATTTGACAGACTGGAATTGTCATGCATTGAAAATAAGCTTCTTAGCAGGGATATAATCAATGCATACAAATAAGTACAAGGTCAGATTATTTTGACATTCTCATTTGTAGTAAGGGGTTCCCTTATGCAATTAGTTACAATGACAGATTCACTGTCAATGTTAAGGTTAAATACAGTTATTAAATACAGTTATTATTATCATTAATTTTTAAGTGACACAGGGAGCTAACCAAATGTCACTCCTATCAGGGGAGAGTTTAGGTTTTTATATCTGTAATTGTCACAGGTTTACAGCCTTTCTTCGCTTGTTTTTTTAATCTTTGTGAGGATTGTAACTTTTGTGGCTATAGCATAAGTGGTTAATGTATTACTCTCAGGTCTATATACGTCTGTAAGTGTTGTGTGTAGGGCACTTAAATGACCAGCCTCATCAGCCTGGGTATGAAACAGCATGGGTGGGTAAGCCTGGATGTCTGTGCCCTAACAGTGGCAGATTCCCAGAGTATCAGTTTATGATGTAAAATACCACATGCACAACCAAGATTTGTCATGTAACCTGTCATGTGCAGGTTAAAATAATTAAATCTAGGAGACTGATGTTGGCCATCTGTATTTTACATATATATCAACATGCACCACTTGTGTCATGCTGGCATAAATGCTAGGTAATAGGTAACTGGCCAACTTCAGACTCTATGACAATTAGACACCATAATCTTTGTATCCAGTAAAAAACGCACAATTAGGTTGACATAAAGTTTCCAGTAACCTAATCCTATAAATCTATTTTCTTTATAAAATGTTGAAAATGCCATAAAAATGATAGAAACGAATAACTTATGCATTCTCAAGAAATGAATATAAGCCTCCACTATAGTTTAAGTCCCAGAATTACCTTCATGTCTTCAGTTTTTGAAAATGAGTTCAGTTAGCCATAGAGCCACAGGTTATAAGTATAATTAGTATAATTTTTAGAGAATCCCACATGTTCCCGACATGTTTAATCGTAGTCAAAACAACTATAAAAAGCTGCACTGCTGCCTTATTGTGTAATGCTGTCTGATACTTTTTTGTCTCCGTTTAAAATATGCTAGAAATTTTACACTATAATTCTTTCTTTCATCATGTGCAGATCATAGGAATAAACAGAAGGAAATGTTTGTGTTGCTGTAGTTTTGCTCTTGTCTTGTACAATAACATGAACATTGCTTAGGTACACTACATAATACATTTAATAGACTAAGAGGCATTATTTGACTTTTCTCTTAAGTTAAATAGATTTTTAAAGCAAAACTAAACTTGCAAATGTATGTTAATGGATCGACAGTGAGGATGAAACAGTGTACTAACTAAAATAGAAAAGGCTGTATCACTCAGATAGCAGACCCATATCTATGAACCAATCAGATAAAGGTTCTGTTGTCCAAAACGAAGTACTCCTTAAGGGAGGTACCTACGGAGTCCATCTACGTACATTTATAATCCATTGGAATCTGTCAGTACACATGCAGTGGTAATCGTACACACTGGCAAGACTGGTTCCCATACGCGGCATGGGGATCGGCTGTGCTCCCATACACATGGTCGAACATTTTGGCTCCCTGCACTATAGTAGATGGAGCTGATGCCGATTGGCAGTAATTTTCTGTTGGAAAGACAGACAGTGATACCAATACCTGTAGTTATACAGGATGGTTGACCTCCATTTTCGGTCCCCACACCTTACCGATTTGTCAGGTATAGCCATTTTATTATAACCCCAATTTAAATCTCCAGGTTGCTTTTCTATAATTGTATGAGGTCAAGAAAACATCATGTACTTCTTACACTGCCAAGAACAACAGGTCACATTACATCCAGTGATTATGGGCAGAGCTGGATTAAGACCTAATGTGGCCATTGGCATAGGTCAGGCTTGGGGCCCCTCCCCACCACACTTCCCATTACACAAATAGTACCATCTATGCTCTCATATTATTCATCAACTAATTGTAATTGTGGTTAAGGTACCGGTAGTCATTTTATTTTAAATGTGAATTAAAGCATAAACATAATTATATTGCTCTGCTCTATAGATAACTAAACCCCCATTAGTCCTATTGGAGGACACACTTGCAAGAAGGGGCTTTAATTAGTTTTTTTCTTGGAACTTAAACTCACCTTTATAACAACCCCAACATGTTAATTGTAGTATAACTATTAATGATTTCATGCACATTAGTATTAAAATAAAATCCTTATGCTGTGTCCTCAGTCCCCCAACCCCTTTCCTCTCACCCCACTGCTTCCTTTTAAAAGCAAAATAAGAATATAATACAGTAATAACACAAGGATATTAAGGACCGTATTTATAAAAGGTCAAGATGGTTTTTCAATGTCATTCTGTGTAAATTCAGTTACAAAGCAAAAAATTCATAGCAAAGTACGGAGTAGAAAAAACAAAAAGATTTCCGTTCCTTTATAAATATGTTTCATTGGTGCCACGTTGAACAGGGTTTCTTCTCATAGGTTATTGTAGCAAAAAATCAGCAGATAGTACAACTTGCTGCATAGAAATTTTTTTTTTTGTTCTTAATACAGTCACACTAAGATGCACACTTTACTATGATTTAATGACACTATGATTGTTTAAACTGTAGAAATAAGGTTATTCCCTGAAGAAGTCCAGACTTAGGAGTAAAAAGGCGTGTTGGATATGGAGTATGTTTGGGGGAGCCAGGAAACAGCTTGATGAATGGAGTGTGATATAGCACTACACACGCATAAGGAACCTTTAGCCTGGTTGGAGTTTGGTGGAGTGCAGGTTTAAAGGAATCATCCTGTGTAACAGTCAGAATGTCCAGGAATTGGGGAACTTTGAGGTGTGTCCCACACTGCTAAGCTTATGAGAGTATTTAATCCCCTATATTCTACATATTGTTTATAACTTCCGTGCTTGACACAAGCTGCTACATTGTGTGAATACAAAATAAGCCTATTTAGTATGGTTAACCTTATCAGATAAGAACTGGACTTTCACTTTAAATTATTTAAATTTTTTACTATACAAATTAGGTACAAATTATTTTTGCAGACCCTTTTATTCCTAATCAACTACCAATAGGTAGGTCTGTTGGAGGAAATATCAGCATATTTCTACCTGTGTACATAGCCTTAGAAACTGTTGAAGCTGTTTTCTTTTAGACCGAGAATATTACCACTTGCCAAGTCAAAGGCAGTTTTTACAACTGATCATCCAGCTTGGGATTATGTTGAGGGTTGTAGTTCCCAAGTTTCTGAAAGTTGCCTACCATATCTAAGATCATATCCTAGATTCTCCAGGTAATGGAAAGTGAACTTAGTTATAAATCATTACTGGGCTTGTCATAATGAATAATTACTAAGAATGTAATTAAAATCCAGTGTTCCATCTTTTGTAAACAAATGCCTTGACAATGTTTTTTTTTTAGTAAGGAATATAAATGTAGCAGCACAGCTCACACTAAACATTGTTTTTCCTTTGAAACAGAGGCCAAACAATAACTAAAACATTATTTTGTCTCCCTATAGAGGTCAAAGTTAATAGGCTAAAATTCTATGTCAATAAATGACAAGTGATACCAGAAGTCATTTGTGGAATCTTGTTCTGGGTTAAAGATAAATCTCCTAATTTAAAACCTGCTGAGAATTGTCATTTCAAATCTCCAAGGCCCTTGCTAACCAGTTTCTCGGCCAGGTGTAAATTAAACCTTTTCCTGCTCTGTGGGAAATCATTTTAACCTATACTGCAATTAAACATCAGAGCCCTCACTACATCTATACAGCTTTTTTTTTTTTTTTACAAATCTGAAAAATCTTCATACTTTTTAAAATAGGTTAACAAATATGTCATCTAATAATAATTATAGAACTTATTCCTAACAAACTATTCAAAGTAAATATTTAAACATTATTCTTCATATGACAAAATGGCTTCCCATTTGTCTCATCAAAGGTATTGTAATTTGCTGCCTGTAGTTTTAACAGCTTTTTCTATATTTCCTTCAATTATTCGGCTTTTAGGTTTTCCTCTTTAATTCCATCCCAGCAGAAACTAGAAAAACTGTTTGGTTCTTTAGCAGTAATCTAAAGTGAACTTCAAACACTCAACAAATATAAATCAAAGAGGGAAATTCTTTATTAATACCTTGTGAAGAAAAATGCCTCTTACTTCTAAATAATACTTGGGTTTGGTGCTTTTATGTAAAATAGAAAAGACAGACTTGGCTGAAAATCAGGTTTCTTTAGAAGAAACTTCAGAAACTTCTCAATCTCCATTTAATACTGTAATACAAATATACACCTATAATATGCTATATAGTAAGGAGTAAGGAGAGAACATACAAGGCAGGGTGTTCTATATGTCAATTTCTAAAAGCTGTCATTGGGACAATCGAAAATGTCACTTAAGTATTTCAAACAGCCCCAAAATAACTACAAAAGTGAAATTTAATCCCATAAATCAGAAATGTATAAATAGACAGTGAGGGAGATTAGGTCTCCTTTAAATTAGCATATATATAAATATAAACATTAACAGGAACAGATATGAAAGTAAATCTATGTAGCAACGATCATGTGGAAAATACACAGAGTTTCCTAACAAAACAAACATTACACTGAGAGCTAATGAAGCCTTGCTGCGATAGTTTTCCAATGACTAGATCATGTAAAATCATTCTGCCTTACCTATTAATGTACCTTCCACTGAAGAGTCATATCTTTCTGCAGTTTCCGAATGAACAGGTAGTGTGTACCCAAGAGCTCCCAAATGAGAGCACACTGCACTTGTCCGCACTAACTGTCAGGCAGCAGCTGCTCAGATAAAAGCTACGAACTATGGCCAACTGCATAACTGACATGCTTGGTGTAAGCCATAAGAAGAAATGCATTTGGCTCACTAGTAAGAAGGTCGAATTACTCACCTCCCCCCCAAATAAAATTTGTGATCTGTGACTCAAAGAAAGGAAATGCACCTAGAGCTGTCACACAACCTTCCAGTGTTATGGAGATGTGCGTTTTATTACACAAAACAAAATATTAGATTTAAAGGGAAGATAAAAAGCAGCTTATTTAACAAAATACATTTTTCTGATATTAAACATGAGCCTAAGATTGTTATTTTCACTGCATTTATCAAGCCGAGCAGTGCTTCTATCATTGATCTGCTCTGGAATCATCGCCATATCATTGCGCTAAGATCGTATTAGAGTAAATGCAGAAAAATAGTCTAACATTTCCCCAGGACCCTTATTAGTATTGAGAAACACTCCACAATGCACTGACACCTTCCAAGGACCCACTGACAGGCTAAATATGTGGGCACTTATGTGTTTTCGCCACCTCAGGGCGAACTTAAGGCAAGAAAACACTGATTGCCATTTTATAAATACAAAAGAGCATTTACTGTAATAATAAGCAAAATAAAGACCACTGTGGTAATAACATTTTCCGCCATCCGTTATCTCCGGTTTAAAAATTGAACTAACTCCAAAAATGGCAAAATCAGCCGCAATAAAAGTGGTGAAAAGTTAACAAACCTTTATAAATATGCCCCATAGTCTATAATATACAATAACTGAAAGAGAGCCCACCCTACAGATCATTATTTATAGAAGAAATATCAGTACAAGCTGGTAGGGTATTAACAGTGAGTGTGTTTATCTAATGCAGCCAACATCCATTTTCTCTCTGTCACTGTCTTTTGTGTCTACATATACATACAACATAGGAAATATACTGTATATAACAAATACATTTTCTCAAACCATTATTTTTAAAGTTTTGAAATGTTTAGAATATTAATGCACAATAGGCCAAGTCATGAAAAAAAATCATTCAGTTATGAAAATATATTGAATATTTGTTCAGTGTAAATAATGCATCGCTATTAAGTATTAATGTTTAGTTTATTTCTCCCCAAATATTATTACATTTACAAAAAAAATCTGCTGGAATTGCTATTTAGCTTTCTCCCTAGATTGCAATAGTCACATGTTCCTTATGGCAATACAAATACTGATATTGCTACAGTTTTTAAATGGAACATTACATGATTCAGTAGATTGAACGAGGATAAACTTTGTTTGTAGGAATACTCTATCTCCCCTTGAGGATTTAGGAGCAAATAATTTTGGCAAAATGTGACATACTTCAAACACGTGAAATAAGATTCCTTCAATGATGCTGCAATAATTTGTTTTGGACCAGACAGCCATGCTAAACAAATGGTAAGCCATTACAAAACCATACCTAGAGATGAAAGAGTTTAGTTTTGCCCGCATTCCTACAGAATTTATTAAAAATTAAGAAAATCCGATCAGCATCCAATAGTTTTTAGATTTTTTTTGATCATAGTCTACTAATTTCAATCTCCATTTTCTAATTTTCGAGAGCAATTGGAACAGAGCTGGAGAAGACCAGTGATCAAAACATTTCAAGTTGACAATTAACTACTTGCATAACTATTTCCCATGTTCCTTCTGTAAGCAATATTTCTAATATCATTAAAAAACTATTATCCTAGCAACCCATTCAATAAGAATTTAAAACAAGAACTATAGTGCATATCAATGTCCAAAAGTATCGTCAAATACCATACAACTGTGAAAAAAACTGTAGTCAGCTCAATTGTAAAAAAAAAAACCCAGGAAGTACAGAATTTATTATTATTATTTATCAGTTAGTTCAATATGTACATTGACCAGGGAGAAGAACAACTTAGTCATTAAATTAAGGTGTGTTACTTAAATCACAAAATGCATACCCTTGGAGATTAGTGAAGTACATATTGTGTGTCAGTAACAGTTAAAGATGACAAGGAATTGTGAATTTCGAGGTCAAAGCTAAAAACCCTGTAATTAATTAACTCCCTGCATCACTATGTTGTTGAGAAGGTGAAAGACCTTCACCATGACATAGATTTTACCATAATAATTATGTTGACCATAACATATGTAATACATTTTTATTTCCATTATACTGCTAAATATAAATCCAGATTGCGCTTTATTTTACCTTACAGTTTAAACCTAAAGACTTAAAATGAATGGCTGGTTTATTAAAAACTGTTTCCTGATTCCTCTAACCTAAAATAATGGTCAATATTTCATCATTCCTAATTTAAAATTTTTTTGACTATAGTCAGAGCACGAATACACAGAAAATAAACACACATCAACATGCTGTTAATCGAGTGTAGTTTGGATTTACAATCACAAATTGACGTAACTATCTATCTTTGAGCAATAATATTAACTGCTGAGGCTCCTTAGTCATCCAGACAGTTCAGGTATCATATTACTGCAACGAGTTTGAATATCTGAGGCAGCATTTGCTTCATTTCCAGTACATGGGTTCATATACACATACTGACTAACCACCTGAAAATGTCTGGAATGTTTATAAAGTCTTCTCTACCTCTATGGCAAGTGCAACATCTTCTGCCCACTGGTCTTCACTAAGACAGAGTCTAGATAGATAAGACAGACAGACATTCTATAGTTGCTTATATTGATCCAACATAGAAAAAAATCTAGTCAGGTTATTCATCTCAAACCCATATAAATGAAAAGGAAATGTTAAGTGTTGAAGAACACTAATCTATTAACTAAATATGTAAAATTAAAACTGAAAGGTCGTTTAAATGAAAGGTCAGTTTCCTACCTTTAAAACGAGCCGTCAACCACCTGTCTACGTGCTCCACAGCCCAAGATATAAAGAAATTACTGACCAGAAAGTTAATGGGTGGGAGGATGACATCTGACATCCCAAAGGCTGCTCCTCCACGTCGCCGACGACAAGCACAGCCTCAGACTTGTGTGAGAGAAACAGAAAGTCCCTCCCCCTCCCACTGTCTGAAGATCCCCACATTGAAGGTAAGGGAATCTACAGCCCTACTATCCCACTTTGTGAAAACAGCCTTTTCAAGCAGAGTCCTCACTCTGTTTTCTGTATGGGGGAGGGGGGGTTGGGGTCTGAGTGGGGAGGGGGCCACAGTACATCAGAGTGGGTGGGTCTATGGACCTGCGAGTGGGCAGAGCTACAACAGCCTCGATTTGGCAGGCTACAACACCCGTGGGGCCAAGTGGGGCTGTAAATGGAAGTGCCATGGGGGGCCTGCAAGGGGAGGGGCCAGGGGGCTTGTAAGAGGAGGGGGCTGCAAGGGAAGGAAATGACACAAGGCAGAGTGGCTGTCACATGGTTTCAGAGCAAGAAGTGCAGGGGAACTGGTGATGCTGCTGCTATATCACACACAAAAATGTAAATATCTTCTAAACTATGCAAAAAAAACCCAGTGAAAGTGAATTACAAAAATACCCAGGAAAGCAATTCCTATTAATTTACCTAAAGTAATTTTTGGACCACAGTTCCCCTTTAATGTTAAAAACACACCATTATACTTAACTCCTCATGTTTGTTGCCTGGGAGTAACGCTAGACTAGGATCTTTCGTTCAAGTTCCATATTAAGACACAAGCCAACTGACCCACTGCTGGCCACACTGTGTATTCTTCAAAAAGTCTTACCTTTCTCCTCTGCTCCTTCCTTGTACTGCAGTGCAAGAGTAGGAGCTTTCTGTGTGTAATCCAGTATCTGCCCCTTCCCTGTCCTCCTGGAGCACTCTGGCATGCGGGGGGAAGATCGTGCTTCCCCCTATTCTCTCCGTCCATTTGGAAGTCCCTGCACCTGGGATATATATGGGCACTTCCACTGTCTGCGGCATTAGTGGGGGTTGTAAGCGCCAAGATATACCCATGTGATTGAAGTAAAATGAATCACTGCAGCAGGTCCTACAATTATTCTCACTTTAACCTTTCAATGCCTTAATACAAGTAGCAAAAAGTAGTTACTTGGACAGCTCCTCATTTTTTTCTGTATGAAGCACACGATCCCATTGGAGAAAGGGATGGGTAAAGAAGTAAACATGTTTGCTTAACTCGCACAAATGGATCTTTGGTGTGGAATATCTTCCACACCAGTATCTTTTAAACAGCTGATAACATGTATCTTAAGGGCTAGGCCACACTAATGCAAAAGTGTGATTGCGCATGAGTTATGGAATGCAATCACATGCATTCCATAACGGAAAATAGCGAAATCGCATACGCGAATGTGTGACAATGCCCAGAAATCGTGCAATCGCATGCGTGCTTTGGTTTAAAAACAGCTGATTGAGGTGCCGATAGGGAGGGGAGTGTTAGGGGCCTGACCACAAAACTTGCAGGAGGGCCCTGCAGTTTCACTGCTGTTTAGATCAAACTTCTCCTTTAGATAAAAATCTTGTGCTGCCTTATTGGCTTTTGACATTGATTGCACAATGTATTATAACTCGTGTTGTATCCCAGTTTATAACGGGGAACCTGCATCTAAAGAAAAGAAACAGTTTTTATCGAAAGTTTTTCCGAGAGAATCATAGGATGAAGACAGGTGTTTTGCAACCCTGCTGCTCGGCTAAATTGAGATTGATCAGACATAATAAGATTTACTCCAGAATCTATCCTGTCGGCATAATTGTAAGTAAAAGTCAATTTAGTAAATCACTGACAAACCAATTTACTGGTAAATCACACAGCAACTTTTCTTTGCCAGGTGATAAATTTTAATAACTCATATTGTAGGTTGTTTGTGGATGTGTTCATAAACTTTAATGGTTCCATAGCTTATTTCCACTTACAAATCTTTCATAACTTAACGCACAGCTGCAATGCACTTTATTATTATTGCTGCAGACGATAACTGCCCCAGGACAGAACCAAATCACCAGAATAAAGCAAATTAAAATCTAAACTCCACCCTTAAGTAAACACAATAAAATCACACGCCTAAAAACGATAACCCTCTGAAATAAAGGGCTATGAGAAGTCCCCATGGAGTTCTATGGGCTGTGTAAGTGTTCTGGGCTAATGGATATCAGATACTCAACATACCTGATTAGGTGCTGCTGATGTATTGTGTATACAATGCATGAATCAAGCACTCCCCATTGACAAATGGATTACTCCTGTTATAGGCCTGAGCTCAACAGTGAGTTGAACAATTCATAATTAAAATCCAGGTATACAAAGCATTCATTACAATAACTAAAACCCAATACCTTCAGTCCATTTCAGTCCATTTCATCCCATACCCTCCAAAATTATCCCTAGTAGTACAGAGCTGCAGGAGGAGCATAAAGAACAATCATCTTTAAGGCTGAGGCCACACTGCAATGCACAGGAATCGCGCAATAAATTGCGAGCATTAACGCGATTGTGTGCGCGCTTCTTGTACGTTTGCGTTTTCGCCATTTTGCATTATGGAAACGTGAACGGACACGCAATCGCATGCGCATCTGAAATCGCGGGAATTTTCTCGTTCCCGCGATTTCCATTTTAGCAAAAATTGCGGGCGCAAACGCGAGCGCGAAACGCATGCGCAAACGCCTAGCCCTTAATAGGGACAGCTAGCGAACCCGTGGCGCATGCAAACCCTTCCCCCATGCATGCACCCCCTGCATGCACAACAGCCCCTCCCATGCACGCACCCACTCGCGAGTGCAAACCCATCCCCCAGTGCACACACCCCGATCCCCCCTTCCGGTGGTTGTGGGCGGTGTTATGATGACTGACAGTGCGTGCAGATGGGTCCAGCGTCTGTGCCTATCGACAGGTGTGTTTTCTATATATGGATAATGCATTGTGATAAGATCAGGTTCACTCCTTCTCCCCCTGCACTATGCTATTTCTACAAGTGTAACTAGTAAAGGACAATCATACTCACCTAGACCCTGCTCCTGCCATCCGTGCCATGTGTAGTACCCAGGGTGAGGACCTAAACCACATGGTTAGGGTTGCCACCTTTGCCTTTAAGACCTGAACACGTATGAAATCTACATACTGCTGTGCTAAATGCCATTGCTTTAAATGCATGCTGTATGGCTACACTGATATCAGTGTAACATGCATCATGCTTCTTATAGAAATTATAACCAGCCATTTGTCTTGTAGATTTCATATGTGTTCAGGTCTTAAAGGCAAAGGGGGCAACCCTACGCACAGTCCTCACCCCTAGGTTCACTTTGCTTACCTAATGTTTCCTTCGGCGCTCTGGTTCCACTTCTGCATTTGTGATCCGGCCAATGAGAAGGAGCACCGAAGGAAACTTTAGGTGAGTAAATCTAGAGTTAGAAAGTGAACCCAGAGGTACTTTCCAGTGGTGGAGTGAGGTTTTGGTGAGTGAAGTTGTCTTTTAAAGGGTTAATGTTGGAGGGTATCCCATGGTGCTTTCAGACAGGAAACTCACAAAGCCATGAAGCCTGCACATTTTATATATAAATATAATATTTTATATATTATTCACAATTCTTTTCAATCAAATATTTCCAGTTTGTGAAGTGAACAACTGGCTAAATACATAGAAAATGCAAGTGTAATCAGTATCATTGGACTTCTAGGTTCTGACTTACAGGGAGGCGGATTTAAGGTGAGTTAAAGTTGCGGTAACCGATTTAATATCAGTTAGCATACAACAATTACTGCAGAAAACTACAGGTTTTGGGCACACATAATGCCCTTTTTCAAGCTTTGACCGAATTATGTAGCTTTCTACATAATAAATGAAGTTTTTTGCAGTATAATTCATGTCACCATGTTGATTGGAAGAACAAGCAATTTACTAAGTGACTGTTTGGATAAGGGATGTCTCTAGGGTCTAAGAAGATTAGGGGCAATAACAGGCATGTGACATTTTTTTAGGCCACGCCCCAACAAATAAAATATTTGGTTAGCATACGATGACACAGAATTACAGCTGTGTAGAAATTAACAGGGTTATTCAATAAAAGTTCTTATCATTTAAAATGGTGCTAATTTTGCCCCAACCAATCAGATGTAATCTTACAAATGTTAAATAAGATCTGATTGGTTGGGGCAAAATTAGCACCATTTTAAATGATAAGAACGTTTATTGAATCTCCTTGTAAGAGCTTTATTGGTGAAAAAATATCTGTGCTACATGTTTCGGACCCAAAAGCTGAGGCCACACTGCAACGCACAGGAGTCGCGGCCAACAGCAGGGAAAAGCAAAGGGTATGAAATCAACTGATTTTTAAAAATGGTAGAGAATATGTAGAATAACTAAGAAGGCATTACACAAACTAACAATTAAACAAATATTGATAATTTCCACTGAACTGTCCCTTTAAGGTAAGATTAAAATGCATCTTAGGTTTTGGGGGGTAAGGAGGCCTAAAACCTTAGTTATTTTTTGGCTGGACATGCCCTTTAAAGGCAAAGGTGGCAACCCAGGAAAAGTCAGAGACCAGCAGGATTAGGCGTTGTTGCCATTGGGCTACAGACATGTGCTTTTCTAGCTTTTTGCAGCCCAGAAAACACAGTGAAAGATATAAAAAAGCATGGAGAGCCCACAATTAAGAGATGACTGATTTAACATAGGAATTTCAGAACTCATTCAGGCTCATTTAGATTTTTCCTCCAGTTCTCCTTTAATTTACTGATACTAAGTGAATCTGATGTAATACACTTCAAAATTAAGGTATGCACATTTTTCATTTTATGAGAATAAATCAAACATTTGCATCATGTCAGGATTAATCATATAGGAAGAGTAAATAAAAATCTGGTAGGTGAATGAAAATGTTCCAGAATAAAATGTTAATGCAAAAATGACATTAAGATAAATGAGTTTAAAATGAAGGCATAATTATCTCTGAATTGCTTTCACAGAAAACATGACAGAAAATTGGTGGATTGAATATTTTTGCCTTTTGGGCCCAAACACCTGGATGAAATGTGACGTCACAAGGCAAATCCTTAATCGCTCCTTACAACTCTTATCAGAAGAATACACAAATATTTTAAAGCCTCACAATTTAGACTTTTGTATGTTGGTATGTGAATGTTGGTACTTTCAGTTATATTTGGACTGTGTAACATATGTATCATTTTAATGCACAAATTCCCCTGGAATTAAAGTCTCCAGACAACATTGTCCCAAAAGATGTCAACAAATAATATTACCGCCTCTATTAGTCACAGATCGTACTACAGCAGATTCTGCCTCTCAGACATAGAACAGAGATTTAGAGGTCTTATCAAGGACTTCCATATCTGTATAGGAAATATACCACCTGTATGTTGATGATACACAAATTTACATCCCCGTCCCTGACCTTGTTACTCTGACATCCTGGGTCCCTGACTGACTAAATGCCATCTCTGCTTTTATGTCCTCCCGCTTCCTGAAACTCAACATAGCATAGATAAGACCTCTCAACCTACCCCCTTACCTAACACTACTATCATCATCAGTGACACACCAATCTCCTCAACACCTTTCATGTGATGCCTGGGAGTAACTTTCCTTTAAACCCCACATCAATACCCTGTCTAACTCCTGTTGGTTACAGCTCAAAAACATCTAACACATTCATCCCTTCCTTTCACAGAACGGCACCAAAATTCTAGTTCATGCCCTTATTATTTCTCGGCTGGACTACTGTAACACCCTCCTTACACTAAAAATGTTTCTATTGTAGTCCGTCCCATTAGGTTATAACCATCCTCATCTTTTTCTGTTATTAAAGGAAAGCTTAAGTCACCAGACAACATTGCCCCAATAGAAAGAGCACATTCACAAAGATACAAAAAACGGTGTCTCACCTCTCCATTTGCTATGGATGCTGGGTGATTTATTAAAATAACCGTACACTTCACAGGAAGCTTCAGCTCTGCTTCCTGGAAGCTGACAGACAATTATGTTCCAGCCCAGAGATCATCCCTCCCTTTGATACAGAACACAGATTTAAGTGTAAAACACATAACACATGCTCCTGTCCCTAACAATGATAAATGCCTTTGCTTTTCATACAAACAAGAAAAGTAATATTTGCAGTTTATTTCTTATGCTAGCATGGCTGTAATAAAAAGAATATTAACATGTCAGTAAAAAATAAAAGTATGGGGAACCTGCAACCTTCTATACTGTGTCTTGCTAAAAAGAAAGCTTTCTAGCTCTATGCTACAAGGGCTAATAGGGGGATATTAGTAGAATCTCTAGAAACAAACAAACAAGGTGAGCCTGCAGAATTGAACCTGTGTCTCAATGGTCTGTTTGTTTCAAAACCCAGCACTTTAGCTCTGCACCACCACTGCAGATGCAATAGATGCAAGTACATTTGAGTAAATGTCAGTAAAATAAATTGTATTGCTCCAGGAAGGCTGTCAGCAATTCACACTGGTTGGTAAATAAAACCTTTTTATTTTTCTAGAAGCATGATAGAAACAAACAAGCAAACAAACAAAAAAAGCATTAAACTCAGACAGTAGACTGTGTTTTTTTGAACTTGTGACTTGGGTTATATTTTCTTAAAATCATGGCATTTACATACTGCAACATTTAGAAACTTTATATTTCGCTAGAAACTTTGTGCATAGAGACAGTGAATCCTGGGGCTCTTTGAAGCCAACTTGGGCTATGATTTGTACTGGCAACAACATGGAAACCTCCTTTGTTACAGAATCTATTACTTACATGTACTAAATGCAACTTGCTAGATAAGAACTTTTCAATGTATAGGTGTTCTGGGGAGAAAAGCTTTCGCATTAGGATTAAAAAAAAATTAAGTTTAGTTTTTGGCCGTTTCCATCTTTTTTTCCAGACCAGTCCACCAACAATACATTAGTGCTAGGCCACAGTATCGCCTTTTAATGCGCAATACGATTGTGCCACGACCGCGCGTTAAAAAACACACGCTAGTGGTGGCCACACTAGGTGGGCTGCTGTCTGTTGTGTTACGTTCTGCTTCTCGGAGCGCATGCAAATCACCATTTTTTTGTGCGATTTGCATGCACTTCAATAAGAAAGCATCATTGGAATCGCAGCCCACGCAGACGTTAACATACATGAAACACATGATATTTTCCGAAATTTCAGTGTATTGGTCGGTCACCCGAAAATATCTTACCGTGTGTGCAGGGCGGCCGCGAATAGGCTCTGCCACCTGTTCGTCGCGAACCGGACAAATGTAAAATCACGTTGGTAAATCACAGCCGATCGTGCGATACCATAGGAACACTGTTGCCATGACCGACAGTCATTTGTCCCCACCGGGCACGCGTCTGTACCCAGCCTAACTGTATATACCATACCCTAAACATTTGACTGTACTTTATTTATTGTTCTTCCATATTTATTTATCATACCTGGAATGTTTATTTGGTCTGCGCTACATAATGTCACAGGTAATACGGTAAATAAAATAATGTTTCTGAGCAAACAGATGCTCAATATCCCACGCAGTCTAATTTGTTGCTAAAAAATTAGATTCATTTAGTTCTATAAACAAAGACTTTGTTTAGAAGGAAAATTAAATTTTAAAAGCCAGGGTTAAACCAGTTAGAGGGATCGATTGGAACATTGGCGCAAACTCATTATAAAAGAGACTGTCAAAGCCATCATAGATTTTAAACATAAAAAGTATTGATATTGCTCACTTTCCTATTTCCAGGTAGGATTAATTCATTTTATCGGTTAAAAGAAAGCAAGAAAAAGGAATTCTACTTTTGATTATATAGAGATGATGACATGAGCAGTAGATTAGAAGAGATTTTAGCCTGAAAACACAGCGTAAAACTTTGCTACTCTGCTATCCTAAAAAATCCTGGTGGGTATAAAATGTATTCCCATTCAAAATCAGGAGTAAATAAAAATAATTCAACCTATTCAATACTTTATCTTTGGCATGGGAGTTGTAGTTTTCAAACATCTGATAAGCCACAATTTGACATCCCTACATGTTGGAAGGTAAAAACCTCCATCCAGCAATAACGCTCTAAAGACATTATCTAGATCCACTATTCGAACGTCAAATCTTTCTAATGTCACTTCGTACTTTGGGTGTCAGGGGACCAATCTTTCAAACTAAGAGCTGAAATAGCTCTTTAAATATGGCCCTCTCTGCTGTTGGATGGTGCTAAAATCATAAAAGTTTTGAAATAATATGTGCTGATTTCTATTTATAGATGTGTGCATATTACATATCTATTAATAAGGAAACTCCAGTGAAGGGAAGATATAGTACATCAGTCTTTCTCCTGGTTTACTGTAGTTGTTTACCTTATGAATTTGTATGAGAGTCAATCTGCAAACTGTTAGAAACTTTGCACACCAATGAAGCTGAGTTGTTGCTCCCCTATTAACACAGATTAAAAATATTTATCAGACCTCCCAGGAAATATGTCGTATATATACATAATGGACTAAAGGGTAAACTTCTATATAAATAGGCCACTGAAAGAACAAGGCAACAGAATTAATAATTATAGTTACAATTTGCCCTTATTTATCAAAGGGCATTTTCTTCCTTGTACAATAAACAGCTTCAAAGTATCACTATAATCACTCAAACAACTTTACATGAGCTGAAACTACAATTTGAGAAAAATAAAATGGTAGTTCTCACGTATTTACCTGTGCTTGCTTTGTCATTAAATTATTAATGTTTAGTGAGTACTCCTAATTGCCCCCACCCCCTTTGCTCACTGCTTTCTTTTAGAGTCTGTCTGTGACACTAGTTCTGCACAGCCTCACCATGGACACTGCTGTGCTTACACATCTCCCCCTCCCTCTGCCTCCCTTCTTTTCTCTGCTGATTCTCTTAATTGTTGGAGAAACTCTGATGGCAGGCAGCCAAAAATTCTAGTATGAGGTCAGAGGTGGGCACACATATTTTTTCTCGTTTGAGTGACAGTTCATTCCCTGTAAATACTGTGATTTCAAATGATGATTTCTCAGAATCTACAGCTCAGATTTATAAAAAAGGCTTTGGTACCTTAATCCTGATATAAGTAAGTATATTGCAAGGAGCTGAAACAAATACCATACACATCACATACCGTAAACTTTATTTGGATAATTTAAAAAAAAGTACTGGGACAGTCTGTATATCTTTATAATATTTATGTTATCTTAAATATAATGTGAGAAACAGTGGACGATTTCCTATTATTAGTCATTCAGTGACGTAGATGAACTTTATATTTATTTATACTGTTCTAGATCCCTTTAACATGTAAAAAGTATGTACAAAACACATCGAAATGAATTCTATTCTCTGATAAAAATGTAAAGCAAATTCCTCTCATCCACAGTATCAGTTACTTATCCATATTTGGCTTTTTTTAAAGTGCAGAGGGTAAGGAGATGTCACTCAAGCTACAGTAAGTAGTAAGTTTGAACATTATTCACAATATAATGTCTCTCAGGCTGAAGCTAGAGATGTGATCCAGGGCTCATTTTAAAGAAAAGACTGCAGGCTTTTAATAATACGTTTGTGGACCATAACTGCCCTTTAGCAGAAGAAAGTTCTCCAGTAACAGTAAAGTTTGCATGAGCAAAAAAAAACCCAGAATTGACAGTTACACTGGTTTGCTATAGAAGCAGCTTCTTCTACTTACTGAAACATGATTTGTATTTCAGTGATTAAATAGTTAAAATGCCCCAAATTATTCTCAACCACGAAAAATGGATAAATTGGCACCAGTCTGCACTTATCTATGGTATAAAGCCCTTATCTGAAATCATCGTTTGTAAAATGGAGAAGGACAGTTTTATCCAAAACTGAAATCTAATCTGACATAGACCAACATCCAATGTTATCGCTGTCTCCAAATGCTTGATGAAATGTGTCATCGCCCTTCAAAGTAAAATAGTTCAGGCTTTGGGAACCCGGTTCTAATTGGTTTGCTCAGAATCATATATCAGTGCAACAGCGACGTCTCCATTCACACCTGGTGAGGCAGAAAGGCTGTGTTCAGTTTTTCACTGTTATTTGGAATCATTTCCAGGACAGCCTAATCTCTTTTCTGCTACAGGTAATAAATGTCAACCAATAACAAACAGTTCCTTTCCTTAAACAATACAAGGACAAAGTAGTTTATTGTCTCGTGATATTGTCTGTTACTGGAGCCTTTGGATGTTCTTTGTCTACCCCACAATCATTTATTCTACATTTTTTTCTACTTAAAGGGCATGTCCAGCCCCTAAAATGAAAACTAACATACAGGTAAATCACCCCCCAAATCCCTAAACAGTAATAGTTAGAAATCTGAAATATATAAGTCTAACCTGAAATCCTGCACAATGTCCTGTTTCCCCTGTTTCTGCTTCCTGGTTCTTCCAGTTAGTAACTGTCTGTTATGGATTTGACAGTTGACATCAAAGCCAATGACTGAATGTTAATTCCCTGTCTGCCTCTTCTGAGCATGGTGAAAAACCACATCCAAACGTGCAGTCCTCTATGGACCACACACTCGATCGTGGTAAACTGTCGACTGCGGCCATTATTGCCACGACAATTAGTCCTTCCTCCTGGCCGTCCGGTCGGAAGATCCGAACGGTCGGTCAGTAGGAAAAGTCCTGTGGTATGTACCATGCTTAAGGCTGTCTGTTTGGTGACATCATTTATTTCTTCTTTTTTGCTTTATCTTTTCAGATCTCTAGCTCTTGAGTTCCTCAGACAGGAATTCGTCCTCCAAACCAATTTTTTATTTTATTAATTCTGTTTATACTGTGCAGGAAAGGATTTTCTCCATGTCGCCATAGCCATGATAGACACTAGACAGTATAATATAGCCACACTGCAAGGCCACACTGCAACTCAAACGCAATCGCATGCGATTTCACGTGCGTTTTTTTGCGCTTGCGCTTGTGATTTCTTCAATAAGTATAGGAAAACGCATCGCAATCGCAACGCACTGAAAAACGCGTGTTTTTTTGCGTTGACGCGTTTTCAATGATTTTTAAAAAACGCAATTGCAAGCGCAATCGCAAGCGCAAACGCAAAAAGAACGCAGCAGTGTGGCCTAGCCCTTAACAATGTATTAATGCTCAAGTTTACAGTTTCTGAAGACCCTGCAGAAATGTATAATGCAACTGTTATCAGGACAACACTTTATGCACATTTACTTTAAAGGAAAACTTCAGTGGATAAGTCACATTTAGGTTTGAAGGCTAGAAATACACTGTATTTACTAACCTATAGATGTGTTAGTAGTTTCATTGTGACACTCTATCCATCTAAAGCTGTAAAGTTACACCATTCGGGACCTCCATTTTTCAGCTATAAGCACGCTTGGAATTTGAATTTCCCATGGTGCTTAGTTCCTTAGGGCTAGACCCCACTAATGCCTTTTTCATGTGTTTGCGCATGCGATTTTGCATGCGGTTTTAAATAACATGGAAATAATGGGAATGCCAAAATTCCTGCGATTGCACATCCGTTTCCATTTTGGTAACGCATTCGATCACCATTTTTTGCGCAATCGCATGCGTTTCCATGATGAAAAATAGAGAAATCGAATGCGCAAATAAGGCACACAATCGCACCAGAATTGCACACGTAATGACGTGCGTTAATACACGAGCTGCTTGATTCTTGTGCGTTGTAGTGGGGCCTCAGCTTAACCCACATTTCTAACTATTTTGATTAAAGGATAAGTGCACTGTACAATCAAGTTATGTTCATTTGGAAGCTGCAGCTTTAAAAATACAGTTGCCATATTTTCAGGGCACAAAGCTAGGCCATAGAGCCCAGCTTTGTGCCTTGAAAGTTGCTGACATCTTGTTACTGGTTTGCTGAATGTTAAGCTCCGCCCCTCTGAGATTTCCTCTGCTTTCTCCTGCTTGAGCCTCAAACAGTAATGCTTGTGAGTTCCGTAAACACACACGTGCACGGAACTCACAGGCATTACTGTTTGAGGCTCAAGCAGGAGAGTGCACGGAACTCACAGGCATTACTGTTTGAGGCTCAAGCAGGAGAAAGCAGAGGAAATCTCAGAGGGGCGGAGCTTAACATTCAGCAAACCAGTAACAAGATGTCAGCAACTTTCAAGGCACAAAGCTAGGCTCTGGAGGGGCATAGGTAAAAAAAAATGAACATAACTTAATTTTACAGTGCACTTTTCCTTTAAATGTCATTCTTCTAATGCATGCGGCAGTTTTAATTGACTAATGAAATACACTAATCAAGCGGAGTTGCACAGTTTTATATGTCTTATAAATCAGGGCCCTGTTTAATAGTGAGTATGTGCTAAAAAAATACACACAAGTAAAATTCTTTAACTGTGTACATCTTTATTTTCTTTATTTCCAGGTAAACACTAATTAGACTCTTGCAATCAGTGATATGTATAGAATACGTGGTAAGTGGCGCACTAAGGAAAGTTGGCATATTCCATATTCCGAATACAAAGTTACAGTTTTTCTCAAAAACTCTCAAAATTATCCACTATGGTGTGGTGCTTAGTATCCAATAAAAATAAATATACAGTAGTTTATATACAATTTTACATGGTCCTTTGGCAAGTAAAATCTTAATCAAATCAAATCAGTGATATCATTTTTTAAAAATAAGGACAATATGACAAGTGTACTAGATGAACGTAAAGAAAGACCAAGCATTGAATAGCAGCAGGGGGCAAATGAATAGCAGCAGGGGGCAAATAATTATATCAATAAAATGAGATGTCATCGAACAAAGCAGTGTACACACAATACCAACTATTCTATTAAAAAGTAATCACAGAGATTTGGATGGAAAGATCTGAGGCTGTTGTAAAGATATGAATTAGATAATATTTACTACTGTCATTTTCCACGTTTATCTGGTGTCTCCTATTTCTTGCCGTTCCTTTCTATGTTGTCATTGAGATTTGCATAATTTCCCACATCCTGCACTTTAGTTCATTTCCTATCCAGGAATCCTGTTCTTCTAAGATGTACAAATATGTAATTTCCTATATAATCTACATGAATGAAGCAGAAGAGTGCAGTTATTGTTGTAAAATCTAATTAAGGCATCAAGGACATTGTGCTAAACCACGTTATGACACAAAACAATCTCATGGATATTGTGGCTTGAAATTTTAGCTACTACAAAATTACATTAGAAAATGTATCATACATTTTCTCATAAGAGAATAGTTAGGTAAGTGAATCTTACATTAACCAGTGATAATTTGGAACTTGTTGTAGTATTCTAAGGGGTTATTCAATAAAAGTTCTTATCGTTTAAAATGGTGCTAATTTTGCCCCAACCAATCAGATGTTAGCTTTCAAATGTTACATAAGTTCTGATTGGTTGGGGCAAAATTAGCGCCATTTTAAACAATAAGAACTTTTATTGAATCTCCCTGTAAATCTTCTTACATATGTGATCGCAGGGCTGACCTGCGGTGCATGATGATGTAACAAACAGGCATTTCAGCTGATTATTATTTAATGTATGAGCCCTCCCTTCGTCAGGCAAAACTGATGTTCAATCATGTCTTATTATTAGTATTAAAGGACAACAATCTAAAAACAATTAATTACCCCATTACATGTCCACACTTCCAGCAGCTGAAATCACTTACTCACATTTACAGCCGTGCTGCCCTTCCTTAGATATCGCACAGCAAAGATGAGTGCTAAAAGCCCGCCTCCTAGACGGCCCAGTGCCCTGATTAACATATCACTTGTCATTGGCTGGTGGGAATGTCTGTTACAACCTCTCTCCTCCTCCTCTGCCAGTCAAACAAACTTGAACTGTTCGGTTGCTAAGATAGAGCCTACATAATCAAGCTGATCAAGGGTGGGTGGAGGAGTGTTTTCTCGCTTGCTAGCTTTGAGTGACAGTTACAGGCAGACAGAATTGTTACGCCTCCTTCACAGCATGGCTAATTGAAGACAGAGAGAAGCTCGAAATCAGGAAAAAAATGTATGAGGAGGGCTATGTACCTTTACTCTTTTGAAAGCAGTTTTAAAAAAATGCATTGAGGCAATACAGTGCCAGCATCTTGCATGGAGCTTTACAGTTACATATACATTCACACCAGGCCCTGCCCTGAAGAGTTTACAATCTAAGCACATTTATTTGACACATAAAACCTATCAGAATCTCTTTTTGATTATGGGGGAAACCAGAGTGCCTTAGAGAAAACTCTTGCAAGCACAGGGGGAACATACAAACTCCTTGCAGATGTGTCCAAGGGTGGAATCGAACTCCAGTGCTAACCACTGAGCCACCATGCTGTTATCCTATATCTATCTGGGCCTTGTTGATGATCTGCTGTTTCTTTAAAAAAGCTTATCAGGGCACCATTGTGCATCCATCGCAGGTTGGCCCCACAATCAAATGTGTGTACGAAGCCAGAACACCCTGAAACACCTACAGTCTATAGAGTATATAGTATGTTTACACTTGATAAAGAAAAACTAATACAGAATAATCAGACTTTAAACTGATAAATCTCAATTGTTACCCATGGAGTTTCCTTTCATCGCAAAATACTTACAAAGGGTATCTCCACCTCTCACAAAAACTTTTTCTGTAGTGTAGTGGACTGTAGTACTTACAGAGCTTCGTTCCCCTGGCCTTTAGACCCGGCCCTCTGCTTGCAGGAAATTGCAAGCAGTATGCCGGACTGGCAGTGCAGAACACCATGGGAATGAGGCTCTGTAAGTACATTACAGTTTTTTTTTATTGCAAACAAATATGGCAGTTGGGGGTGGGATAGGGTCCACTACACTACAGAAGAAGTATTTAAAGCTAGGGCACCAGGCAGCAAACAGGGATTGGGAGGGAGGAAGGAAGGGGGTGGACATACCCTTTAAAGAGTTAAGCAGTACACCAGTAAATAGCAATGCTGACATTCCATGTCTACCTATACAACTCAAAAAAACAGTAATATAGAACATAGAACACAAGAGTGCCTGGCACACTAATTGATAATTAATTAAAAGGGAATTAGTGCTTTAGTTTAAATGGTTGTTGGGAGAAAACTAGTGGTTGCAGTATTACAGTATTTCGGGTATTTTTCATTGCAGTGTGTTTGGTATAGAGCAATAAGGAATTTTTACGATAGAGCCACTGGGCAAATTTAAAGTGTTCACACTAGGAAAGCATTACAATGAAATATCTCGGACAGGTTCACTGATTTTGCATCTGAAAGACTGTAGAATTATATAACATAGTAAAATTGAAAAGATTAAACAGAAAATATGATATGTAATTTTATGAACACGAAGAAAGCAAATATAATTTAATACAAACTTCCAGTTATTAAACAGAAAACTAATTAACTGTTTTAGGACTGTAGACTAATTTTTTTATTTGATAATAGATTTTCTCGAACAGCAAAGCTTAGTCAGCAGACAATCTGCTTCCCATGTTCTTCTAAGCACATTGTTTATTTTATAATCTTGAATCTCTGGAGGACTAGGGTCAGTTTGTACATCTGCACATAAAAGAGCAGAGAACTATTCCCATTCAAATTATTATGTCTTTTTTAGGCCAAGATTCACAATTTTAATACAGCTAGGCAAGTGATTATTTTTGTCTAAAGCTCAAACAATTGAAGGCATTATTTTGTCAAAAGCAAAGTAGGTAATTAAAGATCTACAGCACTTGCTTCCGAATAACAGCTGACACCTCGTGTTTCTGTGGTTTAGGTATTTTTTTTTTGGTGCAAAGAGTGATGTACCTGCAATTTAACGTATCCCTGTAAAACTTTGGACCAGGATCGCAAACTTGCTTGTGCATGTGTGATTATTACATTAATAAGGTGCATTCTCAGATACCAGGGCGCAGAAATTATAAAATAGAACATGGAGACTGTATGATGTTACTAGAAAGGGAAAGTATTTATATTGTTGTGCTTTATTGTGCTTTTAGTTTAAAATTGTGATTGAAGGTTTCAAGAAGACAAATTGTAAGATTGAGAATGCCTAAAATCCAGGGGCATTTTATAAAAAAAGAAGCAACTCTTCTATTATTATGCCATCAGATACAGGTGAATTTTATTAAGGAAGTGGAAATTAGATTTTGATTATGCCTCAAATACAGGTGAATTTCTTTAATAAAGTGGCAACTGGGCTTTGATTATGCCCTCAGAACCAGGTACATTGTCAGTTGGGCTTTGATTACACCTCAGATACAGGTGACTTTCTTTAATAAAGTGGCAACTTTGTTTTTATTATGCCCTCAGCTCTAGGTGCATTTTATTAAGAATGTGGTAATTGGACTTTGATTACATATTAGATAATGGTGAATTTCATTAACAAAGTAGCAACTGGGCTTTGATTATCCCCTCAGATCCAGGTGCATTTCATTAAGAAAACAGTAACTCTGCTTTTATTATGCTCTCAACTTAATGTGCATTTAATTAAGAAATGATAACTCAGATCCAGAAACGCTTCATCAAGAAAATGGCAATTGGGCTTTGATTATGCCCTAAGATCCAGGTGCATTTCTTTAAGAAAGTGGTAATTAGGTCTTATAAACATGTGAATTTTATTAAGAAATTGGCAACTGGGTTTTAAAGGATAAGTACACTCTAAAATCAAATTAAGTGTAATGGATGCTGTAGCTTTAACTTATCATCTCCCCCCCCCTTTTTTTTTCTAGGCCCCTCCTGAGCCTAACTGTGATGATCTATAGTTCCTGACATCTTGGATCCTCATTGTATTGTGTTTAGCTCCACCCCCAAGACTTCCTGGCTCTCCTTCTTGTGAATATCCAAGAAAGCACGGTCCGTTTGTGGCATGCATGCGCGTGTGATGCCATGATGGAAGCGTGTGCATGGACGCATGCACGCATGGCGTCATTGCCCTGTGCCATGCTTGAAAGCACGGTGCAATGACATTACATGCGCACCCTTTCATGCATGCACTGACGACATGCGCAGACGCGCACGGCACAAAAACGAACCGTGAATTCATGGACATTCACAAGAAGGGGAGCCAGGAAGTCCTGGGGGGTGGAGATAAACACAATACAATGAGGATCCAGGATGTCAGGAACTTTAGATCATCACAGGTAGGCTCAGGGGGAAAAAAAGGGGGGGAGATGAAAATTTAAAGCTGCAGCTTCTATTACACTTAATTTGATTTTAGAGTGTACTTATCCTTTAATTATGGCCTCAGATCCAAGTGCATTTTATTATGAAAATGGAAACTCGGCTTTTATTATGCCTTCAGCTACAGGTGGATTTTATGGGCAATTGGGCTTAAAATATACCTATGTTTACATTGGTCCAAATTGGCAAACAATTTGCTTCCATTGAGTTAAATGGACACTCTTCTATGTGTCCCACATTTCCGTATAAAATTATCTGGGTATAATCTCTACAAGGTAGGTCGGTAGGTACCTGGACATACAGATAGAGAGGATGTCATTTTATTGTCACTATATAAATAAAAGTTAATTTAAGAGCTACAAAGACAATGAACCTTCTGATACATTGAATAAATAAAAACTGATGTAATAGCTCTGCTGTAATTATAATGATTTGCAATCAAATGATTCTACTGTTTATTAAGTTTGCCTTATACAAACAGGGACACTTTGGGGACTACACTAATATTCCATTTCCAGTATCCATGGAAAAGATTAGTATTAACTTGCTGGTTCATTAAAATCCACAGTAAAAAAACAGCCATGTACAAGAAAACATGTCAACATTGACACAATTAAAGCCCCATTAGTCACATGTGTTCATGTGGTCTATGTGCCAGCATCTTCCCAGATACAGAAAGAGCAAAAAGATTTCAACACTGCTACCCTATGTTTATAAAAAAAATGATATCTAAGGAACCACCCCCATCATTTGACACGTCTCCTTTCTACACAAATATTTAAAGGGTATCTATACTCTAAAAATTTAATTTAAAAAAATTATACATTTAGATGCAGCAAGTTCCCACTACCTAAAAACATTTTTTGGAATTTGAATATGAGCTGAAGATTCTCAGAAATCATCATTTGAAATCACAGCATTTACAGGGAAAGACCTGTCACTCAGAAATTATAAAAAAACTCAGAAACAGAAATTATAAAATGTGTCCCTGACCTCTTACTAGGATCTTTGGTGCCTGCCAGCACACTTTCTGCAACAATTAAGATAATCAGTAGAGAAAAGAAAGCGGGGGGGAGGGAGGGGGAAATGTGTAAGCAGAGCAATGTCTATGGTGAGGCTGTGCAGAACTTATAAGTGTCTCAGACACTACAAGAAGGCAGTGATAAAGGGAGGGTGGGGGCAATAAAGAGCACTCACTAAACATTAAAAATTAAAGAGTAAGCAAACACATTTAAATATGTTAGTATCACCATTTTACTTCTCTCAAATTGTAGTTTTAGAGAATGTAAAGTAGTTTGAGTGAGTATAGTCACCCTTTAACAAATCTTTATCCCTTAACACAGGCAGTGTTGAATAAGGTTTTTTTGTTTAAAGATAAATCAAACCCTATTACTGACTACCTTATTAGATTTAGTGACAGGGTTGCTGTTTTTAAGATGTGTCCTATATTCCGTTTGACCATGATATAAAATAACAAAAAGCAAATTACAAAAAGTTTAAATTGGTTCTTCCAAACCTGGGCTTACCTTTCAACATTGTCCTTCCCGTAGAGCCAGAAAACAAGTTCAAACCACCACTTCGAGCCCCTAAGGAAGTTGTTGCTTCCAATAAAGCTCCAGTTATAAATTCCGAAATTGAGGTCCTCTGCGGTGTTGCCAAGAAACTGAAACAAACATCTTGTCTTGAACATGTGTTTTGAATTGTTTGGTCGCAAAGTGAGACAGAGATTAAACGCTTTTCTAGTGGGCAGAAAGTAAAGTGATCTGTATCAGCTTCTACTGGGTCTACATTGTAAAACTGTTGGAAAAAGAAATAGAAAATCATAAGTATGTTGATCATTTTAGATGACTTTACATTTAATAAAGTAAAACAAGTAAATATTGTGCAATTTAGAAGCACATGAGGCACCTGTTCAGTCAATAAAAAAAAAAGCTAAAGTGACAATCCGTATTAGTAAAGGTGCATTTTCTATCGTATATATACCCTAAAATTGTACTGCACTAATCGTTTATTTAACACACAAACCTTACAGACACATCTCTTGGGAAATAATGATATAAGGGATAATACGCTACCTACAGTATAATATAAGGATATTACGCCACTGAGGAGTCCCCTTACCATAAAGAAGCATGAGGCCCAGTGCTTTTATACAGGGCATGGGACTCAGAGGTGAAGTAAATCCGTATATTACACTGTAGGTAGCATATTATTTCTTATAATACATAAGGTCAGCCAAAAAACAAAACAAAACAGACACTCTATGCCATTCCCCTTCCACTGTCTCTCCCTCTCCCTGTATTAGTCATTTATATAGTAATCCCTGTTTAGTGTATAAATAGTTAATTATCGTTCCTATTGAAAGAGAAAGAAGGACTGAACATCGTCTGTCAATAATAAACAGGGCTTCCTATATAAATAATACAGGGAGGGGGAGAGACTTTCTTAAGTTTACTTTCTTTTCTCTCAAATATAAATAAACCTGAATCCATTTCATAACCCCTAACTAGCAGATACAGTAGCTGCAACTATCACCACCTTTTAGTAATTATGCAGATTTAGGGCATTTCCTAATTCTGCAGCCCTTTCTTTTTCTAGCGAGTAACAATTGTTTACTAGTAAAAAAAATTGGCTAACTACCAAAAGCCCAAACCATACTGATATACAAGAATAACTAACCATAGACATGCAATATGAGATGTATGCAATCTCCCAAAACAGCTTTGCCAAATTTTATCTTGGTTGGGAACACTAGTGTCCAGACACGATATCTCTAACTTAGATAACCCAACTTCATTGTTTTGCCTAAAATATAATGTGTTATATTTAAATACAGAAGGCTTATTTCAAAATGTATACATGCCTGTAATAATTCTCACCTGAATCTCTCCCCTTTTTCCCCAGTTTAAAACTTTATAACTCTACAAACTTACTTATGTTATTTGAATAATGTGTTACTATATGATATGACCAATACTAATTATTATGATGCTGTTGACTCTATTAATGTCATATCCACTTAAACAATATCTGTATCTGTCCAATAATAACAATTCAGAAAATCAATAAAAAATATGTTCAATAAAAAAAACAACCCCCCCAATTGTTTACTATTGTTAGTTATCAATGGTAGAATTCCTTATGGTTTATTCATTGTTTAGCTTTAGTTGTCCCTTAAAGGTTATCTAAAAAAATGGCCAGATCTCTCATCACAGAAAGGTTAGACTTGATATTACTACATTGCTTTGTTATTTAATATAAAAGCACTTACCCTCCTAAATCTGCCCATACATTAGTACTTACCCACTGACGGATCTGCATCATTCAATCAATATTCCTGGAACTGCCTTTCCCCTTTTACTTCGTGACTTTATACGATCACGAGGTCTCGCCTGGCCCAATTCCTTTTGTGATCGTATGCTGGTTACAAGACAATAACGGGAAAGGTGATTGAATGTTGCTTATAGGTTGGAGGGTAAGTACTAATGTATGGGCACCTTAAGATTGAGTACACCAACACAATAGTGCCTCCTCTCCTGGGCTAATCCAACCAGACACATATAAAGGATAAAGGCATGATTGGACAATAAATATCAGCTGATCATTTCTCAGCTTAATTGTGCAATTTTGAGTAAAAATCAATAGGGAATGTAAAACAGCAGCCCCTACCTTTACTCTAATATTATATCTGATAGCAAGCTTTATTTTTTGTACTTTAAATGCCTTATTTACCTCAGAGGATGGCAGAATTACTTTATTAGCTATGTAACTGTAAAATAATAATTTCAGTATGTTCAGTCTTTCAACTTAGATTTTCTACTCTTTGTATACATATATCTAGAGCCATTTTAGGCAGACAATGTACCTTATTACCTCAATACGCTCATCAAAGTTTCTTATTCATCTAGGTCATGGTTAATCAATGGTAATCAGTTAGATCAACTGGATATTATTAATTAGCAAATCATCTCCAAGAACTAACTAGGATTTAAAGCAGAAATTAACTGGGTCACTGGAAGCCTTTATAATACATAAAGAGGTAAACAGATCAAAAAAGCAAAGCATAATAAGCCTAATCCTTTGAGAAACGTAAAACTAATCCTGAATTATTGTTTAACCATATTAAAAGCAGAAAAAACATAATGGGACAGGTCCCTTGATTTTGGAGACTGGCAAACTGGTGGATAGAAAGTTCTTCTCCTTTGCTTCTTTTTCACTAACAACACCAGTAAACAAGGGAATCTTTTATAATGTATTAGCTTTCATTTCATTGACAATAAAAGATTGTCCCAGCAAGGTAGTAAAAAAGTGCAAAGGAAATTAGACCTGAAAATAATCAACACTCGATCGTTGCCAGACCACTGCATTTAATATGATCTCTGTGTTTGCTATGCAGTCATTTATTGCCAAATTATTGTCAGCAAATACAGAATGTCCTGAGAAAGGTGCAAGTAACATCAAAACTATGACAATAGACAATTGAAATCCTGAAGTCTGGTGGTGAATTACTGACTGAAAAGGAGGAAAGGAGGAGAAAAGCCTTCTGATTAAACTGAAAAGAGGAATGGTTGGATTTGTGTTATCAAGATAGAATATCAATGTTTGTTTTCTCTGGAAAAGAGGGGTGAGGATATAATAACCATTTAATGTTAGAGATAACTACAGTACATTACCATAGAATATTTTCTCTTATATGGATAAAGAAAATACTAGAGGTTACCCCTATAGGCTTGAATGAAAGTGATTACAGCACAAGCAATGTAACAGGTTTGCCAATGTGAGGGCAGTAAGGTTGTTGTATGCTCTGAAAATTTTGTGTTGGTTGAATCTCTTAACACAATCAAAGGAGGCTTTGTATCCAGGGTTACATCTAGCAACTGTATCCATGTCTCAGCATGTGATTGGTTGTGTCCTTATTCAGGTTGGTGTACTGGGGGGAAATGGTCTGGGGGGTTGAAGAAAGTTATAATTTTTGTCAAGTTGGTGAGACTGATTTTGCATGGATAGGTTGAATTTGATAGACCTTTCTTTCTTTAACTCTAAATAGCTGGGAGTGTAACCACGGGTATTGATATAATTTTTTGACCTTCCCATATTGACATCTTAAAGCTGTTACATAATATACCATAATATGTCCTGGTCTGGTCTCAATCGTCATTCAAACGTTTCACCAATATATGGCTTCAGTCATTGGGCTTACATATGTTACTAGCATCTAAAATTAAACCTACATTATCTAATTCAGTAGAATGTGGGATCATATCTGATATTAATTACTATGAGTATCAGCCTCTCAAATATGTTCTTAAAAACGTGTCTTTGTTTTATATGTAGAAAAATAATGGACAAGTGGTGAGTCTAAATATAGATGTTGGACAAGAGAAAAAGCATTTAAAAAATGAGAGGTCTGTTGCACAGAACAAGTCACGATGTCTGCAACAAATAAAAGTTTCTTCTAAAAGCTCCAGGGAAAAATGCATTGTTGACAAAGAAAGGAGACAGCATTTCCTTGGTTGGATTATACATGAAACAAGGGTGATAATCTAGCATTAGGCTGCTGCCAGAAAACCTGGTCAATATAGGACCATGTCTAATTTATTTGATTTTCACATGTTTTTGTTTTCTGGATCATGTTGTCTCCAATGGACACACAGAAGCTTCCATAGATTTGTAATGCTCCCTTTACCATATTGATGTTTAAACTGTAGGATTTTAGTTTTTCTTCTGCTAATGAATTAAATGAAATGCTGCCCATTTTATACTTGAATTGACATTATACAACTGATTTGTATATAAGCTATATAAAAGGTCTGAGAGCTGTGGAATCATGAAAACAAGTCTTCGCTGCAAGCTGAAATTTTACCATTTATGGCAAATCAACATTTTAACCCTGTTAAGATCAAAATGATTCTTTAAAGGACAAGTGTCACTCTATTTTAATGCTTTCAAGCGAAGTGTTAGATAAAAAATGCCTATAAGGACTATGAGCTCTACACATTGCCAAAATATACTACATTCATCTGCATTGCACTTTTTATCAGTTTAATATTTTATAAACAGAGACCTAGCTTGAATGGCTATTTCCACATTTAACAAGCTCTTTCATTTGTGGCTGGGTCCTTTAAGAGACATTTCCAGAAATGTTCCCATCAACCCTCCATTAAGTACCTAGGGCGAAGGCCTAAACTGTTAGGTCCTCAGAAGAGAAGGGATCCGGGTTCGACTCTGACCCAGATCCGACATGGAACCACTCAGTTCCATCAGAATGTTCCCGGACGGATCGTTAGGATTTCGGGACTTCGGAACCCATTTTTATTTTTATCGACCGTCCGAGGCTATTTTCGAAAAGCCTCGAACATTCAGTAACCCTTGAAAACGTGCTCCAAAGAAATTCGAAAATAAATTCCGATTGTAAGTTCTGTTTTTGGATTTTCGGGATTTAAAGATGTGATCACCATTCCCCACCCTCAGTACAGCATCAGGCCAACAGAAAAAAGCATTTCTCTCAGAGATGCTCTTCCAATTGGTCACAAGCAGAGGAAGAACATACAAACTATTTGCATATGTTACTGTAATCATTGCATTAATATCTGCTCGGTGCTGATTGCATCACACAGATGCTATAGCCAAAGCTTCAATTTAACACTTCATTGTTCTGTAAGGACTGTTTGTTTGGCAGAGATTAAATTCTACAGAAAGAAGTGTTAGCCTGGTCTGGCTGCACAAGGTGCCAATTTAACAAATCAGTTGAAACTGGAACATAGCTCTGTTTTGTTGGTCTCTTGGTTAAAAATTCTGTTAAAATATAATTCCCCAACATCAAATCCTGCCCCAAAAAGCTGACATTTCCCAGACTATTCAATCGCAAAATGATTTCTTTTAAAATAAAGGTTGAGCTCTTTAGTCTTATTAGCCATACAGAACTACAACAGGACACAAGTAATACAATTAATTTAACTAGTCGCCTAATCTCATTTTTCAACTCCCTTTATCTATGAAGTATAGCACTTTCTACCCTTCCCTCTGGGGCATATGTATAATGGTTTGTTAACTATTCCCCACCGTTAACACTGCCTTGTATGTACATGTGCGTTGGGACCTGAAGGAGCGAGCGATCGGGTAAGTACCTTACCTTCTATTCTGGCTCCTGCAGGCAGGTATCCTACCCCTTCCGCATCTCGCAGGAGTCTCCCTTATTCTGGCGTGGTCTCCCGCACACCCACAAGACCACCCCAGACTCCTGGACTTAAGAGGAGACTTGAGTCTCCTCCCAAGTCACGCCCCCTTTCCCTGGCCATGCCCCGGAACGCACAGAATGCCCCTAACTCCTTACCTTACCCCACCTCCCACCACCCCTAGAATGGTGGCCCCCCCTCCATGTGAAGTCACGCCCTGCCCCCACAAGACATCACGCCCCCCGCTCACAACACCCCCTTCTCCACCCGGCCTGGAAGCCTGAAAGGGCAGGGTGGGATGTCTGTGCAGATTTTACTGAAGAACGGGGGGTAAGATACAGCTCCTTAACCTCCCATTCTTCAATAAAACTAAATGGCAACATTTTTTATTTCCAGTGGAGGTACCCTTTAAAAAGGTTATTTATCATTTAATCTAATTTATAATCTAATGGCCCAGATGGTAATGTTTATCACTTAAAAAAAATCAATTTAATTCAATTTTTCCCGCCAGGGGTGGGGGTAGCGCATGCGTGGGGGGAGGTGGGGTAGGGTGGGCTTGTCTAGGGGCCTCTCCCACCTCCACAGGCAGGAACCCCGCACCACACCAGGGGCCCTTAAAAGAGCCTTCTGGGGCTTAGAAGGTCCCGCAGCTCTAAACCAGGATATTTATGTATGGCCACCTTACTGTAAGTGAGAGTCTTCACACACAATGGACTTATCTTTGGCTGAGCATACATTGTAATGATTGCTTTAACTCCTTGGTATATTAACAGCCATGCTCTGATTTTACACTGGTACATACATTTATGGAATGTGTTAATCAGATCCAAACCACAAACATGTGTTGTCATTTCCAAATCATAAAGCTGGTTTAATAAGGCGACATATATTTTGAATAACATATATTATATTACTTGTAACAGATTGCAATCCCATGAAAGCTCATGGTGTACTGAAGAAAGTTCCTATCACTGATTAGATCACAGCAGGATGAATGGTTGGGATGCACAGGGTGCACAGTAAATCCTGTCTGTGAAGAAAACTGTTCTCCTACCATTAAGGACATTATATTTATATTTTTCAGGAAAAACATTTGCAAGGAGATTCAATAAAATTTCTTATCGTATAAAATGGTGCTAATTTTGCCCCAACCAATCAGATATTATTTAACATTTGAAAGCAAACATCTGATTGGTTGGGGCAAAATTAGCACAATTTTAAACAATAAGAACTTTTATTAAATCACCCTGTTGGTTTGCATTGATCGTGAGAATCATAAGCTATTAGATAATCAATTGCGGACACCATTCTTCATCACTAAACCAGAAAAGAGCTTTAAACCTGATTATACACTATTAAAAGTATCAATGCTCCCAGGCCTGTATGTAATTGGGCACAGCTGGAGCTAGGAATGGCAAGGAAGCCACTGCCCTTAAAGCTGTGCAGTGGCACACATGAACTACAACTCTTCGCTACATTATTTTTTGGGGGTTAACAACAAGCCCCTTCATAATTTATCTTATGCACCAACAGGCACATATTTGCTGGTCTAGTGCCCTAGCCTGACTAACTAAATGGCAAAAATATGATTACAGATGAATCCGGAGCTTTATACTTAACGTTCTTTTCTCAAGGGCATGTGGCATGCTAACCTGTAATAATATGCTGTGAGCAACCAACCTGAAACATGCACCAAAGGTAATATTTCAGGGGAATTGTGTGTGCTATTTTTTTACTAGCCTTTATGGGATTACAATATGTAATAGCCATCCTAGTACAAAATAAAATACCTTGACAACACAAAATAAAATACCTTGATATGACATCAGTGCATTAGTACACAATTAGACATTACTTTCTAAAGAGCAGTTTGATATCCGTAACAAAGCTGTACACAGTTCTAGACAATAGTAAAGATTCTAAATATCAATCACACAGGACTCTAAACATTCACAGATAATTATATTGTAACCAAGTCTGAAACATTTCGGACTATGGTTTTGTTTATGTTCTGAAACGCTTTGTTCCAATAAAATTTTCTCTGCATGTTTGGGGTATCAGCACACAAACCACATGCTCACTTGTGTGAGTATTTTGTTGTATTGATTTTAATTGGTACATTTGCTTAACTACAGGTACAACAGAGTGAATCCCTCTGTGTGTTTTACATTTTGCTTTCACCCTCTAGATATGTACAATCATTTGTCTACATTGATATAATTAAAACAGCCTCCAGTTTATTGTTCACTGTCCTAAAAACTGCATTCCTGTTCCAATAGCAGTGGGTCTTATGTACAGAATAGCTATCAGTTCGGGTGGTCCGAAGTGATGTCATTCTTGGAAAATACAACTACTATATTCATGCTACATATGAAAAACTGGCACCTTTCTTGGTCTGCAAATAATCTGCCCAAATTCATTTTTATAGCACACTAAATGGAATTTAGTTTCACATTAGGGACCACCATCTGTGTGAACCAAGACGATTCCCTAATAAGCAGCTTGTCCAAGATTACTTAGTCTTGAGCACAGAAAACAATTAAGCCATGGCGGGCAGAGGGGAAATAATAGCTTTAGGGGAGGTCACAGTGAGCAGTTCCTCTAAGACCCCAGCCTCAAAAGGGAACTTGTCCAGAAATTGTAATTATTGAATTAAGCAGCAGTTTTATTAATCTGGAAAAGATTTAATAATGTGAAGAAGGGGAAGAAATCATAGCACAAGTCACTAATATGCAGATTACCATGTGAGGCTTCTAATATACAGTATTCCTTTCTTTGTCCATACTAAGGAAAACATTTTAGAGAGCAATGTTAGAATCATCCTGAAATCAAGGGATCACCATTTCCATGGGCTGATAGAGAAAGTACCAGACGCTATTTCCTGTTCACTAACCCCCAGAGAGAAACCAAGTGATCTTCACAATCCATTTACAATGCTTCTTACATTGTCACTTATTGCCTCTTGTGTTTGGCATCTTTCTAATGCTGGTCATACAGTATAGTGATATTATATAATAATTGCATTGTTGTGTTGTGTGGTGACAAAATCAGGTCAGATTGGATATTCTTAAAATTTTTATAAAAATATTAACGCCCCCTTAAATCATTGCTACATTTATATCCACCATAACACTGAATAAATATTTCTAAGAAGCTGATCATCAGATCCATGCAAGTGGGACATCTAAAAATACAATTAAGAAAAAGGCTCAGATTTACCTGTAGGCACAGTAGACATCTCAGTAGGCATCACCCCTCACCCCATATATAGTCTATTTTCTTCCCAAAAAAATCACCAGGCCTTTTGTGCCCACAGGCTCCTGAGGTGTAAATACGCCCCTGATGGCTGCACACTTTATTAATTTTTTTTAGTGAGCAGTGGAAACTTTTGTGGTAATTTTTAATGCCAGGTAATAGCTGGTGTTACAGTCCTGAAATAGTTAAGACAGGTGCACCAAGACCAGCCAATCACACTGAACAGCAACACACTCTTGCACTGGAAATGCACAGATGAGTGTTTTAGCCCACAGAGCTGAACACTCGCGCTGTATATGCCTTATGAACTGCTCCCAAGCAGCAGTTAACAGCCTAAACAGAATATTACATTGCCACTACATGGTACCCAGGGTTGTCAGATGTCCCTATTTGTCTGTGACTGTGATTTTTTTTTTTATTCCACATGTCTATATAACAAACTTTGTACTAATTCCCAAATGGTACCCTAAAGTTTTATTTAAAAAACAAACAAAAATGTAGCTGATCTTAACATTACATTTCTGATAGATTTATTAAATTGTACTGTAAACCCCCTGGATGTATCCGCACTGTACTCACATGCAAACTGTCTGAGAAGCAGTTGAGTAAACAAACAGCGCACATAATAAGAGGATGCTCTGATGATAGTTTTTCTATTCTGTTCCCACTACAGTAGAATGAAGATTTGTTTTGATTTGGCTAATTTAGTCCATCTGGCATTTGACCAGAAATAAAATTTCAGCTGAATTGCCACAGTCTCATGGGATCCATATAAACCATTCATTCTAAAGGACCGTTTTTTTCTCTGAGAGTTTTTAAATACACTCTATTCATTTCCACTTGTTTTTCTTATACACCAATTTAAATAGTGATTACAGGAGATTATAGTTAGAAATTACTATTTATCTGTGAAAAGTTACTTCTAGTTACCCGAACATTGAGTGGAAGCGATAACTTAAAGAAGAACTACTGTATTGCATAAGGTGCCATATACGGACCAATATTAATAATATTGGGAGCACAAATTTTTGGCAAGCCTGATAAAGAAAATGTTCTTATTTCATCAGGATGGTTTAATCAGTGGACCAGACACAAAGCAATTACTGGCTGATACCCGGTATTGCCAGATAATATCAATATATCTATAGCCACTATTAACAAAATTAGCATTGTATTCTATCAGGGTTATTCAATAAAAGTTCTTATCGTTTAAAATGGTGCTTATTTTGCCCCAACCAATCAGATGTTAGCTTTCAAATGTTACATAAGCTCTGATTGGTTGGGGCAAAATTAGCACCATTTTAAATGATAAGAACTTTTATTGAATCTCCCTGTATATATGTGTTAGCTTAAAGATTGTTGCATACCTCCAGACTTCTTATTTGTGATAGCCAGGGCACAAGGGAAGCCTATTCACGGCGCTGCTTCTGGCCTTCTCAAACATGATCTGGACCACCTAAGTTTGCCCAGAAATACCCATTTTGGAAGTATATTTGGCAGTCGGAACACTAGGGTGGGGGGTGGTGTTTTTGTCTTATCTTTCACTTCCAAAATCATCAGAAAATTTGATGATTGATAATTGAAAAATTATCACTTTTATTGCAATCAGAAAACCAACTACTAAATTGTTGTATCCTCACAAATAGAAGTAAAATAACTCTGATTCTGACACCTTCTTTTCTATGGAAAGACACACATAGGTTGCCCACCTGTAGGTAAGATGTCTCAATATTTGCTCTACTATCAGGTAGGTTGGGGGTTTGGTAAGGGTGTTGAATTAACCTATTAGTTCTCCTTTAATACAAAAATAGAAACTTAAAGGGTATGTCCACCCAAAAATAAACGTTTTATATGTTCTTTATATAATAACACCAACCTCAAACGCCATGTTCATTTTTCTAAAAATCATTTGCTTTGCCCGATATTTAATGAGATATATATCAGGCGGCACTTCCGCTCCACTTCCTCTTTAGATGACCCCAAGCTGCAGCTTAGAAAAATCTACAAAAAACTTTTCTTCCTTGCCGGACGGAAGCCAATCAGAACCCAGCATTCACGGAGAGGTGTGTGTGTGTGTGTGTGTGTGTGTGTGTGTGTGTGTCTCTCGAAGCCGGCTGGCTGCAGCATGCTGATCGTGGATTTTTTTCAGTGCACATAACTTTACAGCTGCGATTGGTTGAGAGGGAAAAGAGGGCGGGATCCAGGGGTCAGATCATTACTGATGCAACTTCCTCTGTTCTCACTGCTGGATGTTAACAGACATGCTCAAGAACATGAAAAGAACAGAGACAAGGTAATGTAACCTGCCTCTGTTCATCGCTGTATTGGTCCATGCTGCAGGATTAAGCCAGCTACAAAGGTCTGTAACTTTTGAACCACTGGACCGATTTACACGCTGTAAAGTTTGTTTTGGAGCACTTATTTGGGCCAAATAAATATAGAAAGTTAGTTTTGGGGGTGGACATGCCCTTTATTATAAAGCTGCGGACACACTACAACGCATGGTAACACGCCTGCAATGTGCAAACATGTTACAATGCATTTTCACTGTAATTCTGCCAATATTCCATTATTGGAGCACATGGGATTCACAAAGAAATGGTGTGGGCACCCACATTGTTTTAGCTTGGCATGCATTTCTCACGCGCTAACTGATCATAAACACATGAGAAACACGCTAGTGTGGTATTGCAACCATTTATTAGGGGAACCATAACTATGATTTAAAATGCTTGTGAAGGTTCTCATTCATCCAGGTCATGGTATATCTGTTATATTCAGTTAGATCAACTGGACTTGAAGTTTAGTTCTTGAAGACATTTCGCTAGTCATCCGACTGGCTTTCTCAATTCAGAATGACTTGTACAAGAATCTGTTTCCAGGGTATTAATTGCCAACAGACTCTGAGAAAGCCAATTGGATAAACGGACCCAGGTTGGGGACCTGAACCGCTAAGTCACCACCCCTGAGTACACTCTCTACCAGCTGTAATACGGAAAACTTGCAGATTGTCAGTGACAAGACCAAGATGCACTTTGCAAGAAGCGCATCTTCCCATTGGCTAGGTCATGGACATACTTCAAAGGTGGAAGACTGGACCAGCGATGGAGTCTTTTTTATTACAGCTGATAGAGAGTGTAGCCAGGGGTGAGAACTAAGCGGTCCAGGTTCCCAACAGGGGTACTTCAATTAGTGAGAAAAGGAGGGGAGTGGGGAAGGTAAAAAAAAATTGTCCTTTAATGGGGTACAGGGCAGCCTTACATGCTCTGGTCTTACTGCTTTGTTAGGCTCCCGTAGAACAGACAATTGTTTCTCCCCATTCATATTTATTCTTTTATTGTTCTGTTATAATTTCTTCATAGAAGGCATAGAAATAAACTTTATCTCATTTTATTCTATTGACAGGAGCCTAAAACTGAAATTGCTGCTTTGTAAAATCCAGTGGAAGAGATATCCAATATATCTCATGCTGCTATTCTGTAAAAATGAACCCTGTGCGATATCCATTAGGCCCGGACCACTCCAATACTGCTACATTTATACATACAGATATACAATAACTGAATATGAAAATTCTAATGCAAAAAAAGAAAATTCCTATGCAAAAACTTTCAATAAAAATGACAATTAAAAAAAAAAAAATGAACCCTGTGCCATCCAACCAAACAAGGGATGTCAGATACAAACTAGAAATATCAACATTATCTCAATAGTATAACTATGGCTATGTATCATCGGCTGACAATTCTTCTTATAGTCACACTGACTATTTTGTGGTGATGTAGCATAGGTAAGCATGACTTTAAAGGGCCTTTCCTACCCCAACTAAAATTTGCCCCACTGATGGCCCCACTTTGTAATGTAAAAAAAATCCTTATCTTTCTCCTTTGCTCCTAAGCCTCTCTGTGTGTAATCCGGTATTTGTCAGCCAATCACAGACGCGGCTGATCATCTGGCCCCTATTGCTAATCCATTCTCAGAGGTAGCAATAGAGGCAGAGGTAACGAAGATGGGTAAGTATATTTCTAGTGCCAACATGATCATTTAACCTGAATATGGAGTTTTTACTTTGGAAAACCACTCTACATTACCAAACAGGAACCGTGAACATTAACCCCTAGGTTATTAGACAGGAGTTTGAGATCCAAAACAGGGACTCAAGCATAGCTAAATGTTATAGCATGTGATCTCTCTGCTACAGGCAGCTGCTACAGTTTCTGGTAACAAACTCTGGTGAAGTCTGCTGTGCATGAGTGCCAACAGAGTGGGCTCCGAGTGCCACTTCTGGCACGCGTGCCATAGGTTCACCACCACTGGTTTAGGGGGTACCCTACACCACAGAAAATGTTATATTTGGAGGTGGAGATACCCTTTAAGGTGGGAATTTGCATAAAGACCCAGATACAAACGCTGCAAGTGATGTAGCCACGTGATTGTGGCAATGGTGTGTAAAAAGCGAACTGCAATGTACTGTCAGCTGTAATTGCATTGGTACATCACAATAGAAAGGGGAAGTGCCAAGTAGCTTTGAATAATGGTAAATATCCCTGAATATATTCCCAACAATGTCCTCTGCACCCCTTTGCTTTACCTTTAACTATTCTATGTATAACTGTTCCCAACAGTGTTTAGACTTGAACAGTCAGTAAATTTCCTTAGTGCCATCTTTTCACCTTAAGCCCCCTTGGGCTGTGTACACTGCAATTTTCAGTGTATTGGTCAATCAGACCTAAACAATTGCAAGGATTTTTGTCTGTCAGCAACCAGTGTCCGACCGTTTGTTCGTCAAAATCGCCCGAATAGGCTATTAGACACGTTCAAAAAACCACGGCCGATCTTGTGGTTCTCTATGGAGCGCATGCTTAGTCACTGAGAACATTGGCAGGGAGTTGGGACGAAGCATCTAATGGTGTGTATCCAGCTTTAGTGCCAATTTATTACTGAACAAGCACCTGTCAAACTAATGAATTTGTTCAAATATACCCAGTGAGGCCTTAGGACATTTAGCTGTTATTTTTATTTTGTGAGATGACTTTACTCTCAGTTCGGTTCAATTGTCCGTGCTGCTTCCTAATGCTCACATACGTAATTCTATAGCTGACAACATCTTGATATAGGTTAATATTTTTGCCCATATTTCAGTAATGAATTTTTAATATCCTGCTGGATTTATGGCTTATATATGTCTTTTCAGCAGATGTACAACTTGATGGAATGTCTCCAGGGCAATATAAAAAGCAGATATTACCTAGAACATCCACAGTACTACACAGAACTTACAGTAACTAGTTTCAGCTTCTCTCTCTGCTTTGAGCATTATGATCACAGCTTCTGTTTAGCCAGTAGCCAATCCTTTGTAGCCATTCACAAGGACCTGCTACTTACCAGCGTGTGTCACATGACATTAGGAAACTGGCAAGTGCAAAATTTCTGTAAGAAATCGTTAACTTGTGCTGCAGACAAACAATACATTAAGCTTAACTTTGCAATGACTGATTAACAGTTTGATCCCCTATTGTGATACTGAACATGTCACGTAAGTATGTTCAGGCTTAGTCGTCTCTCCATCCAGGTACAGAAATCATTCGGGGTACACCGATGGATTTGGTTAAAATAGCCAATCTTTATTCATATATGCAGCATGTCCTCAAGGACAAAATAGCTAAGCAGTTAAAAAGCCTGATGCATTTCGAACGCTGCCGCGTTCTTACTCATAGGCATCTTGGAGAGGAGTTTGATGTGATTCCTTTGTAGTGTAATAACACATAATACTGTAATGAATGCATTATTCCATGTGTTATATATGTACAAGGTATAATCCTATTCAGGCTTAGACTTCCTATAATGTATGCGTCTCACCTCACTTAATCAGTTTAATTTGACATGAGCTCTAAACACACACAATGTTTGTTGCTGGGTTTTGTATGATTTTTAAAAGTAGAAAACCCTTTAAAAACTAACATTACATTTACTTAGACTATGATGAAATCCATTTGACCATACAAGGAAGAGAACAAATAGTTACTGGAAGGGGCAGATACACTGCTATAGCCAAGAGACCTACTAAACAGCACAGATGTCTAACAACGTTAAGTTTGATAACGTTAAACAAATTATTCTCAGTTACCCATAAAAAGAAAAAAAAACACAACACAACCTAAAAAAAATGCTCTGAGAAACTATTTAACATATTTTCAATTCAGTTGCCTAAACTTATTGTGCATTATAAATAATAACAATAAAAGTTGTATTTTCCTGCAAAATATCTATTCCATACAACCATAATTCACTAAGAAAGACATGCAAAAAATATTAATACATTGATTGACACTATATTAAAGCACAATGTATTTTAATATACTGTTCCATATTTGCTAGATACTGAGCATAACTAAATTAAGAGATTGTCCTATGGGTTCCCCTTTACAGGGCAGCGAATAGTAATCAGACATTCATTCATCCTTTCACTTTGCAAACATTCCAGAAGAGTAAATATGATAACTGGATGATGGCATTGATCCAATGTTAACTAACTTCTTATGTTTAACGAAGACCATATTTATGTTTAAGGGTGAAAAGTACAACATATTGGATCATTTTCTCCCACCACCTATAACAGTAAGCTGTGTTTTGGAAGAGTGTATAGAAAATGTTGCTGCACACTGTATCTTTAATAAATGGGATTCTGTATATTAAATGATATCAGTCGGACCCTATCAATGGCATATCCTGCCGTGCGTGTGATGTACCCAGAGCTATAACTCTGATGTTTTCACATTACAGTGAACTGAGATAGAAGACAGAATCCATCAAGCTGCTTTAAAATGAATCTTTAAATTCATGGAATTTTTCCAAAACTTTATATAAACCATAAATCTGCTAAAATGCTCTTACAACACTGCATCCTCTAACAACTGGTCTTTTAATATAGTAACATTTTAAATTGAATCCCCTTTCCTTTAACATATTCAAACCTATTACTAGATAAAAACTCTACAATACCTTTTTTTGTGCATCCAGGTCTAAATCTTCAAAATCCTCTTAATGGGGGATTAAAAACGCGTTGGTTTTACATAAAACAAAACAGCACTCAGCTCAAATGACAGTGTGTTCTACCAAGAAGCAGTGTCTATAAGAATAAAGAGAATTGAAGTTTCTTGCCAAAATCCCTCTGCTGAATTTCACATAGTGCTGCCTCACTTCTTAAGCTGCTGTGAAACTCATTCTTCCAGCATAGCAAAGGGGGAAAAAAATTAAACATATCTGGGGTTTGTCATTTTCAGTGAACTTGCACTAGTGCTTGTTAGTTTACATTACTGCTAATTACGCTGATGTCATGTAACATTATAAAACAGTTGAACATTAACACAGACCCACCCACAAAGACACTAAAGAAGGGTAGAGCTCAACAGGAAGGCAACAGACTAATTGTTATTGAACAAAAGGGATGAGTTGTACTTATTTAAAAGTACACTGAACAAGGAAGATGACAATTTTTCAAAATACAGTAACTATTTATTTTTTATTGGAGCTTGTGTCTTGGAAAGTTCAATTGAAAAAGAATTTAGAATTCAAAATATGCATGTCTTATATATTGGTAACACCCAGAAATGACTTCATATAGATAGATTAACTCTTACCATGTGCATGGTATATGTACAATATATACATAGATAGATAATGTTCATGGTATATGTACAATATATACATAGATAGATAATGTTCATGGTATATGTACAATATATACATAATAATGTTTATGGTATGTACAATATATACATAGATAGATAATGTGCATGGTAATGTACAATATATACATTGATAGTGTGCATGGTATATGTACAATATATACATAGATAGATAATGTTCATGGTATATGTACAATATATACATAGATAGATAATGTTCATGGTATATGTACAATATATACATAAATAATGTTTATGGTATATGTACAATATATACATAGATAGATAATGTGCATGGTATATGTACAATATATACATTGATAGTGTGCATGGTATATGTACAATATATACCTAGATAGATAATGTTCATGGTATTGTACAATATATACATAGATAGATAATGTTCATGGTATATGTACAATATATACATATAATGTTTAGTTGGTATATGTACAATAATTACATAGATAGATAATGTGCATGGTATATGAACAATATATACATAGATAGATAATGTTCATGGTATATGTACAATATATACATAGATATATAATGGCATGGTATATGACTATATACATAGATATATAATGTGCATGGTAATGTACAATATATAAATAGATAGATAATGTTCATGGTATATGTACAATATATACATAGATAGATAATGTGCATGGTATATGTACAATATATACATAGATAATGTTAATGGTATATGTACATATCTACATAGAAGATAATGTGTATGGTATATGTACAAATATACATGATAGATAATGTTCATGGTATATGTACAATATACACATAGATATATAATGTGCATGGTATATGTATGTACAATATATACATAAAAGATAATGTTCATGGTATATGTACAATATATACATAGATAGATAATGTTCTGTATATGTACAATTTATACATAGATAATGTTCATGGTATATGTACAATTATACATAGATAGATAATGTTCATGGTATATGTACAATTTATACATAGATAATGTTCATGGTATATGTACAATATATACATAGATAGATAATGTTCATGGTATATGTACAATTTATACATATAATGTTCATGGTATATGTACAATATATACATAGATAGATAATGTTCATGGTATATGTACAATATATACATAGATAATGTTCATGGTATATGAACAATAAAACATACAGTAGATAGAAATGTTCATGGTATATGTACAATATATACATAGATAGAAAATGTCATGGTATATGTACAATATATACATAGATAATAATGCATGGGATATGTACAATATATACATAGATAGATAATGTTCATGGTATATGTACAATATATACATAGATAATGTTCAGGTTATAACAATATATATAGATAGATATGTTCATGGTATATGTACAATATATACATAGATAGATAATGTTCATGGTATATGTACAATTATACATAGATAGATAATGTTCATGGTATATGTACAATATATACATAGATAGATAATGTTCATGGTATATGTACAATATATACATAGATAATGTTCATGGTATATGTACAAATATACATAGATAGATAATGTTCATGGTATATGTACAATTATACATAGATAATGTTAATGGATATGAACATATAAAACATACAGTAGATAGATAATGTTCATGGTATATGTACAATATAAACATAGATAGATAATGTTCATGGTATATGTACAATATAAACATAGATAGATAATGTTCATGGTATATGTACAATATATACATAGATAGAAAATGTTCATGGTATATGTACAATATATACATAGATATATAATGTGCATGGTATAGGTACATATAAAACATAGATAGATAATGTTCATGGTATATGTACAATATATGCATAGATAATGTTCATGGTATATGTACATATAATACATAGATAATGTTCATGGTATATGAACAATATAAACATACAGTAGATAGATAATGGTCAGGTATATGTACAATATAAAAATAGATAGATAATGTTCATGGTATGTACAATATAAACATAGATATATAATGTTCATGGTATATGTACAATTATACATAGATAGAAAATGTTCATGGTATATGTACAATATATACATAGTATATAATGTGCATGGTATATGTACAATATAAACATAGATAGATAATGTTCATGGTATATGTACAATTATACATGGATAATGTTCATGGTATATGTACAATATAAACATAGATATAGATAATGTTCATGGTATATGTACAATATAAACATAGATAGATATGTTCATGGTATATGTACAATATAAACATAGATAGATATATGTTCATGGTATAAGTACGATATATACTGTATAAAGTAGATAATGTGCATGGTATATGTACAATTATACTAGATAGATAATGTGCATGGTATAAGTACGATATATACTGTATAAAGATAGATAATGTGCATGGTATATGTACAATATATACATAGATAATGTGCATGGTATAAGTACGATATATACTGTATAAAGATAGATAATGTTCATGGTATATGTACAATATATACATAGATAGATAATGTGCATGGTATAAGTACGATATATACTGTATAAAGATAGATAATGTTCATGGTATATGTATAATATATACATAGATAGATAATGTTCATGGTATATGTACAATATATACATAGATAGATAATGTTCATGGTATACGGTATGTACAAAATATACATAGAAAGATAATGTCATGGTATATGTACAATATATACATAGATATATAATGTGAAACCTACTGTATTTGCCAAAAAAAATTTCAAAGACCTCTGAACTCTTGACCATTGAAAGTCTATGGTACACAGCTATGACTAGTGCCCCAGTTACAACCACACCTTTACATTTATTTATTTATATAAATAATATAATTTTTGGGTTGGTTACCAGGTTTAACAACAAAATGTATAATATATCCTACAACCAGGGGTACTCTCAGGGTTCGGAGGAGATATGTAACATTGTTCCGGTTCGGCACCCTGGTGTTTCAAACAAGGAGGCGGTGCACTCAGGGGGCTTTATTATGTGCAAAAAACTGGGCAACATTTCGGTCCTGATCTAGGAACTTTATCAAGTCTGAACAAGTGCTACTTATACATATATCAATTAATAAACCCCACCACCAAATACAGGACTCCTGATATATGTATAAGTAGAACTTGTATTCAGATACTATCTTGTCAGGACTGAAACGTTGCCCAGTTTTATTGCACATATAAAAGTTTGCATAAAGACCTCATGAGTGCACCTGATCTTTGAATATAGGACTGTATGTAAATCCTTAGATAGCACAGGGGCATTGGAAGGTTGTAGTGGAGTGTGCACTTCAGTGGTGTTGGTGTTGCTAGCCTGAAGACATCACGTCGCATCCGCATCAGCCTTGTTGAGGCCTTCGGCCGCGCAGGGGTACTTTTCATGGTCAGTAGCCTCAGCAGAGCTGGTGTCACTGGATGGAAGACAGAAGTCGCCGCCCAAGGGCTCTTTAAAGAGCCGACGGGGGTCCCGGTTTGAGCTGCGGGACCCCCAACAAAGACACTTATCAGTGCCACAAGAGATCTTCCAAGGGCGGGCAGGGGGGTCCCATTTCGAGCTGTGGGACCCCTTAAGCCCCAAATGGCCCTTGTCATTGCCGCAAAGGCCCTTATAAGTGCCGGGGAGGGGGTCCCAGTTCGAGCTGTGGGACCCCTTAAGCGCCAAAGGGCCCTTGTCAGGGCCACAAGGGCACTTCTTAGTGCCAGAAAGTCACTTATAAGTGCCGGGGAGGGGGGTCCTGGTTCGAGCTGCGGGACCCCTTAAGCCCCAAAGGGCCCTTGTCAGGGCCACAAAGGTCCTTGTAAGGACCCAGGAGGGGGTCCAGTTTTGAGCTGTGGGATCCCCAAACATCCAGGCAGATTGCCGGCTGTTCCCCGAGCACAGGCGTGATCTACCAGGTCCCAGTGGCTGTAAGGTAAGTTTACCCTGCCATATTTCGGAAAATTCATTTGAACTTTCGAACTATTTACCCCCCACTATTTACTTTCGAAAGTTCGCGCCATCTCACCCTCACAAGGTCTAAACTTTTAAACCTGCTCCTAAATATACTTACCAGCTCTCATTCCCTCGACTGCCTTCTGCCTGTCTTCCGTGTACAGAAGCAGCAGAAGGGGCAGGACCAGACTGGCAGCCACGTCTGTGATTGGCTGAGACATCAGTAAGGACACAAGATTTAAACAGCAATCGCCCCCCACTTTCCCCCATATGTATGGCTTGCATTTTGGTAGTTCCATTATCCCAATGCATTTGTGAGTGATTTCGGATGTGTGTTTTCTTTTTCAAATAGAATGGAAAAATGGATAAGCAGCGGTAAATGCAACGGTCTAGGGGTTCCAGGTCAGTGAACAATCAGAGGATGCCTATTAAAAACTGCTAGACTGAGTCAGCAGTAATGAACTTTAACCCTTTCAGTGCCATCTAAATTTTTCATGGTGTCAGAGGAATTTTTAGGAATGGCCTCAATCGGTTTAGCCAAATTTTACAATATGAAACCTCCCAGTGTATTAAACAAGAATTTTTTTAAAAAAATGTGAGAATTGTATAGTTTTTTGGTAAATTTGGAAAAAAAAAATGGCATTGATTTTTTACAGCTTTATTTTATCATTAAGTTTATGACAAAGTGTTACTGAAAGCCTGTGTTCTTCTGAGTATAACTATACAGATATTTTTAAGTATCCCACTGTTCCTGTCCAGGAGACTTCTTCACCTACATAATTGTGCAATTTTTTCATACATACATGCAGATTAGGAGATGTGAAAAATTAAAGAAAAAGACCCACATGACAAGCAACCCCCCCCCCTCCATAAATATCAAACTTTCAAATGTTCTATCAAGCATTAGCCACATGCACGAGTGTACATCAGCTGTAGCCAGCGAAAAGTCCCAAATAGACCCAGGGCCTAACTTTAGGGCTTTGTCTAAGGGCAATTATTTATTTGTTAGGCTAAATACTCCCTTCCTTGAAATAACCTTGAAACTATACATTTTTGGAAAACACTCCCCTTCATCTACACATTCACATTCTTTCATCATACAAGCAAAATTCCAGATGCAATTCTTTATAGAAATGTTCAAATTTAGAAGATTGTCTAAAGGAAAAAAAAGGAAAGAAAGTTCAGACTTTGAAATCTTGACCAAACCTGCAGATCAAATTAAATTTCCCACTTAATATTGCTTGGCTACTGAATAAAATGTTACACTCCTTGCATCAGTGCTCACAGAGTATGGCCAGCAAATAGTCTGAATCCATAAATTAGGGCTGTGACCTATGGCATATTTGCATTTTTTCAAACTAAAAACACCTTACCTGCAAAACATTCTCCACTAAATTAATCTTCCACATGTCCTGAATGAAAAGGTATGCCACACGTGTGGGCTTGCACACAGTCACAGCCCTCAGCTAACTCCAAATTGGACCAATGCATTAGTGCTAAGGAGTCAACACATACATTTAGGAAGTGCATACCCGTATATACTTGAGTATAAACCGTTCCGAATATAAACTGAGGTACTTAATTTTAACTGATAAACTGGGAAAACTGCTTGACTCGAGTATAAACCGAGTTTTGACTTTCTCCCATAGGCAGTCCCATAGATAGTTCCATAGAAAGTCCATACACAGCCCCAGAAAGTCCCATACACGCCCCATAGAAAGTCAACACAGCCCCTAGAAATTCCCATACCAGCCCCATAGAAAGTCCCATAGTCCCATAGAAAGTCCATACACAGCCCCATAGAAAGTCCCATACACAGCCCATAGAAAGTCCAATACACAGCCCCATAGAAAGTCCCATACACAGCCCCATAGAAAGTCCCATATAGAAAGTCCATATACACAGCCCCTAAGAAAGTACCATACACAGATGTGCCTGCATACCTTTTTGTGCAGTCTGAACACTATAAGATCATGTTTTACCATTTGCCTGCAGTGGGCTGATCTGTGTGAGCAGGACAACAATTACTAAACCCCTGAAATCAAGAGGATTCTCTGTGTTACAGGGTACAGCTTTTGTTTTCCCAGGGCTATGTGATTTTGTCCAGCAGTATTCAGATCAGCACAGACCTGAGTATAAACCAAGGGGAGACTTTCAAGATGATTTTAAAGGTAAAAAAAAATCGGTTTTTTACTCGCATATACGGTAATTGCATTTACGAGCCCAAACACCCCCTTACCTGGAAATCAAACACAAAAGCTATATATTGTTATAATCTACACACTTTTAGATACATAAAGGTGCCATCTTTTGCACATATGTGCAGAATTTGAGTGCAGTTTCTTACTTGTAGGAGATTTTCTGAAAGAATTTCGAAAAAAAGATTATTCCATGTAGAAATCTTGCCCGAAACAACATGTAAAAAAACATGACTAACCAGAAAGGGAAAGTTTAGTATAAACTTTGAATTTGGCTTGAAAGACTGCATTTTGGAAGGGAATTTGTGTGTTGCTGCAGATTTTAAAAACTCAATAATGTCAATGAAGAGGACATTGTTGTTGTTTTTTTACTTACCCTTTGAATATGTCACATGTATTAAAGGTAGGTCAGTTGGTGTGTGTGTATTCATATCAGGTTGTGGGATAAAATACTAACTTTTTGATGATTGGTCAAAATGAGTTTTTTTTACTTTAGTTACCCTTTACGTATTGCTGCCATAGTAATGGATAAGTAGATCAGTAGGTGTGTGTACCCGTGTCGGGTTGAGAGTTAAAAAAAAAAAACTTTTTTGATGATTGGTCAAAATTAGTTTTTTTGACTTTAGTTACCCTTTAGTATGGCTGCAAAGTAATGGGGAGTAGCTCAGTAGCTGTGTATACCTGTATCAGTTGGGGGTTAAAAAAACAAAGTTTTTTGATTATTGATCAAAATTTGCTTTTTTGACTTTAGTTACCTTTTAAAATAGGCTTCCACAGTAATGGATAAGTAGATCAGTAGGTGTGTGTACCTGGGTCTGGTTGAGGGGTATGTCTTTTTTGTGTTTACAACAATAAACTATTTTTTATTGAGGATAAATCTAAATTAGTTTTTTTACTTTAGTTACCCTTTAAGTATGGGTGCCACTGTAATGGATAAGTAGATCCGTAGGTGTGTGTACCTGGGTCTGGGTGAGGGGGTATGTCTTTTTTGTGTTTACAACCATAAAACTATATTTTATTGAGGATAAATCTAAATTAGTTTTTTTGACTTTAGTTACCCTTTAAATATGGCTGCTACCGTAATGCATAAGTAGATCAGTAGGTGTGGTGTACCTGGGTTGGTTGAGGTGGTATGCTTTTTTGTATTTACAACCATAAAGCTATCTTTTATTGAGAAAAATCTAAATTAGTTTTTTTTTACTTTAGTACCCTTTAAGTAGGCTGCCACTAATGGATAAGTAGATTAGTAGGTGTGTGTGTACCTGGGTCTGGTTGAGGGGTATGTCTTTTTTGTGTTTATTACCATAAACTATCTTTTATTGAGGATAAATCTAAATTAGTTTTTTTGACTTTAGTTACCCTTTAAATATGGCTTCCATAGGAATGGAAAGGTAGGTCAGTAGGTGGATGTACCTGGGTCTGTGTGGGGGGTTGGGGGTATCACCATTTGTATTTATGACCTGAAAAAAAACTGTTTTGAAATATCCACATTTGAGGATTGTTACCATTATAGTCTATGGGAAAAAATGTCCAGAAATTCGCCGATAACGCGCCGTAACGCTTCCGTGGATTCCTTAGCTAGAAGATAGCACACTTCTCCTATATGCCCCGCACGTTTGTACCAAATTTCATGTCTCAAAAACTGTGGGAGGAGATACAGTACAAAAAAGGGAAAGAAGAAACGGAAAGAAGAAAAGAAAGAGAAATAGAAAGGACAGTAATTTGGCTTTTCAAGCCAAATTAAATATCAATCTCCCACATGTCCTGAATCAAAGCTATTTTAACACCCACTAACCCCAAAGGGGACCAAACAATAAGTTCCATTATAGGACAAAATACACCAGCTCAGTCATTTGAATATCTTTCAGTATTTCAAACTGATCTTGAAACTCAGAAATATCCCCCAAAGCTATATATGTTTAGAACCAACGCCAGAATTCCGGGCTCAGTAAAAGTATTTGGTGAAATGTCCAATTTTAGTAAATTTCCTGGAAAAAAAGACAGTTCAGATCTTCTATGTGTCCCAAATAAAATGATGCCCCACTACTTACATCAGTACAAAACAGTACATTTTTACATTTGGCAAAGAACATTGGGTCACGGCGGGTTCTCCTTGAAAATCGGTGGCCTTCCAATCTATGGTGTAATTTACCAAATACCCAAGAACAGAAAACACTACTTGAGCCACACTTGTGTCACTTGTTGTGCTTTATTGGTAGGGGACGAAGTTTGTTTGTGTCAATTTTTTGTTTCACTCAATTCTTTTACAGGCACAAGACAATATTTAAGTGATAACAACTGATCACCTAATATTAATCAGTGCACCCACTAGCAAAGACTTAGAAAAAAAGTACATTTGTTAATGGGTTATCTTCAATAAAACCTGCAGGAGCCAGAACAGAAGGTATAGATACTTACCTGATCGTCGCTTCTCTGCCACGTCCTCTGACAGGTCCCAACAGCGATTGGGTTTGTTACCTTCCCTCCTGGCTCCTGCAGGTTTCATTGAGGTAAGACACAGCTCCTTACCTCCTGTTCTTCAATAAAACTGAATACCAAAATTTTTTTACCAGTGGAGATACCCATATGATTTCCTCAAATACAACAAAATTTTAAATCTTCAACCCCGTACCCTAGTCTCATACTGGGCTAATTGAAATTTCATGAACAATATTAACTTGAGTACATTCCAGCAAACCTAAAAATGCTACCATAGCTCCTCTTTTGTTCATGCTCCAAAGGATTTTTTACTTTTAATTGATCTGCAACTACTTGGGATTTTGCAATTATTGTTAGGCTATTTAAGCACATTAGAGAAATGTTCATACAGTAAATGTTTCCAACCATTGATTAAATGATTTCACCGCATTTTGCAAGTGTGGATCAGGTAAAGGTCTTTGCTTTAAAATGTTTTATAAAATACACTTTAATGAACACCTGAGGAAGGGGCCTACAGTCACAAAAAACTTTTGTGTTGTGGTTTTCAAAAGAATATGTTAATTTACTTTAAGTGTGCCACTTCTCATTTCATATATGGATAATTTGCTGTCATTTGGTAGAAGGCAGAGAAGTCTCACTTCGAGACACTGTCAAGTTTCCATAGCTCAATGTGTATTTTATAGGCAAGTGCTGCTTTTCCCTATTAAAGTCTTTAGGTTTTAAAGTCCTTTCTCAGGGGGGTAGGAAATCCTATTCCTAACTCCCCAGGTGGGCACTGCAGTGCATGAATGACTATCGCTTACAGAACAGCAAGCGTGAACTCTGAGCCCTTGCCTTGTGCACGTGGGCACTCAGGGAGGTAGGTATAAGATTTCCTAACTAAATATAAACCCAAACGTGGCTTTAACATCCAAACATCTATATTTCCACAAAAGTTGCCCTTAAAGATGCCCTTTTTGGGTCTCATTATTACCTTAAAAAGTAGGGATGATTTGGGGGATTATAGACCTTTTAATTAAAGGGATGTCCCTTCATGTTTCGTTCACCCTGTGTAAATAAAGATCAACTGCTAATTGGCTGTAATGTAATCTAACATATTTGTGAAGTTTTTTGAAATTTCGTTGCAAATGTCAGAGAAAACAAACCACAGTTACATAAACAATTTCTGCATTTCTCTTATCAGCTCTGCTGCTTAAATCTGTACCCATCACAAATCGTGTGGAAAGGGGCCAAAAACGGCACAGTGCATATAAGGTGAGGCAGCGGCTTTAACAAGTATCTATAAAGTCAGGATGGACTGTTGGGGCTGTTGGGGCTCAATAAATCCAAAACCAGTCTGTAGCTGGCTCTCGGTTTTGCATTTAGCTAGTGGAAATGCTGTTAAAGCTTCTTAAAAGGTGAGGTATTTCCTAATGAGCTATGGAAATAACTCTGTTCCTTAATGCAAATGAACACGGTAGAGATCTAATGACTTGGGCTCGTATACACACCACAATATTTTGGTCGAACAGATGATTGGACCTGTTGGTAAATAATGGACGATTGTGCGGTTCCCTATGGTGGAACTGTTGGCTGTGGCCGGACTGCATAGTCCCTCTGTGTGTACCCGCTTTATACTATCCTATCTTATTTCATTCTTAGTGACACCCCTAAGGGGCATATCCATCACCCCAAACAAACTTTCTTATTTGGAATTGCCCCCCAAAACCTCGACCCGCAAGGTTAAAACTTATCAAATCTGGGTGGACATACCCTTTAAGGGGTATATTAAGGGTATGCAGATGTAATGCAATCTGTGAGAGACTGCTATGACAGGAAAAAAGCTTTAAAGTTAGGATAAAGACATAAGGTTAAAAAAAAGGTGTGTACATGACCTTTAATATTGTGTCTTTAGCAAACACTAAAGGCTATACTTTTAATTACTAAAATAATTCATTTATGAATAGATTAAGGTGTACTGATCAAAGGGCAGACCCCAAGGAGCACCACTAACAACCATGGTTCATCTAGACAATGTTCCATTTCTGTTCACTATTAATCAACCTGTTCTCCAATAATTACAAACAGAAGGGCCAAGATCATTGTTCTTAAGCTTCGAGCACAGGTACAATATTAGCAACGACCCCCGACCCCCGAGTGTGTCATGCATGCGGCAAATGGCTGTTTTGGCACATATTTGCACGTGTGAATGTGTTCGGTTGGGGGTCATTTGTCAATCGGCCACGGCACATCAATGAAAGACCCCCAACCGAACACATACACATGTGCAGCTATCGGCCGAAACGGCCATTCGGTGCATGTGGTGAGTTCATGGTCGTGGGTCGCTGCTATGACAATTATACTCACTCCCCTCACTCCTCCATAGCTGCTTACTACACAGGGTGAGGACCTAAATCGCTAAGTCCTCATCTCTGGATACTTTCCCTAACTACTGCAGTAATTACTGAAAGTCTCCATTGGCTTGTGCCCTCCTCTCTTCCACTGTCAGTGACAGACTGTGATGCAGCCAATGGGAAGACAACACTCTGCAATGAGGCGTGTTTTCCCTTTGGCTGCACTTGCACTGACTGTGGGGATGAAGCAGATCGCCGATGGAGGCTTTAAATAATTATTGCAGGAGTTAAGGATTGTACCCAGGGTGAGGACTTAGAGATTTAGGCCCTCACCCTGGGTACCAAGCAGCTATGGATCAGGGAGTAGGTAAGTATAATTGTCCTTAACAAAATTAATTAAATAATTTCCCCAATCACATGACTGGTAAAGCATATTGCAGTACGAACTAGCAATAGTTGGCTCGATGTCTACTGAAATGAACTGGCACCTTATGCAAGGGTGGCTTTCCTGAAACGAACAGTGTTCTGACATTGTCTGAATGACACACCACAAACGTGGTTGCACAAAAGCAATTTTTGATTTGGATTGTGTTGGATTGCTGCCTTATCTTAAAGTAACTGTAATAGCTTGTTTCATCCTACTTATTAAAATGGATGATCCAGCCAAGTCATGCTGGAGCAGTAACTTAAATGATTTCTCTGCATTGTTGACCTTTGTAGACTTATATCTATTAAATGACCTTTTCAGTTGCAATAAATATGATTCTATTCTCATTCTGCCTTTTATCACATGCAACCTGAAATTGATTATACCATGTTTCTCTATTTTATATGCTATAACTATGTTCTTTTCAGTGGCCCAATTACCTTTATCTCTTGACCAAGGGTAATGAGTAAATTCCATTTTGTGAAACCATCTCGATTCTTGTGTATATCTTTGCTGCAATATGGTGGATCAAGAAATGACCCCCTACCAAATGCATTTACACGTGCTGCTATCGTGGAAATGGCCATTCGTTGCGCCAGTGAGAGTATGATCGACAATCGGGGGGGTCTGTCACCAAATCGGATATCTATATAAAGCTTAGAGTGTATGCATACTAAATTGTGTCATCTCTTTGTGTCATCTTAATCTATAAATATAAGTAGCACTTACTCTAGTGAGTGTGTGTGTTGCTGCATGCTTTCAATGCTTCTTGCTTAGGCTCTGGCCACAGACTGACTATTTTCCCCATGCCAATTGTCAATACTGCATACGTATACAGCACACCAAAATGTCAAACCATTCCAGCTACAGCAAAACTGCTTACAGAAATGCTGAATTGTCAGATGTTTCAGATTGGATATCAAAGAAATAGGGGACAGACCAACAAAAAAGTTATATATATAGTAATATAGTTATAGTTGGGATGAATTATAGTTTCCACTAATGGGCAATTAAAAAATTAATTGCCAGTGCACAGATCCTTTAAGGCTGCAGAAAAAATCTATCAACAAAATTTAAATATATATAATTAAATGTGAATTCTACTATTTTTTTTTTTTTAAAAAAGAGTTATTCAGAAACAATATTTTGGGGCTGTATCTATAAAAATATATACAGGGAGATTCAATAAAAGTTCTTATCGTTTAAAATGGTGCTAATTTTGTCCCAACTAATCAAATCTTATTTAACATTGAAAGCTAACATCTGATTGGTTGGGGCAAATTAGCACCATTTTAAACTGTAAGAACTTTATTGAATAACCCTGATAGATTTTACTATTGTTTCTGCTTCCACGGCTGGGTACCCTAATGTTTTCCAGGCCCTAATCAGATGCCTAGGTTACCTTGTAGATTACTCAGCTACTGTACATGCAAAAATGTAAACATTTACACACATACACAAATATACCACAGGGTAATGCTTTCCAGATGATGAAACTGAAAAATGTGTGTCTCAAGGGCAAATTCAAAACTGACAGGGAGTGGGACAAAAAGATTTGTTAATCCAAAAGTTCAACAGCTTTAAGAAGGAATTTATCATAATTTGGGCTATGGATTCATATATAATTATTAGAATAAAGAGTTTCTACACATATGTAGAATGCCCCCCATACATGTACATATCCTGGTAGTACGAAATTGGGATATAAGGTTGTGTATGGCCGATTGTCTTATGATTTTTTTATTATTGGGTCAATGGAAAAAATTTTCATTACAATAGGCCCCTTAACCCTTCCAGTCCTTTTCTATTTTAACTATTTTACACAGATCTAATTCTTGTCGAGACACATGTAAACGAATTTAACACTGAGGAATCTCTCTCCCCCTCCAAATGTCTATCCTAATTTAATTATTTTGCTCTCCTGTGCTGTGAATAGGAAAGTTCTGTATAAATACCATAAACTAACGAGGATGAACGAAACTGTCGGTTCTGAAAATAGAATTTTTTGAGCTTTTGATAGCATTTTTGAATGTCAATAGAAATTTTAGATTTTTTGTTACAAATTTCCGATTTTCTAATGGCATTTTTAATTTTAGACTTTTGATAAAAAGTTCAGCGTTTTAGAAAATGAACTCTAACATGTGAACACACGCTCTTACATAGATTTTTTGCAAAATTATATTGATATAGTGTGATCAGTAGTTAGCAAGCATAGATTTTATTATGGGTCATGTTTAGTTATCATTATTGTCATTTAGCTAAAAGTGAATTCTCGTTAAGCCACCAAATCTTATTCTCTGCTTCTGTCTCCTGGTGTTTCGCATATGTTTGTGTTTCTCTTTATATTCTTTTCAAATGATAAACAGATCAAGTTGCTGTTCAAGAGCCATTTAGGAGCCATGAATCTGCATGTCTTCCTATGCATTATCAGTCAACATAGTGACATAGCAATTGAGGTTGAATAAAGACACATGTCCATCAAGTCCAACATATCACCCTCCTTTTAACCACCTTACAGTTAATCCAGAGGAAAGCAAAGAACCCCAGCTGAAAAAAAAAAAGGGGGGGGGTTCCTTCCTGAATCCAAACTGCAATCGGAAGTATCCCTGAATCAACCAGAACTACGGTATATGTATAATACCAGTAATTCTCAATATTATTATAGTATCCCTGTACCAACCAGAACTACAGTATATGTATTAATACCAGTAATTATCAGTATCATATAGTCCCTGTACCAACCAAAACTAACAGTATATGTATATCCAGTAATTGTAAATATTATATAGTATCCCTGTACTTACCAGAACTACAGTATATGTATTAATACCAGTAATTCTTAATATTATATAGTATCCTGTACAACCACCGAACTAGTATATGTATTAATACCAAGTAATTCTTAATATTATATAGTATCCCTGTACCAACCAGAACTACCGTATATGTATTAATACCAGTAATTCTTAATATTACTATAGGATCCCTGTAACAACCAGAACTACAGTATATGTATTATACCAGTAATTGTAAATATTTTTTTAGTTTGAGAAAATTACGGTATCTAGCCCCTCTTAAAGCTATTCAATGAACTTGCCATTAACACATCTGCTGGAAGACAATCCACAGTTTCACCGTTCTCACTGTAAATAAACCTTTCCTAAACCGAAGATGAAACTTCTTTTCTTCTAACCTTAAAGGATGTCCACGAGTCCTCGGATATGACCTATTCGTGAACAATGCACCAGAGAGTTTATTGTATGGCCCATAATATTTTGTATAAGGTTATCATATCCCCCACCAAACGTTGCTTCTCGAATGTAAACAGCCCTAACTTGTCTAATCTGCTGCATAGTCAATCCCTCCATTCCCTTATTTATTTTAGTCGCCCTCTCAAATGGTTCCATTTCAAGATGTCCCTTTTGTATATGGGATTCCAAAACTGCACCGCATATTCCAACATGAATGGATAAAGATATTCTCAAAGTCATTTCAGCACTAAATAATAGAGGCACTCAGATAAAAGGACTTAGAAACACTGCCAACATCCAATTTTGCTTTTCAGGTTTTGCCAAGTGGAAGAAAAACCAACAGTTCATACAATGATTTTATGATGATGATAAGTGAACATCCTTGACATTTCTCCTTCCTTTTTCTCTTACGGCAATTGTCACTATTTACCAATGTCCTCAGGGTGCCCCAAAAGCCTTACTACTGGAAACTGTAAATGATGGTCCTGCAATGATGAATATTTTGGAAGTCTGATAGGGAAATACATAGCGCATGTACCTTGGATATGTGGAATAAAATTTGGGCTTGTTCAGTGTAATCCCATTAGGAATCCCCCCTTGAAAATACTGCGTGTGACCCATGGGTAGATTAAAAATAAAGATTGTGCCTGTACATATCATTTTTTCCTTAAATGCTTGATGATGGAAATAAGGGAATACCCTTACAAAGCAATATCACTCTTGAGTAGAGATGGACTAGAACTTAAACACGAGTTCAGGCCGAACTATTCTAGTTCGAACGGACCCGGACTTCTCAAACTATCCGGGACACGGTTTTTGATATTTTCCGGACATTCGATAATTATCGAATGTTCAAAACATTCGAGAATGCGAATTGCAAGTAAAATGTCTATTATACCAATACACGAGTAAATATTGAATTATCGAATATGCAAGTAAAAATGTCTATTATACCAATACGCCGAGTATATATCGAATTCTCGAATCCGCAAGTAAAATGTCTTATACCCAATACACGTAAATATGAATTATCGAATCTGAAGTAAAATGTCTATTATACCTATACCAAGTAAAATTGAATATCGAATCCGGCGGCAAGTAAAAGTCTATTATATCTATACGCAAGTAAATATTGTAAATACGATGTGCGAGTAAAATGTCTATTAACCTATCGTGAGTAAATATCGAATTCTCGAATCGCGAGTCGTTCATGGGATATGTTCGAACGCGGAGAGCTTGAAAGTGCGTGAGAGTAAAATCAGTTTCGAAAGTCCTGAATATTCAAATGTGTTCCCCAGACCATTCCCAGGTCCCAAGGCTATTACATTAAGTTATCATTGATATTTTAATTGCATTTTATTTGAACGTTTTGAACTATTTGACTCCCATTAATTTTAATGGGTCCGTTTTCGAACTTCGATTCATATAGTTCGAAAGTTTGAAAAAGGACCAAACGTTTGAAAGTCGGCCATCTCTATCCTGGAGCGATCTGACTGAACTAACATAATTGTGAACACATTTATTGTTTGTGTAGTTTTTGTGAAGAAAGAACTAACAAAACAGAACTCTCTCAACTCAAATCAGAAGATGTTGTAGAGGGTAATCGTGTAATTCTGAAGGTTCTACTCAAACTCCCTGCTTCTAGGTGAATTCTAATTCGCTTTTCTTACTGCTCAGGTTGGGCAGAAACGAGGTCAGGCAGTGGGGACTTAAACTGATTTGTTAGTTAGTTAGAGATAGAGATGGTCGAACTTATTAAAAGTTCGGTCCGTGTTCGAACTTTCGAACTATTTCGAAAGTTCGAAAAGTTCGAAAGTTCGAAAACGGACCCATTAAAGTTATGGGAGGCAAATAGTTCGAAAAGTTCGAGTCAATACAACTAAAATATTAATGGGTAACTTAATTGTAATGGCGTGGGACCGGGAAATGGTCTGGGGGAACATGTTCCAATATCCAGGACTTTCGTAAATCTATTATACTCTCAGCCCGGCTACTTTCGCACTCTCGTGTTCGAACGTCAAGGTAACATGGACTTTTACTCGCGGGAGCGATACTCGCGTATAGGTTCTAATGGAACTTTACTTGTAGATTCGCATGGTGTTCCGGGCCGTAGGATTATAGTTAATCCTGAGGTATACAATATATACATAGATAGATAATGTTCATGGTATATGTACAATATATACATAGATAGATAATGTGCATGGTATAGTACAATATATACAAGATAATGTAATGGTTAGTACATTATCTACATAGATAGATAATGTGTATGGTATATGTACAAAATTACATAGATAGATAATGTTCATGGTATATGTACAATATATACATAGAATATAATGTGCATGGTATATATGTACAATATATACATAAATAGATAATGTCATGGTTATAGTACAATATATACATTGATAGATAATGTTCATGGTATATGTACAATTTATACATAGATAATGTTCATGGTATATGTACAAATATACATAGATAGATATGTTCATGGTATATGTACAATTTATACATAGATAATGTTCATGGTATATGTACAATATATACATAGATAGATAATGTTCATGGTATATGTACAATTTATACATAGATAATGTTCATGGTATATGTACAATATATACATAGATAGATAATGTTCATGGTATATGTACAATATATACATAGATAATGTTCATGGTATATGAACAATATAAAATACAGTAGATAGATAATGTTCATGGTATATGTACAATATATACATAGATAGAAAATGTTCATGGTATATGTACAATATATACATAGATATATAATGTGCATGGTATATGTACAATATATACATAGATAGATAATGTTCATGGTATATGTACAATATATACATAGTAATGTTCATGGTATAGATAACATATATACATAGATAGATAATGTCATGGTATATGTACATATTAATAGATAGATAAGTTATGGTATAGTACAATATATACATAGATAGATAAGATTCATGGTAATGTACAAATATACATAGATAGATAATGTTATGGTATATGTACAATATATACATAGATAATGTTCATGGTATATGTACAATATAACATAGATAGATAAGTTCATGGTATATGTACATATACATAGATAATGTTAATGGTATATGACAATATAAACATACAGTAGATAGATAATGTTCATGGTATATGTACAATATAAACATAGATAGATAATGTTCATGGTATATGTACATAAAACATAGATAGATAATGTTCATGGTATATGTACAATATTACATAGATAGAAAATGTTCATGGTATATGTACAATATATCATAGATATATAATGTGCATGGTATAGGTACATATATACATAGATAGTAATGTTCATGGTATATGTACAATATAGCATAGATAATGTTCATGGTATTGTACATATATACATAGATAATGTTCGGTATAGAACAATATAAAATACAGTAGAAGTAATGTTCATGGTATATTACAAATAACATAGATAGATATGTTCATGGTAATGTACAATATAAACATAGATATATAATGTTCATGGTATATGTACAATATATACATAGATGAAAATGTTCATGGTATATGTACAATATATACATAGATATAAGTGCATGGTATATGTACAATAAAACATAGATAGATAGTTCATGGTTATGTACAATATATACATGGATAATGTTCATGGTATATGTACAATATAAAACATAGATAGATAATGTTCATGGTAATGTACAATATAAACATAGATAGATAATGTTCATGGTATATGTACAATATAAACATGATAGATAATGTTCATGGTATAAGTACGTATATACTGTATAAAGTAGATAATGTGCATGGTATATGTACAATATATACATAGATAGATAATGTGCATGGTTAAGTACGATATACTGTATAAAGATAGATAAAGTGCATGGTATATGTACAATATATACATAGATAATGTGCATGGTATAAGTACGATATATACTGTATAAAGATAGATAATGTTCATGGTATATGTACAATAATACATAGATAGATAAGTGCATGGTATAAGTACGATATAACTGTATAAAAGATAGATAATGTTCATGGATGTATAATATATACATAGATAGATAATGTTCATGGTATATGTACAAATATACATAGATAGATAATGTTCATGGTATACGGTATGTACAAAATATACATAGAAAGATAATGTTCATGGTATATGTACAATATATACATAGATATATAATGTGAAACCTACTGTATTTGCCAAAAAAAATTTCAAAGACCTCTGAACTCTTGACCATTGAAAGTCTATGTGTACACAAGCTATGACTAGTGCCCCAGTTACACAATCACCTTTACATTTATTTATTAATATAAATAATATAATTTTTGGGTTGGGTACCAGGTTTAACAACAAAATGTATATATATATCCTCCAAACCAGGGGTACTCTCAGGGTTCGGAGGAGATAGTAACATTGTTCCGGTTCGGCACCCTGGTGTTCAAACAAGGAGGCGGTGCACTCATGGGTCTTTATTATGTGCAAAAAAACTGGGCAACATTTCGGTCCTGATCTAGGACCTTTATCAAGTCTGGATACAAGTGCTACTTATACATATATCAATTAATAAACCCCACCACCAAATACAGGACCTCCTGATAATGATAAGTAGAACTTGTATTCAGATACTATCTGTCAGGACTGAAACGTTGCCCAGTTTATTGCACATAATAAAAGTTTGCATATAGACCTCATGAGTGCACCTGATCTTTTGAATATAGGACTGTATGTAAATCCTTAGAAGCACCAGGGGCATTGGAAGGTTGTAGTGAGTGTGCCTTCAGTGGTGTTGGTGTTGCTAGCCTGAAGACATCACGTCGCATCAGCATCAGCCTTGTTGAGGCTTCGGCCGCAGGGGTACTTTTCATGGTCAGTAGCCTCAGCAGAGCTGGTGTCAATGGATGGAAGACAGAAGTCGCCGCCCAAGGGCTCTTTAAAGAGCCGACGGGGGTCCCGGTTTGAGCTGCGGGACCCCAACAAAGACACTTATCAGTGCCACAAGAGATCTTCCAAGGGCCGGGCAGGGGGGTCCCATTTCGAGCTGTGGGACCCCTTAAGCCCCAAATGGCCCTTGTCATTGCCGAAAGGCACTTATAAGTGCCGGGAGGGGGGTCCCAGTTCGAGCTGTGGGACCCCTTAAGCGCCAAAGGGCCCTTGTCAGGGCCACAAGGGCATTCTTAGTGCCAGAAAGTCACTTATAAGTGCCGGGGAGGGGGTCCTGGTTCGAGCTGGGGACCCCTTAAGCCCCAAAGGGCCCGTCAGGGCCACAAAGGTCCTTGTAAGGACCCAGGAGGGGGTCCAGTTTTGAGTGTGGGATCCCCAAACATCCAGGCAGATTGCCGGCTGTTCCCCGAGCACAGGCGTGATCTACCAGGTCCCAGTGGCCTGTAAGGTAAGTTTACCCTGCCATATTTCGGAAAATTCATTTGAACTTTCCGAACTATTTACCCCCCATATTTACTTTCGAAAGTTCGCGGCCATCTCACCCTCACAAGGTCTAAACTTTTAAACCTGCTCCTAAATATACTTACCAGCTCTCATTCCTCGACTGCCTTCTGCCTGTCTTCCGTGTACAGAAGCAGCAGAAGGGGCAGGACCAGACTGGCAGCCACGTCTGTGATTGGCTGAGACATCAGTAAGGACACCAAGATTTAAACAGCAATCGCCCCACTTTCCCCACTATGTATGATGCTCTGCATTTTGGTATGTTCCATTATCCCAATGCATTTGTGAGTGATTTTCGTAGTGTGTTTCTTTTTCAATATAGAATGGAAAAATGGATAAGCAGCGTTAAATGCAACGGTCTAGGGGTCCAGGTCAGTGAACAATCAGAGGATGCCTATTAAAAACTGCTAGACTGAGTCAGCAGTAATGAACTTTAACCCTTTCAGTGCCATCTAAATTTTTCATTGGTGTCAGAGGAATTTTAGGAATTGGCCTCAATCGGTTTAGCCAAATTTTACAATATGAAACCTCCCAGTGTATTAAACAAGAATTTTTTTAAAAAAATGTGAGAATTGTATAGTTTTTTGGTAAATTTGGAAAAAAAAAATGGCATTGATTTTTTTACAGCTTTATTTTTATCATTTAAGTTTATGCACAAAGTGTTTACTGAAAGCCCTGGTTCTTCTGAGTATAACTATACCAGATATTTTAAGTATCCCACTGTTCCTGTCCAGGAGACTTCTCACCTACATAATTGTGCAATTTTTTCTACATACTGCAGATTAGGAGATGTGAAAAATTAAAGAAAAAGACCCACATGACAAGCAACCCCCCCCCCTCACTAAATATCAAAATTCAAATGTTCTTAATCAAGCATTATGCCCATGCACGAGTGTACATCAGCTGTAGCCAGCGAAAAGTCCCAAATGACCCAGGGCCAACTTTAGGGCTTTGCTCTAAGGGCAATTATTTATTTGTTTAGGCTAAATACTCCCTTTCCTTGGAAATAACCTTTGAAACTATACATTTTTGGAAAACACTCCCCTTCATCTACACATTCACATTCTTTCATTCATACAAGCAAATTTCCAGATGCAATTCTTTATAGAAATGTTCAATTTAGAAGATTGTCTAAAGGAAAAAAAAGGAAAGAAAGTTCAGACTTTGAAATCTTGACCAAACCTGCAGATCAAATTAAATTTCCCACTTAATATTGCTTGGACTGAATAAAATGTTACACTCCTTGCATCAGTGCTCACAGAGATATGGCCAGCAAAAAGTCTGAATCCATAAATTTAGGGCTGTGACCTAGTGCAATATTTGCATTTTTTCAAACTAAACAACACCTTACCTGCAAAACATTCTCACTAAATATTAATTTCCACATGGCCTGAATGAAAAGGTATGCCACACGTGTGGGCTTGCACCAGTCACAGCCCTCAGCTAACTCCAAATGGACCAATGCATAAGTGCTAAGGAGTCAACACATACATTTAGGAAGGTGCATACCCGTATACTTGAGTATAAACCGTTCGAATATAAACTGAGGTACTTAATTTTAACTGATAAACTGGGAAAACTGCTTGACTCGAGTATAAACCGAGTTTTGACTTTTCCCATAGGCAGTCCCATAGAAGTTCCATAGAAAGTCCCATACACAGCCCAGAAAGCCCATACACAGCCCCATAGAAAGTCCAATACACAGCCCCATAGAAATTCCCATACACAGCCCCATAGAAAGTCCCATAGTCCATAGAAGTCAATACAGCCCCATAGAAAGTCCCATAACAGCCCATGAAAGTCCAAACACAGCCCCATAGAAGTCCCATACACAGCCCCATAGAAGTCCCATATAGAAAGTCCCATACACAGCCCCATAGAAAGTACCATACACAGATGTGCCCTGCATACCTTTTTGTGCAGTCTGAACACTATAAGATCATGTTTTACCATTTGCCTTGCAGTCTGGGCTGATCTGTGTGAGCAGGACAACAATTACAACCCACTGAAATCAAGAGGATTCTCGGGTTAAGGGTACAGCTTTTGTTTTCCCAGGGCTATGTGATTTTGTCCAGCAGTATTCAGATCAGCACAGACCTGAGTATAAACCAAGGGGAGACTTTCAAGATGATTTTAAAGGTAAAAAAAAATCGGTTTATACTGCATAAAGGTATTGCATTTACTGAGCCAAACACCCCTTACCTGGAAATCAAACACAAAAGCTATATATTGTTTAATCTACACAACTTTTAGATACATAAAGGTGCCATTCTTTTGCACATATGTGCAGAATTTGAGCTGCAGTTCTTACTGTAGGAGATTTTCTGAAAGAATTTCGAAAAAAGATTATTCCAAGTAGAAATCTTGCCCGAAACAACATGTAAAAAAAACATGACTAACCAGAAAGGGAAAGTTTAAGTATAAACTTTGATTTGGCTTGAAAGACTGCATTTTGGAAGGGAATTTGTGTGTTGCTGCAGATTTTAAAACTCAATAATGTCAATGAAGAGGACATTGTTGTTGTTTTTTTACTTACCCTTTGAATATGTCACATGTATTAAAGGTAGGTCAGTTGGTTGTGTGTATTCATATCAGGTTGTGGGATAAAATACTAACTTTTTGATGATATGGTCAAAATGAGTTTTTACTTTAGTTACCCTTTACGTATTGCTGCCATAGTAATGGATAAGTAGATCAGTAGGTGTGTGTACCCGTGTCGGGTTGAGAGTTAAAAAAAAAAAACTTTTTTGATGATTGGTCAAAAATTAGTTTTTGACTTTAGTTACCCTTTAGTATGGCTGCAAAGTAATGGAGGAGTAGCTCAGTAGCGTGTATACACTGTATCACGTTGGGGGTTAAAAAAACAAAGTTTTTTGATTATTGATCAAAATTTGCTTTTGACTTTAGTTACCTTTTAAATAGGCTTCCACAGTAATGATAAGTAGATCAGTAGGGGTGGGTACCTGGGTCTGGTTGAGGGGTAGTCTTTTTTGTGTGTTACAACCTATAAACTATTTTTATTGAGGATAAATCTAAATTAGTTTTTTTACTTTAGTTACCCTTTAAGTATGGCTGCCACTGTAATGGATAAGTAGATCCGTAGGTGTGGGTACCTGGGTCTGGTTGAGGGGGTATGTCTTTTTTGTGTTTACAACCATAAAACTATATTTTATTGAGGATAATCTAAATTAGTTTTTTTGACTTTAGTTACCCTTTAAATATGGCTGCTACCGTAATGCATAAGTAGATCAGTAGGTGTGTGTACTGGGTCTGGTTGAGGTGGTATGTCTTTTGTATTTACAACCATAAAGCTATCTTTATGAGAATAATCTAAATTAGTTTTTTTTTACTTTAGTTACCCTTTAAGTATGGCGCCACAGTAATGGATAAGTAGATTAGTAGGGTGTGTGTACCTGGGTCTGGTTGAGGGGGTATGTCTTTTTTGTGTTTATTACCATAAAACTATCTTTATTGAGGATAAATCTAAATTAGTTTTTTTGACTTTAGTTACCCTTTAAATAGGCTTCCATAGGATGGAAAGGTGGTCAGTAGGTGGATGTACTGGGTCGTGTGGGGGTTGGGGGTATCACATTTGTATTTATGACCATGAAAAAAAGTTTTGAAATATCCACATTTGAGGATTGTTACCATTATAGTCTATGGGAAAAAATGTCCAGAAATTCGCCGATAAACGCCGTAACGCTTCCGTGGATTCCTTAGCTAGAAGATAGCACACTTCTCCTATATGCCCCGCACGTTTGTACCAAATTTCATGTCTCAAAAACTGTGGGAGGAGATACAGTAAAAAAAGCGAGAAGAGAAACGGAAGAAGAAAAAAGAAGAAGAAATAGAAAGGACAGTAATTGTGCTTTTCAAGCCAAATTAAATATCAATCTCCCACATGTCCTGAATCAAAGCTATTAACACCCACTAACCCCAAGGGGACCAACACAAAGTTCAATTATAGGACAAAATACACCAGCTCAGTCATTTGAATATCTTCAGTATTTCAAAATGATCTTTGAAACTCAGAAATATCCCCAAAAGCTATATATGTTTAGAACACACGCCAGAATTCCGGGCTCAGTAAAAGTATTTGTTGAAATGTCCAATTTTAGTAAATTTCTGGAAAAAAAGACAGTTCAGATCTTCTATGTGTCCCAAATAAATGATTCCCCACTAATTACATCAGTACAAAACAGTACATTTTTACATTTGGCAAAGAACATTGTGTCACGGCGGTTCTCCTTGAATCGGTGGCCTTCCAATCTATGGTGTAATTTACCAAATACCCAAGAACAGAAAACACTACTTGTGGAGCCACCACTGTGCACTTGTTGTGCTTTTATTGGTAGGGAAGCAGTTTGTTTGTGTCAATTTTTTTGTTTCACTTCCAATTCTTTACAGGCACAGATCAATATTTAAGTGATAACAACTGATCACCTACTAATTAATCAGTGCACCCACTAGCAAAGACTTAGAAAAAAAGTACAATTGTTAATGGATTATCTTCAATAAAACCTGCAGGAGCCAGAACAGAAGGTAAGATACTTACCTGATCGCTCGCTTCTCTGCCACGTCCTCTGACAGGTCCCAACAGCATGGGTTTGTTACCTTCCTCTGGCTCCTGCAGGTTCATTGAGGTAAGACACAGCTCCTTACCTCCTGTTCTTCAAAAACTGAATACCAAAATTTTTTTTTACCAGTGGAGATACCCTTTAATGATTCTCAAATACAACAAAATTTCTACATCTTCAACCCCGTACCCTAGTCTCATACTGGGCTAATTGAAATTTCATGAACAATATTAACTTGAGTAATGTCCAGCAAACCTAAAAATGCTACAATAGCTCCCTCTTTTGTTCATGCTCCAAAGGATTTTTTACTTTTTAATTGATCTGCAACTACTTGGGATTTTGCAATTATTTGTTAGGCTATTTTAAGCACATTAGAGAAGTTCATACAGTAAATGTTTCAACCATTGATTAAATGATTTCACCTGCATTTTGCAAGTGTGGATCAGTTAAAGGTCTCTGCTTTAAAATGTTTTATAAAATACACTTTAATGAACACTGAGGAAGGGGCCTACAGTCACAAAAACTTTTGTGTTGTGGTTTTCAAAATGAATATGTTAATTTACTTTAAGTGTGCCACTTCTCATTTCATATATGGATAATTTGCTGTCATTTGGTAGAAGGCAGAGAAGTCTGCACTTTCGAGACACTGTCAAGTTTCCATAGCTCAATGTGTATTTTATAGGCAAGTGCTGCTTTTCCCTATTAAAGTTTAGGTTTTAAAGTCCATTTCTCAGGGGGGTAGGAAATCCTATTCCTAACTTCCCAGGTGGGCACTGCAGTGCACTGATATGATATCGCTTACAGAACAGCAAGCGTGAACTCTGAGCCCTTGCCTTGTGCACGTGGGCACTCAGGGAGGTATGGTATAAGATTTCCTAACTAAATATAAACCCTAAACGTGGGCTTTAACATCCAAACATCTATATTTCCACAAAAGTTGCCCTTAAAGATGCCCTTTTTGGGTTCATTAGTACCTTAAAAAGTAGGGATGATTTGGGGGATTATAGACCTTTTAATTAAAGGGATGTCCCTTCATGTTTCGTTCACCCTGTGTAAATAAAGATCAACTGCTAATTGGCTGTAATGTAACTATACATTGTGGAAGTTTTTTGAAATTTCGTTGCAAATGTCCAGAGAGAAACAAACCACAGTTTACATAAACAATTTCTGCATTTCTCTTATCAGCTTGCTGCTTAAATCTTACCCATCACAAATCGTGGAAAGGGGCCAAAAACGGCACAGTGCATTAAGGTGAGGCAGCGGCTTTAACAAGTATCTATAAAGTCAGGACTGGACTGTTGGGGCTGTTGGGGCTCAATAAATCCAAAACCGTCTGTAGCTGGCTCTCTGGTTTTGCATTTAGCTAGTGGAATGCTGTGTTAAAGCTTCTTAAAAGGTGAGGTATTTCCTAATGAGCTATGGAAATAACTCTGTTCCTTAATGCAAATGAACACGGTAGAGATCTAATGACTTGGGCTCGATACACACCATACAATATTTTGGTCGAACAGATGATTGGACCGTTGGTAAATAATGGACGATTGTGCGGTTCCCTATGGTGGAACTGTTGGCTGTGGCCGCTACTGCATAGTCCTCTGTGTGTACCCAGCTTTATACTATCCTTATCTTATCATTTCTTAGTGACACCCTAAGGGGCATATCCATCCCCCAAACAAACTTTCTTATTGGACGCCCCCAAAACCTCGACCCTGCAAGGTTAAAACTTATCAAATCTGGGTGGACATACCCTTTAAGGGGTAATATTAAGGGTATGCGATGTAATGCAATCTGTGAGAGACTGCTATGACAGGAAAAAAGCTTTTAAAGTTAGGATAAAGACATAAGGTAAAAAAAAAGGTTGTACATGACCTTTAATATTGTGTCTTTAGCAAACACTAAAGGCTATACTTTTAATACAACTATAATTCATTTATGAATAGATTAAGGTGTACTGATCAAAGGGCAGACCCCAAGGAGCACCACTAAAAACCATGGTTCATCTAGACAATGTTCCATTTCGTTCATATTAATCAACCTGTTCTCCATAATTACAAACAGAAGGGCCAAGATCATTGTTCTTAAGTTCGAGCCAGGTAACAATATTAGCAACGACCCACGACCCCCGAGTGTGTTCATGCATGCGGCACATGGTTTTGGCACATATTTGCACGTGTGAATGTGTTCGGTTGGGGGTCATTTGTCAATCGGCCACGGCACATCAATGAATGACCCCCAACCGAACACATACACATGTGCAGCTATCGGCCGAAACGGCCATTCGGTGCATGTGTGAGGTCATGGTCGTGGGTCGCTGCTATGACAATTATACTCACCTCCCCTCACTCCTCATAGTGCTTACTACACAGGGTGAGACCTAAATCGCTAAGTCCTCATCTTGGATACTTTCCCTAACTACTGCAGTAATTACTGAAAGTCTCATTGGCGCTTTGGCTCCTCCTCTCTTCCACTGTCAGTGACAGACTGTGATGCAGCCAATGGGAAGACAACACTCTGCAATGAGGCGTGTTTTCCCTTTGGTGCACTTGCACTGACTGTGGGGATGAAGCAGATCGCCGATGGAGGCTTTAAATAATTATTGCAGGAGTTAAGGATTGTACCCAGGGTGAGGACTTAGAGATTTAGGCCCTCACCCTGGGGACCAAGCAGCTATGGATCAGGGAGTAGGTAAGTATAATTGTCCTTAACAAAAATTAAATAAATAATTTCCCCACATCACATGACTGGTAAAGCATATTGCAGTACGTAACTAGCAATAGTTGGTTCGATTTTCTACTGAAATGAACTGGCACCTTATGCAAGGGTGGCTTTCCTGAAACGAACAGTGTTCTGACATGTTCTGAATGAACACACCAAACGTGGTTGCACAAAAGCAGTTTAGGATTGTTTGTTTGTGTATTGTTGATGCGCCTTATCTTAAAGTAACTGTTATTAGCTTTGTTTCATCCTACTTATTAAAATGGAGATCCAGCCCAAGTCATGCTGGAGCAGTAACTTAATATGATTTCTCTGCATTGTTGACCTTGTAGACTTTATTCTATTAAATGACCTTTTCAGTGTGCAATAAAATATTCCTCTTCTCATTCTGCCTCTATCATCACTGCAACCTGAAATTGATTATACCATGTTTCTCATTTTCATATGCTATAAACTATGTTCTTTTCAGTGGCCCAATTACCTTTATCTTGACCAAGGGTAATGAGTAAATTCCCTTTTGTGAAACCATTCTCGATTCTTGTGTAATTTGCTGCAATATGGTGGATCAAGAAATGACCCCTACCAAATGCATTTACACGTGCTGCTATCGTCGGAAAATGGCCATTCGTTGCGCCATTGTGAAGTATGATCGACAATCGGGGGGGTCTGTCACCAAATCGGATATCTATATAAAGCTTAGAGTGTATGCATACTAAATTGGTCTCTCTTTGTGTCATCTAATCTATAATAAAAGTAGCACTTACTCTGAGGTGTGTGTGTTGCTGCATGCTTTCAATGTTCTTTTGCTTAGGCTCTGGCCACAGACCTGACTATTTTCCCCATGCCAATGTCAATACTGCATACAGTATACAGCACACCAACTGTCAAACCATTCAGCTACAGCAAAAATGCTTACAGAAATGCTGAATTGTCAGATGTTTCAGATTGGATATCTAAAGAAATAGGGGACAGACCAACAAAAAAAGTATATATATATATATATAGTTATAGTGGGATGAATTATAGTTCCACTAATGGGCAATTAAAAAATTAATTTGCCAGTGGCACAAGATCCTTTAAGGCTGCAGAAAAAAATCTATCAACAAAATTTAAATATATATAATTAATGTGAATTCTACTATTTTTTTTTTTTTAAAAAAGAGTTATTCAGAAAACATATTTTGGGGTATCTAAAAAATATACAGGGAGATTCAATAAAAGTTCTTATCGTTTAAATGGTGCTAATTTTGTCCCAACTAATCAATCTTATTTAACATTGAAAGCTAACATCTGATTGGTTGGGGCAAATTGCACACATTTAAACTGTAAGAACTTTTATTGAATAACCCTGATAGATTTTACTATTGTTTTCTGCTTCCACGGCTGGGTACCCTAATGTTTTCCAGGCCCTAATCAGATGCCTAGGTTAACTTGTAGATTACTCAGCTATGTACATGCAAACATGTAAACATTTACACACATACACAAATATACCCACAGGGTAATGCTTTCCAGATGAAACTGAAAAATGTGTGTTCTCAAGGGCAAATTCAAAACTGACAGGGAGTGGGACAAAAAGATTGTTAATCCAAAAGTTCAACAGCTTTAAGAAGGAATTTATCCTAATTTGGGTATGGATTCATATATAATACTTAGAATAAAGAGTTTCTACACATAGTAGAATGCCCCCCATACAAGTACATATCCTGGTAGTACGAAATTGGGATATAAGGTTGTGTATGGCCGATTGTCTTATGATTTTTTTATTATTGGGTCAATGGAAAAATTTATCATACAATAGGCCCCTAACCCTTCCAGTCCTTTTCTATTTTAACTATTTTACACAGATCTAATTCTTGTCGAGACAATGTAAACGATATTAACACTGAGGATATCTCTCTCCCCCTCCAATGTCTATCCTAATTTAATTATTTGCTCTCCTGTGCTGTGAATAGGAAAGTTCTGTATAAATACCATAACTAACGAGGATGAACGAAACTGTCGAGTTCTGAAAATTAGAATTTTTGAGCTTTTGATAGCATTTTTTGAATGTCAATAGAAATTTTAGATTTTGTTACAAATTTCCGATTTTCTAATGGCATTTTTAATTTTAACTTTGATAAAAAGTTCAGCGTTTAGAAAATGAACTCATACATGTGAACACACGCTCTACATAGATTTTTGCTGCAAAATTATATTGATATAGTGAATCAGTAAGTTAGCAAGATAGATATTTATTATGGGTAAGTTTAGTTTATCTTTATTGTCATTAGCTAAAAGTGTGATTCTCGTTAAGCCACCACATCATTTATCTCTTCTTTGTCTCCTGGTTGTCGCATATGTTCTGTGTTTCTCTTTATATTCTTTTCAACTGATAACAGATCAAGTTGCTGTTCAAGAGCCATTTAGGAGCCATTGAATCTGCATGTCTTTTCCTATGCATACAGTCAACTAGTGACATAGCAATTGAGGTGAATAAAGACACATGTCCATCAAGTCCAAACCATCCCCTCCTTTAACCCTACCTTACAGTTATCCAGAGGAAAGCAAAGAACCCCAGCTGAAAAAAAAAAGGGGGGGGGTTCCTTCCTGAATCCAAACTGCAATCGGAAAGTATCCCTGAATCAACAGAACTACGGTATTGTATTAATACCAGTAATTATCAATATTATATAGTATCCTGTACCAACCAGAACTACAGTATATATTAATACCAGTATTATCAGTATCATATAGATCCCTGTACCAACCAAAACTACAGTATATGTATTAATACCAGTAATTGTAAATATTATATAGTATCCCTGTACTTACCAGAACTACAGTAATGTATTAATACCAGTAATTTTTAATATTATATAGTATCCTGTACCAACCAGAACTACAGTATATGTATTAATACCAGTAATTCTTAATATTATATAGTATCCTGTACCAACCAGAACTACCGTTATATGTATTAATACCAGTAATTCTTAATATTATAAGGATCCCTGTAACAACCGAATACAGTATATGTATAATACCAGTAATTGTAAAAATTTTTAGTTTGAGAAAATTACGGTATCTAGCCCCTTAAAGCTATTCAAGAACTTGCCATTAACACAAATCTGCTGGAAGACAATCCACAGTTTCACCGTTCTCACTGTAAATAAACCTTCTAACCTGAAGATGAAACTTCTTTCTTCTAACCTTAAAGGATGTCCACGAGTCCTGGTATGACCTATGCTTGAACAATGCACCAGAGAGTTTATTGTATGGCCCATAATATATTGTATAGGTTATCATATCCCCCACCAAACGTTGCTTCTCGAATGTAAACAGCCCTAACTTGTCTAATCTGCTGCATAGTCAATCCCTCCATTCCCTTATTTATTTTAGTCGCCCTTCTCTAAATGGTTCCATTTCAAATGTCCCTTTTGATTATGGGATTCCAAACTGCACCGCTATTCCAACATGAATGGATAAAGATATTTCAAAGTCATTTCAGCACTAAATAATAAAAGAGGCACTCAGATAAAACGTGACTTAGAAACACTGCCAACATCCAATTTTGCTTTTCAGGTTTTGCCAAGTAGGAAGAAAAACACACAAAGTATCATACAATGATTTTGATGATGATAAGTGAAATGGTATATGTACAATATATACATAGATATATAATGTGCATGGTATAGGTACAATATAAACATAGATAGATAATGTTCATGGTATATGTACAATATATGCATAGATAATGTTCATGGTATATGTACAATATATACATAGATAATGTTCATGGTATATGAACAATATAAACATACAAGATAGATAATGTTCAGGTATATGTACAATATAAACATAGATAGATAATGTTCATGGTATATGACATATAAACATAGATAATGTTCATGGTATATGTACAATATATACATAGATAATGTTCATGGTATATGAACAATATAAACATACAGTAGATAGATAATGTTCATGTTATCCCATGCACATTATCTATCTAGTAATAATTGTACATATACCATGCACATTATCTACTTTATACAGTATATATCGTACTTATACCATGAACATATATCTATCTATGTTTAATATTGTACATATACCATGAACATATCTATCTATGTTTATATTGTACATATACCATGAACATTATCTACTATCTATGTTTATATTGTACATATACCATGAACATTATCCATGTATAATTGTACATATACCATGAACATTATCTATCTATGTTTATATTGTACATATACCATGCACATTATATACTATGTATATATTGTACATATACCATGAACATTTTCTATCTATGTATAAATTGTACATATACCATGAACATTATATATCTATGTTTATATTGTACATACCATGAACATTATCTATCTATTTTTATATTGTACATATACCTGACCATTATCTATCTACTGTATGTTTATATTGTTCATATACCATGAACATTATCTATGTATTATATGTACATATACCATGAACATTATCTATGCATATATTGTACATATACCATGAACATTATCTATCTATGTTTTATATGGTACCTATACCATGCACATTATATATCTATGTATTATTGTACATATACCATGAACATTTTCTATCTATGTATATATTGTACATATACCATGAACATTATCTATCTATGTTTATATGTACATATACCATGAACATTATCTATCTATGTTTATATTGTACATATACCATGAACATTATCTATCTACTGTATGTTTTATATGTTCATATACCATTAACATTATCTATGTATAATTGTACATATACCATGAACATTATCTATCTATGTATATATTGTACATATACCATGAACATTATCTATGTATATATTGTACATATACCATGAACATTATCTATCTATGTATATATTGTACATATCCATGAACATTATCTATCTATGTATAATTGTACATATACCATGAACATTATCTATCTATGTATATATTGTACATATACCATGAACATATCTATCTAGTATATATTGTTATAACCTGAACATTATCTATGTATATATTGTACATATACCATGAACATTATCTATCTATGTATATATTGTACATATCCCATGCATTATATATCTATGTATATATTGTACTATACCATGACATTTTCTATCTATGTATATATTGTACATATACCATGAACATTTCTATCTACTGTATGTTTTATTGTTCATATACCATGAACATTATCTATGTATATATTGTACATATACCATGAACATTATCTATCTATGTATATATTGTACATATACCATGAACATTATATGTATAAATTGTACATATACCATGAACATTATCTATCTATGTATATATTGTACATATACCATGAACATTATCTATGTATAAATTGTACATATACCATGAACATTATCTATCTATGTATAATTGTACATATACCATGAACATTATCTATGTATAAATTGTACATATACCATGAACATTATCTATCTATGTATATATTGTACATATACCATGAACATTATCTATTTATGTATATATTGTACATACATATACCATGCACATTATATATCTATGTATATATTGTACATATACCATGAACATTATCTATCATGTATATTTGTACATATACCATACACATTATCTTCTATGTAGATATGTACATATACCATTAACATTATCTATGTATATATTGTACATATCCATGCAACTTATCTATCTATGTATATATTGTACATATACCATGAACATTATCTATCTATTTATATATTGTACATTACCATGCACATTATATATCTATGTATATAGTCATATACCATGCCATTATATATCTATGTATATATTGTACATATACCATGAACATTATCTATCTATGTATATATTGTTCATATACCATGCACATTATCTATCTATGTAATTATTGTACATATACCATAACATTATATGTATATATTGTACATATACCATGAACATTATCTATCTATGTATATATTGTACAATACCATGAACATTATCTATCTAGTATATATTGTACATATACCATGCACACTATCAATGTATATATTGTACTATACCATGCACATTATCTATCTATGTATATATTGTACATAACCATAACATTATTTATGTATATATTGTACATATACCATGAACATTATCTATCTATGTATATATTGTACATATACCATGAACATTATCTATCTAGGTATATATTGTACATATACCATGCACACTATCAATGTATATATTGTACATTACCATGCACATTATCTATCTATGTATATATTGTACATACCATAAACATTATTATGTATATATTGTACATATACCATGAACATTATCTATCTATGTATATATTGTACATATAAATGAACTTATCTACTATGTATATATTGTACATATACCATGCACATGGTAAGAGTTAATCTATCTATATGAATTCATTTCTGGGTGTTACCAATATATAAGACATGCATATTTTGAATTCTAAATTCTTTTTCAATTGAACTTTCCAAGACACAAGCTCCAATAAAAATAAATAGTTACTTGTATTTTGAAAAATTGTCATCTTCCTTGTTCATGTACTTTTAAATAAGTACAACTCATCCCTTTTGTTCAATAACAATTAGTCTGTTGCCTTCCTGTTGAGCTCTACCCTTCTTTAGTGTCTTTGTGGGTGGGTCTGTGTTAATGTTCAACTGTTTTATATGTTACATACATCAGCGTAATTAGCAGTAATGTAAACTAACAAGCACTAGTGCAGTTCACTGAAAATGACAAACCCCAGATATGTTTAATTTTTTTCCCCCTTTGCTATGCTGGAAGAATGAGTTTCACAGCAGCTTAAGAAGTGAGGCAGCACTATGTGAAATTCAGCAGAGGGATTTTGGCAAGAAACTTCAATTCTCTTTATTCTTATAGACACCTGCTTCTTGGTAGAACCACACTGTCATTTGAGCTGAGTGCTGTTTTGTTTTATGTAACCAACGCGTTTTTAATCCCCCATTAAGAGATTTTGAAGATTTAGACCTGATGCACAAAAAAGGTATTGTAGAGTTTTTCTAGTAATAGGTTTGAATATGTTAAAGGAAAGGGGATTCAATTTAAATGTTACTATATTAAAAGACCAGTTGTTAGAGGATGCGTGTTGTAAGAGCATTTTAGCAATTTATGGTTTATATAAAGTTTTGGAAAATTCCATGAATTTAAAGATTCATTTTAAAGCAGCTTGATGGATTCTGTCTTCTATCTCAGTTCACGTAATGTGAAACATCAGAGTTATAGCTCTGGGTACTCACACGCACGGCAGATATGCCATTGATAGGGTCCGACTGATATCATTAATATACAGAATCCCATTTATTAAAGATACAGTGTGCAGCAATTTTCTATCCACTCTTCCAAAACACACTTACTGTTATAGGTGGTGGGAGAAAATGATCCAATATGTTGTACTTTTCACCCTTAAACATAAATAGGTCTTCGTTAAACATAAGAAGTTAGTTAACATTGGATCAATGCCATCATCCAGTTATCATATTTACTCTTCTGGAATGTTTGCAAAGTGAAAGGATGAATGAATGTCGATACTATTCGCTGCCTGTCCTGTAAAGGGGAACCCATAGGACATCTCTTAATTTAGTTATGCTCAGTATCTAGCAAATATGGAACAGTATATTAAAATACATTGTGCTTTAATATAGTGTCAATCAATGTATTAATATTTTTTGCATGTCTTTCTTAGTGAATTATGGTTGTATGGAATAGATATTTTGCAGGAAAATACAACTTTTTTGTTATTATTTATAATGCACATAAGTTTAGGCAACTGATTGAAAATATGTTAAATAGTTCTCTCAGAGCTTTTTTTTAGGTTGTGTTGTGTTTTTTTTTTTTCTTTTTATGGGTAACTGAGAATAATTTGTTTAACGTTATCAAACTTAACGTTGTTAGACATCTGTGCTGTTTAGTAGGTCTCTTGGCTATAGCAGTGTATCTGCCCCTTCCAGTAACTATTTGTTCTCTTCCTTGTATGGTCAAATGGATTTCATCATAGTCTAAGTAAATGTAATGTTAGTTTTTAAAGGGTTTTCTACTTTAAAAATCATACAAAACCCAGCACAAACATTGTGTGTGTTTAGAGAGCTCATGTCAAATTAAACTGATTAAGTGAGGTGAGACGCATACATTATAGGAAGTCTAAGCCTGAATAGGTTATACCTTGTACTATATACACCATGGAATATGCATTCATTACAGTATTATGTGTTATTACACTACAAGGAATCACATCAAACTCCTCTCCAAGATGCCTATGAGTAAGAACGCGGCAGCGTTCGATGCATCAGGCTTTTTAACTGCTTAGCTATTTTGTCCTTGAGACATGCTGCATATATGAATAAAGATGGCTATTTTAACCAATCCATCGGTGTACCCCGAATGATTTCTGTACCTGGATGGAGAGACGACTAAGCCTGAACATACTTACGTGACATGTTCAGTATCACAATAGGGGATCACACTGTTAATCAGTCATTGCAAATTAAGCTTAATGTTTGTTTGTCTGCAGCACAAGTTAACGATTTCTTACAGAAATTTGGCACTTGCCAGTTTCCTAATGTCATGTGACACACGCTGGTAAGTAGCAGGTCCTTGTGAATGGCTACAAAGAATTGGCTACTGGCTAAACAGAAGCTGTGATCATAATGCTCAAAGCAGAGAGAGAGCTGAAACTAGTTACTGTAAGTTCTGTGTAGTACTGTGGATGTTCTAGGTAATATCTGCTTTTTATATTGCCCTGGAACATTCCATCAAGTTGTACATCTGCTGAAAAGACATATAAGCCATAAATCCACAGGATATTAAAAATTCATTACTGAATATGGGCAAAAATATTAACCTATATCAAGATGTTGTCAGCTATAGAATTACGTATGTGAGCATTAGGAAGCAGCACGGACAATTGAACCGAACTGAGAGTAAAGTCATCTCACAAAATAAAAATAACACTAAATGTCCTAAGGCCTCACTGGGTTATTGAACAAATTCATTAGTTTGACAGGTGCTTTTTCAGTATAAATTGGCACTAAAGCTGGATACACAACCATTAGATGCTTCGTCCCAACTCCCTGCCAATGTTCTCAGTGACTAAGCATGCGCTCCATAGAGAACCACAAGATCGGCCGTGGTTTTTTGAACGTGTCTAATAGCCTATTCGGGCGATTTTGACGAACAAACGGTCGGACACTGGTTGCTGACAGACAAAAATCCTGCAATTGTTTAGGTCTGATTGACCAATAACTGAAAATTGCAGTGTACACAGCCCAAGGGGCTTAAGGTGAAAAGATGGCACTAAGGAAATTTACTGACTGTTCAAGTCTAACACACTGTTGGGAAAGTTTATACATAGAATATTTTCGTACGATATATACTGTATAAAGATAGATAATGTTCATGGTATATGTACAATATATACATAGATAGATAATGTGCATGGTATAAGTACGATATATACTGTATAAAGATATATAAAGCTTCTCTACTCTATGGCAAGTTGCAACATCTCTGCCACTGGGTTCTTCACTAAGAAAGAAGTCTAGATAGATTAAGACAGACAGACATTCTATAGTTGCTATATGAGCCAAAATAGAAAAAAATTAGTCAGGTTAGTCTCTCAAAACCCATATAAATGAAAAGGAAATGTTAAGTGTTGAAGAACATAATCTATTGACTAATATGTAAATTAAAACTGAAAGCGTCGTTTAAAAATGAAAGCAGTTTCTACCCTTTAAAAGAGCCGTCAACCACCTTTCTACGTGCTCCCAGCACAAGGATATAAAGTGAAATACTGACCAGAAAGTTAATGGGTGGGAGGATGACATCGAATCAAAGGCTGCCTCCTCAACGTCGCCGACGACAAGCACAGCCTCAACTTGGTGAGAGAACACAGAAAAGTCCCTCCCCCTCCCACTGTATGAAGTCCCACATTGAAGGTAAGGGAATCTACAGCCCTACTATCCCCACTTGTGGAAAACAGCCTTTTCAAGCAGAGGTCCGCACTTGTTTTCTGTATGGGGGAGGGGGGGGTGGGGTCTGATGGGGAGGGGGCCACAGTACTCAAGTGGGTGGGTCTATGGTCCTGCGAAGGGGGCAGAGCTACAACGCCTCGATTGGGCAGGCTACAACACCGGGGGCCAAGTGGGGGCTGTAAATGAAGTGCCATGGGGGGCATGCAAGGGAGGGGCCAGGGGGATTGTAAGAGGAGGTGGCTCAAGGGAAGGAAAAGACACAAGGCAGAGTGGCTGTCACATGGGTTCAGCCAAGAAGTGAGGGGAACTGGTGAGTGCTGACTGCGATATCACACACAAAAATGTAAATATCTCTAAACTATGCAAAAAAACCCAGGAAGTGAATTACCAAAATACCCAGGAAAGCACTTCCTATAATTTACCTAAAGTAATTTTGGACCACCGTTCCCCTTTAATTTGTTAAAACCACCATTATGGCACACTTAAACTCCTATGTTTGTGCCTGGGGTAACGCTAGACTAGGATCTTTCGTCAAGTACATATTAAGACACAAGTCCAACTGACCCACCTATGGCCACAATGTGGTATCTTCAAAAAGTATTACCTTTCTCCTCGCTCCTTCCTTGTACTGCAGTGCCCAAGAGTAGGAGCTTTCTGTGGTTCATGCCAGTATTCGCCCCTTCCCTGTCCTCCTGGAGCACTCTGGCATGCGGGGGGAAGACGTGCTTCCCCCTATTCTCTCAGTCCATTTGGAAGTCCATGCACATGGGATATATATGGGCAACTTCCATGTCTGCGCATTAGTGGGGTGTACGCGCCAAGATATACCCATGTGATTGAAGTGAAAACTGAATCACTGCATGTCAGGTCCTTACAATATTCTCACTTTAACTTTCAATGCCTTAATACAAGTAGCAAAAAGTAGTTACTTGGACAGCTCCTCATTTTTTTCTGTATGGAAGCACACGATCCCATTGGAGAAGGGATGGGGTAAAGAAGTAAACATGTTGCTTAACCGCAACAAATGGATCTTGGTGTGGAATATCTTCCATCACCAGTACTTTCAACAGCTGATAACATGTCTCTACGGGTAGGCCACACTAATGCAAAGTGTGATTGCGCATGAGCTTATGAATGGCAATCAACATGCTGACATAACGAAAATAGAGAAATCGCATACGAGAATGTGTGACAATGCCCAAAATCGTGCAATCGCATGCGTGCTTGGTTAAAAACAGCTGATTGAGGTGCCGATAGGGAGGGAGTGTTAGGGGCCTGCCAACACAAATTGAAGGCGGGCCTGCAGTTTCACTGCTGTTTCGAGCCAATTCTCCTTTAGATAAAACTCTTGTGCTGCCGTAGGTCTTTTGACATTGATTGCACAATGTATTATAACTCGTGGTATCCAGTTTATAACGGGGAACATGCATCTAAGAAAAGAAACAGTTTTTATCGAAAGTTTTCCGAGAGACTCATAGGGATAAGACGGTGTTTTGCAAAACCTGCTGACCGGCTAAATTGAGATTGATCAGACATAAAAGATTTACTCCAGAATCTATCAACTGTCGGCTAATTGTAAGTAAAGTCAAATTTAGTAAATCACTGCAAACCAATTTACTGGTAAATCACACAGCAACTTTTCTTTGCCAGTGTGATACATTTAATAACTCATATTGAAGGATTGTTTGGGATGTGTTCATAAACTTTAATGTTCCATAGCTTATTTCCACTACAAATCGTTCATAACTTAACGCACAGCTGCAATGCATTATTATTATTGCTGCAGCGATAATGTCCCCAGGGGACAGAACAAATCCCCAGACTAAAGCAAATTAAAATAAACTCCACCCTTAGTAAACACACTAAAATCACAACGCCTAAAAACGATACCCTCTGCAATAAAGGGCTATGGAAGTCCCCATGGAGTTCTATGGGCTGTGTAAGCCTGTTCTGGCTAATGGTCTAAGATTACTCCAATACCTGATAGGTGCTGCTGATGTATGTGTATCAATGCATGAATCAAGCACTCCCATTGACAAATGGATTACTTCCTGTTATAGGCCTGAGCCTCAAACAGTAGTGAACAATTCATTAATTAAAATCAGAGTATACAAAGCATCATTACAATAACTAAAACCCAATACCTTCAAGTCCCATTTCAGTACATTTCATCCCATTACCTCCAAAATTATCCCAGTAGTTACAGAGCTGGCGGAGGCGCATAAAGAACAATCATCTTAAGGCTGAGGCACACTGCATGCAAGGAACGCGCAATAAATTGCGAGCAGTACTGCGATTGTGTGAGCGTTCTGTACGTTTGCGTTTTAGCCATTTTGCATTATGGAAAAACGTGAACGGGGACACGCAATCGCATGCGCATTGAAATGCGGGATTTTCTCGTTCCAGCGATTTCCATTTTACAGAGCCTGAGACCAGCCACTAGAGTTACGCACAGGGTACCGAACGCTGCGCGGCGCCGCCCAAACCAGCGGACACCGCAGCTTCCACTCCGCCGCGCCCGCCCCAGAGGAACGCGAGCGCGAAACGTGCGCAACGGCCTAGCCCTTAATAGGGACAGCTAGCGAACCGTGGCGGCATGCAAAACCCTTCCCCCATGCATGCAACCCTGCATGCACAAACAGCCCCTCCCATGCACGACCACTCGCGAGTGCAAAAACCATCCCCCAGTGCACACACCCGATCCCCCCTTCCGGTGGTTGTGGGCGGTGTATGATGACTGGGACAGTGGTGCAGATGGGTCAGCGTCGGTGCCTATCGGACAGGTGGTGTTGCTAGATATGGATAATTGCATTGGGATAAGATCAGGTTCACTCCTTCTACCACTGCACTATGCTATTTCTACAAGTGTAACTAGTAAAGGACAATCATACTCACAAGACCCTGCTACTGCCATCCGTGCAATGTGTAGTAACCCAGGAGTGAAGGACCTAAACCACATGGTTAGGGTTGACACCTTTGCCTTTAAGACCTGACACGTATGGAAATCTAACAGAGTCACGCAGCACGACGCACTGATTAAACTCCATTGCTTTAAATTGCATGCTGTATGGCTACACTGAATCAGTGTAACAGCACGATGCCTTCTTATAGAAAATTAAACCAGCCATTTGTCTTGTAGAGTTCATATTGTGTTCAGGTCTTAAAGCAAAGCGGGGCAACCTACGCACAGTCCTCACCCTAGGTTCACTTCTGCTTACTAAGGTTTCCTCGGAGTCTGCGTGCCACTTCTGCATTTGTGATCCGGCCATGAAGGAGACACCGAAGGAAATTTAGGTGAGTAAATCTAGGTTAGAAAGTGAAACCAGAGGTCACTTTCCAAGTGTGGAGGAGGTTTCTGAGTGAGTGAAGTTGGCTTTTAAAGGGTTAATGTTGGAGGGTATCCCATGGTGCTTTCAGAGACAGGGAACTCACAAAGCCAGAAGCCTGCACATTCTATATATAAATATAATATTATTATTATATTCACAATCTTTTCAACAAAATTCCAGTTTTGTGAAGTGAAAAACACTGGCTAATACATAAGCAAATGCAAGTGTATCAGAGCATTGGACTTCTAGGTTCGACTTACAGGGAGGCGGATTTAAGGTGAGTTAAAGTTGCGGTAACACGATAAATATCCAGTTAGCAACAACAAAAGGTACTGCAGAAGAAAACTACAGGTGTTTGGCACACATAATGCCCTTTTCAAGATTGACCGAATTATGTAGCTTTCTAAATAATAAATGCAGTTTTTGCGTATTAATTCATGTCACCATTGATTGGAGAACAAGGCAATTGAATAAGTGACTCGTTTGGGATAAGGGATGTCTAAGGGTCTAAGAAGATTAGGGGCAATACCAGGAATGGGACATTTTTTAGCCCACGCCCCAACAAAATAAATATTTGGTTAGCATCGATGACACAGAATTACAGCTGTGTAGAAATTAACAGGGTTATTCAATAAAAGTTCTTATCATTTAAAAATGGTGCTAATTTTGCCCCACAACTCAGATGGTAATCTTACAAAGGTTAAATAAGATCTGATTGGTTGGGGCAAAATTGCCACATTTTAAATGATAAGAAAGACGTTTAGTGAAGATCCTTGTAAGAGCTTATAATTGGATAGAAAAAAATATCTGTGCTACATGTTTCGGACCCCAAAAGCTGAGGCACACTGCAACGCCACAGGAGTCGCGGCCAAAACAAGCAGGGAAAAGCAAAGGCGTATGAAATCAACTGATTTTTAAAAAATGGTAGAGATATGTAGAAAACATAAGAGGCATTACACAAACTAACAATAAACAAATATTGTAATTTCCACTGAACTGCCCCTTTCAGGTAAGATTAAAATGAGCTTAGGTTTTGGGGAGGTAAGGAGGCCGAAAACCTTAGTTATTTTTGGTGGACAATTGCCCTTTAAGGCAAAGGTGGCCAACCCAGGAAAAAGTCCGAGACCAGCAGGATTAGCTGTTGCATTGGGCTACAGACATGTGCTTTTCTAGCTTTTTGCAGCCAGAAAAAACACAGTGAAAGATATAAAAAAGCATGAGAGCCACAAATTAGAGATGACTGATTTAACATAGGAAATTTCAGAACTAATTCAGGCCATTAGTTTTTCCTCCAGTTCTCCTTTAATTTTGTTACTAAGTGAATCTGAATGTAATTACATTCCAAAATTAAGGTATGCACATTTTTGTCATTTTATGAGAATAAATCAAACATTTGCATCAGTCAGGATTAAGCATATAGGAGAGTAAATAAACCATCTGGTAGGATGCATGAAAATGTTCCAGAATAAACTGTTAATGCAAAAATGACATTAAGATAAATGAGTTACGAATGAGCATTAATTATATATGAATTGCTTTCACAGAAAAACATGACAGAACATGGTGGATTGAATATTTTGCCTTTGGGCCCAAAACACCTGGATGAAATGTGACGTCACAAGGCAAATCCTTAATCGCTCCTTACAACTCTTATCAGAAAAATACACAAATATTTTAAAGGCCTCACAATTTAGACTTTGGGATGTTGGTATTTTTTGTGACTGTTGGTACTTCAGTTATATTTGGACTGTGTAAATATGTATCCTTAATGCACAAATCCCCTGGAATTAAAGTCGCAGGACAACATTGTCCCAAAAGATGTCAAAAAATAATATTACCGCCTAAGTAGTCCAAGATGTATACAGCCGATTCTGCCTATCCAGAATAGAACAGAGATTTAGAGGTCTTATCAAGGACTCCATATCTGTATCGGAAATATACAAACCTGTAGGTTGATGATACACAAATTTCATCCCCGTCCTACCTTGTTACTCTGACATCCTGGGTCCCTGACTGACTAAAGCCATCTCTGCTTTTATGTCCTCCGCTTCCTGAAAAATCAACCTCGCATAGATAAGAACCTCTCAACATACCCCCTAACTAACACTACTATCATCATCAGTGACACACCAATCTCCCTCAACACCTTTCATGTGATGCCTGGGAGTACTTTCCTTTAAACCCCATAATCAAACCCTGTCTAACTCCTGTTGGACAGCTCAAAAACATCTAAACAATTATCCCTTCCTTTCACAGAACGCACAAAATCTAGTCATGCCCTTATTATTTCTCGGCTTGACTACTGTAACCCACCCTACTTAAACTAAAAATTTTCTATTGTGTCCGTCCATAGGTAATAACCACCTCATCTTTTTCTGTAATTAAGGAAAGCTTAAACGCCCGCGAAGCGTAGAACTAACATAGACAACATGCCAGCGCTACAAAGCAGACAGGAGTACAGATCATAGAGCACCTTCACACAGACAAAGCGGGTAGGGCGAGAGATAGGCCAAAAAACGGTGTCTCACTTCCATGCTTGATGCTGGGTGATTTATTCAAATAACCGTACACTTCACAGGAGCTTCAGTATGATTCTGGAGCTGACAGACAATTAGGTTCCAGCCCAGAGATCATCCCTCCCTTGATACAGAACACAGATTTAAGGGTAAAACACACATAAACACACTCCGTCCTAACAATGATAAAAATGCTTTGCGTGGTGGCGAAACGACAAAAAAACAAGAAAAGTAATATTGAGGTTATTGGTATGCTAGAATGCTGTAATAAAAAGAATATTAAATGTCAGTAAAAAAATAAAATTATGGGGACCCCTGCAACATTCTATACTGTGTTCTGCTAAAAGAAAGCTTTCTAGCTCTATGCTACCACGGGCTAATAATAGCGCCCACTGGGGCGAAATTAGTAGAATCTCTAAGAAACAAACAAAAACAAGGCGCCTGCAGAATTGAACCGGTGGCTCAATGTCTGTTTGTTTCAAAACCCAGCACTTCGCTCTGCACCACCACGCAGATGCAATAGATGCAAGTACATTTGAGGAAATGTCAGTAAAATAAATTGTATTGCTCCAGGAAGGCTGTCGCAATTCACACTGTTGGTAATAACACCTTTTTATTTTTCTAGAAGCATGATGAAAACAAAACAAGAACACAAGACAAAGAAAAAGCGATTAAACTCAGGAGTAGACTGTGTGTTTTGAACTTGTGACTGGGTTTATTTGTCTTATTAAACCGACTCATGAGCACTTTACATACCTGCAACCATTTAGAAAATTCGTTAATATTATCGCTAAAAGTGCGGCGCATCTGAGATGCGAAGGAGCGCCACAGTGAATCCTGGGGCGCTTTGAAAGCAACTTGGCTATGATTTGTACTGGCAAACCAACATGGAAACCTCCTTTGTTACCAGAATATATACTTACATGTACTAAATGCAACTTGCTAGATAAGAACTTTTCAATGTATAGGTGGTTCTGGGAAAAGCTTTGAATAGGATTAAAAAAAAATAAGTTAGGTTTTGGCCGCTTCCAAATGGTTGGATACTTCTTTAAATCCATTTTTTTTAGTATCTCTAGTTCATCTATTTACTAATAAATTTAGCCTTTTGCCTGTCACCCGGTAGGTACACACCAGCTACTTCCGCATCCTTTACTGCGCGATGTAATATTCTGATTTGTTTGGTTTTTTTTTTTGTGGCAAACCGATCTTTTCTGCCGCCCCCCCTGTCTTCAACCACACCCCCCCACCACACCCGCCGCTAGTCCCCCGGGTTCGGCCCCAACCACTGAGGTGTGGTGTCTGCCTGTTTCTGCCCGGTTGTTCACGCCTTCGTGCTTCTCGGGACTTTTTTTCCCCGATTGCACTTGCCAAATCACCATTTTTTGTGCCGACCTTGGCATGCAATCAATAAGACCAGCATATTGGACATCGCAGGCCCACGCAGACGTTAACATAAATTGACACACATGATATTTTCCAAATTTCAGTGTTATGTCGGTCACCCGAAATATTTACCGTGTGGTGGCAGGGCGGCCGAATAGGCTCTGCCACAGTTAGTAGCGCGAACGGGACAAATGTCAAAATCACGTGGTAAATCACAGCCGATCGTGCGATACCATAGGAACACTGTTGCCATGACAGACAGTCATTTGTCGCCCACCGGGCACGCGTCTGTACCCAGCCTAAATGTAATTACCATTACCCTAAAACATGTAGACTGGACTTTATTTATTTCTTCCATATTTATTTATCATACCTGGAATGTTTATTGGTTGACGTAAGAATGTCACAGGTAATACGGTAATAAAATAATGTTTTGAGCAAAACAGATGCTCAATATCCCACGCAGTCTATTTGTTGCTAAAAAATTAGTTCATTTAGTTATATAAACAAAGACTTTGTTAGAGGAAATAAATTTTAAAACCCGGGTTAAACAGGTACGAGGGATCGGATTGGAACATTGGCGCAAACTTGCAATTATAAAAGAGCATGTCAAAGCCATCATAGATTTTAAACATAAAAGTATTGATATGCTCACTTTCCTATTTCCAGGTAGGATTTAAGTCATTTTATCGGTTTAAAAGAAAGCAAGAAAAAAGAATTCTACTTTTGATTATAGAGATGAGACATGCAGCAGTAGATTGTAGAAGAGATTTTTATCAGCCTGGACTGAAACCACAGCGTAAAAACTTTGCTTGGCTACTACTGTGATATTCCTTAAAAAATCCGGTGGGTTTTAAATGTAATTCCCATTCAAAATCAGGAGTAAAGGAGTAGTAAATAAAATAATTCAACTATTCAATTACTTTATCGTTGGAATGGGGAGTTGTAGTCTGTTTGTAGTAGTCGTCTTGTATTTTTCAAACATCTGATAAGCCACAAATTGAATCCCCTACATGTTGGAAGGGTAATAATATAATATACTTAAAAAAACTCCATCCAGCAATACGCCTCTCTAAAGACATTTATAGATCCATATTCGAACGTACTCAAATCTTTCTAATGTTCACTTCGTTACTTTGGGTTGTCAGGGGCCAAACTCTTCAAATAAGAGCGAAAATAGCTCTGTAATATGGCCCTCTCTGCTGTTGGATGGTGCTTTAAAATCCTAAAAGTTTTGAATGAAATAATATGTGACTGATTTTTATATAGATGTGTGCATTAAACATATGTATTAATAAGGAAACTCCAGTGAAGGGGAAGATATAGTAATCAGTCTTGCTCTGGTTACTGTAGTTGTTTACCGTAGAATTTGTAGAGAGTCAATCTGCAAAACTGTTGAAACTGTGCACACCAATGAAGATGAGTTGTTGCTCCCCTATTAACAAAGATTAAAAATATTATCAGACCTCCAGGAAATATGTGTATATATACATAAATGGACTCACTTAAAGGGTAAACTTCTAGAGAAATAGGGGCATGATAAAGGAACAAGGACAAAGAATTAATAATTAAGTTAAATTTGCCCTTTTTATCAAGGCATTGTTCCTTGTACAATAAACAGCGTTCAAAAGTACACTATAATCACTCAAACAACTTTACATGAGCTGAAACTACAATTTGGAAAAATAAAATGGTTAGTTCTACGTATGTACCTGTGCTGCTTTGTCATTAACATTAATGTTGTAGGTGAGTTACTCCTAATTGACCCCACCCCCTTTGGCTTCACTGCTTCTTTTTAGAGTCTGTCTGTGACATAGTTCTGACAAGCCTCACCATGGCAACTGCTGTGCTACCACAATCTCCCCCTCCCTCTGCCTCCCTCTTTTCTCTGCTGATTCTCTAATGTTGGAGAGAACAGAAAATCTCTTGATGCAGGGGCAGCCAAAAATTCTAGTATGGAGGTCAGAGGTGGGCACACATTTTTTTCGTTTGAGTGACGTTTCATTCCCTGTAAATACTGTGAATTCAAATGATGATTTCTCAGAATCTACCAGCAATTTCAGATTATAAAAAAGGGCTTGGTACCTAATCCTGTATAAGTAAGTATATTGCAAGGATGCTGAAAAGCAAAAATACCATACACATCAATACCGCTAACTTTATTGGATAATTTAAAAAAAAGTACTGGGACAGTCTGTAGATCTTGATAATATTTATGTTATCTTAAATATAATGTGCGAACAGGGACATTTCTAGTATTATTCATTCAGTGACGTAGATGAACTTTATATGTATTTATACGTGTTCAGTCCCTTAAACATGTAAAAAGATGTACAAAACACATCGAAATGATTCTGATTCTCTGATACAAATGTAAAGCCAAATTCCTCTCATCCACAGTATCAGTTACTCCATATTTGGCTTTTTTTTAAAGTGCAGAGGGTAAGGAGATGTACCAAGCTACAGTAAGTTAGGTTTGAACATTATCACAATTAATGTCTCTCAGGCTGAAGCTAGAGATGTGATCCAGGGCTCATTTAAGAAAAGACTGCAGGCTTAATAATTACGTTTTGTGGACCATAAAACTGCCTTGAGCAGAGAAAGTTCTCCAGAACAGTAAAGTTTGCATGAGCAAAAAAAACCCAGAATTGACAGTACAATGGTTTGCTATAGAAGCAGCTCTTCTACTACTGAAACATGATTTGTATTCAGTGATTAAATAGTAAATGCCCCAAATATTCTCAACCACGAAAAATGGATAAATTGGCACCAGTCTGCACTTATCTATGGATAAAGCCCTTATATGAAATCATCGTTTGTAAAATGGAGAAGGACAGTTTTATCCAAAACTGAAATCTAATCTGACATAGACAACATCCAAGTTATCGCTGTCTCCAAATGCTTGATGAAATGTGTCATCGCCCTCAAAGTGAAAATAGGTTCAGGCTTGGGAACCCGGTCTAATTGGTTTGCTCAGAATCATATATCAGTGCACAGCGAAGTCTCCATTCACACCTGGTGAGGCGAAGAAAGGCTTGTGTTCAGTTTTTCACTGTTATTTGGAATCATTTCCAGGACAGCCTAATTCTTTTCTGCTACAGGTAATAAATGTCAACCAATAACAAAAACAGTTCCTTTCCTTAAAACAATACAAGACAAAGAGTTATGTCTCGATGCTTGTCCTGTTACGGAGCCTTTGGATGTGTCTTTGTCTACCCACATCAGTTATTACATTTTTTCTACTTAAAGGGCATGTCCAAGCCCCTAAAATTGAAAACTAACATACAGGTAAATCACCCCCCAAATCCCTAAACAGTAATAGTTAGAAATCTGAAAAATATAAGTCTAACCTGAAATCCTGCACAATGTCTGTTTCCCCTGTTTCTGCTGTCTGGTTCTTCCAGTTAGTAACTGTCTGTTATGGATTTGGACAGTTGAACATCAAAGCCAATGACTGAATGTTAATTCCCTGTCTGCTCTTCTTGGCAGCGTGAAAAACCACATCAACCGTGCAGTCCTCTATGGACCACACACTCGATCGTGGTAACTGTCGACTGGGCATTATTGCCACGACAATTCAATTAGTCTTCCTCTGGCGTCCGGTCGGAAGATCCGAACGGTCGGATCAGTAGGAAAAGTCCTGTGGTATGTACCATGCTTAAGGCTGTCTGTTTGGTGACATCATTATTTCTTCTTTTTGCTTTTTTATCTTTTCAGATCTCTAGCTCTTGAGTTCCTCAGACAGGAATTCGTCCTCCAAACCAATTCTTTTATTTATTAATTCTGTTTATAATGTGCAGGAAAGGATTTTCTCCAGTGTCGCCAAGCCATGATAGACACTAGACAAGATATATGCCACACTGCAAGGCCACACTGCAACTCAAACGCAATCGCATGCGATTTCACGTGCGTTTTTTTGCGTGCGCTTGTGATTTCTTAACTAAGTATAGGAAAACGCATCAATCGCCAACGCACTGAAAAAAGGTGTTTTTTGCGTTGACGCGTTTCAATGATTTTTAAAAAACGCCAATTGCAAGGCAATCGCAAGCGCAAACGCAAAAAGAACGCAGCAGTGTGCCTAGCCCTTAACATGTATTATGCTCAAGTTACAGTTCTGAAGACCCTGCAGAAATGTATAATGCAACTGTATCAGGACAAACATTTATGCACATTTACTTTAAAGGAAAACTTCAGTGGATAAGTCACATTTAGGTTTGAAGGCTAGAAATAAACTGTTTACTAACCTATAGATGTGTAAGTAGTTTTCATGTGTGACACTCTGATCCATCTGAAAGCTGTAAAGTTACACCATTCGGGACCTCCATTTTTCAGCTATAAGCACGCTTGGAATTTGAAATTCCCATGGTGCTTGTTCCTTAGGGCTAGACCCCGACTAATGCCTTTTTCATGTGTTTGCGCATGGCGATTTTTGCATGCGGTTTTAAAAACATGGAATAATGGGAATGCCAAATTCCCTGCGTGCACTCCGTTCCATTTGGTAACGCATTCGATCACATTTTTTGCGCAATCGCATGCGTTCGTCCATGATGAAAATAGAGAAATCGAATGCGCAAATAAGGCACACAATCGCACCAGAATTGCACACGTAATGGACGTGCGTAATACACGGAGTGCTTGTTCTTGTCGTTTGTGTGGGGCTCAGCTAACCCACATTTCTAACTATTTTGATTAAAGGATAAGTGCATGTACAATCAAGTTATGTTCATTTGGAAGCTGCAGCTTAAAAATACCAGTTGCCATATTTCAGGGACACAAAGCTAGGCCTGAGCGCCAGCTTTGTGCCTTGAAAGTTGCTGACATCTGTTACTGGTTTGCTGAACAGTTAAGCTCCGCCCTTGAGATTTCCTCTTGCTTGTATCCTGCGTGAGCCTCAAACAGTAATGCCTGTGAGTTCCGTGCACTCTCCTGCTTGAGCCTCAAAACAGTAATGCTGTGGTTCCGTGCACGTGTGTGTTTACGGAACTTCACAGCATTACTGTTGAGGCTCAAGCAGGAGAAAGCAGAGGAAATCTCAGAGGGGCGGAAGCTTACATTCAGCAAACAGCTAAACAAGGATGTCAGCAACTTTCAAGGCACCAAGCTAGGCTCTGGAGGGGCATAGTAAAAAAAATGAAAAATAATTTTACAGTGCACTTTTCCTTAAATGTCATTCTTTAATGCATGCGGCAGTTTTAATTGATAATGAAATACACTAATCAAGCGGAGGTGCACAGTTTATATTTCTTATAAATCAGGGCCCTGTTTAATAGTGAGTATGTGCTAAAAAATACACACAAGTAAAATCTTTACTGTGTACATCTTTATTTCTTTAGTCCAGGTAAACACTAATTAGACTCTTGACAATCATGATATGTTAGATACGTGGTGTAAGTGGCGCACTAGGAAAGTTGGCATATTCCATATTCCGAATAAAAGTTACAGTTTTTTTCAAAAACTCTCAAAATATCCACTATGGTGTGGTGCTTAGTATCCAATAAAAATAAATATACAGTGTTTATATACAATTTTACATGGTCCTTTGGCAAGTAAAATCTTAATCAAATCAATCAGTGATATCATTTTTAAAAATAAAGGACAATATGACAAGTGTAATAGATGAAACGTAAAGAAAGACCAAGCATGAATAGCAGCAGGGGCAAATGAATAGCAGCAGGGGGCAAATAATTATATCAATAAAATGAGATGTCATGAACAAAGCAGTGTAAACACAATACAACATTCATTAAAAGTAATCACAGAGATTTGGATGGAAAGATCTGAGGCTGTTGTAAAGATATGATTAGATAATATTTACTACTGTCATTCCACGTTTATCTGGTGTCTCCTATTTCTTGGTTCTTTCTATGTTGTCATTGAGATTTGCATAATTTCCCACATACTGCACTTAGTTCATTTCCTATCCAGGAATCCTGTTCTTCTAAGAGGTACAAATATGTAATTTCCTATATAATCTACATGATGAAGCAGAGAGTGCAGTTATTGTTGTAAAATCTATTAAGGCATAAAGACATTGTGCTAAACCACGTTATGACACAAAACAATCTAGGATATTGTGGCTTGAAATTTTAGTACTACAAAATTACATTGAAAATGTATCATACATTTTCATAAGAGATAGTTAGGTAAGTGAATCTTACATTAACCAGTGATAATTTGGAACTTGTTGTAGTATTCTAAGGGGTTATTCAATAAAAGTTCTTATCGTTTAAAATGGTGCTAATTTTGCCCAACCAATCAGATGTTAGTTTCAAATGTTACATAAGTTCTGATGGTTGGGGCAAAATTAGCGCCATTTAAACAATAAGAACTTTAGTGAATCTCCCTGTAAATCTTCTTACAAGTGATCGCAGGGCTGACCTGCGGTGCATGATGATGTATGTAAACAAACAGGCATTTCAGCTGATTATTATTTAATGTTGAGCCCTCCCTCGTCAGGCAAAACTGATGTTCAATCATGTCTTATATAGTATAAAGGACAACAATCTAAAAACAATTAATTACCCCATTACATGTACAACTTCCAGCAGCTGAAATCACTTACTCACATTTGACAGCCGTGCTGCCCTTCTAGATATCGCACAGCAAAGATGAGTGCTAAAAGCCCGCCTCCTAGACGGCCCAGTGCCCTGTTAACATATCAATTGTCATTGGCGGTGGGAATGTTGTTACAACCCTCTCTCCTCCTCCTCTGCAGTTCAAACAACTTGAAATGTTCGGTTGGTAAGAAGAGCCTACATAATCAAGCTGATCAAGGGTGGGGGGAGGAGGAGTGTTTTCGCTTGCTAGCTTGAGTGACCGTTACAGGCAGACAGAATTGTTACGCCTCCTTCACAGCATGGCTAATTGAAGACAGAGAGAAGCTCGAAATCAGAAAAAAAATGTATGAGGAGGGCTATGTACCTTTACTCTTTGAAAGCAGTTTAAAAAAATGCATTGAGGCAATACAGTGCAAGCTCTGCCTGGAGCGTTACAGTTACATATACATTCACACCAGGCCCTGCCCTGAAGAGTTTACAATCTAAGCACATTTATTTGACACATAAAACCTATCAGAATCCTTTGATTATGGGGGGGAAACCAGAGTGCCTTAGAGAAAACTCTTGCAAGCACAGGGGAACATACAAACTCCTTGCAGATGTGTCCCAGGGGGAATCGAACTCCAGTGCTAACACTGAGCCACCAGCTGTTACCTATATCTACTGGGCCTTGTTGATGATCTGCTGTTTCTTTAAAAAAGCTTATCAGGGGCACCATTGGTGCATCCATCGCAGGTTGGCCCCCAATCAAATGTGTGTCGAAGCCAGAACACCCTGAAACACTACAGTCTTAGAGTATATAGTATGGTACACTTGATAAAAAAAACTATAAACATAATCAGACTTTAAACTGATAAATCTCAATTGTTACCCCATGGAGTTTCCTTTCATCGCAAAATACTTACAAAGGGTAATCCACATCTCCACCCCACAAACTTTTATGTGGTGTAGTGGCTGTAGATCTCAGCGCTTCGTTCCCCTGCTTTAGACCCGGCCCTCTGCTTGCAGGAGGAAATTGCAAGCAGTATGCCGGACTGGCAGTGCAGAACACCATGGGAATGAGGCTCTGTAAGTACATTACAGTTTTTTTTATTGCAAACAATAATAGGCAGTGGGGGTGGGATAGGGTCCACTACACTACAGAAGAAAGTATTTAAAATAGGGCACCAGGCAGCAAACAGGGATTGGGAGGGAGGAAGGAGGGGTGTGGACATACCCTTAAAGAGTAAGAGACACCAGTAAATAGCAATGCTGACATTCCATTCTACCTATACAACTCAAAAAACAGTTAATATAGAACATAGAACACAAGAGTGCTGGCAAACTAATTGATAATTAATAAAAGGGAATTAGTGCTTGTTTTAATGGTTGTTGGGAGGAGAAAACTAGGTTGGCAGTAAGTAGTATTACAGTATTTGGGTATTTTTCATTGCCGTGTGTTTGGTATAGAGCAATAAGGAATTTTTACGATAGAGCCACTGGGCAAATTAAAGTGTTCACACTAGGAAAGCATTACAATGAAATATCTGGACAAGGTTCAGCTTTTATGATTTGATCTGAAAGACGTAGAATTATATAACATAGTAAAATTGAAAAGATTAAACAGAAAATTGATATGTAATTTATGAACACGAAGAAAGAAAGAAATATAATAATACAAACTTCCAGTTATTAACAAGAAAACTATAACTGTTTTAGGAGATAGACTAATTGTTATTTGATAATAAGATTTTCTCGAACAGCAAAGCTTAGTCAGCAGACAATCTGCTTCCCATGTTCTTCTAAGCACATGTTTATTTTATAATCTTGAATCTTGGAGGACTAGGGTTCAGTTTGTACATCTGCACATAAAAGAGCATAAGAGAACTATTCCCATTCAAATATTTGGCTTTTTTTAGGCCAAGATTCACAATTTAATACAGCTAGGCAAGTGATTATTTTGTTAAAGCTCAAACAATTGAAGCATTATTTTGTCAAAAGCAAAGTAGGTAATTAAAGATCTACAGCATTGTTCCGAATAACAGCTGACACTCGTGTTCTGTGGTTTAGGTATTTTTTTTTGGTGCAAAGAGTGATGTACCTGCAATTTAACGTATCCCTGTAAACTTTGGACCAGGATCGCAAACTTGCTTGTGCATGTGTGATTATTACATAATAAGGTGCATTTCAGATACCAGGGCGCAGAAATTATAAATGAAACATGGAGACTGTATGATGTTACTAGAAAGGGAAAGTATTTATTGTGTGCTTTATTGTGCTTTTAGTTTAAAATTGTGATTAAGTTTCAGAAGACAAATTGTAAATTGAGTAATGCCTAAAATCCAGGGGCATTTATAAAAAAAAGAAGCAACTCTTCTATTATTATGCCATCAGATACAGGTGAATTTTATTAAGGAAGTGGAAATTAGATTTTGATTATGCCTCAAATACAGGTGAATTTCCTTAATAAAGTGGCAACTGGGCTTTGATTATGCCCTCAGAACCAGTACATTGTCAGTTGGGCTTGATACACCTCAGATACAGGTGACTTTCTTGTAATAAAGTGGCAACTTTGTTTTATTTGCCCTCAGCTCTAGGTGCATTTTATTAAGAATGTGGTAATTGGACTTTGATACATATTAGATAATGGTGAATTCATAACAAAGTAGCAAATGGGCTTTGATTATCCCCTCAGATCAGGTGCATTTCATTAAGAAAAAACAGTAACTCTGCTTTTTATTGCTCTCAACTTAATGTGCATTTAATTAGAAAGATAACTCAATCCAGAAACGCTTCATCAAGAAAATGGCAATGTGCTTTGATTATGCCCTAAGATCAGTGGCATTTCTTAAGAAAGTGGTAATTAGGTCTATAAACATGTGAATTTTATTAAGAAATTGGCAACGGGTTTTAAAGGATAAGTACACTCTAAAACAAATTAAGTGTAATGGATGCTGTAGCTTTACTATCACCTCCCCCCCCCTTTTTTTTTCTAGGCCCCTCCTGAGCCTAAATGTGATGATCTATAGTTCCTGACATCTTGGATCCTCATTGTATTGTGTTTAGCCCCCCCCAAGACTTCCTGGGCTTCTTCTTGTGATATCCAAGAAAGCACGGTCGTTGTGGCATGAATGCGCGTGTGATGCCATGATGGAAGCGTGTGCATGGACGCATGCACGCATGGCGTCATTGCACTGTGCCATGCTTGAAAGCACGGGGCAATGACATTACATGCGCCCCCTTTCATGCATGCACTGACGACATGCGCAGACGCGAAGGCACAAAAACGAAAACGTGAATTCATGGACATTCACAGAAGGGAGCCAGGAAGTCCTGGGGGGTGAGGATAAACACAATACAATGAGGATCCAGGATGTCAGGAACTTTATATCATCACAGGTAGGCTCAGGGAGGAAAAAAAAGAAGGGGGGAGATGAAAATTTAAAGCTGCAGCTTCTATTACACTTAATTTGATTTTAGAGTGTACTTATCCTTTAATTATGGCTCTCAGATCCAAGTGCATTTTAATTATGAAAATGGAAACTCGGCTTTTATATGCCTTCAGCTACAGGTGGATTTATGGCACAATTGGGCTTAAAATATACCTTGTTTACATTGGTCCAAATGGCAACAATTTGCTTCCATTGAGTTAAATGGACACTCTCTATGTGTCCACCATTTCCGTATAAAATTATCTGGGTATAATCTACAAGGTAGGTGGTAGGTACCTGGACATACAGATAGAGAGGATGTATTTATTGTCACTATATAAATAAAAGTTAATTTAAGAGCTACAAAGACAATGAACCTTCTGATACATTGAATAAATAAAAACTGATGTAATAGCTCTGCTGTAATATAATGATTTGCAATCAATGATTCTACTGTTTATTAAGTTTGCCTTATACAACAGGGACACTTTGGGGACTACCACAATATTCCATTTCCAGTATCCATGGAAAAGATTAGTATTAACTTGTGGTTCATTAAAATCCACAAATAAAAAAACAGCATGTACAAGAAAACATGTCAACATTGACACAATTAAGCCCCATTAGTCACATGTGTTCATGTGGTCTATGTGCCAGCATCTTCCCCGATACAGAAAGAGCAAAAGATTTCAACACTGCTACCTATGGTATAAAAAAAATGATATCTAAGGAACCACCCCCATCATTTGACACGTCTCCTTTCTACAACAAATATTTAAAGGGTATCTATACTCTAAAAATTAATTTAAAAAATTATACATTTAGATGCAGCAAGTTCCCACTACCTCAAAACAATTTTTTTTGGAATTGAATATTGAGCTGAGATTCTCAGAAATCTCATTTGAAATCACAGCATTTACAGGGAAAAGACCTGTCACTCAGAAATTATAAAAAAACTCAGAAACAAAATTATAAATAAAAGTGTCCCTGACTCTTACTAAGATCTTTGGTGCCTGCCAGCACACTTTCTGCAACAATTAAGATAATCCGTAGAGAAAAGAAAGAGGGGGGGAGGAGGGGGAAATGGTAAGCAGAGCAAATGTCTATGGTGGCGGTGTGCCGAACTTATAAGTGTCTCAGACACTACAGAGGCAGTGATAAAGGGAGGGTGGGGGCAATAAAGAGCACTCACTAAACATTAAAAATTAAAGAGTAAGCAACACATTTAAAATGTGTAGTATCACCATTTTTCTCTCAAATTGTAGTTTTAGAGAATGTAAGTAGGTTTGAGTGAGTATAGTCACCCTTTAACAAATCTTTATCCCTTAACACAGGCAGTGTTGAATAAGGTTTTTTGTTTTAAAGATAAATCAAACCCTATAATGACTACCTTATTAGATTTAGTGACAGGGTTGCTGTTTTTAAGATGTGTCCTATATTCCGTTTGACCATGATATAAATAACAAAAAGCAATTCACAAAAAGTTTAAATTGGTTCTTCCAAACCTGGGCTTACCTTTCAACATTGTCCTTCCCGTAGAGCCAGAAAACAAGTTCAAACCACCACTTCGAGCCCCTAAGGAAGTGTTGCTCCAATAAAGCTCCACGTTATAAATTCCGAAATTGAGGTCCTCTGCGGTGTGCCAAGAAACTGAAGAAACAATCACAATCTTGAAATGTTTTGAATTGTTTGGTCGCAAAGTGAGACAGAGATAAACGCTTTTCTAGTGGGCAGAAAGTAAAGTGATCTGTATCAGCTTTACATGGGTCTACATTGTAAAACTGTTTGAAAAGAAATAGAAAATCATAAGTATGTTGATCTTTTAGAGACTTTACATTTAATAAAGTAAAACAAGTAAATATTGTGCAATTTAGAAGCACATGAGGCACCTGTTCAGTCAATAAAAAAAAAAAGCTAAAGTGACAATCCGTATTAGTAAAGGTGCATTTTCTATCGTATATATACCCTAAAATTGACTGCACTAATCGTTTATTTAACACACAAACCTTACAGACACATCTCTTGGGAAATAATGATATAAGGGATAATACGCACCTACAGTATAATATAAGGATATTACGCCACTGAGGAGTTCCCTTACCAAAGAAGCATGAGGCCCAGTGCTTTATACAGGGCATGGGACTCAGAGGTGATAAATCCGTATATTACACTGTAGGTAGCATATTATTTCTTATAATACATAAGGTCAGCCAAAAAACAAAAACAAAACAGACACTCTATGCCATTCCCCTTCACTGTCTCTCCCTCTCCCTGTATTAGTCATTTAATGTAATCCTGTTTAGTGTATAAATAGTTAATTATCGTCCTATTGAAAGAGAAAGAAGGACCGAACTCGTCTGTCAATAATAAACAGGGCTTCCTATATATAAATAATACAGGGAGGGGGAGAGACTTTCTTAAGTTTACTTTCTTTTCTCTCAAATATAAATAAACCTGAATCCATTTCATAACCCCTAACTAGCAGATACAGTAGCTGCAACTATCACCACCTTTTAGTAATTATGCAGATTTAGGGCATTTCCTAATTCTGCAGCCCTTTCTTTTTCTAGCGAGTAACAATGTTTACTAGTAAAAAAATGGCTAACTACCCAAAAGCCCAAACCATACTGAATTACAAGAATAACTAACCATAGACATGCAATATGAGATGTATGCAATCTCCCAAAACAGCTTTGCCAAATTTTATCTTGGTTGGGAAACTAGTGTCCAGACACGATATCTCTTAACTTAGAAAACCCAACTCATTGTTGCCTAAAATATAATGTGTTATATTTAAATACAGAAGGCTTATTTCAAAATGTATACATGCCTGTAATAATTCTCACCTGAATCTCTCCCCTTTTTCCCCAGTTTAAAACTTTATAACTCTACAAACTTACTTATGTTATTTGAATAATTGTTACTATATGATATGACCAATACTAATTATTATGATGCTGTTGACTCTATTATTGTCATATCCACTTAACAATATCTGTACTGTCCAATAATAACAATTCAGAAAATCAATAAAAAATATGTTCAATAAAAAAAAAACAACCCCCCCAATTGTTTACTATTGTTAGTTATCAATGGTAGAATTCCTTAGGTTTATTCATTGTTTAGCTTTAGTTGTCCCTTAAAGGTTATTAAAAAAATGGCCAGATCTCCATCACAGAAAGGTTAGACTTGATATTACTACATTTGCTGTGTATTTAATAAAAGACTTACCCTCCTAAATCTGCCCATACATTAGTACTTACCCATGACGGATCTGCATCATCAATCAATATTCCTGGAACTGCCTTTCCCCTTTACTTCGTGACTTATACGATACGAGTCTCGCCTGGCCCAATTCCTTTTGTGATCGTATGTGGTTACAAGACAATAACGGGAAAGGTGATTGAATGTTGCTTTAGGTTGGAGGGTAAGTACTAAGATGGGCACCTTAAGATTGAGTACACCAACACATAGTGCCTCCTCTCCTGGGCTAATCCAACCAGACACTATAAAGGATAAAGGCATGATTGGACAATAAATATCAGTCGATCTTCTTCAGCTTAATTGTGCAATTTGAGTAAAAACAATAGAGGAATGTAAAACAGCAGCCCCTACCTTTACTCTAATATTATATCTGATAGCAAGCTTTATTTTTTGTACTTTAAAGCCATTTCCTAGAGGATGGCAGAATTACTTTATTAGTATGTAACTGTAAAATAAAATTTCAGTATGTTCAGTCTTTCAACTTAGTTTTTACTCTTTGTATACTATATCTAGAGCCATTTTAGGCAGACAATGTACCTTATACCTCAATACGCTCATCAAAGTTTCTTATTCATCTAGGTCATGGTAATCAATGGTAATCAGTTAGATCAACTGGATATTATTAATTAGCAAATCATCTCCAAGAACTAACTAGGATTTAAAGCAGAAATTAACTGGGTCACTGGAAGCCTTTATAATACATAAAGAGGTAAACAGATCAAAAAAGCAAAGCTAATAAGCCTAATCCTTTGAGAAAACGTAAAACTAATCCTGAATTATGTGTAACCATTAAAAGCAGAAAAAACATAATGGGACAGGTCCCTGATTGGGAGACTGGCAAACTGGTGGATAGAAGTTCTTCTCCTTTGCTTCTTTTTCACTAACAACACCAGTAAACAAGGGAATCTTTTATATGTATTAGCTTTCATTTCATTGACAATAAAAGATTGTCCCAGCAGTAGGTAAAAAGTGCAAAAGGAAATTAGACCTGAAAATAATCAACACTCGATCGTTGCCAGACCACTGCATTTAATATGATCTCTGTGTTTGCTATGCAGTCATTTATTGCCAAATATTGTCAGCAAATACAGAATGTCCTGAGAAGGTGCAAGTAACATCAAAACTATGACAATAGACAATTGAAATCCTGAAGTCTGGTGGTGATTACTGATAAAAGGAGGAAAGGAGGAGAAAGCCTTCTGATTAAACTGAAAAGAGGAATGGTTGGATTTGTGTTATCAAGAAGAATATCAATGTTTGTTTTCTCTGGAAAAGAGGGGTGAGGATATAATAACCATTTAATGTTAGAGATAACTACAGTACATTACCATAGAATATTTTCTCTTATATGGATAAAGAAAATACTAGAGGTTACCCCTATAGGCTTGAATGAAGTGATTACAGCACAAGCAATGTAACAGGTTTGCCAATGTGAGGGCAGTAAGGTTGTTGTATGCTCTGAAATTTTGTGTTGGTTGAATCTCTTAAACAATCAAAGGAGGCCTTGTATCCAGGGTTACATCTAGCAACTGTATCCATGTCTCAGCATGTGATGGTTGTGTCCTTATTCAGGTTGGTGTACTGGGGGGAAATGGTCTGGGGGGTTGAAGAAAGTTATAATTTTTGTCAAGTGTGAGGTGAGACTGATTTTGCATGGATAGGTTGAATTTGATAGACCTTTCTTTCTTTAACTCTAAATAGCTGGGAGGGTAACCACGGGTATTGATATAATTTTTTGACCTTCCCCATATTGACATCTAAAGCTGTAAAAATATACCAATAAATGTCCTGGTCTGGTCTCATCGTCATTCAAACGTTTCACAATATATGGCTTCAGTCATTGGGCTTACATATGTTACTAGCATCTAAAATTAAACCTACATTATCTAATTCAGTAGAATGTGGGATCATATTGATATTAATTACTATGAGTATCAGCCTCTCAAATATGTTCTTAAAAACGTGTCTTTGTTTTATATGTAGAAAAATAATGGACAAGTGGTGAGTCTAAATATAGATGTTGGACAGAGAAAAAGCATTAAAAAATGAGAGGTCTGTTGCACAGAACAAGTCACGATGTCTGCAACAAATAAAAGTTTCTTCTAAAAGCTCCGGGAAAAATGATTGTTGACAAAGAAAGGAGACAGCATTCTTGGTTGGATTATACATGAAACAAGGGTGAAATCTAGCATTAGGCTGCTGCAGAAAACCTGGTCAATATGGACCCTGTCTAATTTATTTGATTTTCACATGTTTTTGTTTTCTGGATCATGTTGTCTCCAATGGACACACAGAAGCTTCCATAGATTTGTAATGCTCCTTTACCATATTGATGTTTAAAACTAGGATTTTAGTTTTTCTTCTGCTAATGAATTAAATGAAATGCTGCCCATTTTATACTTGAATTGACATTATACAAATGATTTGTATATAAGCTATTAAAAGGTCTGAGAGCTGTGGAATCATGAAAACAAGTCTTCGCTGCAAGCTGAAATTTTACCATTTATGGCAAATCAACATTTTAACAACCGTTTAAGATCAAATGATTTTTAGGACAAGTGTCACTCTATTTTAATGCTTTCAGCGAAGTGTTAGATAAAAATGCCTATAAGGACTATGAGCTCTACACATTGCCAAAATATACTACATTCATCTGCATTGCACTTTTTATCAGTTTAATATTTATAAACAGAGACCTAGCTTGAATGGCTATTTCCACATTTAACAAGCTCTTTCATTTGTGGCTGGGTCCTTTAAGAGACATTTCCAGAAATTTCCCATCAACCCTCCATTAAGTCCTAGGGCGAAGGCCTAAACTGTTAGGTCCTCAGAAGAGAAGGGATCCGGGTTCGACTCTGACCCAGATCCGACAATGGAACCACCAGTTCATCAGATGTTCGGACGGATCGTTAGGATTTCGGGACTTCGGAACCCATTTTTATTTTTATCGACCGTCGAGGCTATTTTCGAAAGCCTCGAACATTCAGTAACCCTGAAAACGTGCTCCAGAAAGAAATTCGAAAATAAATTCCGATTGTAAGTTCTGTTTTTGGATTTTCGGGATTTAAAGATGTGATCACCATTCCCCACCCTCAGTACAGCATCAGGCCAACAGAAAAAAGCATTTCCTCAGAGAGCTCTTCCAATTGGTCACAAGCAGAGGAAGAAAACATACAAACTATTTGCATATGTTACTGTAATCATTGCATTAATATCTGCTCGGTGCTGATTGCATCACACAGATGCTATAGCCAAAGCTTCAATTTAACACTTCATGTTCTGTAAGGACTGTTTGTTGGCAGAGATTAAATTTACAGAAAGAAGTGTTAGCCTGGTCGGCTGCACAAGGTGCCAATTTAACAAATCAGTTGAAACTGGACATAGCTGTTTTGTTGGTCTCTGGTTAAAAATTCTGTTAAAATATAATTCCCCAACATCAATACCTGCCCCAAAAAGCTGACATTTCCCAGACTATTCAATCGCAAAATGATTTCTTTTAAAATAAAGGTTGAGCTCTTTAGTCTTATTAGCCATACAGAACTACAACAGGACACAAGTAATACAATATTTAACTAGTCGCCTAATCTCATTTTTCAACTCCTTTATCTATGAAGTATAGCACTTTCTACACTTCCCTCTGGGGCATATGTATAATGGTTTGTTAACTATTCCCCACCGTTAACACTGCCTTGTATGTAATGTGCGTTGGGACCTGAAGGAGCGAGCGATCGGTAAGTACCTTACCTTCTATTCTGGCTCCTGCAGGCAGGTATCTACCCCTCCGCATCTCGCAGGAGTCTCCCTTATTCTGGCGTGGTCTCCCGACACCCACAAGACCACCCCAGACTCCTGGACTTAAGAGGAGAATGAGTTCCTTCAAGTCACGCCCCCTTTCCCTGGCCATGCCCCGGAACGCACAGAATGCCCCTAACTCCTTACCTACCCCACCTCCCACCACCCCTAGAATGGTGGCCCCCCCTCCATGTGAAGCTACGCCCTGCCCCCACAAGACATCACGCCCCCCGCTCACAACACCCCCCTTCTCCACCCGCTGCCTGGAAGCCTGAAAGGGCAGGGTGGGATGTCTGTGCAGATTTTACTGAAGAACGGGGGGTAAGATACAGCTCTTAACCTCCCATTCTTCAATAAAAACTAAATGGCAACATTTTTTATTTCCAGTGGATGGGTACCTTTAAAAAGGTTATTTATCATTTAATCTAATTTATAATCTAATGGCCCAGATGGTAATGTTTATCACTTAAAAAAATCAATTTAATTCAATTTTTCCCGCAGGGGTGGGGGTGGGGTAGCGCATGCGTGGGGGGAGGTGGGGTAGGGTGGGTTGTTAGGGGCCTCTCCCACCTCCACAGGCAGGAACCCCGCACCAACCAGGGGCCCTTAAAAGAGCCTTCTGGGCTTAGAAGGTCCCGCAGCTCTAAACCAGGATAATATGTAGGCCACCTTACTGTAAGTGAGAGTCTTCACACACAATGGACTTATCTTTGGCTGAGATACATTGTAATGATTGCTTTAAACCTTGGTATATTAACAGCCATGCTCTGATTTTACACTGGTACATAAATTTATGGAATGTGTTAATCAGATCCAAACCACAAACAGTTGTTGTCATTTCCAATCATAAAGCTGGTTTAATAAGGCGACATATATTTTGAATAACATATATTATATTACTTGTAACGATTGCAATCCATGAAAGCTCGGTGTACTGAAGAAAGTTCCTATCACTGATTAGATCACAGCAGGATGAATGGTTGGATGCACAGGGTGCACGTAAATCCTGTCTGTGAAGAAAACTGTTCTCCTACCATTAAGGACATTATATTTATTTTTCAGGAAAAACATTTGCAAGGAGATTCATAAATTTCTTATCATAAAATGGTGCTAATTTTGCCCCAACCAATCAGATTATATTTAACATTTGAAAGCAAAATCTGATTGGTTGGGCAAAATTAGCACACATTTTAAACAATAAGAACTTTATTAAATCACCCTGTTGGTTTGCATTGATCGTGAGAATCATAAGCTATTAGTAATCAATTGCGGACACCATTCTTCATCACTAAACCAGAAAAGAGCTTTAAACCTGATTATACACTATTAAAAGTATCAATGCTCCCAGGCCTGTATGTAATTGGGCACAGCTGGAGCTAGGAATGGCAGGAAGCCACTGCCTTAAAGCTGTGCAGTGGCACACATGAACTACAACTCTTCGTACATATTTTTTGGGGTTAAAAACAAGCCCCTTATCATTTACTATTATGCACCAACAGGCACATATTTGCTGGTCTAGTGCCTAGCCTGACTAACTAAATGGCAAAAATATGATTACAGATGAATCCGGAGCTTTATACTTAACGTTCTTTTCTCAAGGGCATGTGGCATGCTAACCTGTAATAATATGCTGTGAGCAACCAACCTGAAACATGCACCAAAGGTAAATTTCAGGGAATTGTGTGTGCATTTTTTTACTAGCCTTATGGGATTACAATATGTAATAGCCATCCTAGTACAAATAAAATACCTTGACAACACAAATAAATACCTTGATATGACATCAGTGCATTAGTACACAATTAGACATTACTTTCTAAAGAGCAGTTTGATATCGTAACAAAGCTGTACACAGTTCTAGCAATAGTAAAGATTCTAAATATAATCAACAGGACTCTAAAAAATTCACAGATAATTATATGTAACCAAGTCTGAAACATTTCGGACTATGGTTTTGTTTATTTGAAACGCTTTGTTCCAATAAAATTTTCTCTGCATGTTTGGGGTATCAGCACACAAACCACATGCTCACTTGTGTGAGTATTTTGTTTGATGATTTTAATTGGTACATTTGCTTAACTACAGGTACAACAGAGTGGAATCCCTCTGTGTGTTTTACATTTTGCTTTCACCCTCTAGATATGTACAATCATTTGTCTACATTGATATAATAAAACAGCCTCCAGTTTATTGTTCACTGTCCTAAAAACTGCATTCCTGTTCCAATAGCAGTGGGTCTTATGTACAGAATAGCTATCAGTTCGGGTGGTCCGAAGTGATGTCATTCTTGGAAAATACAAACTACTATATTCATGCTACATATGAAAAACTGGCACCTTCTTGGTCTGCAATAATCTGCCCAAATTCATTTTTATAGCAAATAAATGGAATTATTCACATTAGGGACCACCATCTGTGTGAACCAAGACGATTCCCTAATAAGCAGCTTGTCCAAGATTACTTAGTCTTGAGCACAGAAAACAATTAAGCCATGGCGGGCAGAGGGGAAATAATAGCTTTAGGGGAGGTCACAGTGAGCAGTTCCTCTAGACCCCAGCCTCAAAAGGGAACTGTGCCAGAATTGTAATTATTGAATTAGCAGCCAGTTTTATTAATCTGGAAAAGATTTAATATGTGAAGAAGGGGAAGAAATCATAGCACAAGTCACTATAATATGCAGATTACCATGTGAGGCTTCTAATATACAGTATTCCTTTCTTTGTCCATACTAAAGAAAACATTTTAGAGAGCAATGTTAGAATCATCTGAAATCAAGGGATCACCATTTCCATGGGCTGATAGAGAAAGTACCAGACGCTTATTCCTGTTCACTAACCCCCAGAGAGAACCAAGTGATCTTCACAATCCATTTACAATGCTTCTTCTACATGTCACTATTGCCTCTTGTGTTTGGCATCTTTCTAATGCTGGTCTACAGTATAGTGATATTATATAATAATTGCATTGTTGTGTTGTGTGGTGACAAAATAGGTCAGATTGGATATTCTTAAAATTTTTATAAAAATATTAACGCCCTTAAATCATTGCTACATTTATATCCACCATAACACTGAATAAATATTTCTAGAAGCTGATCATCAGATCCATGCAAGTGGGACATCTAAAAATACAATTAAGAAAAGGCTCAGATTTACCTGTAGGCACAGTAGACATCTCAGTAGGCATCACCCCTCACCCCATATATGTCTATTTTCTTCCCAAAAAAATCACCAGGCCTTTTGTGCCCACAGGCTCCTGAGTGTAAATACGCCCCTGATGGCTGCACACTTTATTAATTTTTTTTAGTGAGCAGTGGAAACTTTGTGGTATTTTTAATGCCAGGTAATAGCTGGTGTTACAGTCCTGAAATAGTTAAGACAGGTGCACCAAGACCAGCCAATCACACCGAAAAGCAACACACTCTTGCACTGGAAATGCACAGATGAGTGTTTTAGCCCACAGAGCTGAACACTCGCGCTGTATATGCCTTATGAACTGCTCCCAAGCAGCAGTTAAAGCCTAAACAGAATATTACATTGCCACTACATGGTACCCAGGGGGGTCAGATGTCCCTATTGTCTGTGACTGTGATTTTTTTTTTTATTCCACATGTCTATATAACAAACTTTGTATAATTCCCAAATGGTACCCTAAAGTTTTATTTAAAAAACAAACAAAAAGTAGCTGATCTTAACATTACATTTCTGATAGATTTATTAAATTGTACTGTAAACCCCCTGGATGTATCCGCACTGTACTCACATGCAAACTGTCTGAGAAGCAGTTGAGTAAACAAACAGCGCACATATAAGAGGATGCCTTGATGATAGTTTTTCTATTCTGTTCCCACTACAGTAGAATGAAGATGTTGTTGATTTGGCTAATTAGTCCATCTGGCATTTGACAGAAATAAAATTTCAGCTGAATTGCCACAGTCTCATGGGATCCATATAAACCATTCATTCTAAAGGACCGTTTTTTTCTGAGAGTTTTTTTTAATACACTCTATTCATTTCCACTTGTTTTCTTATACAACCAATTTAATAGTGATACAGGATTATAGTTAGAAATTACTATTTATCTGTGAAAAGTTACTTCTAGTTACCCGAACATGAGTGGAAGCGTAACTTAAAGAAGAACTACTGTATTGCATAAGGGCCATATACGGACCAATATTAATAAATTGGGAGCACAATTTTGGCAAGCCTGATAAAGAAAATGTTCTTATTTCATCAGGATGGTTTAATCAGTGGACCAGACACAAAGCAATTACTGGCTGATACCCGGTATTGCCAGATAATATCAATATATCTATAGCCACTATTAACAAAATTAGCATTGTATTCTTCAGGGTTATTCAATAAAAGTTCTTATCGTTTAAAATGGTGCTTATTTTGCCCCAACCAATCAGATGTTAGCTTTCAAATGTTACATAAGCTCTGATTGGTTGGGGCAAAATTAGCACCATTTTAAATGATAAGAACTTTTATTGAATCTCCCTGTTATAATGTGTTAGCTTAAAGATTGTTGCATACCTCCAGACTTCTTATTTGTGAAGCCAGGGCACAAGGGAAGCCATATCACGCGCGTGCTTCTGGCCTTCTCAAACATGATCTGGACCACCTAAGTTTGCCCAGAAATACCCATTTTGGAAGTATATTGGCAGTCGGAACACTAGGGTGGGGGTGGTGTGTGTCTTATTTTCACTTCCAAAATATCAGAAAATTTGATGATTGATAATTGAAAAAATTATCACTTTTATTGCAATCAGAAAACCAACTACTAATTGTTGTATCCTCACAAATAGAAGTAAAATAACTCTGATTCGACACCTTCTTTTCTATGGAGACACACCATAGGTTGCCCACTGTAGGTAAGATGTCTCAATATTTGCTCTACTATCAGGTAGGTTGGGGGTTTGGTAAGGGTGTTGAATTAACCTATTAGTTCTCCTTTAATACAAAAATAGAAACTTAAAGGGTATGTCCACCCAAAAATAAACGTTTATATGTTCTTTAATAATAACACCAACCTCAAACGCCATTTCATTTTTCTAAAAATCATTTGTTTGCCCGAATTTAATGAGATATATATCAGGCGGCACTTCCGCTCCACTTCCTCTTTAGATGACCCCAAGCTGCAGCTTAGAAAAATTACAAAAAACTTTTTCCTTGCCGGACGGAAGCCAATCAGAACCCAGCATTCACGAGAGGTGTGTGTGTGTGTGTGTGTGTGTGTGTGTGTGTTGTGTCTCTCGAAGCCGGCTGGCTGCAGCATGCTGATCGTGGATTTTTTCAGTGCACAAACTTTACAGCTGCGATTGGTTGAGAGGGAAAAGAGGGCGGGATCCAGGGGTCAGATCATTACGATGCAACTTCCTCTGTTCTCACTGCTGGATGTTAACAGACATGCTCAAGAACATGAAAAGAACAGAGACAAGGTAATGTAACCTGCCTCTGTTCATCGCTGATTGGTCCATGCTGCAGGATTAAGCCAGCTACAAAGGTCTGTAACTTTTGAACCACTGGACGATTTACACGCTGTAAAGTTTGTTTTGGAGCACTTATTTGGGCCAAATAAATATAGAAAGTTAGTTTTGGGGGTGGACATGCCCTTTATTATAAAGCTGCGGACACACTACAACGCATGGTAACACGCCTGCAATGTGCAAACATGTTACAATGCATTTTCACTGTAATTCTGCCAATATTCCATTATTGGAGCACATGGGATTCACAAAGAAAAATGGTGTGGGCACCCACATTGTTTTAGCTTGGCATGCATTTCTCACGCGCTAACTGATCATAAAACATGAGAAACACGCTAGGGTGGTATTGCAACCATTTATTAGGGGAACCATAACTATGATTTAAAAGATTGTGAAGGTTCTCATTCATCCAGGTCATGGTTATACGTTTATATTCAGTTAGATCAACTGGACTGAAGTTTAGTTCTTGAAGACATTTCGCTAGTCATCCGACTGGCTTTCTCAATTCAGAATGACTTGTACAAGAATCTGTTTCCAGGGTATTAATTGCCAACAGACTCTGAGAAAGCCAATTGGATAAACGGACCCAGGTTGGGGACCTGAACCGCTAAGTCACCACCCCTGAGTACACTCTCTACCAGCTGTAATAAGGAAACTTGCAGATTGTCAGTGACAAGACCAAGATGCACTTTGCAAAGAACGCATCTTCCCATTGGCTAGGTCATGGACATACTTCAAAGGTGGAAGACGGACCAGGATGGGTCTTTTTTATTACAGCTGATAGAGAGTGTAGCAGGGGTGAGAACTAAGCGTCCAGGTTCCCAACAGGGGTACTTCAATTAGTGAGAAAAGGAGGGGAGTGGGGGGAAGGTAAAAAAAAAATTGTCCTTTAATGGGGTACAGGGCAGCCTTACATGCTCTGGTCTTACTGCTTTGTTAGGCTCCCGTAGAACAGACAATTGTTTCTCCCCATTCAATATTACTTTTATTGTTCTGTTATAATTTCTTCATAGAAGGCATAGAAATAAACTTATCTCATTTTATTCTATTGACAGGAGCCTAAAACTGAAATTGCTGCTTTGTAAAATCCAGTGGAAGAGAATCCAATATATCTCATGCTGCTTTCTGTAAAATGAACCTGTGCGATATCCATTAGGCCGGACCACTCCAATACTGCTACATTTATACATACAGATATACAATAACTGAATATGAAAATTCTAATGCAAAAAAAGAAATTCCTATGCAAAAACTTTCAATAAAAATGACAATTAAAAAAAAAAAATGAACCCTGTGCCATCCAACCAAACAAGGGATGTCAGATACAAACTAGAAATATCAACATTATCTAATAGTATAACTATGGCTATGTATCATCGGCTGACAATTCTCTTATAGTCACACTGATATTTGTGGTGATGTAGCATAGGTAAGCATGACTTTAAAGGGCCTTTCCTACCCCAACTAAAATTTGCCCCCACTGATGGCCCCACTTGTAATGTAAAAAAAATCCTTATCTTTCTCCTTTGTCCTAAGCCTCTCGTGTGTAATCCGGTATTTGTCAGCCAATCACACAGAGCGGCTGATATCTGGCCCTATTGCTAATCCATTCTCAGAGGTAGCAATAGAGGCAGAGGTAACGAAGAAGGGTAAGTATATTCTAGTGCCAACATGATCATTTAACCTGAATATGGGGTTTTTACTTTGGAAAACCACTCTACATTACCAAACAGGAACCGTGAACATTAACCCCTAGTTATTAGACAGGAGTTTGAGATCCAAAACAGGGACTCAAGCATACTAAATGTTGATCTCTTCTGCAGACAGGCAGCTGCTACAGTGACTGCTGGCTGAAAAATCTGAAAAAGTGTGACAGTCTGCTGTGCATGGTGCCAACAGAGTGGGTCCGAGTGCCACTTCTGGCACGCTGCATAGGTTCACACCATGGTTTAGGGGGTACCCTACACCACGAAAATGTTATATTTGGAGGTGGAGATACCCTTTAAGGTGGGATTTGCATAAGACCCAGATACAAACGCTGCAAGTGATGTAGCCACGTGATGTGCATGGTGTGTAAAAAGCGAACTGCAATGTACTGTCAGCTGTAATTGCATGTGTACATCACAAGTAGAAGGGGAAGTGCCAAGTAGCTTTGAATAATTGGTAAATATCCCTGAATATATTCCCAACAATGTCCTCTGCACCCTTTGCTTTACCTTTAACTATTCTATGTATAACTGTTCCCAACAGTGTTTAGACTTGAACAGTCAGTAAATTTCCTTAGTGCCATCTTTTCACCTTAAGCCCCCTTGGGCGTGTACACTGCAATTTTCAGTGTATTGGTCAATCAGACCTAAACAATTGCAAGGATTTTTGTCTGTCAGCAACCAGTGTCCGACCGTTTGTTCGTCAAAATCGCGAATAGGCTTTAGACACGTTCAAAAAAAACCGCCCGATCTTGTGGTTCTCTATGGAGCGCATGCTTAGTCACTGAGAACATTGGCAGGAGTTGGACGAAGCATCTAATGGTGTGTATCCAGCTTTAGTGCCAATTTATTACTGAACAAGCACCTGTCAAACTAATGAATTTGTTCAAATATACCCAGTGAGGCCTTAGGACATTTAGCTGTTATTTTTATTTTGTGAGATGACTTTACTCTCAGTTCGGTTCAATTGTCCGTGCTGCTCCTAATGCTCACATACGAATTCTATAGCTGACAACATTGATATAGGTTAATATTTTTGCCCATATTTCAGTAATGAATTTTAATATCCTGCTGGATTTATGGCTTATATATGTCTTTTCAGAGATGTACAACTTGAGGAATGTCTCACCGGGCATATAAAAAGCAGATATTACCTAGAACATCCACAGTACTACACAGAACTTACAGTAACTAGTTTCAGCTTCTCTCTCTGCTTTGAGCATTATGATCACAGCTCTGTTAGCCAGTAGCCATCCTTTGTAGCCATTCACAAGGACCTGCTACTCCAGCGTGGACATGACATTAGGAAACTGGCAAGTGCCAAATTTCTGTAAGAAATCGTTAAATGTGCTGCAGACAAACAATACATTAAGCTTAACTTTGCAAGACTGATTAACAGTTTGATCCCCTATTGTGATACTGAACATGTCACGATATGTTCAGGCTTAGTCGTCTCTCCATCCAGGTACAGAAATCATCGGGGTACACGATGGATTTGGTTAAAATAGCCAATCTTATCTTATATGCATAGGTCCTCAGGACAAAATAGCTAAGCAGTTAAAAAGCTGCACTGATGCATCGAACGCTGCGCGTCTTACTCATAGGCATCTTGGAGAGGAGTTTGATGTGATTCCTTGTGTAGTGTAATAACATCAAAATGTACTGTAATAATGTCATGTATCCATGTGTTATATATTAGTACAAGGTATAATCCTATTCAGGCTTAGACTTCCTATAATGTATGCGTTCACCTCACTTATCAGTTTAATTTGACATGAGCTCTAAACACACACAATGTTGTTGCTGGGTTTTGTATGATTTTTAAAAGTAGAAAACCCTTTAAAAACTAACATTACATTTACTTAGACTATGATGAAATCCATTTGAACATACAAGGAAGAGAACAAATAGTTACTGGAAGGGGCAGATACAACTGCTATAGCCAAGAGACCTAATAAACAGCACAGATGTCTAACAACGTTAAGTTTGATAACGTTAAACAATTATTCTCAGTTACCCATAAAAAAAAAAAAAAACACAACACAACCTAAAAAAAATGCTCTGAGAAACTATTAACATTTTTCAATTCAGTTGCCTAAACTTATTGTGCATTATAATATTACAATAAAGTTGTTTTCCTGCAAATATCTTTCATACACCTAATTCACTAAGATAAGACATGCCAAAAATTATATACATGATTGACATAATTAATAGCAATGTTTTTTATATATGTCCATTTTGCAGATGGCTCTATGATAACTTAGAGTCTTGGGTTCCCTTTAGGGAGCGATAGTAATCAGACATTCATTCATCCTTTCACTTTGCAAACATTCCAGAAGAGTAAATATGATAACTGGATGATGGCATTGATCCAATGTTAACTAACTTCTTATGTTAACGAAGACCATATTTATGTTTAAGGGTGAAAAGTACAACATATTGGATCATTTTCTCCCACCACTATAACAGTAAGCTGTGTTTTGGAAGAGTGTATAGAAAATGTTGCTGCACACTGTATCTTTATAAATGGGATTCTGTATATTAAATGATATCAGTCGGACCCTATCAGGCATATCTGCGTGCGTGTGATGTACCCAGAGCTATAACTCTGATGTTTCACATTACGTGAACTGAGATAGAAGACAGAATCCATCAAGCTGCTTTAAAATGAATCTTTAAATTCATGGAATTTTTCCAAAACTTTATATAAACCATAAATCTGCTAAAATGCTCTTACAAAACTGCATCCTCTAACAACTGGTCTTTAATATAGTACATTTTAAATTGAATCCCCTTCCTTTAACATATTCAAACCTATTACTAGATAAAAACTCTACAATACCTTTTTTTGTGCATCCAGGTCTAAATCTTCAAAATCCTTTATGGGGGATTAAAAAAGCGTTGGTTTTACATAAAACAAACAGCACTCAGCTAAATGACAGTGTGTTCTACCAAGAAGCAGTGTCTATAAGAATAAAGGAGATTGAAGTTTCTTGCCAAAATCCCTCTGCTGAATTTCACATAGTGTGCCTCACTTCTTAAGCTGCTGAAACTCATTCTTCCAGCATAGCAAAGGGGGAAAAAAAAAAACATATCGGGGTTTGTCATTTTCAGTGAACTTGCACTAGTGCTTGTTAGTTTACATTACTGCTAATTACGCTGATGTCATGAACATTATAAAACAGTTGAACATTAACACCCACCCCCACAAAGACACTAAAGAAGGGTAGAGCTCCACAGGAAGGCAAAAGACTAATTGTTATTGAACAAAAGGGATGAGTTGTACTTATTTAAAAGTACACTGAACAAGGAAGATGACAATTTTTCAAAATACAGTAACTATTTATTTTTTTATGGAGCTTGTGTCTTGGAAGTTCAATTTAAGAAAAAGATTTGTATTGTAATCATATGAATGCTTTTATATATTGGTAACACCAAGAATAGACTTCATTTAGATAGATTAACTCTTACCATGTGCATGGTATAGTAGTCAATATATACATAGATAGATAATTATGATATGCACTATAATACTAGATAATGTTCATGGTATATGTACAATATATACATAAATAATGTTTATGGTATATGTACAATATACATAGATAGATAATGTGCATGGTATATGTACAATATATACATTGATAGTGTGTTATTGTCGCGCCCCCTCTTATCTATGTATTCCTCCTTCCAATTGTTACTTTTCATCCTACAGAGACGATAGCTACTTTCACTTTGTGTTCCTGTTGGTATATGTACATTTTGTCTTTCCCCCCCTCTGGTGTATGTTTGTTTATGACCCCCTATGTCATGTATGTGTGTTCCCATCCCCCCGCTGTCTTATATGTACAATATATACTAAAGAATGTTTATGGTGGTATATGTACAATATATACATAGATAGATAATGTGCATGGTATATGTACAATATATACATTGATAGTGTGCATGGTATATGTACAATATATACCTAGATAGATAATGTTCATGGTATATGTACAATATATACATAGATAGATAATGTTCATGGTATTAGATTATGTTCATGGTATATGTACAATATATACATAAAATAAGTTTATGGTATATGTACAATATATACATAGATAGATAAGTGCATGGTATATGAACACTATATAACATAGATAGATAATGTTCATGGTATATGTAAATATATACATAGATATAATGTGACATGGTATATGTACAATATATACATAGATATATAATGTGCATGGTATATTACAATATATACATAGATAGATAATGTTCATGGTATATGTACAATATATACATAGATAGATAATGTGCATGGTATAGTACAATATATACAAGATAATGTAATGGTTAGTACATTATTACATAGATAGATAATGTGTATGGTATATGTACAAAATTACATAGATAGATAATGTTCATGGTATATGTACAATATATACATAGAATATAATGTGCATGGTATATTATGTACAATATATACAATAAATAGATAATGTCATGGTATAAGTACAATATATACATTGATAGATAATGTTCATGGTATATGTACAATTTATACATAGATAATGTTCATGGTATATGTACAAATATACATAGATAGATATGTTCATGGTATATGTACAATTTATACATAGATAATGTTCATGGTATAGTACAATATATACATAGATAGTAAGTTCATGGTATATGTACAATTATACATAGATAATGTTCATGGTATATGTACAATATATACATAGATAGATAATGTCATGGTATATGTACAATATATACATAGATAATGTTCATGGTATATGAACAATATAAAACTACAGTAGATAGATAATGTTCATGGTATATGTACAATATATACATAGATAGAAATGTTCATGGTATATGTACAATATATACATAGATATATAATGTGCATGGTATATGTACAATATATACATAGATAGATAATGTTCATGGTTATGTACAATATATACATAGTAATGTTCATGGTATAATAACATATATACATAGATAGATAATGTTCATGGTATATGTACATATTACATAGATAGATAAAGTTATGGTATAGTACAATATATACATAGATAGATAAATTCATGGTAATGTACAAATATACATAGATAGATAATGTTATGGTATATGTACAATATATACATAGATAATGTCATGGTATATGTACAATATAACATAGATAGATAATGTTCATGGTATATGTACTATATACATAGATAATGTTAATGGTATATGACAATATAAACATACAGTAGATAGATAATGTTCATGGTATATGTACAATATAAACATAGATAGATAATGTTCATGGTATATGTACATAAAACATAGATAGATAATGTTCATGGTATATGTACAATATTACATAGATAGAAAATGTTCATGGTATATGTACAATATATCATAGATATATAATGTGCATGGTATAGGTACATATATACATAGATAGTAATGTCCTGGTATATGTACAATATAGCATAGATAATGTTCATGGTATTGTACATATATACATAGATAATGTTGGTATATGAACAATATAAACTACAGTAGAAGTAATGTCATGGTATATGTACAAATAACATAGATAGATATGTTCATGGTAATGTACAATATAAACATAGATATATAATGTTCATGGTATATGTACAATATATACATAGATGAAAATGTTCATGGTATATGTACAATATATACATAGATATAATGTTGCATGGTATATGTACAATAAAACATAGATAGATAGTTCATGGTTAGTACAATTATACATGGATAATGTTCATGGTATATGTACAATATAAACATAGATAGATAATGTTCATGGTAATGTACAATATAAACATAGATAGATAATGTTCATGGTATATGTACAATATAAACATGATAGATAATGTTCATGGTATAAGTACGTATATACTGTATAAAGTAGATAATGTGCATGGTATATGTACAATATATACATAGATAGATAATGTGCATGGTTAAGTACGATATACTGTATAAAGATGATAAAGTGCATGGTATATGTACAATATATACATAGATAATGTGCATGGTATAAGTACGATATATACTGTATAAAGATAGATAATGTTCATGGTATATGTACAATAATACATAGATAGATAAGTGGCATGGTATAAGTACGATATAACTGTATAAAGATAGATAATGTTCATGGATGTATAATATTACATAGATAGATAATGTTCATGGTATATGTACAAATATACATAGATAGATAATGTTCATGGTATACGGTATGTACAAAATATACATAGAAAGATAATGTTCATGGTATATGTACAATATATACATAGATATATAATGTGAAACCTACTGTATTTGCCAAAAAAAATTTCAAAGACCTCTGAACTCTTGACCATTGAAAGTCTATGGTACACAAGCTATGACTAGTGCCCCAGTTACACAATCACCTTTACATTTATTTATTTAATATAAATAATATAATTTTTGGGTTGGGTACCAGGTTTAACAACAAAATGTATATATATATCCTCCAAACCAGGGGTACTCTCAGGGTTCGGAGGAGATAGTAACATTGTTCCGGTTCGGCACCCTGGTGTTCAAACAAGGAGGCGGTGCACTCATGGGTCTTTATTATGTGCAAAAAAACTGGGCAACATTTCGGTCCTGATCTAGGACCTTTATCAAGTCTGGATACAAGTGCTACTTATACATATATCAATTAATAAACCCCACCACCAAATACAGGACCTCCTGATAATGATAAGTAGAACTTGTATTCAGATACTATCTGTCAGGACTGAAACGTTGCCCAGTTTATTGCACATAATAAAAGTTTGCATATAGACCTCATGAGTGCACCTGATCTTTTGAATATAGGACTGTATGTAAATCCTTAGAAGCACAGGGGCATTGGAAGGTTGTAGTGAGTGTGCCTTCAGTGGTGTTGGTGTTGCTAGCCTGAAGACATCACGTCGCATCAGCATCAGCCTTGTTGAGGCTTCGGCCGCAGGGGTACTTTTCATGGTCAGTAGCCTCAGCAGAGCTGGTGTCAATGGATGGAAGACAGAAGTCGCCGCCCAAGGGCTCTTTAAAGAGCCGACGGGGGTCCCGGTTTGAGCTGCGGGACCCCAACAAAGACACTTATCAGTGCCACAAGAGATCTTCCAAGGGCCGGGCAGGGGGGTCCCATTTCGAGCTGTGGGACCCCTTAAGCCCCAAATGGCCCTTGTCATTGCCGAAAGGCACTTATAAGTGCCGGGAGGGGGGTCCCAGTTCGAGCTGTGGGACCCCTTAAGCGCCAAAGGGCCCTTGTCAGGGCCACAAGGGCATTCTTAGTGCCAGAAAGTCACTTATAAGTGCCGGGGAGGGGGTCCTGGTTCGAGCTGGGGACCTTAAGCCCCAAAGGGCCCGTCAGGGCCACAAAGGTCCTTGTAAGGACCCAGGAGGGGGTCCAGTTTTGAGTGTGGGATCCCCAAACATCCAGGCAGATTGCCGGCTGTTCCCCGAGCACAGGCGTGATCTACCAGGTCCCAGTGGCCTGTAAGGTAAGTTTACCCTGCCATATTTCGGAAAATTCATTTGAACTTTCCGAACTATTTACCCCCCATATTTACTTTCGAAAGTTCGCGGCCATCTCACCCTCACAAGGTTAAACTTTTAAACCTGCTCCTAAATATACTTACCAGCTCTCATTCCTCGACTGCCTTCTGCCTGTCTTCCGTGTACAGAAGCAGCAGAAGGGGCAGGACCAGACTGGCAGCCACGTCTGTGATTGGCTGAGACATCAGTAAGGACACCAAGATTTAAACAGCAATCGCCCCACTTTCCCCACTATGTATGATGCTCTGCATTTTGGTATGTTCCATTATCCCAATGCATTTGTGAGTGATTTTCGTAGTGTGTTTCTTTTTCAATATAGAATGGAAAAATGGATAAGCAGCGTTAAATGCAACGGTCTAGGGGTCCAGGTCAGTGAACAATCAGAGGATGCCTATTAAAAACTGCTAGACTGAGTCAGCAGTAATGAACTTTAACCCTTTCAGTGCCATCTAAATTTTTCATTGGTGTCAGAGGAATTTTAGGAATTGGCCTCAATCGGTTTAGCCAAATTTTACAATATGAAACCTCCCAGTGTATTAAACAAGAATTTTTTTAAAAAAATGTGAGAATTGTATAGTTTTTTGGTAAATTTGGAAAAAAAAAATGGCATTGATTTTTTACAGCTTTATTTTTATCATTTAAGTTTATGCACAAAGTGTTTACTGAAAGCCCTGGTTCTTCTGAGTATAACTATACCAGATATTTTAAGTATCCCACTGTTCCTGTCCAGGAGACTTCTCACCTACATAATTGTGCAATTTTTTCTACATACTGCAGATTAGGAGATGTGAAAAATTAAAGAAAAAGACCCACATGACAAGCAACCCCCCCCCCTCACTAAATATCAAAACTTCAAATGTTCTTAATCAAGCATTATGCCCATGCACGAGTGTACATCAGCTGTAGCCAGCGAAAAGTCCCAAATGACCCAGGGCCAACTTTAGGGCTTTGCTCTAAGGGCAATTATTTATTTGTTTAGGCTAAATACTCCCTTTCCTTGGAAATAACCTTTGAAACTATACATTTTTGGAAAACACTCCCCTTCATCTACACATTCACATTCTTTCATTCATACAAGCAAATTTCCAGATGCAATTCTTTATAGAAATGTTCAATTTAGAAGATTGTCTAAAGGAAAAAAAAGGAAAGAAAGTTCAGACTTTGAAATCTTGACCAAACCTGCAGATCAAATTAAATTTCCCACTTAATATTGCTTGGACTGAATAAAATGTTACACTCCTTGCATCAGTGCTCACAGAGATATGGCCAGCAAAAAGTCTGAATCCATAAATTTAGGGCTGTGACCTAGTGCAATATTTGCATTTTTTCAAACTAAACAACACCTTACCTGCAAAACATTCTCACTAAATATTAATTTCCACATGGCCTGAATGAAAAGGTATGCCACACGTGTGGGCTTGCACCAGTCACAGCCCTCAGCTAACTCCAAATGGACCAATGCATAAGTGCTAAGGAGTCAACACATACATTTAGGAAGGTGCATACCCGTATACTTGAGTATAAACCGTTCGAATATAAACTGAGGTACTTAATTTTAACTGATAAACTGGGAAAACTGCTTGACTCGAGTATAAACCGAGTTTTGACTTTTCCCATAGGCAGTCCCATAGAAGTTCCATAGAAAGTCCCATACACAGCCCAGAAAGCCCATACACAGCCCCATAGAAAGTCCAATACACAGCCCCATAGAAATTCCCATACACAGCCCCATAGAAAGTCCCATAGTCCATAGAAGTCAATACAGCCCCATAGAAAGTCCCATAACAGCCCATGAAAGTCCAAACACAGCCCCATAGAAGTCCCATACCAGCCCCATAGAAGTCCCATATAGAAAGTCCCATACACAGCCCCATAGAAAGTACCATACACAGATGTGCCCTGCATACCTTTTTGTGCAGTCTGAACACTATAAGATCATGTTTTACCATTTGCCTTGCAGTCTGGGCTGATCTGTGTGAGCAGGACAACAATTACAACCCACTGAAATCAAGAGGATTCTCGGGTTAAGGGTACAGCTTTTGTTTTCCCAGGGCTATGTGATTTTGTCCAGCAGTATTCAGATCAGCACAGACCTGAGTATAAACCAAGGGGAGACTTTCAAGATGATTTTAAAGGTAAAAAAAAATCGGTTTATACTGCATAAAGGTATTGCATTTACTGAGCCAAACACCCCTTACCTGGAAATCAAACACAAAAGCTATATATTGTTTAATCTACACAACTTTTAGATACATAAAGGTGCCATTCTTTTGCACATATGTGCAGAATTTGAGCTGCAGTTCTTACTGTAGGAGATTTTCTGAAAGAATTTCGAAAAAAGATTATTCCAAGTAGAAATCTTGCCCGAAACAACATGTAAAAAAAACATGACTAACCAGAAAGGGAAAGTTTAAGTATAAACTTTGATTTGGCTTGAAAGACTGCATTTTGGAAGGGAATTTGTGTGTTGCTGCAGATTTTAAAACTCAATAATGTCAATGAAGAGGACATTGTTGTTGTTTTTTTACTTACCCTTTGAATATGTCACATGTATTAAAGGTAGGTCAGTTGGTTGTGTGTATTCATATCAGGTTGTGGGATAAAATACTAACTTTTTGATGAATGGTCAAAATGAGTTTTTACTTTAGTTACCCTTTACGTATTGCTGCCATAGTAATGGATAAGTAGATCAGTAGGTGTGTGTACCCGTGTCGGGTTGAGAGTTAAAAAAAAAAAACTTTTTTGATGATTGGTCAAAAATTAGTTTTTGACTTTAGTTACCCTTTAGTATGGCTGCAAAGTAATGGAGGAGTAGCTCAGTAGCGTGTATACACTGTATCACGTTGGGGGTTAAAAAAACAAAGTTTTTTGATTATTGATCAAAATTTGCTTTTTGACTTTAGTTACCTTTTAAATATGGCTTCCACAGTAATGATAAGTAGATCAGTAGGGGTGGGTACCTGGGTCTGGTTGAGGGGTAGTCTTTTTTGTGTGTTACAACCTATAAACTATTTTTATTGAGGATAAATCTAAATTAGTTTTTTTACTTTAGTTACCCTTTAAGTATGGCTGCCACTGTAATGGATAAGTAGATCCGTAGGTGTGGGTACCTGGGTCTGGTTGAGGGGGTATGTCTTTTTTGTGTTTACAACCATAAAACTATATTTTATTGAGGATAATCTAAATTAGTTTTTTTGACTTTAGTTACCCTTTAAATATGGCTGCTACCGTAATGCATAAGTAGATCAGTAGGTGTGTGTACTGGGTCTGGTTGAGGTGGTATGTCTTTTGTATTTACAACCATAAAGCTATCTTTATGAGAATAATCTAAATTAGTTTTTTTTTACTTTAGTTACCCTTTAAGTATGGCGCCACAGTAATGGATAAGTAGATTAGTAGGGTGTGTGTACCTGGGTCTGGTTGAGGGGGTAGTCTTTTTTGTGTTTATTACCATAAAACTATCTTTATTGAGGATAAATCTAAATTAGTTTTTTTGACTTTAGTTACCCTTTAATAGGCTTCCATAGGATGGAAAGGTGGTCAGTAGGTGGATGTACTGGGTCGTGTGGGGGTTGGGGGTATCACATTTGTATTTATGACCATGAAAAAAAGTTTTGAAATATCCACATTTGAGGATTGTTACCATTATAGTCTATGGGAAAAAATGTCCAGAAATTCGCCGATAAACGCCGTAACGCTTCCGTGGATTCCTTAGCTAGAAGATAGCACACTTCTCCTATATGCCCCGCACGTTTGTACCAAATTTCATGTCTCAAAAACTGTGGGAGGAGATACAGTAAAAAAAGCGAAGAAGAGAAACGGAAGAAGAAAAAAGAAGAAGAAATAGAAAGGCAGTAATTGTGCTTTTCAAGCCAAATTAAATATCAATCTCCCACATGTCCTGAATCAAAGCTATTAACACCCACTAACCCCAAGGGGACCAACACAAAGTTCAATTATAGGACAAAATACACCAGCTCAGTCATTTGAATATCTTCAGTATTTCAAAATGATCTTTGAAACTCAGAAATATCCCCAAAAGCTATTATGTTTAGAACACACGCCAGAATTCCGGGCTCAGTAAAAGTATTTGTTGAAATGTCCAATTTTAGTAAATTTCTGGAAAAAAAGACAGTTCAGATCTTCTATGTGTCCCAAATAAATGATTCCCCACTAATTACATCAGTACAAAACAGTACATTTTTACATTTGGCAAAGAACATTGTGTCACGGCGGTTCTCCTTGAATCGGTGGCCTTCCAATCTATGTGTAATTTACCAAATACCCAAGAACAGAAAACACTACTGTGGAGCCACCACTGTGCACTTGTTGTGCTTTTATTGGTAGGGAAGCAGTTTGTTTGTGTCAATTTTTTTGTTTCACTTCCAATTCTTTACAGGCACAGATCAATATTTAAGTGATAACAACTGATCACCTACTAATTAATCAGTGCACCCACTAGCAAAGACTTAGAAAAAAAGTACAATTGTTAATGGATTATCTTCAATAAAACCTGCAGGAGCCAGAACAGAAGGTAAGATACTTACCTGATCGCTCGCTTCTCTGCCACGTCCTCTGACAGGTCCCAACAGCATGGGTTTGTTACCTTCCTCTGGCTCCTGCAGGTTCATTGAGGTAAGACACAGCTCCTTACCTCCTGTTCTTCAAAAACTGAATACCAAAATTTTTTTTTACCAGTGGAGATACCCTTTAATGATTCTCAAATACAACAAAATTTCTACATCTTCAACCCCGTACCCTAGTCTCATACTGGGCTAATTGAAATTTCATGAACAATATTAACTTGAGTAATGTCCAGCAAACCTAAAAATGCTACAATAGCTCCCTCTTTTGTTCATGCTCCAAAGGATTTTTTACTTTTTAATTGATCTGCAACTACTTGGGATTTTGCAATTATTTGTTAGGCTATTTTAAGCACATTAGAGAAGTTCATACAGTAAATGTTTCAACCATTGATTAAATGATTTCACCTGCATTTTGCAAGTGTGGATCAGTTAAAGGTCTCTGCTTTAAAATGTTTTATAAAATACACTTTAATGAACACTGAGGAAGGGGCCTACAGTCACAAAAACTTTTGTGTTGTGGTTTTCAAAATGAATATGTTAATTTACTTTAAGTGGTGCCACTTCTCATTTCATATATGGATAATTTGCTGTCATTTGGTAGAAGGCAGAGAAGTCTGCACTTTCGAGACACTGTCAAGTTTCCATAGCTCAATGTGTATTTTATAGGCAAGTGCTGCTTTTCCCTATTAAAGTTTAGGTTTTAAAGTCCATTTCTCAGGGGGGTAGGAAATCCTATTCCTAACTCCCAGGTGGGCACTGCAGTGCACTGATATGTATCGCTTACAGAACAGCAAGCGTGAACTCTGAGCCCTTGCCTTGTGCACGTGGGCACTCAGGGAGGTATGGTATAAGATTTCCTAACTAAATATAAACCCTAAACGTGGGCTTTAACATCCAAACATCTATATTTCCACAAAAGTTGCCCTTAAAGATGCCCTTTTTGGGTTCATTAGTACCTTAAAAAGTAGGGATGATTTGGGGGATTATAGACCTTTTAATTAAAGGGATGTCCCTTCATGTTTCGTTCACCCTGTGTAAATAAAGATCAACTGCTAATTGGCTGTAATGTAACTATACATTGTGGAAGTTTTTTGAAATTTCGTTGCAAATGTCCAGAGAGAAACAAACCACAGTTTACATAAACAATTTCTGCATTTCTCTTATCAGCTTGCTGCTTAAATCTTACCCATCACAAATCGTGGAAAGGGGCCAAAAACGGCACAGTGCATTAAGGTGAGGCAGCGGCTTTAACAAGTATCTATAAAGTCAGGACTGGACTGTTGGGGCTGTTGGGGCTCAATAAATCCAAAACCGTCTGTAGCTGGCTCTCTGGTTTTGCATTTAGCTAGTGGAATGCTGTGTTAAAGCTTCTTAAAAGGTGAGGTATTTCCTAATGAGCTATGGAAATAACTCTGTTCCTTAATGCAAATGAACACGGTAGAGATCTAATGACTTGGGCTCGATACACACCATACAATATTTTGGTCGAACAGATGATTGGACCGTTGGTAAATAATGGACGATTGTGCGGTTCCCTATGGTGGAACTGTTGGCTGTGGCCGCTACTGCATAGTCCTCTGTGTGTACCCAGCTTTATACTATCCTTATCTTATCATTTCTTAGTGACACCCTAAGGGGCATATCCATCCCCCAAACAAACTTTCTTATTGGACGCCCCCAAAACCTCGACCCTGCAAGGTTAAAACTTATCAAATCTGGGTGGACATACCCTTTAAGGGGTAATATTAAGGGTATGCGATGTAATGCAATCTGTGAGAGACTGCTATGACAGGAAAAAAGCTTTTAAAGTTAGGATAAAGACATAAGGTAAAAAAAAAGGTTGTACATGACCTTTAATATTGTGTCTTTAGCAAACACTAAAGGCTATACTTTTAATACAACTATAATTCATTTATGAATAGATTAAGGTGTACTGATCAAAGGGCAGACCCCAAGGAGCACCACTAAAAACCATGGTTCATCTAGACAATGTTCCATTTCTGTTCAATATTAATCAACCTGTTCTCCATTAATTACAAACAGAAGGGCCAAGATCATTGTTCTTAAGTTCGAGCCAGGTAACAATATTAGCAACGACCCACGACCCCCGAGTGTGTTCATGCATGCGGCCATGGTTTTGGCACATATTTGCACGTGTGAATGTGTTCGGTTGGGGGTCATTTGTCAATCGGCCACGGCACATCAATGAATGACCCCCAACCGAACACATACACATGTGCAGCTATCGGCCGAAACGGCCATTCGGTGCATGTGTGAGGTCATGGTCGTGGGTCGCTGCTATGACAATTATACTCACCTCCCCTCACTCCTCATAGCTGCTTACTACACAGGGTGAGACCTAAATCGCTAAGTCCTCATCTTGGATACTTTCCCTAACTACTGCAGTAATTACTGAAAGTCTCATTGGCGCTTTGGCTCCTCTCTCTTCCACTGTCAGTGACAGACTGTGATGCAGCCAATGGGAAGACAACACTCTGCAATGAGGCGTGTTTTCCCTTTGGTGCACTTGCACTGACTGTGGGGATGAAGCAGATCGCCGATGGAGGCTTTAAATAATTATTGCAGGAGTTAAGGATTGTACCCAGGGTGAGGACTTAGAGATTTAGGCCCTCACCCTGGGGACCAAGCAGCTATGGATCGGGAGTAGGTAAGTATAATTGTCCTTAACAAAAATTAAATAAATAATTTCCCCACATCACATGACTGGTAAAGCATATTGCAGTACGTAACTAGCAATAGTTGGTTCGATTTTCTACTGAAATGAACTGGCACCTTATGCAAGGGTGGCTTTCCTGAAACGAACAGTGTTCTGACATGTTCTGAATGAACACACCAAACGTGGTTGCACAAAAGCAGTTTAGGATTGTTTGTTTGTGTATTGTTGATGCGCCTTATCTTAAAGTAACTGTTATTAGCTTTGTTTCATCCTACTTATTAAAATGGAGATCCAGCCCAAGTCATGCTGGAGCAGTAACTTAATATGATTTCTCTGCATTGTTGACCTTGTAGACTTTATTCTATTAAATGACCTTTTCAGTGTGCAATAAAATATTCCTCTTCTCATTCTGCCTCTATCATCACTGCAACCTGAAATTGATTATACCATGTTTCTCATTTTCATATGCTATAAACTATGTTCTTTTCAGTGGCCCAATTACCTTTATCTTGACCAAGGGTAATGAGTAAATTCCCTTTTGTGAAACCATTCTCGATTCTTGTGTAATTTGCTGCAATATGGTGGATCAAGAAATGACCCCTACCAAATGCATTTACACGTGCTGCTATCGTCGGAAAATGGCCATTCGTTGCGCCATTGTGAAGTATGATCGACAATCGGGGGGGTCTGTCACCAAATCGGATATCTATATAAAGCTTAGAGTGTATGCATACTAAATTGGTCTCTCTTTGTGTCATCTAATCTATAATAAAAGTAGCACTTACTCTGAGGTGTGTGTGTTGCTGCATGCTTTCAATGTTCTTTTGCTTAGGCTCTGGCCACAGACCTGACTATTTTCCCCATGCCAATGTCAATACTGCATACAGTATACAGCACACCAACTGTCAAACCATTCAGCTACAGCAAAAATGCTTACAGAAATGCTGAATTGTCAGATGTTTCAGATTGGATATCTAAAGAAATAGGGGACAGACCAACAAAAAAAGTATATATATAGTATATATAGTTATAGTGGGATGAATTATAGTTCCACTAATGGGCAATTAAAAAATTAATTTGCCAGTGGCACAAGATCCTTTAAGGCTGCAGAAAAAAATCTATCAACAAAATTTAAATATATATAATTAATGTGAATTCTACTATTTTTTTTTTTTTAAAAAAGAGTTATTCAGAAAACATATTTTGGGGTATCTAAAAAATATACAGGGAGATTCAATAAAAGTTCTTATCGTTTAAATGGTGCTAATTTTGTCCCAACTAATCAATCTTATTTAACATTGAAAGCTAACATCTGATTGGTTGGGGCAAATTGCACACATTTAAACTGTAAGAACTTTTATTGAATAACCCTGATAGATTTTACTATTGTTTTCTGCTTCCACGGCTGGGTACCCTAATGTTTTCCAGGCCCTAATCAGATGCCTAGGTTAACTTGTAGATTACTCAGCTATGTACATGCAAACATGTAAACATTTACACACATACACAAATATACCCACAGGGTAATGCTTTCCAGATGAAACTGAAAAATGTGTGTTCTCAAGGGCAAATTCAAAACTGACAGGGAGTGGGACAAAAAGATTGTTAGTATCCAAAAGTTCAACAGCTTTAAGAAGGAATTTATCACTAATTTGGGTATGGATTCATATATAATACTTAGAATAAAGAGTTTCTACACATAGTAGAATGCCCCCCATACAAGTACATATCCTGGTAGTACGAAATTGGGATATAAGGTTGTGTATGGCCGATTGTCTTATGATTTTTTTATTATTGGGTCAATGGAAAAATTTATCATACAATAGGCCCCTAACCCTTCCAGTCCTTTTCTATTTTAACTATTTTACACAGATCTAATTCTTGTCGAGACAATGTAAACGAATATTAACACTGAGGATATCTCTCTCCCCCTCCAAATGTCTATCCTAATTTAATTATTTGCTCTCCTGTGCTGTGAATAGGAAAGTTCTGTATAAATACCATAACTAACGAGGATGAACGAAACTGTCGAGTTCTGAAAATTAGAATTTTTGAGCTTTTGATAGCATTTTTTGAATGTCAATAGAAATTTTAGATTTTGTTACAAATTTCCGATTTTCTAATGGCATTTTTAATTTTAACTTTGATAAAAAGTTCAGCGTTTAGAAAATGAACTCATACATGTGAACACACGCTCTACATAGATTTTTGTCAAAATTATATTGATATAGTGAATCAGTAAGTTAGCAAGATAGATATTTATTATGGGTAGTTAGTTTATCTTTATTGTATTTAGCTAAAAGTGAGATTCTCGTTAAGCCACCACATCATTATCTCTCTCTTGTCTCCTGGTGTCGCATATGTTCTGTGTTTCTCTTTATATTCTTTTCAACTGATAACAGATCAAGTTGCTGTTCAAGAGCCATTTAGGAGCCATTGAATCTGCATGTCTTTTCCTATGCATATCAGTCAACATAGTGACATAGCAATTGAGGTGAATAAAGACACATGTCCATCAAGTCCAAACCATCCCCTCCTTTAACCTACCTTACAGTTATCAGAGGAAAGCAAAGAACCCCAGCTGAAAAAAAAAAGGGGGGGGGTTCCTTCCTGAATCCAAACTGCAATCGGAAAGTATCCCTGAATCAACCAGAACTACGGTATATGTATTAATACCGTAATTATCAATATTATATAGTATCCCTGTACCAACCAGAACTACAGTATATGATTAATACCAGTATTATCAGTATCATATAGTTCCCTGTACCAACCAAAACTACAGTATATGTATTAATACCAGTAATTGTAAATATTATATAGTATCCCTGTACTTACCAGAACTACAGTAATGTATTAATACCAGTAATTTTTAATATTATATAGTATCACTGTACCAACCAGACTACAGTATATGTATTAATACCAGTAATTCTTAATATTATATAGTATCCCTGTACCAAACCAGAACTACCGTTATATGTATTAATACCAGTAATTCTTAATATTATAGGATCCCTGTAACAACCGAATGACAGTATATGTATTAATACCAGTAATTGTAAAAATTTTTAGTTTGAGAAAATTACGGTATCTAGCCCCATTAAAGCTATTCAATGAACTTGCCATTAACACATCTGCTGGAAGACAATCCACAGTTTCACCGTTCTCACTGTAAATAAACCTTTCCTAACCTGAAGATGAAACTTCTTTCTTCTAACCTTAAAGGATGTCCACGAGTCCTGGTATGACCTATGCTGAACAATGCACCAGAGAGTTTATTGTATGGCCCATTAATATTTGTATAGGTTATCATATCCCCACACCAAACGTTGCTTCTCGAATGTAAACAGCCCTAACTTGTCTAATCTGCATGCATAGTCAATCCCTCATTCCCTTATTTATTTTAGTCGCCCTTCTCTAAATGGTTCCATTTTCAAATGTCCCTTTTGATATGGGATTCCAAAACTGCACCGCTTATTCCAACATGAATGGATAAAGATATTCTCAAAGTCATTTCAGCACTAAATAATAAAAGAGGCACTCAGATAAAACGTGACTTAGAAACACTGCCAACATCCAATTTTGCTTTTCAGGTTTTGCCAAGTGGAGGAAGAAAAACACACAAGAGTATCATACAATGATTTTGATGATGATAAGTGAATTAATAACCATGCACTTATCTATCTATGTATAATTGTACATATACCATGAACATTATCTATCTTTATACAGTATATATCGTACTTATACCATGCACATTATCTATGTATATATTGTACATATACCATGCACATTATCTATCTTTATACAGTATATATCGTACTTATACCATGCACATTATCTATCTATGTATATATTGTACATATACCATGCACATTATCTATCTTTATACAGTATATATCGTACTTATACCATGAACATTATCTATCTATGTTTATATTGTACATATACCATGAACATTATCTATCTATGTTTATATTGTACATATACCATGAACATTATCTATCTATGTTTATATTGTACATATACCATGAACATTATCCATGTATATATTGTACATATACCATGAACATTATCTATCTATGTTTATATTGTACATATACCATGCACATTATATATCTATGTATATATTGTACATATACCATGAACATTTTCTATCTATGTATAATTGTACATATACCATGAACATTATATATCTATGTTTATATTGTACATATCCATGAACATTATCTATCTATTTTTATATTGTACATATACCTGACCATTATCTATCTACTGTATGTTTATATTGTTCATATACCATGAACATTATCTATGTATTATATGTACATATACCATGAACATTATCTATGCATATATTGTACATATACCATGAACATTATCTATCTATGTTTATATTGTACCTATACCATGCACATTATATATCTATGTATATATTGTACATATACCATGAACATTTTCTATCTATGTATATATTGTACATATACCATGAACATTATCTATCTATGTTTATATTGTACATATACCATGAACATTATCTATCTATGTTTATATTGTACATATACCATGAACATTATCTATCTACTGTATGTTTATATTGTTCATATACCATTAACATTATCTATGTATATATTGTACATATACCATGAACATTATCTATCTATGTATATATTGTACATATACCATGAACATTATCTATGTATATATTGTACATATACCATGAACATTATCTATCTATGTATATATTGTACATATACCATGAACATTATCTATCTATGTATATATTGTACATATACCATGAACATTATCTATCTATGTATATATTGTACATATACCATGAACATATCTATCTATATATATTGTATATAACCTGAACATTATCTATGTATATATTGTACATATACCATGAACATTATCTATCTATGTATATATTGTACATATCCCATGCATTATATATCTATGTATATATTGTACATATACCATGACATTTTCTATCTATGTATATATTGTACATATACCATGAACATTTCTATCTACTGTATGTTTTATTGTTCATATACCATGAACATTATCTATGTATATATTGTACATATACCATGAACATTATCTATCTATGTATATATTGTACATATACCATGAACATTATATGTATAAATTGTACATATACCATGAACATTATCTATCTATGTATATATTGTACATATACCATGAACATTATCTATGTATAAATTGTACATATACCATGAACATTATCTATCTATGTATAATTGTACATATACCATGAACATTATCTATGTATAAATTGTACATATACAGAACATTATCTATCTATGTATATATTGTACATATACCATGAACATTATCTTTTATGTATATATTGTACATACATATACCATGCACATTATATATCTATGTGTAATATTGTACATATACCATGAACATTATCTATCATGTATATTTGTACATATACCATACACATTATCTTCTATGTAGATATGTACATATACCATTAACATTATCTATGTATATATTGTACATATCCATGCACTTATCTATCTATGTATATATTGTACATATACCATGAACATTATCTATCTATTTATATATTGTACATTACCATGCACATTATATATCTATGTATATAGTCATATACCATGCCATTATATATCTATGTATATATTGTACATATACCATGAACATTATCTATCTATGTATATATTGTTCATATACCATGCACATTATCTATCTATGTAATTATTGTACATATACCATAACATTATATGTATATATTGTACATATACCATGAACATTATCTATCTATGTATATATTGTACAATACCATGAACATTATCTATCTATGTATATATTGTACATATACCATGCACACTATCAATGTATATATTGTACTATACCATGCACATTATCTATCTATGTATATATTGTACATAACCATAACATTATTTATGTATATATTGTACATATACCATGAACATTATCTATCTATGTATATATTGTACATATACCATGAACATTATCTATCTAGGTATATATTGTACATATACCATGCACACTATCAATGTATATATTGTACATTACCATGCACATTATCTATCTATGTATATATTGTACATACCATAAACATTATTATGTATATATTGTACATATACCATGAACATTATCTATCTATGTATATATTGTACATATATGAACTTATCTACTATGTATATATTGTACATATACCATGCACATGGTAAGAGTTAATCTATCTATATGAATTCATTTCTGGGTGTTACCAATATATAAGACATGCATATTTTGAATTCTAAATTCTTTTTCAATTGAACTTTCCAAGACACAAGCTCCAATAAAAATAAATAGTTACTTGTATTTTGAAAAATTGTCATCTTCCTTGTTCATGTACTTTTAAATAAGTACAACTCATCCCTTTTGTTCAATAACAATTAGTCTGTTGCCTTCCTGTTGAGCTCTACCCTTCTTTAGTGTCTTTGTGGGTGGGTCTGTGTTAATGTTCAACTGTTTTATATGTTACATACATCAGCGTAATTAGCAGTAATGTAAACTAACAAGCACTAGTGCAGTTCACTGAAAATGACAAACCCCAGATATGTTTAATTTTTTTCCCCCTTTGCTATGCTGGAAGAATGAGTTTCACAGCAGCTTAAGAAGTGAGGCAGCACTATGTGAAATTCAGCAGAGGGATTTTGGCAAGAAACTTCAATTCTCTTTATTCTTATAGACACCTGCTTCTTGGTAGAACCACACTGTCATTTGAGCTGAGTGCTGTTTTGTTTTATGTAACCAACGCGTTTTTAATCCCCCATTAAGAGATTTTGAAGATTTAGACCTGATGCACAAAAAAGGTATTGTAGAGTTTTTACTAGTAATAGGTTTGAATATGTTAAAGGAAAGGGGATTCAATTTAAATGTTACTATATTAAAAGACCAGTTGTTAGAGGATGCGTGTTGTAAGAGCATTTTAGCAATTTATGGTTTATATAAAGTTTTGGAAAATTCCATGAATTTAAAGATTCATTTTAAAGCAGCTTGATGGATTCTGTCTTCTATCTCAGTTCACGTAATGTGAAACATCAGAGTTATAGCTCTGGGTACTCACACGCACGGCAGATATGCCATTGATAGGGTCCGACTGATATCATTAATATACAGAATCCATTTATTAAAGATACAGTGTGCAGCAATTTTCTATCCACTCTTCCAAAACACACTTACTGTTATAGGTGGTGGGAGAAAATGATCCAATATGTTGTACTTTTCACCCTTAAACATAAATAGGTCTTCGTTAAACATAAGAAGTTAGTTAACATTGGATCAATGCCATCATCCAGTTATCATATTTACTCTTCTGGAATGTTTGCAAAGTGAAAGGATGAATGAATGTCGATACTATTCGCTGCCTGTCCTGTAAAGGGGAACCCATAGGACATCTCTTAATTTAGTTATGCTCAGTATCTAGCAAATATGGAACAGTATATTAAAATACATTGTGCTTTAATATAGTGTCAATCAATGTATTAATATTTTTTGCATGTCTTTCTTAGTGAATTATGGTTGTATGGAATAGATATTTTGCAGGAAAATACAACTTTTTTGTTATTATTTATAATGCACATAAGTTTAGGCAACTGATTGAAAATATGTTAAATAGTTCTCTCAGAGCTTTTTTTTAGGTTGTGTTGTGTTTTTTTTTTTTCTTTTTATGGGTAACTGAGAATAATTTGTTTAACGTTATCAAACTTAACGTTGTTAGACATCTGTGCTGTTTAGTAGGTCTCTTGGCTATAGCAGTGTATCTGCCCCTTCCAGTAACTATTTGTTCTCTTCCTTGTATGGTCAAATGGATTTCATCATAGTCTAAGTAAATGTAATGTTAGTTTTTAAAGGGTTTTCTACTTTAAAAATCATACAAAACCCAGCACAAACATTGTGTGTGTTTAGAGAGCTCATGTCAAATTAAACTGATTAAGTGAGGTGAGACGCATACATTATAGGAAGTCTAAGCCTGAATAGGTTATACCTTGTACTATATACACCATGGAATATGCATTCATTACAGTATTATGTGTTATTACACTACAAGGAATCACATCAAACTCCTCTCCAAGATGCCTATGAGTAAGAACGCGGCGCGTTCGATGCATCAGGCTTTTTAACTGCTTAGCTATTTTGTCCTTGAGACATGCTGCATATATGAATAAAGATGGCTATTTTAACCAATCCATCGGTGTACCCCGAATGATTTCTGTACCTGGATGGAGAGACGACTAAGCCTGAACATACTTACGTGACATGTTCAGTATCACAATAGGGGATCACACTGTTAATCAGTCATTGCAAATTAAGCTTAATGTTTGTTTGTCTGCAGCACAAGTTAACGATTTCTTACAGAAATTTGGCACTTGCCAGTTTCCTAATGTCATGTGACACACGCTGGTAAGTAGCAGGTCCTTGTGAATGGCTACAAAGAATTGGCTACTGGCTAAACAGAAGCTGTGATCATAATGCTCAAAGCAGAGAGAGAGCTGAAACTAGTTACTGTAAGTTCTGTGTAGTACTGTGGATGTTCTAGGTAATATCTGCTTTTTATATTGCCCTGGAACATTCCATCAAGTTGTACATCTGCTGAAAAGACATATAAGCCATAAATCCACAGGATATTAAAAATTCATTACTGAATATGGGCAAAAATATTAACCTATATCAAGATGTTGTCAGCTATAGAATTACGTATGTGAGCATTAGGAAGCAGCACGGACAATTGAACCGAACTGAGAGTAAAGTCATCTCACAAAATAAAAATAACACTAAATGTCCTAAGGCCTCACTGGGTTATTGAACAAATTCATTAGTTTGACAGGTGCTTTTTCAGTATAAATTGGCACTAAAGCTGGATACACAACCATTAGATGCTTCGTCCCAACTCCCTGCCAATGTTCTCAGTGACTAAGCATGCGCTCCATAGAGAACCACAAGATCGGCCGTGGTTTTTTGAACGTGTCTAATAGCCTATTCGGGCGATTTTGACGAACAAACGGTCGGACACTGGTTGCTGACAGACAAAAATCCTGCAATTGTTTAGGTCTGATTGACCAATAACTGAAAATTGCAGTGTACACAGCCCAAGGGGCTTAAGGTGAAAAGATGGCACTAAGGAAATTTACTGACTGTTCAAGTCTAACACACTGTTGGGAAAGTTTATACATAGAATATTTTCGTACGATATATACTGTATAAAGATAGATAATGTTCATGGTATATGTATAATATATACATAGATAGATAATGTTCATGGTATATGTACAATATATACATAGATAGATAATGTTCATGGTATACGGTATGTACAAAATATACATAGAAAGATAATGTTCATGGTATATGTACAATATATACATAGATATATAATGTGAAACCTACTGTATTTGCCAAAAAAAATTTCAAAGACCTCTGAACTCTTGACCATTGAAAGTCTATGGTACACAGCTATGACTAGTGCCCCAGTTACACCACTACCTTTACATTTATTTATTTAATATAAATAATATAATTTTTGGGTTGGTTACCAGGTTTAACAACAAAATGTATATATATATCCTCCAAACCAGGGGTACTCTCAGGGTTCGGAGGAGATATGTAACATTGTTCCGGTTCGGCACCCTGGTGTTTCAAACAAGGAGGCGGTGCACTCATGGGGTCTTTATTATGTGCAAAAAAACTGGGCAACATTTCGGTCCTGATCTAGGACCTTTATCAAGTCTGAATACAAGTGCTACTTATACATATATCAATTAATAAACCCCACCCACCAAATACAGGACCTCCTGATATATGTATAAGTAGAACTTGTATTCAGATACTATCTTGTCAGGACTGAAACGTTGCCCAGTTTTATTGCACATAATAAAAGTTTGCATATAAGACCTCATGAGTGCACCTGATCTTTTGAATATAGGACTGTATGTAAATCCTTAGATAGCACCAGGGGCATTGGAAGGTTGTAGTGGAGTGTGCCACTTCAGTGGTGTTGGTGTTGCTAGCCTGAAGACATCACGTCGCATCAGCATCAGCCTTGTTGAGGCCTTCGGCCGCAGGGGTACTTTTCATGGTCAGTAGCCTCAGCAGAGCTGGTGTCACTGGATGGAAGACAGAAGTCGCCGCCCAAGGGCTCTTTAAAGAGCCGACGGGGGTCCCGGTTTGAGCTGCGGGACCCCCAACAAAGACACTTATCAGTGCCACAAGAGATCTTCCAAGGGCCGGGCAGGGGGGTCCCATTTCGAGCTGTGGGACCCCTTAAGCCCCAAATGGCCCTTGTCATTGCCGCAAAGGCACTTATAAGTGCCGGGGAGGGGGGTCCCAGTTCGAGCTGTGGGACCCCTTAAGCGCCAAAGGGCCCTTGTCAGGGCCACAAGGGCACTTCTTAGTGCCAGAAAGTCACTTATAAGTGCCGGGGAGGGGGGTCCTGGTTCGAGCTGCGGGACCCCTTAAGCCCCAAAGGGCCCTTGTCAGGGCCACAAAGGTCCTTGTAAGGACCCAGGAGGGGGTCCCAGTTTTGAGCTGTGGGATCCCCAAACATCCAGGCAGATTGCCGGCTGTTCCCCGAGCACAGGCGTGATCTACCAGGTCCCAGTGGCCTGTAAGGTAAGTTTACCCTGCCATATTTCGGAAAATTCATTTGAACTTTCCGAACTATTTACCCCCCACTATTTACTTTCGAAAGTTCGCGGCCATCTCACCCTCACAAGGTCTAAACTTTTAAACCTGCTCCTAAATATACTTACCAGCTCTCATTCCCTCGACTGCCTTCTGCCTGTCTTCCGTGTACAGAAGCAGCAGAAGGGGCAGGACCAGACTGGCAGCCACGTCTGTGATTGGCTGAGACATCAGTAAGGACACCAAGATTTAAACAGCAATCGCCCCCCACTTTCCCCACTATGTATGATGCTCTGCATTTTGGTATGTTCCATTATCCCAATGCATTTGTGAGTGATTTTCGTATGTGTGTTTTCTTTTTCAATATAGAATGGAAAAATGGATAAGCAGCGTTAAATGCAACGGTCTAGGGGTTCCAGGTCAGTGAACAATCAGAGGATGCCTATTAAAAACTGCTAGACTGAGTCAGCAGTAATGAACTTTAACCCTTTCAGTGCCATCTAAATTTTTCATTGGTGTCAGAGGAATTTTTAGGAATTGGCCTCAATCGGTTTAGCCAAATTTTACAATATGAAACCTCCCAGTGTATTTAAACAAGAATTTTTTTAAAAAAATGTGAGAATTGTATAGTTTTTTTGGTAAATTTGGAAAAAAAAAATGGCATTGATTTTTTACAGCTTTATTTTTATCATTTAAGTTTATGCACAAAGTGTTTACTGAAAGCCCTGGTTCTTCTGAGTATAACTATACCAGATATTTTTAAGTATCCCACTGTTCCTGTCCAGGAGACTTCTTCACCTACATAATTGTGCAATTTTTTCATACATACATGCAGATTAGGAGATGTGAAAAATTAAAGAAAAAGACCCACATGACAAGCAACCCCCCCCCCTCACTAAATATCAAACTTTCAAATGTTCTTAATCAAGCATTATGCCACATGCACGAGTGTACATCAGCTGTAGCCAGCGAAAAGTCCCAAATAGACCCAGGGCCTAACTTTAGGGCTTTGCTCTAAGGGCAATTATTTATTTGTTTAGGCTAAATACTCCCTTTCCTTGGAAATAACCTTTGAAACTATACATTTTTGGAAAACACTCCCCTTCATCTACACATTCACATTCTTTCATTCATACAAGCAAATTTCCAGATGCAATTCTTTATAGAAATGTTCAAATTTAGAAGATTGTCTAAAGGAAAAAAAAGGAAAGAAAGTTCAGACTTTGAAATCTTGACCAAACCTGCAGATCAAATTAAATTTCCCACTTAATATTGCTTGGCTACTGAATAAAATGTTACACTCCTTGCATCAGTGCTCACAGAGATATGGCCAGCAAATAGTCTGAATCCATAAATTTAGGGCTGTGACCTAAGTGCATATTTGCATTTTTTCAAACTAAACAACACCTTACCTGCAAAACATTCTCCACTAAATATTAATCTTCCACATGTCCTGAATGAAAAGGTATGCCACACGTGTGGGCTTGCACACAGTCACAGCCCTCAGCTAACTCCAAATTGGACCAATGCATAAGTGCTAAGGAGTCAACACATACATTTAGGAAGTGCATACCCGTATATACTTGAGTATAAACCGTTCCGAATATAAACTGAGGTACTTAATTTTAACTGATAAACTGGGAAAACTGCTTGACTCGAGTATAAACCGAGTTTTGACTTTCTCCCATAGGCAGTCCCATAGATAGTTCCATAGAAAGTCCCATACACAGCCCCAGAAAGTCCCATACACAGCCCCATAGAAAGTCCAATACACAGCCCCATAGAAATTCCCATACACAGCCCCATAGAAAGTCCCATACACAGCCCCATAGAAAGTCCAATACACAGCCCCATAGAAAGTCCCATACACAGCCCCATAGAAAGTCCCATATAGAAAGTCCCATACACAGCCCCATAGAAAGTACCATACACAGATGTGCCCTGCATACCTTTTTGTGCAGTCTGAACACTATAAGATCATGTTTTACCATTTGCCTTGCAGTCTGGGCTGATCTGTGTGAGCAGGACAACAATTACATAACCCACTGAAATCAAGAGGATTCTCTGTGTTACAGGGTACAGCTTTTGTTTTCCCAGGGCTATGTGATTTTGTCCAGCAGTATTCAGATCAGCACAGACCTGAGTATAAACCAAGGGGAGACTTTCAAGATGATTTTAAAGGTAAAAAAAAATCGGTTTATACTCGCATATACGGTAATTGCATTTACTGAGCCCAAACACCCCCTTACCTGGAAATCAAACACAAAAGCTATATATTGTTATAATCTACACACTTTTAGATACATAAAGGTGCCATTCTTTTGCACATATGTGCAGAATTTGAGCTGCAGTTTCTTACTTGTAGGAGATTTTCTGAAAGAATTTCGAAAAAAGATTATTCCAATGTAGAAATCTTGCCCGAAACAACATGTAAAAAAACATGACTAACCAGAAAGGGAAAGTTTAAGTATAAACTTTGAATTTGGCTTGAAAGACTGCATTTTGGAAGGGAATTTGTGTGTTGCTGCAGATTTTAAAACTCAATAATGTCAATGAAGAGGACATTGTTGTTGTTTTTTTACTTACCCTTTGAATATGTCACATGTATTAAAGGTAGGTCAGTTGGTGTGTGTGTATTCATATCAGGTTGTGGGATAAAATACTAACTTTTTTGATGATTGGTCAAAATGAGTTTTTTTTACTTTAGTTACCCTTTACGTATTGCTGCCATAGTAATGGATAAGTAGATCAGTAGGTGTGTGTACCCGTGTCGGGTTGAGAGTTAAAAAAAAAAAACTTTTTTGATGATTGGTCAAAATTAGTTTTTTTGACTTTAGTTACCCTTTAAGTATGGCTGCAAAAGTAATGGAGGAGTAGCTCAGTAGCTGTGTATACCTGTATCACGTTGGGGGTTAAAAAAACAAAGTTTTTTGATTATTGATCAAAATTTGCTTTTTTGACTTTAGTTACCTTTTAAAATATGGCTTCCACAGTAATGGATAAGTAGATCAGTAGGTGTGTGTACCTGGGTCTGGTTGAGGGGTATGTCTTTTTTGTGTTTACAACCATAAAACTATTTTTTATTGAGGATAAATCTAAATTAGTTTTTTTACTTTAGTTACCCTTTAAGTATGGCTGCCACTGTAATGGATAAGTAGATCCGTAGGTGTGTGTACCTGGGTCTGGTTGAGGGGGTATGTCTTTTTTGTGTTTACAACCATAAAACTATATTTTATTGAGGATAAATCTAAATTAGTTTTTTTGACTTTAGTTACCCTTTAAATATGGCTGCTACCGTAATGCATAAGTAGATCAGTAGGTGTGTGTACCTGGGTCTGGTTGAGGTGGTATGTCTTTTTTGTATTTACAACCATAAAGCTATCTTTTATTGAGAATAAATCTAAATTAGTTTTTTTTTTACTTTAGTTACCCTTTAAGTATGGCTGCCACAGTAATGGATAAGTAGATTAGTAGGTGTGTGTACCTGGGTCTGGTTGAGGGGGTATGTCTTTTTTGTGTTTATTACCATAAAACTATCTTTTATTGAGGATAAATCTAAATTAGTTTTTTTGACTTTAGTTACCCTTTAAATATGGCTTCCATAGGAATGGAAAGGTAGGTCAGTAGGTGGATGTACCTGGGTCTGTGTGGGGGGTTGGGGGTATCACCATTTGTATTTATGACCATGAAAAAAACTGTTTTGAAATATCCACATTTGAGGATTGTTACCATTATAGTCTATGGGAAAAAATGTCCAGAAATTCGCCGATAACGCCGTAACGCTTCCGTGGATTCCTTAGCTAGAAGATAGCACACTTCTCCTATATGCCCCGCACGTTTGTACCAAATTTCATGTCTCAAAAACTGTGGGAGGAGATACAGTACAAAAAAGCGGAAGAAGAAAACGGAAGAAGAAAAAGAAGAAGAAATAGAAAGGACAGTAATTTGGCTTTTTCAAGCCAAATTAAATATCAATCTCCCACATGTCCTGAATCAAAGCTATTTTAACACCCACTAACCCCAAAGGGGACCAACACATAAGTTCAATTATAGGACAAAATACACCAGCTCAGTCATTTGAATATCTTTCAGTATTTCAAACTGATCTTTGAAACTCAGAAATATCCCCCAAAAGCTATATATGTTTAGAACCAACGCCAGAATTCCGGGCTCAGTAAAAGTATTTGTTGAAATGTCCAATTTTAGTAAATTTCCTGGAAAAAAAGACAGTTCAGATCTTCTATGTGTCCCAAATAAAATGATGCCCCACTACTTACATCAGTACAAAACAGTACATTTTTACATTTGGCAAAGAACATTGTGTCACGGCGGTTCTCCTTGAAATCGGTGGCCTTCCAATCTATGGTGTAATTTACCAAATACCCAAGAACAGAAAACACTACTTGGAGGCCACCACTTGTGTCACTTGTTGTGCTTTTATTGGTAGGGGACGAAGTTTGTTTGTGTCAATTTTTTTGTTTCACTTCCAATTCTTTTTACAGGCACAGATCAATATTTAAGTGATAACAACTGATCACCTAATATTAATCAGTGCACCCACTAGCAAAGACTTAGAAAAAAAGTACATTTGTTAATGGATTATCTTCAATAAAACCTGCAGGAGCCAGAACAGAAGGTAAGATACTTACCTGATCGCTCGCTTCTCTGCCACGTCCTCTGACAGGTCCCAACAGCGATTGGGTTTGTTACCTTCCCTCCTGGCTCCTGCAGGTTTCATTGAGGTAAGACACAGCTCCTTTACCTCCTGTTCTTCAATAAAACTGAATACCAAAATTTTTTTTTACCAGTGGAGATACCCTTTAATGATTTCCTCAAATACAACAAAATTTCTACATCTTCAACCCCGTACCCTAGTCTCATACTGGGCTAATTGAAATTTCATGAACAATATTAACTTGAGTACATGTCCAGCAACCTAAAAATGCTACAATAGCTCCCTCTTTTGTTCATGCTCCAAAGGATTTTTTACTTTTTAATTGATCTGCAACTACTTGGGATTTTGCAATTATTTGTTAGGCTATTTTAAGCACATTAGAGAAATGTTCATACAGTAAATGTTTCCAACCATTGATTAAATGATTTCACCTGCATTTTGCAAGTGTGGATCAGTTAAAGGTCTTCTGCTTTAAAATGTTTTATAAAATACACTTTAATGAACACCTGAGGAAGGGGCCTACAGTCACAAAAACTTTTGTGTTTGTGGTTTTCAAAATGAATATGTTAATTTACTTTAAGTGTGCCACTTCTCATTTCATATATGGATAATTTGCTGTCATTTGGTAGAAGGCAGAGAAGTCTGCACTTTCGAGACACTGTCAAGTTTCCATAGCTCAATGTGTATTTTATAGGCAAGTGCTGCTTTTCCCTATTAAAGTCTTTAGGTTTTAAAGTCCATTTCTCAGGGGGGTAGGAAATCCTATTCCTAACTCCCCAGGTGGGCACTGCAGTGCACTGATATGACTATCGCTTACAGAACAGCAAGCGTGAACTCTGAGCCCTTGCCTTGTGCACGTGGGCACTCAGGGAGGTAGGTATAAGATTTCCTAACTAAATATAAACCCTAAACGTGGCTTTAACATCCAAACATCTATATTTCCACAAAAGTTGCCCTTAAAGATGCCCTTTTTGGGTCTCATTATGTACCTTAAAAAGTAGGGATGATTTGGGGGATTATAGACCTTTTAATTTAAAGGGATGTCCCTTCATGTTTCGTTCACCCTGTGTAAATAAAGATCAACTGCTAATTGGCTGTAATGTAATCTAACATATTTGTGAAGTTTTTTGAAATTTCGTTGCAAATGTCCAGAGAAAACAAACCACAGTTTACATAAACAATTTCTGCATTTCTCTTATCAGCTCTGCTGCTTAAATCTGTACCCATCACAAATCGTGGAAAGGGGCCAAAAACGGCACAGTGCATATAAGGTGAGGCAGCGGCTTTAACAAGTATCTATAAAGTCAGGACTGGACTGTTGGGGCTGTTGGGGCTCAATAAATCCAAAACCAGTCTGTAGCTGGCTCTCTGGTTTTGCATTTAGCTAGTGGAATGCTGTTAAAGCTTCTTAAAAGGTGAGGTATTTCCTAATGAGCTATGGAAATAACTCTGTTCCTTAATTGCAAATGAACACGGTAGAGATCTAATGACTTGGGCTCGATACACACCATACAATATTTTTGGTCGAACAGATGATTGGACCTGTTGGTAAATAATGGACGATTGTGCGGTTCCCTATGGTGGAACTGTTGGCTGTGGCCGCTACTGCATAGTCCCTCTGTGTGTACCCAGCTTTATACTATCCTTATCTTATTTCATTTCTTAGTGACACCCCTAAGGGGCATATCCATCCCCCAAACAAACTTTCTTATTTGGACTTGCCCCCCAAAACCTCGACCCTGCAAGGTTAAAACTTATCAAATCTGGGTGGACATACCCTTTAAGGGGTAATATTTAAGGGTATGCAGATGTAATGCAATCTGTGAGAGACTGCTATGACAGGAAAAAGCTTTAAAGTTAGGATAAAGACATAAGGTAAAAAAAAAGGGTGTACATGACCTTTAATATTGTGTCTTTAGCAAACACTAAAGGCTATACTTTTAATTACTAACTATAATTCATTTATGAATAGATTAAGGTGTACTGATCAAAGGGCAGACCCCAAGGAGCACCACTAACAACCATGGTTCATCTAGACAATGTTCCATTTCTGTTCACTATTAATCAACCTGTTCTCCATATAATTACAAACAGAAGGGCCAAGATCATTGTTCCTTAAGCTTCGAGCACAGGTACAATATTAGCAACGACCCACGACCCCCGAGTGTGTTCATGCATGCGGCAAATGGCTGTTTTGGCACATATTTGCACGTGTGAATGTGTTCGGTTGGGGGTCATTTGTCAATCGGCCACGGCACATCAATGAATGACCCCCAACCGAACACATACACATGTGCAGCTATCGGCCGAAACGGCCATTCGGTGCATGTGTGAGTTCATGGTCGTGGGTCGCTGCTATGACAATTATACTCACCTCCCCCTCACTCCTCCATAGCTGCTTACTACACAGGGTGAGGACCTAAATCGCTAAGTCCTCATCTCTGGATACTTTCCCTAACTACTGCAGTAATTACTGAAAGTCTCCATTGGCGCTTTGCTCCTCCTCTCTTCCACTGTCAGTGACAGACTGTGATGCAGCCAATGGGAAGACAACACTCTGCAATGAGGCGTGTTTTCCCTTTGGCTGCACTTGCACTGACTGTGGGGATGAAGCAGATCGCCGATGGAGGCTTTAAATAATTATTGCAGGAGTTAAGGATTGTACCCAGGGTGAGGACTTAGAGATTTAGGCCCTCACCCTGGGTACCAAGCAGCTATGGATCAGGGAGTAGGTAAGTATAATTGTCCTTAACAAAATTAAATTAAATAATTTCCCCACATCACATGACTGGTAAAGCATATTGCAGTACGTAACTAGCAATAGTTGGCTTCGATGTCTACTGAAATGAACTGGCACCTTATGCAAGGGTGGCTTTCCTGAAACGAACAGTGTTTCTGACATTGTCTGAATGAACACACACAAACGTGGTTGCACAAAAGCAGATTTATGATTTGGATTGTGTTGGATTGCTGCCTTATCTTAAAGTAACTGTAATTAGCTTTGTTTCATCCTACTTATTAAAATGGATGATCCAGCCCAATGTCATGCTGGAGCAGTAACTTAATATGATTTCTCTGCATTGTTGACCTTTGTAGACTTTATTCTATTAAATGACTTTTCAGTTGCAATAAATATGATTCCTATTCTCATTCTGCCTCTATCATCACTGCAACCTGAAATTGATTATACCATGTTTCTCTATTTTCATATGCTATAACTATGTTCTTTTCAGTGGCCCAATTACCTTTATCTCTTGACCAAGGGTAATGAGTAAATTCCATTTTGTGAAACCCATTCTCGATTCTTGTGTATATCTTTGCTGCAATATGGTGGATCAAGAAATGACCCCCTACCAAATGCATTTACACGTGCTGCTATCGTCGGAAATGGCCATTCGTTGCGCCATTGTGAAGTATGATCGACAATCGGGGGGTCTGTCACCAAATCGGATATCTATATAAAGCTTAGAGTGTATGCATACTAAATTGTGTCATCTCTTTGTGTCATCTTAATCTATAAATAATAAGTAGCACTTACTCTGAGGTGTGTGTGTTGCTGCATGCTTTCAATGCTTCTTTTGCTTAGGCTCTGGCCACAGACCTGACTATTTTCCCCCATGCCAATTGTCAATACTGCATACAGTATACAGCACACCAACTGTCAAACCATTCCAGCTACAGCAAAACTGCTTACAGAAATGCTGAATTGTCAGATGTTTCAGATTGGATATCTAAAGAAATAGGGGACAGACCAACAAAAAAAGTTATATATATAGTATATATAGTTATAGTTGGGATGAATTATAGTTTCCACTAATGGGCAATTAAAAAAATTAATTTGCCAGTGCACAGATCCTTTAAGGCTGCAGAAAAAAATCTATTCAACAAAATTTAAATATATATAATTAAATGTGAATTCTACTATTTTTTTTTTTTTAAAAAAGAGTTATTCAGAAACAATATTTTGGGGCTGTATCTATAAAATATATACAGGGAGATTCAATAAAAGTTCTTATCGTTTAAAATGGTGCTAATTTTGTCCCAACTAATCAAATCTTATTTAACATTTGAAAGCTAACATCTGATTGGTTGGGGCAAAATTAGCACCATTTTAAACTGTAAGAACTTTTATTGAATAACCCTGATAGATTTTACTATTGTTTCTGCTTCCACGGCTGGGTACCCTAATGTTTTCCAGGCCCTAATCAGATGCCTAGGTTACCTTGTAGATTACTCAGCTACTGTACATGCAAACATGTAAACATTTACACACATACACAAATATACCCACAGGGTAATGCTTTCCAGATGAAACTGAAAAATGTGTGTTCTCAAGGGCAAATTCAAAACTGACAGGGAGTGGGACAAAAAGATTTGTTAATCCAAAAGTTCAACAGCTTTAAGAAGGAATTTATCATAATTTGGGCTATGGATTCATATATAATTACTTAGAATAAAAGAGTTTCTACACATATGTAGAATGCCCCCCATACATGTACATATCCTGGTAGTACGAAATTGGGATATAAGGTTTGTGTATGGCCGATTGTCTTATGATTTTTTTATTATTGGGTCAATGGAAAAAATTTATCATACAATAGGCCCCTTAACCCTTCCAGTCCTTTTCTATTTTAACTATTTTACACAGATCTAATTCTTGTCGAGACACATGTAAACGAATTAACACTGAGGATATCTCTCTCCCCCTCCAAATGTCTATCCTAATTTAATTATTTTGCTCTCCTGTGCTGTGAATAGGAAAGTTCTGTATAAATACCACTAACTAACGAGGATGAACGAAACTGTCGAGTTCTGAAAATTAGAATTTTTTTGAGCTTTTGATAGCATTTTTTGAATGTTCAATAGAAATTTTAGATTTTTTGTTACAAATTTCCGATTTTCTAATGGCATTTTTAATTTTAGACTTTTTGATAAAAAGTTCAGCGTTTAGAAAATGAACTCATACATGTGAACACACGCTCTTACATAGATTTTTTGCAAAATTATATTGATATAGTGAATCAGTAAGTTAGCAAGCATAGATTTTATTATGGGTCATGTTTAGTTTATCATTTATTGTCATTTAGCTAAAAGTGAATTCTCGTTAAGCCACCAATCATTTATCTCTGCTTCTGTCTCCTGGTTGTCGCATATGTTCTGTGTTTCTCTTTATATTCTTTTCAACTGATAAACAGATCAAGTTGCTGTTCAAGAGCCATTTAGGAGCCATTGAATCTGCATGTCTTTCCTATGCATTATCAGTCAACATAGTGACATAGCAATTGAGGTTGAATAAAGACACATGTCCATCAAGTCCAACCTATTCACCCTCCTTTTAACCCTACCTTACAGTTAATCCAGAGGAAAGCAAAGAAACCCCAGCTGAAAAAAAAAAGGGGGGGGGTTCCTTCCTGAATCCAAACTGCAATCGGAAAGTATCCCTGAATCAACCAGAACTACGGTATATGTATTAATACCAGTAATTCTCAATATTATATAGTATCCCTGTACCAACCAGAACTACAGTATATGTATTAATACCAGTAATTATCAGTATCATATAGTATCCCTGTACCAACCAAAACTACAGTATATGTATTAATACCAGTAATTGTAAATATTATATAGTATCCCTGTACTTACCAGAACTACAGTATATGTATTAATACCAGTAATTCTTAATATTATATAGTATCCCTGTACCAACCAGAACTACAGTATATGTATTAATACCAGTAATTCTTAATATTATATAGTATCCCTGTACCAACCAGAACTACCGTATATGTATTAATACCAGTAATTCTTAATATTATATAGGATCCCTGTAACAACCAGAACTACAGTATATGTATTAATACCAGTAATTGTAAATATTTTTTAGTTTGAGAAAATTACGGTATCTAGCCCACTCTTAAAGCTATTCAATGAACTTGCCATTAACACATCTGCTGGAAGACAATTCCACAGTTTCACCGTTCTCACTGTAAATAAACCTTTCCTAACCTGAAGATGAAACTTCTTTTCTTCTAACCTTAAAGGATGTCCACGAGTCCTCGGATATGACCTATTCGTGAACAATGCACCAGAGAGTTTATTGTATGGCCCATTAATATATTTGTATAAGGTTATCATATCCCCACACAAACGTTGCTTCTCGAATGTAAACAGCCCTAACTTGTCTAATCTGCCTGCATAGTCAATCCCCTCCATTCCCTTATTTATTTTAGTCGCCCTTCTCTAAACTGGTTCCATTTTCAAGATGTCCCTTTTGTATATGGGATTCCAAAACTGCACCGCATATTCCAACATGAATGGATAAAGATATTCTCAAAGTCATTTCAGCACTAAATAATAAAAGAGGCACTCAGATAAAACGTGACTTAGAAACACTGCCAACATCCAATTTTTGCTTTTCAGGTTTTGCCAAGTGGAAGAAAAACACAACTAGTATCATACAATGATTTTATGATGATGATAAGTGAACATCCTTGACATTTCCTTCCTTTTTTCTCTTACGGCAATGTCACTATTTACCAATGTCCTCAGGGTGCCCCAAAAGCCTTACTACTGGAAACTGTAAATGATGGTCCTGCAATGATGAATATTTTGGAAGTCTGATAGGGAAATACATAGCGCATGTCCCTTGGATATGTGGAATAAAATTTGGGCTTGTTCAGTGTAATCCCATTAGGAATCCCCCCCTTGAAAATACTGCGCTTGACCCATGGGTAGATTAAAAATAAAGATTGTGCCTGTACATATCATTTTTTTCCTTAACTGCTTGATGAAATAAGGGAATACCCTTACAAAGCAATATCACTCCTTGAGTAGAGATGGACTAGAACTTAAACCCGAGTTCGAGCCGAACTATTCTAGTTCGAACGGACCCGGACTTCTCAAACTATCCCGGACACGGTTTTTGATATTTTCCGGACATTCGATAATTATCGAATGTTCAAACATTCGAGACATGCGAATATGCAAGTAAAATGTCTATTATACCAATACACGAGTAAATATTGAATTATCGAATATGCAAGTAAAATGTCTATTATACCAATACGCGAGTATATATCGAATTCTCGAATCCGCAAGTAAAATGTCTATTATACCAATACACGAGTAAATATTGAATTATCGAATCTGCAAGTAAAATGTCTATTATACCTATACCCAAGTAAATATTGAATATCGAATCCGCAAGTAAAATGTCTATTATATCTATACGCAAGTAAATATGTAAATATCGAATGTGCGAGTAAAATGTCTATTATACCTATACGTGAGTAAATATCGAATTCTCGAATCCGCGAGTCGTTCATGGGATAATGTTCGAACGCGAGAGCTTGAAAGTGCGTGAGAGTAAAATCGAGTTTTCGAAAGTCCTGAATATTCAAATGTGTTCCCCAGACCATTTCCCAGGTCCCACAGCTATTTACATTAAGTTATCATTGATATTTTAATTGCATTTTATTTGAACTTTTTGAACTATTTGACTCCCATTAATTTTAATGGGTCCGTTTTCGAACTTTCGAACTTTCTATATAGTTCGAAAGTTTGAAAACGGACCAAACGTTTGAAAGTTCGGCCATCTCTATCCTTGAGCCATCTGACTGACTAACCATAATTGTGAACACATTTATTGTTTAGTGTAGTTTTTTTGTAAGAACTAACAGAAACATGAACTCTCTCAACTCAAATCAGAAGTATTGTAGAGGGATAATCTGTAATTCTGAAGGTTTCTACATCAAACTCCCTGCTTCTAGGTGAATTCTAATTCGCTTTTCTTACTGCTCAGGTTGGGCAGAAAGAGGTCAGCCAGTGGGGACATAACTGATTTGTTAGTAGTTAGAGATAGAGATGGTCGAACTATTAAAAGTTCGGTCCGTTTTCGAACTTTCGAACTATTTCGAAAGTTCGAAAGTTCGAAAGTTCGAAAACGGACCCATTAAAGTCTATGGGAGGCAAATAGTTCGAAAAGTTCGAGTCAAATACAACTAAAATATTAATGGTAACTTAATGTAAATGGCTGTGGGACCTGGGAAATGGTCTGGGGAACATGTTCCAATATCCAGGACTTTCGTAAAATCTATTATACTCTCACGCCCGCTACTTTCGCACTCTCGTGTTCGAACGTTCAAGGTAACATGGACATTTTACTCGCGGATTCGATACTCGCGTATAGGTTCTAATGGACACTTTACTTGTAGATTCGATGTTCGCGCCTAGATACCATGTACATTTTACTCGCGGATTCGATGCTCACGTATAGCTTTAATGGACACTTTACTTCCGGATTCGTGTTCGCGTCTAGATACCATGTACATTTTACTCGCGGATTCGATGCTCACGTATAGGCTTTAATGGCCACTTTACTCACGGATTCGATGTTCGCTCTAGATACCATGTACATTTACTCGCGGATTCGAGCTCGCGTATAGGTTTAATGGAAACTTTACTCGCAGATTCGATGTTCGCGCCTAGATAAGACCCACTGCATTGGACAACATTATTCAGAGCCGGCAGGCTTGGCCCCTCCAGACAGACCCCATACCCCATTGGCTTCTCTTCCTCAGAGTATGCCTCGTGCAAGGGAAAGCGGGGAAGGAATACGGTTGTAGGAACAGCACCATTGAGTAGCAGTAGATTCACTTTAGTTTGACAACATTATTGCGCCAGGCAGGCTTGGCCCCTCCGGACAGATCCCATACCCCTTTGGCTTCTCTCCCTAGTGTATGCTTGTGCAAGGGAAAGCTGGGAAGGAGATAGGACGTTGGGTCTCAAGATGCATAATACAGGGGTGTTAACTACAAGAGCTAAACCACCATGGTGAAATCCACACACAGAAAGCTCAAAAAGCACAACATCTCCTACACACTGTCAGGTCTCCACTAATAAACTCCAACACACTGACTAAATGGCACTGGTCACATTGCCTTTATACCCAGGGGGCTGGCAATGCTCAAATTAGATGCCATTTGGTGATTTTAGACATGTGGGCACTTTTTTTTTATAAATTCGATGATTTTCGAATGTTCGACCGTTCGAACGGTCGAACATTCGAAAATCATCGAAAGTCCGGGAAATATCGAAAGTCCGCGTCCGGGATAGTTCAAGAAGTCCGGGTCCGTCCGGAACTCGAAAGTTCGGCTCGAACTCGGGTTTATCGAGTTCTATGCCATCCCTAGTTAGAAACTCACTGTTAGAAAATACAACTAAGACGATTCATATTTAAGCTTTGATTTTCTTCTAAATCATTCATTTGTTACGAGAGGTCTGTTTTCCTGCAGGATAACAGGCCCCTATGCATTCCTAATCAGAACGTGATACAATGTGATTGCATTATAATCACTGTTGCCAGTCAATCACAGCCTTTCTAGTTTTTTGCCTGACATTTATTTAAATGTTTGTTCCTTTGGCTGGACTATGAATGTGTGTACCTAGAAGTTCAGGTTTGCATAGTAAGTCTTTGCATACAATCCAATGCTTCCATTTTTTAGATTCAAAATCTGTTCAAAGGATTGGGACTGAGAATAAAGCATCTTAGATATGGAAAGCAGTTCTCCGCATTCGCTTCGAATAATAATTAGGGCAACAGACAGTCTGTATGGAGGCATCGCAGCAAACTCCGTTTTAGAGGTCAAAATCTGTAAATTCTTTTTTTTACAGCAATATCAAAAGCAGGTACAGAGACACATCTGTGGACATAAATCACCTTTCTATAATCACAGGCAAAAAAAAGTTCCTGGTCCCTGGTGACATTAGGAATCAAATAGCAGTTCAGGTCAATAAAGGTGACCACAAAAATTTAGACATTGCAGATTTATTTCCCCTCCTGCTTATACATATAAACATTATTGTACTGCCTATATGTGACCTTTCATTGCAAAGTCTAAGCATAAACATGGAAAGGAAACACTTTACTACAGTTTTATTGCATCTACTACATATGGAAATCCATTTACAATACATATTATAATGGCCAATACTGACTCCCAAGCAGCAAGAAACACAATATGTATTCTATTCAATCAGCGCACAGACTGTATCTACTTGTTTGTTGAGACACAGTAAATTATTTATTTATATATTGGCTTTGCTGCATGAGCGAATTCAAGCATTACATATGAGAGGAAAGGTTTGTACTGTATATTCCACTGAATGCACTAATATTCCAAAAGCAACTCCATATGCACACATCTCCAACTGGAATAAAGCAATTTCACCAACTATAATTTCTCTGATTCAAAACATTTTTTCGTGTTTTTTTCTGATTTACTCTTTGAAAAGTATCTGTGGTATTCAATTAGATCAACTTGAAGTTTAGTTCTTGAAGACGTTTCGCTAGCTTTCTCAATTCGGAATGAATCTGTGGCAATCATGTACCTTGGAAAATCCCATAGCATATCACAGCCAGGTGTTTAAGGGCGTGATTGTAGATTGGCTAAGAGTGTTATAGGAACGCCCAGGGTAAGGTGTCAAAACAGCATTGTACATGGCGACAGTTGGTGTCAAACCCCCCCATCTCTATTAAGCTTGGTTTCTTATTTTCACATAAATGGCCTCCTTGACGCCTCTCTTGAACCAGTCCTTTGCCAATATTTTAACATTACAATTTTCAAGGTGTGTCCTTTATCCTTAAATGCAGGTACACGGCTAAGTCCTGACCCGAGGAATTGGCTCTTTTGTCTTGGTCATACGTTGATGCAGTTGCTGTTTGGGCTCACCCATGTACAAATCAGAGCATTCTTCACTGCACTGCACTGCGTATATGATGTTGCTTTTTTTGTGTTCGGTATTGGGACTTTCGATGTACACTTGCTGCCTCAGTGTGTTGTTTGGTTTAAGCAGACAGGGATACAGTGTTTTTTTAATTATGTACCCTTTCCAGGGTACATAATTGCCACAGATTCTTGTACAAGTCATTCTGAATTGAGAAAGCCAGTCGATGACTAGCGAAACGTCTTCAAGTCCAGTTGATCTAATTGAATACACAGATATACCATGACCTGGATGAATGAGAACCTTCACAAGCACTCTTTGAAAAGGTTTTTCAGGTTATATTCTCTCTACTCCCTGTCCCTGGATGGAGAAAACTAAAGTTGCATCCACAAACATGAACTGGTGCATAATTCAACAGTTTAAATGTAAAAAAACCCAACAAAATGGGTTTACATACATTAGAGGCACCCAGGACTGTACTTTAACCTTCCTTTGATGCCTCCAAATGTTTTGGCAGTCCTTTAAAGTAAATCAGTTTAGAAGTAGGTGACGACCCAAGCTACAGAAGGCTACTTTAAAGGGCATGTCACCCCAATAAAAAAATATACCCTACCCCATTTTCGCAATACTTACCTTTGTATGTAGTGCTCCTGAGAGAAGGAAACTTACCTAAATTCCTGCTGGTCCCTCACACCAAGGAACATGCTCTCATAACATAAAATATTCAGGATAGGTTTCCAAGCTCTACCTTCAAGACATTTCTTGCCTGAAACAAGGCAAAGAACTCTACAAGTTTCTGTTGCTTTGTTTCATGGCCTTGTTAAGAGGAGGTCTTTGGCAGCTGCACCTTGTTTTTTGACAGCTTTCTCTAAAGTGGAGAGGGGCTAGAGAACGTCCTAAACATAAGTGTGGTATTCAGATAGATCAAGTGGACTTGTAATACTGGCTTACTCAATTCAGAATGATTTTGTTGGCAGTAAATACCCTGTGTCATAATCAGAATGTAACAGCAGTGGTCAGGGACCTCTTAGTATTTAAACTCCCCTTACCCTGGACAGTTTAATAACACAACGTTTGCTAGAAATGATATATTCCAACCATGTTCATTTGCATTTTCCCTTTAGTTTTCCTTTAGGCCACACTGCCAGACAGTAATGTAATTGAAATGATAATGTGGGATTATCATTTTGTCTCCACAAGGACACATTATTAGTAGTATAAGATTGGGGCTAGTTTTGTCCACAAGCCACATCATTTCCCCAAATAACCAGCTGCTCCATGTGTATCTACACTCCATTATTAATAAATAAAACTCCAAGAGTAAAAGATTACGCAAGCCCTAGGAAGAAAAATCCAATTTTTAAATTTATTTTAAAACTGACCCAATGTAATGGTAAATGTAATTAAATCTGAGCCTGCTATATGGTATTGTGAATGTATTACACAAAGGTCAGTTTATCTATTAACCCCTGCTTGTCTTTGCACAAATAAGTTGCACTGAAAACAGCTTCTAAGTTCCAACTCACTGATTCCAACGTCAGTTTCAATTAAAGTAAGGGCAATAAGTAATTGTTCACAATCTAGTTCTTCTCAATACATGCAACTTCTTCTCTGCACATGAAGGAAACCCAAACCTGAAAAATATCACAATACACGTAGTTTGCAACTGTGATGGGTGCTAAATCTAAACTACTTTAGAACCAATCACAAAGCAATGCTATGTCAGCAAATTCTTCCTGCAGTGCACACTGCTTTCTAACCCTATGGCATGAAACATACATTCTCCATGTGTTTGTGGTTAGAAATGCATTTTGAGGATGAAGAACTATAAACTAAAATATACTTAAATTCTGGAAAAACATAAAATGTTATATCACTTGCCATTCTATGTTTATACAAGCCACCAAAAGACACAGCCTGTGTCAAGTAACTTAAATCTTTCACTACAGAAAATCAGTTACTTTACCTTTTACGTTAACCCTTTTGTAACCTAAACAAATGGAGATACAAAGTAGCTATTGGACAGAAATTCAATATCTCCCTGAACAACACTAACGAGCATGACTGTCCCACTGGGCTATAAACAGACACCACTTCTATAGTTCATAGTTCTCCTAATAGTAAAATCTTGCTTTACTGCGACAGTGGTTTAAAGGGTAACTGTGGTTTTCATGAAACCTCTCCAGCATAGCTACAACCCCAATGGTATGATACCGGGTAAGCAAATGCATCTTATATAAGGACTAGCACGGCTATTCTTATACCCAGTTCAAAACAGTATAAGGAAACATTTCCAATGTACTAATTATTAACCAGGAGCCAGGAGATCACTAAGAGGCATATTATAAACACACTATTTTGGCCATTTCGCTATCGCAGGACATCGTTATGACAAAGAGCGCTATTTTCTGCTTATTTATAAAACCGCTCATTTGATTTCGCTTTCACGGAAAAGTAACCGCTGAGGCAAAGTGTGAATGCATTGACTGGTATTGCGCACAAAAAGGTGAAATTTCAGAGCTATTTTTGCCAATTTTTTTTATTTAAAGCTATTTAAATAGGTGAAAATTCCCTTTTTGACACCTTTTCTGCCTTTTGTTTTGCCATTTGTAGGAGTTTTATCAGAATTTTTTGTCAAACATCATAACTGGAATGTTCCATTAAAATGACATTCTTACACAGCACTATGGTATGTTCCCATATTAATGGAACGGGTTTGGTAAGTAGCTGCAGTTAATAAGCAATACTAAAAAATGTCCTATTAATAAAAGAGAAAATTCCCCTGGGTGACTTTACACTGTTCATCATATCAAATTAATAAAAGAGAGAAAATTCCCCTGGGTGAGTTTTACACTATTTGTCATATCTTAGTGATAAAAAGAGAAAATTTGCCTTGTGAGTTTTACACTATTTATTATATTTTTTGCTGAAAACCCCACATGTGTTTAGTGTACATTAACCAATTTGATAATACTTTGAAAATCTACCAGGGAGTATAACCTACCGTATTTACCATCATATGTGCTGAATTTTGCAATATTTTGGCTGAACTTAACGCAATAAAACCATTTTCGCCATTTTATAAATATGATTGACCGGTTACCGCAGCGATGTATGGCGAAAAGTTGTGGTAATGACTTTCACCACTGTTATCACTGCTTTATAAATAGCAAAAAATCCAAATTTGGTGAAAAGGCGATGATAACGGTGGCGAAAAGTTTAACAAACCTTATATATATTTTTATTTAAATATGCCGCTAAATCTCACAGTAATCACTACTGCAGAAGTCTCGCATTTTCCATTATGGAAAGTTTACAGTAATAGGAAAAACCTAGAGCCCCCCCAGTGGGTGTGTTACTTTACAGTTTATTCCTCCCTGTCATACATTCAGCTTAGGAATAACTTTACTTTAATGTTTGGATTCTTGATGATTTCCCCAAAGTGGAATGTCCTCTGATATGTAATTTCACAAGATCAACGCAAATAGAATTATATTAACTAAACACGACCACTGCTGACAATGAATTTGTCCAGAAATACAATTTAAATGCGAATTAGCATTCTAGAATGTCAATGCTTTAATCATCTTCTTTATAAATTATAAATCTTAGCAGCCAATCAGAATCTGGAATATTATAAGTTGTAAAAAAAAAAAATAATATAATAATTTAGTTTCACAGACTCTGATGGGAGTGTTGGATCTTGGAAACAGAATATTCCTTTTGTGTATTTCATTGTAACAGAATTGCCACAATAAACAAGGGTGTTTTACAAATGAAAGAAAAAGATCTGATCACAGAAACACTGAGACAATACAGAAATACCCCCAACAGACCAGGACAATAATGCCAATGTCTAATTAGGTAATACTGAGATAGTATCAGAGGGCTCTTGTTATTTCTAGAGATGCACCAAATCCATATAGGATTCAGTTCAGGACTCATCACAATCCCAGGATATTCTCGCAAGGTTTAGATATGGAAGAGCTGAATTGTATACATATACACTCTTTACCTAATACTTAAACAAACTGAAAAATACCTTATTTAGCATTGAAATCTTAAGAATCACAAGTATGCCTTAAAGGACAACCCCCTCTCCCTGTGATAGAACCCAGGGTGAAGACCCAGAGTTCCGTCATTATACAGATAAAAAGGGCAACATACTAAGGGGGAGATGCAATAAATTTTGCAATTGCACAAAAAAATAGGGCAAAAGCTGGTGCAGAGAGTTCCAGCTTAGCTTCTCAAATCAGTCAGCAGATTATGGCTAAGCCACACTACACTGAACTCAGTGCGTGGGAAAAGCAAGCACTTGTGCTGTGATCAGAGAAATGTTGCGCAATCATTTGCTGCATTTCACAATCGTCGCGTTTCGCAAAAATGTGATCTCATATCTCTGAAACAGATCGCAGCACAGCCCATGAATGTGGCCATCTACATTGACAAGCACTGCTCTATGGGTTTTTTGCCAAATAAATCTCCCTATAATGTTGACGTTTCTCCAGATCTTTTTTCTTCAAGAGAAATGGAAGTGCTCTAAGAAAGTACATGTTCTGGTGAGTAAAGTCATTTTCGCTGCGTTGATATCCCACAAGATATTGTTGAACAGGGTGGGACCATTCATTCTGTTATTATCGATGGAATGTTGACAGGAGAGATACAAGCATTACTTTCCAATGCATATGCTTATACCTTGGTGAGGGGTCAAGCTCACTGTATGGGCATTTCAGCTGTAGTTTGAACACCTCTGTCTATCTCCCGGGTCAGGGAATGTGCACTACCACTCTGCATCTTGTTAAATGCAATCCCCAATCCTATAGCTAAATAGAATAAGTGAGAATATCACTTGCCTTTTAAAGGGCAAGTTCACCTTGTATATAGGTAAATCACTCTACAAACCATAAAACTGTTGTTTATTTCATGGATAAAGTTATAAAGTTAAAGGCATGTCCACCCTCTAAAAATGTTTTTATATAATATTCTCCCTGTCCCCCCTGCCCCAACCACTATAGTTTTAAGTTCAGAAAGTGCCCCAAATATTACTTACCTTCCCTCTTTCCTCCGCCGCACTGCCAGGCCCTCTGCTTGCGAGAAAATGCAAGCAGAGGGATGGGACCGGCAGTCGCGTCTGTGATTGGCTGAGCGGCAGCAACCATGGATGCGGCTGCCGGAGTTCAGTGCGGCGGAGAAAGAGGGAAGGTAAGTAATATTTGGGCACTTTCTGAACTTAAAACTATAGCGGTTGGGATGGGGGGACAGGGAAAATATTATGTATAAAGGATTTTACGCTAGGGGAGGGAATCCTAACGGGAGGGGAGGGAATCCTAATCGGGAGGAGGGGAGGGACGGGCGGGGGAAAGGGCTGCAGTGCGCTTGCCAAACTTCTCCCGGAGGGGAGACAGAGAGAGAGTCCTATATGGACTCTGCAGTACTCCTGGTGGGCGTTTTTTTGGACTTTAGGGGGGATATCAGAAGAACCAGATGGAGCTGGGATGTAAGGATTAAACTACACACAATGGGGCCAGTATGTGGGGGGATTATAGTTTTGGGGGTGGACATGCCCTTTAATATTTATTTAGCAGATTTTGCACAGTTCATGTTAAGAGAGAATGAAATAAATTAGAACTGGACAAACTTTAAAATAAATAAAACTTTTAAAACGTTTGATGCTCAGTTGAAAAATAGCTGAATAATTTGTGGCAAAACTCTGGGTGGGTGACAAGGGATATTAAATTCATCCAGAATGAAAAACAACATTGTAGATCTCCTGTAATACAAAGTGATTAAGGCTTCAAAAGGTGGAATTGAAACTTCAATCTGAATCTACAGGGGAAAACTATGAGTCAACGGCATGTTTGGGCGGAGAAAAACAAAGTGTTCCTTTAATGTTTAATAATGTGTGATTTATAGAGTGTTTTCTTCCAAGGGACAACAGCTTGTTCCTGCCTTCAGCCATCTGAGGGCACATTGAAGTGGCTGGAGAACCACAAAAAAATTGACTCGTTCAAAGTCACAAAGAGGTGATTCCTGGAAATAAACCAAGGCAATCATGGAGGTTGTGTCACATATAATTTAAATAGAGTTATTAGAGTTATTCCAGTGGATTAAAATGAAATGGCACCGCACACACACACCACACATATATATATATATATATTTTATCAATATTTATAGCAATTTCCACCAACCTTAACTTTATCCCAGAGAGAATGGTCACTTTAATTTGCAGGCCGTAGACTGGCAATCAGTGGTTTGGTTGATGAGAGCAGAATGAAATTTATTTATATTCGTGTTAACTGCTTTGGTCTGTGGTCCTTTATTTATACTTGCAGGCCCACCCATACTGTTTTAAATGGGATAGTCCAATTTTTTTTACAGTTTTTCTTCCCAGACAGCCAATCCGTGTCCGGAGTGTGTAGGCCCTGCCTTTTTAAGCTTCCTTCCTGGACAAAGCTTGTAGGTGTGTACTCGTATGTACTTAATATATACTCAGTATGTACTCAATATGTACTCGTATGTACTCAATGTATACACAGTAAAATCCTCAATATATACCAGTATGTACTCAATATACTACTACAGTATGTACTCATATATACTCAGTATGTACTTAGTAATGTACTCAATATATACTCAGTATGTACTTAGTATGTACTTAATAAATACTCAGTATGTACCCAATATGTCTCAGTATGTACTCAATATATATGCAGTATGTATTCAATTTATACTCAGTATGTACTTAGTGTGTACTCATATATCTCATATGTACTCTATATACTCGTATGTACTTTAGTATGTACTCAGTGTATATACTCAGTATTTACTTAGTATGTACTCAATATATACTCTTATGTACTTAGTATGTACTTACTATATACTCTTATGTACTCAATATATACTTATTGTACTTAGTGTGTACTCATATGTACTCATAGTACTTAGTGTGTATTAATATACTCAGTATGTCTTAGTGTACTTATATTACTCAGTATGTACTCAATATGTACTTAAAATGTACTCAATATGTACTTAGTATGTAATCAGTATATACTCAATCTGCGCTCATTATGTACTTAGTATGCTTAGTATTTTCTCAGTAAGTACTCAATATACTCGGTTGATCTTATCTTTATTCTTTGTTCAGTTCTTGCTTATGTGTTTTTACATTACTGGTACATTGAATCGATATATTTCTGTATTAATTCATGAGATAATTCCATATGAATTACCATTTTAAAAAGAAACAAATATATTGACACATAAAAATGCATCGGTGTTTATAGCAATTAGCAGGAAATCTTGATGCACTCATGTAAAAACTATTTGAAAGCAAAAACAGCTCCATGTGTGTTTTATTTTATCCATCAATTTCTCCCCTATAACAAATAAACTACATCTTTTCTAGTAGGAATATCTACGTTATCAAATATCAATGGAAATGTAACATTAAATGTTTGATGTTTTAAGCTGGCCTAGAAAATGGACATATTCCTTTTTTATAAAGTTTGTTAAAAATCAAGAAAACCAGACTATATGAATAAATAGGGGGGACACTTATGTCAATGAAATATCATCTGCTTGACAGATGTTGGTAGTATAGATTATCTAAGTAATGTTTCTCGTGTGTTTAAAGTAACGTATCTTAGATCTCAGTATTAATGCTCTACTGCTGTTTAAGCTTAGGACCTGAAAGAAACAATTACAAAGATGTTCAGTAGATGTAATTTACCACGTGAGAGGGGGGTTTATCTGACTTTTAACAGGACACATATACAGGACAATTATACTTACCCCTCTCCTCTCTACAGGTACCCCAGGATAAGGACCTGAACCTGCTAGGTCCTCACCCCTGGGTACAGTCTCAAACACCTCACTGGTCCAGTCCTTTTCACCTTCGAATTAGTTCACAATCTGGCTAATGGAAACACAGGCACTCAGTAAATCATGTCACTGATAGTCAGGGGGTGGTAGACATGGACCAGCGGGAAAAGTTACTTTAATAACTAAGTCCACTGGTCCTTCTTTTGCTTGTTTAGACTCCTCTTAGGGTTTTATGTGCTGGCAGCCTTAAAAGGGGTGGCTGTGTAGCCATAGTCATGGAATAGACGAAATCTAACATCAGGAAGGCCAACAGAAAAAAGACAAGGGACAATGGGTTGAATATGCCCTTTAAGTCTTGAAATTAGACTTATCATTTAGAAGTTTGTAGCTTTTCTTTAGCAGAATATTCCTTTACTATTGTTTCCGATAATTTACAGAAAATCCCTATATGAATCACCAGGAGATATGCAGAGCAATTTTTAGAAGTGTTAATCTATTGTTTCTGATTTAGAAACTAGCACTAGTAGCAAAGCCAAATGTTTTCTACCAAGCCCTAAAGTAACTTTATAATTTGCAGGATTTTCAGATCCCTCAGAAGACTGTTTGTAGGGTCTGACAGATCCTGCTTTCTGCATCGCTAACTGAAATCTAGGAAGGGTAAATTTTCTCTTTGTATTTTAATGTACATGTCAAGTGGTAGAAACCTTCTGTACTCTTGGCATTTGTGGGGCAGATATTAGATGTTGCTAAACATGATTAGAGAACCATTTTGGTTTTTTTTGGAAATTATTTTCACCATATACAAGTCCATACACAAAATGAGTTTACTGATCTTTTTTCCACATGGCTAAGAGGGGCAGGGTAATCTACTTAGAAGTCCAGTAAACAGTCTTAAGAGGTTTCTGTCATATAAGAGTCAATTAGTAAAAAAAAGGATGTGGTAACATATAAACATAACAGGGAACAGTAATGGGCCCAGTGTACCATGGACTATAAGGGGTCTACAAGAGGAGGTGCTTGGACTAATATATCCATCAATTGGGTTGTAGCATGAGGTGAACATAATTTGTTTGCAAAAACTGAACTGATTCATATGGTTCATATTACCTATATTTTGTACCTGCGGCTACAAATAATTGTAAAGCTACTGGTGAACCAGTTACAAAAGTGAAATACAAAACTTAGGTGGATATTGTAGCACATAGGATCTTGCTATCCCTGGATTTTTTATTCTTAGAATGGGACTTTATTTTGGACCTGCGCTTTTCAAATGTGAGCAGCTTCTCTATCAAAAGTGGCCATAACAGTTCCTTTTTTGATCTTTTCATTTACCTCATGAGCAAGGTTCACTGGGGGGTATCATATACCTGAATGCCTTGATGCATCTCCTGCTTTATTGTACAGTGGATTTGTAGCCTACTTTGGCCTACAAATTATTTAGGACAAATTTGTTCTGTGTCCCCTAAATGAGGGTTGTAAAAATATTTCCTGCATTCTTGAGCAACTCAGAACCTTACATTCTGCGACACTCAAGCTTTTAGAACACTGCCCAGATGTGTATATTCCCAAAACTAGGGCAATTTCTAAAGGCAAAGTATCACTAAATAATGATAACGTCTTTTAACAACTCAAGTTTACTTCCACAATCGTACAATTACATTCACAATTGTACATGTTTGCGATCGGAATTATACAATTGCCTATAAAATACCATTACATTACTCTAGTACCACGCATGGTATAGCATGACTGAATGGTCTTAAAGTCTCGATCCTCGGGTTAATAATATGCCCCTTATGGCTGCATACACCACCGAACTATTGCTGTTTCCCCCTGGGACAGACCCAATTTGAAGGTTTGCCTCAGAGTCCCAGTATAAAATGGGTGGGGTGTGACCATAACATTGTGGGCTACCTGGGCATTCTGGGTCGAGCTATATGTGTGATTGTTGGACTCCGCCACATCTCTGTTTTCTTACCCCAGGATAAGTTGGGAGGTATGCAGCTCATCTTTATAAACTGAACATTTTTTTATTTGACCATAAAATAGTACTAGGAAGCATTTCTATCTCTCCTTTATAGGTAATACCAACCTAATTAAAATATACTATTTATGCAAATAATGTACCAACTACTTGCGCTCAAAAGCCAACTCAAATGGAAAATTCTTTTTATTATACTTTGGCAGCAATTTTACAAATATCGTTTTTTTAAACCAAGTTGACCTTGTTTATCATAGACCTGGACACAATGCAAAACTTTCACATGGTAGAGTTTCATAGCTCACTGCTCATTCAGAAATGTTTTAGTCCACATTTGGTACCAGAAGCGGCTGCTAATTAGGTACAGTACCAACATTACGACATATAGGTCTGTACAACACAAGTTAAAGGGAAATAAGTCTCCAGACAACATTCCCCCAATAGAAAGAGCACATTCACAAAGATACAAAAAGCTGTGTCTCACTCTCCCCTTACTCTGCATCTTGGCGATTTATGAAAATAACCAGTGGGTGTAGGGATCAGCTTCCATAATTCACGTTATCTGGGAACACCTAACTAAATGTACGCAGTGTACACATGAAGCTGCAGTCTTGGTTCCTGGAAGCTGACAGCCAATCGTATTACTACTTAAAGGACATACCTCCTTCGACACACATTTTAGTGCAGTTTTTATGTAAATACTTTACAAATTTTCGAAATTACGAATTTTCGAAATTACAGGATTACTTGTTATTTCGAAATACATATTTACGAAAATACGAGAAACTCGTAATTCGAAAATTTTCGAAAATACGAAAAATCTCGTTATTTCAAGGGTATTTTTAATTTAACGGGTCCGCTCGCAGATTTTCGAATTTTCGGATTTGCGAAGTTCGGACATCTCTACTAGATACATTTCAGAAACAACAAAAAATGAAGCCTAGGGAATTGAACCTGTGTCCCAATGGCTGTGTCCCAATGTCAACCTGAAGAAGGGGGCATTCCCCGAAAGGTTGTGACTGGTTTTGTGTGGTTTATAATATATTTCTAAAGATTTGGAGTGGCACCCCCTCGTTACCTTTTTTCCTGTGTCCCAATGGTCGTTTGTTTCCAAACCCACATTTTAGCAGTGCACCACCACCGCAGATGCAATAGAGGCAAGTACATTTCAGTAAATGTCAGTAAAATCAGTTCACTATTTAGTATTGCTGCAGGAAAGCTGTCAGCACGCTGGTTGGTAAATAAAACAGAGCTGCTATATATATTTGTGAATATGTAGAAACTTTATATTTCCCTAAAACACAATGGAAAACAAACAAAAAAGCAATAAAACTCAGGTGTAGACTATGTTGTATTGTTTCTAGTAAATAACTAGGGATGAACTTGACTTCTGGGCTGGTGTATTCCTAAAAAACAAAGCATTTAAAAGGGTGCCACCAGCAACTCAACATGAGTGTGGTAAGGGATGTGGCTCTTTGAAGGTCAACTGGAGATATTAGTTGTGACTGCACAAAATATACAGTCTCGCTCACTCGTACTAAGGTGGGTGTCTACCCTCACAACATCCAACCCTTGATGGATAGGTTTCAGAAAAGAACACAACATTTTGGGGGTATAAACGTGCCCCCTTCCTCATCACCTGAGGAAGTGGCATGTTTATACACCCCAAAACTTGTGATATGATGTGTGGTCACTAATTAATAATTAATCTTTGGAGTGGCGACCCTCAACATTGTCTTTTTATGTGTTGTACTGGCAACAACATAGAAGCCTTTCTTGTTAACAATCTATTACTTACATATACTAAATGCAACTTACTAGAGAAGAATCATCAATGTATTCTGGGGAGAAAAACTTTCACATTAGGATCTTTAACATTTAAGTTTAGTTCTCCTTTAAACAGTACAGCCTAATTCTTACAATTATTAAATACACCATATATTGATAAACACACACAAAGCAGAAGCATTCAATATTTTATTAGTGATCACGTGATATCAACCAAAGGAAAAAACTGAGGCTATCACTAGAGGACGTTGCTATGTTTTTATTACCAGTTCTTCTTCTATTTACGCATTATTCACATGGTGTTATTTTGAAATGTGATGAGGGTGATATGACTGATAAAATTGACTGTGCTTAAAAAAACTTGCTTAGGGCACCAGCACCCCAGTCAATTAAATCTATGGGGGGGGCGCAAAACCCTTTTGCCATTTACAAAAGGCCCATCGATTCACATCGCCGCTACCTTTACAGTGAGTGGATAGTTATAGTTTAGTTTAGACATTTTAATTTCTGTTTATCTTGATCTCATTATTTAATTTCATGATATTATTCTTCCTGTATCGCTTCCTCAAAACAAAGAAAGAGATTTGTATACATGTCAGGATTGCTTATTCTGGGGAAACGAGAGTGAACTCTCAAATCTATCCTCAGGCTCTTCAGTGTCTGAGTCACTTTGTTTTGATATATATTCTGTGGCACATCTACGAATAACAGAGAACAGGTGTCTGGGTTGTTCTAAATAAATCACATAGTGCTTAGAAATCACCCACTCACCAAGCATTAAATAACTAAAAGTAGAATGGTTTGTCTGAGTAATGCACAGTTACTTTTCTTATATAAACTGCCAAATGGAACCACCAGATCTAATAAATGCATTTTCAGCCTTCTCTGTCTGAAACACTATGTACTTCGCTTTGCAAATTGGACAAAAATGTTGGGTCTTACCTGGAATACAAAGGATTTCACCAAACGTCAACAAATTGTTTCTTCTAACGTTAGAATGAAGAGATGATAAACCGCAGAGGAAAACCAAAGATCCTTTTCATCCCTCACGGTTTCTTGATTTTTCTCAGCAGATGAAACTTTACTTCCAATGTAGCCCAAGGGTAACATTTAACAATGGCGTTGTCCCGGTGTAAACAGACTTTTTCACTTCTTTATTCATTTTTACAGAACCTTCTGAAAAGTAACGTGGAGCGATCTTTCCTCCTTCTAGAAGGATCATTAAAATCATACCCAGTTCTTCCCCTAATCCACCCAAAGGGTTCGTAAGACTTCGAAGACATAAGGCAAGGACCAGCTTGGTTACAGATTGTTCCTGTTCATGTACCGTATATTTTTCAGATCTTGCCATTGTATCTTGTTTAAACTGTACCCAGCAATGCAGTTAAAACCTGTGGACACCTCATGAAGCCACATCCTTTGCAAAGTTCACTTAGACAAGAGCAAGCTTTATATTTCCCTTGCAAGAGTTTCTTTGTGTTTCTAAACGGTCGCTTAAAATAGCTGTTATTTGTGGTACTTAAAAAACATTGATAGTCTCTTCTCAGAAGGATAACTTATGTGTAATGTCGAATGTGACTGATGGCATCTGTTGCTCGATCTGTCAAATGTAATTGGACTGTCTAATACTCTCTCATCCATGAACTTTATCTACTTAATATTATCTTTCACAATGCAGGGATTCTTTGTTCACCAACGTTGCCCCTTTTAGTGGATGGTAAGATCTTGCAACACTGTATTACAATGCAAGTTTGTTTGCTGGCTTTCTCCGGAATATGCAGTTGATGCTTAGATACTCATTAGAACGAAATAAACAGTGGTGTCTTTTCCAAAACATTCCCATCTCCACCATTATCTCTGTTAGCTCTTTATTCCCAGCGATAAGTAGTTCATCAGATCATTTGATAACAATGCCTTTTTAATTGCTTTAAGTGGGCGCTATTTCGCTTTCCTCTTGTTCAGCTTCTTGTCTTTTTATATCCAGGCTATCCGAAGTATTCCTAGAATGTTTATCTCCAGTTGGCAGAGTCATACACTTTTCCCTTCGCATGTGGTAAATAACAGAGCTCCTCTATCCTTTGAGGGTCATTTGACACAAACAGGTTTATTATTTTTTTTACTTTGTCGGTTCACAGATCATTTCAGAATTAGAAATATAAAAGTTAAGCTTCCTGTAAAGGTACACGCTGATATATATTTGTTCAGACGTTGATATCTCCAGGGAACAAAATGTTTCTTTCCAGTATTTGTTGTTAATAACGCACCATGGTAATTGTCACAATTAAGCATTTTTTTCTCCATTAGAATCTTTCCAGCTATAGGCTCCAGAGCAAATAAGTAGTTTTTTTGTTTTCTATTTTTTCAGGATCCATTTGTTTCCAGTTTTTGAAAAGCCAGAGTTGCTAGGGGATGCATTAAATAATAATTCTGTGAAAAGAAAAGAGCAAATTACACTTTATTTATGTACAGATAATTGCTGCTTAGAAGTAACTAGACCTCAATATTCTTTAATATGAGGTTTAAACCAAACAAGCTGGAAAAAAACTTTTAAGTGATACATATACTTTGAAAAAATACTATATTTATCTCTAGTAAGTTATCTACTGTTCCTAACCTGCCTCCCTTGAACAGGAATATAAACCCCTCTCCACCTTTCCGTCCCATTAACAGTATGCACGATAAAAACCTAAACCACTAGGTATCATCCCTGGGATTGCCCTAATTAGCTGTAATACTTACCTTAATTTCCCTTGCTAGTCCAATTAAGTTCTGCCCCATCCTAAATCTGGGCCTAGCCTATGAAAGAGACATGCTCTGCAAAAAGCTAAAAAATATGCTTGAAGCTGGACCGGCCTGCAAATGCTAGGTAGTTAGGACATCTAAGCTAGGCAAAACCAGAGTATACATCCTTGCCCTGAGTACTGTTATGGATGTAGTTAAGGGTGTATAATTTCTCTTAACAATGGTACATTGATTTTGTAAGCTGAATGTCCCGTAATATAAATCCAACAAACAGAAATATATACATCCAAATAGAATATTAGTGCACATCCAATTCAATGTAAATTGCTAGCATTCTATGTTTCCATTGTATGATTACAGTACATATAGCCAGCCCTTCATACAGATAATGAAAGAAATTGCAGTAATATACATAATCGGAGAGATTCAATAAAATTTCTTATCGTTGGAAATGGTGCTAATTTGCCCCCAACCAATCAGAAATTGTTTAACATTTGAAGCTAACATCTGATTGGTTGGCGCAAAATTAGCACCATTTTTAACAATAAGAACTTTTATGAATAACGCAGAATGTGAGCAATCATAACTGAATTGGATTTACATTAATATTCAATTTGTTTTATGTAATTTTGGCCATGCTGTAATTTGTTGACTACAACAAATATTAACACCACATTAAGGGCTCATTTCTAAAATGCATTTTTAAGCAAAAACACAGCTAATAATCCAAACATTTGTATAGCTGCCCCTAGCCAGGATTCAAACCTGGTCTCCCTTGTCACAGGTGGTGCCTTTAACCAGTACACTATCCAGCCACTACCGTATATCGTTATTATATTACTAGGTTATCATATGGTAATTATATGGTTATTATATTACTAGGGTATTGTATGGTTATTATATTACTAGGTTATTAGCAAACGGTACATTCGAGGGCTGGATAGTGTACTGGTTAAAGGCACCACCTTTGACATGGGTGACCAAGGTTCGAATCCTGGCTAGGGGCAGTCTATCAAATGTTTGGATTATTATAATACCCTAGTAAATAATACCCTAGTAATATAATAACAATTTAATAACCATATAATATAATAACCATATGATAACCTAGTAATATAATAACAATATAATGTTGTGGATAATTACTGGTTAAAGGCGCCGCCTTTGACATGGGAGACCAGGGTTTGAATCCTGCCAAGGGCAGCTATACAAATGTTCAGATTATTATAATACCCTAATAATATTATATGGTTATTTATTACTAGGTTATTATATGGTTGTATATTACTAGGTTTTATAATAATCCAAACATTTGTATAGCTGCCCCTAGCCGGGATTCAAACCCTGGTCTCCCTTGTCAAAGGCGTGCCTTTAACCAGTAAACTATCCAGTACGTCTAGGGTTAAGAACGGCTGTAAATTCGATATTATCGAATGTAAGATCGAAAGTCCAGAAACATTGAAGTCCGAGAAATCCGGGTCCCGGATAGTTCAAGAAGTCCAGTCCGTTCGAACCAATTTCGGCTCAACTCGGGCTCGAGTTTGAGTTCTAGTCCATCCCTAGTTAAGACCAGTCCTGGTTGCATTCATAGTAGAAATTATTTATAATAGAACAGGTTTATCTCCTTTATACTGTGGCTACACAAAGCAACCCAAGCATATCAAAATATACACATTGTTGCTGTTTAGTTTAATATTTTATATTTACAGTATTTTTCAGCTTTTCTCCTTTTTATTTTGTTGTTGTATGTTAAGTCTTAGGGGCCTTAATTCTACACAAACCTAGGATTCTAGGTGTCTATTTTATTGCACCACTTTAGTGTGCACTCTGTGCATTTTAACAATGCAGAGATACCGACCATGGGATAAAGTCCACGAATCAAATACATAAATATAAATAATAAATACATACATACAGCACACAGATTGCATAGATATGATAAAAGTGCTTTACACCCTATAATATACAATGACATTGCTAAGCACCCAATCGTGGTAAAGCTTAAAGAGCAAGTCCATCCTAAAAATAGGTATTTTAAATGATTATTACCCCCCAAAACCTCACTTTCGCAATGTTCCTAAAGTTTAAAGATCCCCCAGAAATTACTTACCTGACCCGGTCCCTCGCTGTCTATTCCACCGCCCCTCTCCTGTTTCGGGCTTGTTGCGAGCAAAACAGGAGCAGGGAACTTCTGCACTGACAGCCTCTTTTCTTCTCTGGTCACGTCTATCAGGCGATTGGGCGTGACATCACGTCCCAACCTAATTGACAGCAGCAACCAGGAAGTGAGCGAGGCACCAGCTGCGGAGTAGAAGCGTGAGGGTCCGGTCAGGTATTTAAGTGATGGGGGATCTTTGAAGTTTAGGAACCTCACGAGGTTGAGGTTTTGGGGGGTAATAATAATTTTAAAAGTTACTTATTTTAGCTGGACATTGCCTTCAAAACATTTTGTAAAATTTGTGAATAAGTTACTGAACTCTTCAGCCATTGTTCCTGTTTCTTCTGTTCAGCCTCTGTATCCAGCCATTGTTCCTGTTACTTCAGTCCAGCTATTGTATCCAGCCATTGTTCCTGTTATCATCTATCCAGCTATTGTATCCAGCCATTGTTCCTGCTACCATCAATCCAGCTATTGTATCCAGCCATTGTTCCGGTTACTTCAGTCCAGCAATTGTATCCAGCCATTGTTCCTGTTACCATCTATCCAGCTATTGTATCCAGCCATTGTTCCTGCTACCATCAATCCAGCTATTGTATCCAGCCATTTTTCCTGTTACTTCAGTCCAGCTATTGTATCCAGCCATTGTTCCTGTTACTTCAGTCCAGCTATTGTATCCAGCAATTGTTCCTGTTTCATCTGTTCATCTATTGTATCCAGCCATTGTTCCGGTTTCATCTGTCCAGCTATTGTATCCAGCCATTGTTCCTTCTTCATCTATTCATCTATCGTATCCAGCCATTGTTCCGGTTTCATCTGTCCAGCTATTGTATCCAGCCATAGTTCCTGTTTCATCTATTCATCTATTGTATCCAGCCATTGTTCCTGTTTCATCTGTCCAGCTATTCTATCCAGCCATTGTTCCTTCTTCATCTATTCATCTATTGTATCCAGTCATTGTTCCGGTTTCATCTGTCCAGCTATTGTATCCAGCCATAGTTCCTGTTTCATCTATTCATCTATTGTATCAAGCCATTGTTCCTGTTTCATCTGTCCAGCTATTGTATCCAGCCATTGTTCCTGCTTCATCCATCCTTTCACCAATAGCTAAAGGCGCGGTATCGCTAAAAAGCGATATGGGAGGCCCCTATGGGAGGCAAATAGTTCGAAAAGTTCGAGTCAAATACAACTAAAATATTAATGGTAACTTAATGTAAATGGCCGTGGGACCTGGGAAATGGTCTGGGCAACATGTTCCAATATCCAGGACTTTCGTAAAATCTATTGTTCTCTCACGCCCGCTACTTTCGCACTCTCGTGTTCGAACGTTCGAGGTAACATGGACATTTTACTCGCGGATTCGATACTCGTGTATAGGTTCTAATGGACACTTTACTCGTAGATTCGATGTTCGCGCCTAGATACCATGTACATTTTACTCGCGGATTCGATGCTCACGTATAGGCTTTAATGGACACTTTACTCACGGATTCGATGTTCGCGTCTAGATACCATGGACATTTTACTCGCGGATTCGATGCTTGCGTATTGGTTTTAATGGAAACTTTACTCGCGGATTTGATGTTCGCGCCTAAATAAGACCCACTGCAATTGGACAACATTATTGCGGAGCCAGGCAGGCTTGGCCCCTCCAGACAGACCCCATACCCAATTGGCTTCTCTCCCTCAGAGTATGCTTCGTGCAAAGGAAAGCTGGGAAGGAGATAGGGTTTGTAGGAACAGCACCATTGAGTAGCAGTAGATTCACTTCAGTTTGACAACATTATTGCGGAGTCAGGCAGGCTTGGCCCCTCCGGACAGACCCCATACCCCATTGGCTTCATTGTACAATATCTGCATAGATAGATAATGTTCATGGTAGCACGGTATGTCAAAATTATACATAGAAAGATATGTTCATGTATAGTACTATATACAAAGATATAATTGAACCTATGTATGTGCAAAAAAATTTCAAGACCTCGTGAACTTTGACCATTGAACAGTCTATGGTCACCGCATGACTAGTGCCCAGTTACAACCACTACCTTACATTTTTTATTTAATATAAATAATATAATTTTGGTTGGGTTACAGGTTTAACAACAAAATGTAATATATATCTCCTCCAACCGGGGGTACTCTCAGGGTTCGGAGGAGAATATGTACATTGTTCCGGTTCGGAACCCTGGTGTTTCAAACAAGGAGGCGGTGCACTCAGGGGTCTTATTATGTGCAAAAAAACTGGGCAACATTTCGGTCCTGATCTAGGACCTTTATCAAGTCTGATACAAGTTCACTTATACATATATCAATTAATAAACCCCACCCACCAAAACGACCTCCTGATCTATGTAAAGTGAATTGTATTCAGATACCTATCTTGTCAGGACTGAAACGTTGCCCCGTTTTTCACTGCAATAAATAGTTTGCATATAAGACCTCATGAGTGCACCTGATCTTTGAATATAGGCTGTATTAATCCTTAGATAGCACCAGGGGCATTGAAGGTTGTAGTGGAGTGTGCCACTTCAGTGGTGTTGGTGTTGCTAGCCTGAAGACATCAGTCGCATCAGCATCACCTGTTGAGGCCTTCGGCCGCAGGGGTACTTTTTCATGGTCAGTAGCTCAGCAGAGCTGGTGTCAACTGGATGAAGACGAATACCGGCCGCCCCAGGGCTCTTTAAAGAGCCGACGGGTCCCGGTTTGAGCTGCGACCCCCAACAAAGACACTTATCAGTGCCACAAGAGATCTTCCAAGGGCCGGGCAGGGGGTCCCAATTTCGAGCTGTGGGACCTTAAGCCCCAAATGGCCCTGTCATTGCCGCCAAGGCACTTATAATGCCGGGAGGGGGGTCCCACGTATTCGCGAGCTGTGGGACCCCTTAAGCGCCAAAGGGCCCTTGTCAGGGCCACAAGGCACTTCTTAGTGCCAGAAAGTCACTTATAAGTGCCGGGGAGGGGGGTCCTGGTTTTCGAGTGCCGGGACCCCTTAAGCCCCAAGGGCCCTGTCAGGGCCAAAGGGTCCTTGTAAGGACCCAGGAGGGGGTCCCAGTTTTGAGCTGTGGGATCCCCAAACATCCAGGCAGATTGCCGGCTTGTTCCCCGAGCACAGGCGTGATCTACCAGGTCCCAGTGGCCTGTAAGGTAAGTTTAACCCTGCCATATTTCGGAAAATTCATTTGAACTTTCCAACTATTACCCCCCACTATTTACTTTCGAAAGTTCGCGGCCATCTCACCCTCACAGGTCTAAACTTTAAACCTGCTCCTAAATATACTTACCAGCTCTCATTCCCCGACTGCCTTCTGCCGTGTCTTCCGTGTACAGAAGCAGCAGAAGGGGCAGGACCAGACTGGCAGCCACGTCTGTGATTGGCTGAGACATCTAGGACACCAAGATTAAACAGCAATCGCCCCCCACTTTCCCCACTATGTATGATGCTCTGCATTTTGGTATGTCCATTATCCCAATGCATTTGTGAGTGATTTTCGTATGTGTGTTTTTCTTTTCAATATAGAATGGAAAAATGGATAAGCAGCGTTAATGCAACGGTCTAGGGGTTCCAGGTCAGTGAACTCAGAGGATGCCTATTAAAAACTGCTAGACTAGAGTCAGCAGTAATGAACTTTAACCCTTCACAGTGCCATCTAAATTTTTCATTGGTGTCAGAGGAATTTTAGGAATTGGCCTCAATCGGTTTAGCCAAATTTACAATATGAAACCTCCCAGTGTATTTAAACAAGAATTTTTTTAAAAATGTGAGAATTGTATAGTTTTTTTGGTAAATTTGGAAAAAAAAATGCCTTGATTTTTTACAGCTTTATTTTTATCATTTAGTTTATGCACAAAGTGTTTACTGAAAGCCTGGTTCTTCTGAGTATAACTATACCAGATATTTTTAAGTCCCCCTGTTCCTGTCCAGGAGACTTCTTCACCTACATAATTGTGGCAATTTTTTCATACATACATCGTGGAGATGTGAAAAATTAAAGAAAAAGACCCACTGACAAGCAACCCCCCCCCCCTCACTAAATATCAAACTTTCAAATGTTCTTAATCAAGCATTATCCACTGCACGAGTGTACATCAGCTGTAGCCAGCGAAAAGTCCCAAATAGACCCAGGGCCTAACTTTAGGGCTTTGCTCTAAGGGCAATTATTTATTTGTTTAGGCTAAATACTCCCTTTCCTTGGAAATAACCTTGTAAACTATACATTTTTGGAAAACACTCCCCTTCTCTAACACATTCACATTCTTTCATTCATACAAGCAAATTTCCAGATGCAATTCTTTATAGAAATGTTCAATTTAGAAGATTGTCTAAAGGAAAAAGGAAAGAAAAGTTCAGACTTTGAAATCTTGACCAAACCTGCAGATCAAATTAAATTTCCCACTTAATATGCTTGGCTACTGAATAAAATGTTACACTCCTTGCATCAGTGCTCACGAGATATGGCCAGCAAATAGTCTGAATCCATAAATTTAGGGCTGTGACCTAAGTGCATATTTGCATTTTTTCAAACTAAACAACACCTTACCTGCAAACATTCTCCACTAAATATTAATCTTCCACATTGTCCTGATGAAAAGGTATGCCACACGTGTGGGCTTGCACACAGTCACAGCCTCAGCTAACTCCAAATTGGACCAATGCATAGTGCTAAGGAGTCACACATACATTAGGAAGTGCATACCCGATATACTTGAGTAATAACCGTTCCAAATTAAAATCGATTACTGGTACTTATTTTTAACTGATAAACTGGGAAAACTGCTTGACTCGAGTATAAACCGAGTTTTTGACTTTCTCCCATAGCAGTCCCATAGATAGTTCCATAGAAAGTCCCATACACGCCCCAGAAAGTCCCATACACAGCCCCAAGAAAGTCCAATCACAGCCCCATAGAATTCCATACACAGCCCCCATAGTCCCATAGTCCCATAGAAAGTCCAATACACACCCATAGAAAGCCCATACACACACCGCCCCATAGAAATCCAATACACAGCCCCATAGAAGTCCCATACACAGCCCCATAAAAGTCCCATATAGAAAGTCCCATACACAGCCCCATAGAAAGTACCATATCACAGATTGTGCCCTGCATACTTTTTGTGCTTCTGAACACTATAAGATCATGTTTTACCATTTGCCTTGCAGTCTGGGCTGATCTGTGTGAGCAGGACAAACAATTACATAACCCACTGAAATCAAGAGGATTCTCTGTGTTACAGGGTACAGCTTTTGTTTTCCCAGGGCTATGTGATTTTGTCCAGCAGTATTCAGATCAGCAAAGACCTGAGTATAAACCAAGGGGAGACTTTCAAGATGATTTTAAAGGTAAAAAAAAATCGGTTTATACCGCATATACGGTAATTGCATTTACTGAGCCCAAACACCCCCTTACCTGGAAATCAAACACAAAAGCTATATATTTATAATCTACACCACTTTTAGATACATAAAGGTGCCATTCTTTTCACTATGTGCAGAATTTGAGCTGCAGTTTCTTACTTGTAGGAGATTTTCTGAAAGAATTTCGAAAAAAGATTATTCCAATGTAGAAATCTTGCCCGAAACAACATGTAAAAAAACATGACTACCAAAAGGGAAAGTTTAAGTATAAACTTTGAATTTGGCTTGAAAGACTGCATTTGGAAGGGAATTTGTGTGTTGTCTGCAGATTTTAAAACTCAATAATGTCAATGAAGAGGACATTGTTGTTGTTTTTTTTACTTACCCTTTGAATGTCACATGTATTAAAGGTAGGTCAGTTGGTGTGTGTGTATTCATATCAGGTTGTGGGATAAAATACTAACTTTTTTGATGATTGGTCAAAATGAGTTTTTTTTACTTTAGTTACCCTTTACGTATTGCTGCCATAGTAATGTGATAAGTGATCAGTAGGTGTGTGACCCGTGTCGGGTTGAGAGTTAAAAAAAAAACTTTTTTGATGATTGGTCAAAATTAGTTTTTTTGACTTTAGTTACCCTTTAAGTATGGCTGCAAAAGTAATGGAGGAGTAGCTCAGTAGCTGTGATACCTGTATCACTTTGGGGGTTAAAAAAACAAAGTTTTTTGATTATTGATCAAAATTTGCTTTTTTGACTTTAGTTACCTTTTAAAATATGGCTTCCACAGTAATGGATAAGTAGATCAGTAGGTGTGTGTACCTGGGTCTGGTTGAGGGGTATGTCTTTTTTGTGTTTACAACCATAAAACTATTTTTTATTGAGATAAATCTAAATTAGTTTTTTTACTTTAGTTCCCTTAAGTATGGCTGCCACTGTAATGATAGTAGATCCGTAGGTGTGTGTGTACCTGGTCTTGTTGAGGGGGTATGTCTTTTTTGTGTTTACAACCATAAAACTATATTTTATTGAGGATATCTAAATTAGTTTTTTTGACTTTAGTTACCCTTTAAATATGGGCTGCTACCGTATGCATAAGTAGATCAGTAGGTGGTTGTACCTGGGTCTGTTGAGGTGGTATGTCTTTTTTGTATTTACAACCATAAAGCTCTTTTATTGAGAATAATCTAAATTAGTTTTTTTTTTACTTTAGTTACCCTTTAGTATGGCTGCCACAGTATGGATAAGTAGATTAGTAGGTGTGTGTACCTGGGTCTGGTTGAGGGGGTATGTCTTTTTTGTGTTTATTACCATAAAACTATCTTTTATTGAGGATAAATCTAAATTAGTTTTTTTGACTTTAGTTACCCTTTAAAATAGGCTTCCATAGGATGGAAAGGTAGGTCAGTAGGTGGATGGACTGACATGGGCTGTTGTGGTGTGGGGGTTTGGTATCACCATTTGTATTTATGACCATGAAAAAAACTGTTTTGAAATATCCACATTTGAGTTGTTACCTTAGTCTATGGGAAAAAATGTCCAGAAATTCGCCGATAACGCCGTAACGCTTCCGTGGATTCCTTAGCTAGAAGATAGCACACTTCTCCTATATCCCCACGTTTGTACCAAATTTCATGCTCAAACTGTGGGGAGAATACTACAAAAAAGCGGAAGAGAAAACGGAAGAAGAAAAGAAGAAGAAATAGAAAGGACATTAATTTGGCTTTTTCAAGCCAATTAAATATCAATCTCCCACATGTCCTGAATCAAAGCTATTTTAACACCCACTAACCCCAAAGGGGACCAACACATAAGTTCAATATAGGACAAAATACACCAGCTCAGTCATTTGAATATCTTTCAGTATTTCAAACTGATCTTTGAAACTCAGAAATATCCCCCAAAAGCTATATATGTTTAGAACCAACGCCAGAATTCCGGGCTCAGTAAAAGTATTGTTGAAATTCCAATTTTAGTAAATTTCCTGGAAAAAAACATAAGATCTTCTATGTGCCCAAATAAAATGATGCCCCACTACTTACATCAGTACAAAACAGTACATTTTACATTGGCAAGAAGCACATTGTGTCACGGCGGTTCTCCTTGAAATCGGTGGCCTCCTCAGGGTGTAATTTACCAAATACCCAAGAACAGAAACACTACTTGGAGGCCACCCTTGTGTCACTTGTGTGCTTTTATTGGTAGGGGACAAGTTTGTTTGTGTCAATTTTTTTGTTCACTTCCAATTCTTTTTACAGGCACAGATCAATATTTAAGTGATAACAACTGATCACCTAATATTAATCAGTGCACCCACTAGCAAAGACTTAGAAAAAAAGTACATTTGTTAATGGATTATCTTCAATAAAACCTGCAGGAGCCAGACAGAAGGTAAGATACTTACCTGATCGCTCGCTTCTCTGCCACGTCCTCTGACAGGTCCAACAGCGATTGGGTTTGTTACCTTCCCTCCTGGTTCCTGCAGGTTTCATTGAGGTAAGACACAGCTCCTTTACCTCCTGTTCTTCAATAAACTGAATACCAAAATTTTTTTTTCCAGTGGAGATACCCTTTATAGATTTCCTCAATACAACAAAATTTCTCACATCTTCAACCCCGTACCCTAGTCTCATACTGGGCTAATGAAATTTCATGAACAATATTAACTTGAGTACATGTCCAGCAACCTAAAAATGCTAAATAGCTCCCTCTTTTGTTCATGCTCCAGGATTTTTTACTTTTTAATTGATCTGCAACTACTTGGGATTTTGCAATTATTTGTTAGGCTATTTTAAGCACATTAGAGAAATGTTCATACAGTAAATGTTTCCAACCATTGATTAAATGATTTCACCTGCATTTTGCAAGTGTGGATCAGTTAAAGGTCTTCTGCTTTAAAATGTTTTATAAAATACACTTTAATGAACACCTGAGGAAGGGGCCTACAGTCACAAAAACTTTTTGTGTTGTGGTTTTCAAATGAATATGTTAATTTACTTTAAGTGTGCCACTTCTCATTTCATATATGGATATTTGCTGTCATTTGGTAGAAGGCAGAGAAGTCTGCACTTTCGAACACTGTCAAGTTTCCATAGCTCAATGTGTATTTTATAGGCAAGTGCTGCTTTTCCCTATTAAAGTCTTTAGGTTTTAAAGTCCATTTCTCAGGGGGGTAGAAATCCTATTCCTAACTCCCCAGGTGGGCACTGCAGTGCACTGATATGACTATCGCTTACAGAACAGCAAGCGTGAACTCTGAGCCCTTGCCTGTGCACGTGGGCACTCAGGGAGGTAGGTATAAGATTTCCTAACTAAATATAACCCTAAACGTGGCTTTAACATCCAACATCTATATTTCCACAAAAGTTGCCCTTAAAGATGCCCTTTTTGGGTCTCATTATGTACCTTAAAAAGTGGGATGATTTGGGGGATTATAGACCTTTTAATTTAAAGGGATGTCCCTTCATGTTTCGTTCACCCTGTGTAAATAAAGATCAACTGCTAATTGGCTGTAATGTAATCTAACATATTTGTGAAGTTTTTTGAAATTTCGTTGCAAATGTCCAGAAAAACAAACCACAGTTTACATAAACAATTTCTGCATTTCTCTTATCACTCTCTGCTGCTTAATCTGTACCCATCACAAATCGTGGAAAGGGGCCAAAAACGGCACAGTGCATATGGTGAGGCAGCGGCTTAACAAGTATCTAAAAGTCAGGACTGGACTGTTGGGGCTGTTGGGGTCAATAAATCCAAACCAGTCTGTAGCTGGCTCTCTGGTTTTGCATTTAGCTAGTGGAATGCTGTTAAAGCTTCTTAAAGGTGAGGTTTCCTAATGAGCTATGGAAATAACTCTGTTCCTTAATTGCAATGAACACGGTAGAGATCTAATGACTTGGGCTCGATAACAACCATACAATATTTTTGGTCGAACAGATGATTGGACCTGTTGGTAAATAATGGACGATTGTGCGGTTCCCTATGGTGGAACTGTTGGCTGTGGCCGCTACTGCTAGTCCCTCTGTGTGTACCCAGCTTTATACTATCCTTATCTTATTTCATTTCTTAGTGACACCCCTAAGGGGCATATCCATCCCCCAACAAAACTTTCTTATTTGGACTTGCCCCCCAAAACCTCGACCCTGCAAGGTTAAAACTTATCAAATCTGGGTGGACATACCCTTTAAGGGGTATATTTAAGGGTATGCAGATGTAATGCAATCTGTGAGACTGCTATGACAGGAAAACTTTAAAGTTAGGATAAAGACATAAGGTAAAAAAAAAGGGTGTACATGACCTTTAATATTGTGTCTTTAGCAAACACTAAAGGCTATACTTTTAATTAACTAACTATAATTCATTTATGAATAGATTAAGGTGTACTGATCAAAGGGCAGACCCCAGGAGCACCACTAACAACCATGGTTCATCTAGACAATGTTCCATTTCTGTTCACTATTAATCAACCTGTTCTCCATATAATTACAAACAGAAGGCCAAGATCATTGTTCCTTAACTTCGAGCACAGGTACAATATTAGCAACGACCCACGACCCCCGAGTGGTTCATGCATGCGGCAAATGGCTGTTTTGGCACATATTTGCACGTGTAATGTGTTCGTTGGGGGTCATTTGTCAATCGGCCACGCACATCAATGAATGACCCCCAACCGAACACATACACATGTGCAGCTATCGCGAAACGGCCATTCGGTGCATTGTGATTTCATGGTCGTGGGTCGCTGCTATGACATTATACTCACCTCCCCCTCACTCACTCCTCCATAGCTGCTTACTACACAGGGTGAGGACCTAAATCGCTAAGTCCTCATCTCTGGATACTTTCCCTAACTACTGCAGTAATTACTGAAAGTCTCCATTGGCGCTTTGCTCCTCCTCTCTTCCACTGTCAGTGACAGACTGTGATGCAGCCAATGGGAAGACAACACTCTGCAATGGCGTGTTTTCCCTTTGGCTGCACTTGCACTGACTGTGGGGATGAAGCAGATCGCCGATGGAGGCTTTAAATAATTTATGGCAGGAGTTAAGAATTGTACCCAGGGTGAGGACTTAGAGATTGGCCCTCACCCTGGGTACCAAGCAGCTATGGATCAGGGAGTAGGTAAGTATAATTGTCCTTAACAAAATTAATTAAATAATTTCCCCCATCACATGACTGGTAAAGCATATTGCAGTACGTAACTAGCAATAGTTGGCTTCGATGTCTACTGAAATGAACTGGCACCTTATGCAAGGGTGGCTTTCCTGAAACGAACAGTGTTTTCTGACATTGTCTGAATGAACACACACAACGTGGTTGCACAAAGCAGATTTATGATTTGGATTGTGTTGGATTGCTGCCTTATCTTAAAGTACCTGTAATTAGCTTTGTTTCATCCTACTTATTAAAATGGATGATCCAGCCCAATGTCATGCTGGAGCAGTAACTTAATATTTCTCTGCATTGTTGACCTTTGTAGACTTTATTCTATTAAATGACTTTTCAGTTGCAATAAATATGATTCCTATTCTCATTCTGCCTCTATCATCACTGCAACCTGAAATTGATTATACCATGTTTCTCTATTTTCATATGCTTAACTATGTTCTTTTCAGTGGCCCATTACCTTTATCCTTGACCAAGGGTAATGAGTAAATTCCATTTTGTGAAACCCATTCTCGATTCTTGTGTATATCTTTGCTGCAATATGGTGGATCAAGAAATGACCCCCTACCAAATGCATTTACACGTGCTGCTATCGTCGGAAATGGCCATTCGTTGCGCCATTGTGAAGTATGATCGACAATCGGGGGGGGTCTGTCACCATCGGATTCTATATAAAGCTTAGAGTGTATGCATACTAAATTGTGTCATCTCTTGGGTCATCTTAATCTATAAATATAAGTAGCACTTACTCTGAGGTGTGTGTGGTTGCTGCATGCTTTCAATGCTTCTTTTGCTTAGGCTCTGGCCACAGACCTGACAATTTTCCCCCATGCCAATTGTCAATACTGCATACGTATACAGCACACCAACTGTCAAACCATTCCAGCTACAGCAAAACTGCTTACAGAAATGCTGAATTGTCAGATGTTTCAGATTGGATATCTAAGAAATAGGGGACAGACCAACAAAAAAGTTATATATATAGTATATATAGTATAAGTTTGGGATGAATTATAGTTTCCACTAATGGGCAATTAAAAAAATTAATTTGCCAGTGCACAGATCCTTTAGGCTGCAGAAAAAAATCTATTCAACAAAATTTAAATATATATAATTAAATGTGAATTCTACTATTTTTTTTTTTTTAAAAAAGGTTATTCAGAAACAATATTTTGGGCTGTATCTTAAAATATATACAGGGAGATTCAATAAAAGTTCTTATCGTTTAAAATGGTGCTAATTTTGTCCCAACTAATCAATCTTATTTAACATTTGAAAGCTAACATCTGATTGGTTGGGGCAAAATTAGCACCATTTTAAACTGTAAGAACTTTATTGAATAACCCTGATGATTTTACTATTGTTTCTGCTTCCGCTGGGTACCCTAATGTTTTCCAGGCCCTAATCAGATGCCTAGGTTACCTTGTAGATTCCTCAGCTACTGTACATGCAAACATGTAAACATTTACACACAATACACAAATATACCCACAGGGTAATGCTTTCCAGATGAAACTGAAAAATGTGTGTTCTCAAGGGCAAATTCAAAACTGACAGGGAGTGGGACAAAAAGATTTGTTATCCAAAAGTTCAACAGCTTTAAGAAGGAATTTATCATAATTGGGGCTATGGATTCATATATAATTACTTAGAATAAAAGAGTTTCTACACATATGTAGAATGCCCCCCATACATGTACATATCCGGGTAGTACGAAATTGGGATATAAGGTTTGTGTTGGCCGATTGTCTTATGATTTTTTTATTATTGGGTCATGGAAAAAATTTATCATACAATAGGCCCTTACCCCTTCCAGCCCTTTTCTATTTTAACTATTTTACACAGATCTATTCTTGTCGAGACACATGTAAACGAATTAACACTGAGGATATCTCTCTCCCCCTCCAAATGTCATCCTAATTTAATTATTTTGCTCCCTGTGCTGTGAATAGGAAAGTTCTGTATAATATACCACTAACTAACGAGGATGAACGAAACTGTCGAGTTCTGAAAATTAGAATTTTTTTTGAGCTTTTGATAGCATTTTTTGAATGTTCATAAATTTTAGATTTTTTGTTACAAATTTCCGATTTTCTAATGGCATTTTTAATTTTAGACTTTTTGATAAAAGTTCAGCGTTTTAGAAAATGAACTCATACATGTGACACACACGCTCTTACATAGATTTTTTGCAAAATTATATTGATATAGTGAATCAGTAAGTTAGCAAGCATAGATTTTATTATGGGTCATGTTATAGTTTATCATTTATTGTCATTTAGCTAAAAGTGAATTCTCGTTAAGCCACCAATCATTTATCTCTGCTTCTGTCTCCTGGTTGTCGCATATGTTCTGTGTTTCTCTTTATATTCTTTTCAACTGATAAACAGATCATTGCTGTTCAAGAGCCTTAGGAGCCATTGAATCTGCTGTCTTTCCTATGCATTATCAGTCAACATAGTGACATAGCAATTGAGGTTGATAAAGCACCATGTCCATCAAGTCCAACCTATTCACCCTCCTTTTAACCCTACCTTACAGTTAATCCAGAGGAAAGCAAGAAACCCCAGCTGAAAAAAAAAAGGGGGGGGTTCCTTCCTGAATCCAAACTGCAATCGGAAAGTATCCCTGAATCAACCAAACTACGGTATATGTATTAATACCAGTAATTCTCAATATTATTAGTATCCCTGTACCAACCAGAACTACAGTATATGATTAATACCAGTAATTATCAGTATCATATAGTATCCCTGTACCAACCAAAACTACAGTATATGTATTAATACCATGTATTGTAAATATTATAGTATCCCTGTACTTACCAGAACTACAGTATATGTATTAATACCAGTATTTCTTAATATTATATAGTATCCCTGTACCACCAGAACTACAGTATATGATAATACCACAGTAATTCTTAATATTATATAGTATCCCTGTACCAACCGAACTACCGTATATGTTTATAATACCAGTAATTCTTATATTATATAGGATCCCTGTAACAACCAGAACTACAGTATATGTATTAATACCAGTAATTGTAATTTTTTTAGTTTGAGAAAATTACGGTATCTAGCCCACTCTTAAAGCTATTCAATGAACTTGCCATTAACACATCTGCTGGAAGACAATTCCACAGTTTCACCGTTCTCACTGTAAATAAACCTTTCCTAACCTGAAGATGAAACTTCTTTTCTTCTAACCTTAAAGGATGTCCACGAGTCCTCGGATATGACCTATTCGTGAACAATGCACCAGAGAGTTTATTGTATGGCCCATTAATATATTGTATAAGGTTATCATATCCCCACAAACGTTGCTTCTCGAAATGTAAACAGCCCTAACTTGTCTAATCTGCCTGCATAGTCAATCCCCCCATTCCCTTATTTATTTTAGTCGCCCTTCTCTAAACTGGTTCCATTTTCAAGATGTCCCTTTGTTATATGGGATTCCAAAACTGCACCGCATATTCCAACATGAATGGAAAGATATTCTCAAAGTCATTTCAGCACTAAATAATAAAAGAGGCACATCGATAAAACGTGACTTAGAAACACTGCCAACATCCAATTTTTGCTTTTCAGGTTTTGCCAAGTGGAAGAAAAACACAACTAGTATCATACAATGATTTTATGATGATGATAAGTGAATCCTTGACATTCCTTCCTTTTTTCTTCTTACGGCAATGTCACTATTTACCAATGTCCTCAGGGTGCCCCAAAACCTTACTACTGGAAACTGTAAATGATGGTCCTGCAATGATGAATATTTGAAAGTCTGATAGGGAAATACATAGCGCATTCCCTTGGATATGTGGAATAAATTTGGGCTTGTTCAGTGTAATCCCATTAGGAATCCCCCCCTTGAAATACTGCGCTTGACCCATGGGTAGATTAAAAATAAAGATTGTGCCTGTACATTCATTTTTTTCCTTAACTGCTTGATGAAATAAGGAATACCCTTACAACAATATCACTCCTTGAGTAGAGATGGACTAGAACTTAAACCCGAGTTCGAGCCGAACTATTCTATTTCGAACGGACCCGACTTCTCAAACTATCCCGACACGGTTTTTGATATTTTCCGGACATTCGATAATTACGAATGTTCAAACATTCGAGACATGCGAATATGCAAGTAAAATGTCTATTATACCAATACACGAGTAAATATTGAATTATCGAATATGCAAGTAAAATGTCTATTATACCATACGCGAGTATATATCGAATTCTCGAATCCGCAAGTAAATGTCTATTATACCAATACACGAGTAAATATTGAATTATCGAATCTGCAAGTAAAATGTCTATTATACCTATACCCCAAGTAAATATTGAATATCGAATCCGCAGTAAAATGTCTATTATATCTATACGCAATGTAATATGTAAATATCGAATGTGCGAGTAAAATGTCTATTATACCTATACGTGAGTATATCGAATTCTCGAATCCGCGAGTCGTTCATGGGATAATGTTCGAACGCGAGAGCTTGAAAGTGCGTGAGAGTAAAATCGAGTTTTCGAAAGTCCTAATATTCAAATGTGTTCCCCGACCATTTCCCAGGTCCCACAGCTATTTACATTAGTTTAATTGATATTTTAATTGCATTTTATTTGAACTTTTTGAACTATTTGACTCCCATTAATTTTAATGGGTCCGTTTTCGAACTTTCGAACTTTCTATATAGTTCGAAAGTTTGAAAACGGACCAAACGTTTGAAAGTTCGGCCATCTCTATCCTTGAGCCATCTGACTGACTAACCATAATTGTGAACACTTTATTGTTTAGTGTAGTTTTTTTGTAAGAACTAACAGAAACATGAACTCTCTCACTCAATCAGAAGTATTGTAGAGGGATAATCTGTAATTCTGAAGGTTTTCTACATCAAACTCCCTGCTTCTAGGTGAATTCTAATTCGCTTTTCTTACTGCTCAGGTTGCAGAAAGAGGTCAGCCAGTGGGGACATAACTGATTTGTTAGTATTTAGAGATAGAGATGGTCGAACTATAAAAGTTCGGTCCGTTTTCGAACTTTCGAACTATTTCGAAAGTTCAAAGTTCGAAAGTTCGAAAACACCCATTAAAGTCTATGGGAGGCAAATAGTTCGAAAAGTTCGGTCAAATACAACTAAAATATTAATGGTACTTAATGTAAATGGCTGTGGGACCTGGGAATGGTCTGGGGAACATGTTCCAATATCCAGGACTTTCGTAAAATCTATTATACTCTCACGCCCCTACTTTCGCACTCTCGTGTTCGAACGTTCAAGGTACCATGGACATTTTACTCGCGGATTCGATACTCGCGTATAGGTTCTAATGGACACTTTACTTGTAGATTCGATGTTCGCGCCTAATACCATGTCCATTTTACTCGCGGATTCGATGCTCACGTAATAGGCTTTAATGGACACTTTACTCACGGATTCGATGTTCGCGTCTAGATACCATGTACATTTTACTCGCGGATTCGATGCTCACGTATAGGCTTTAATGGACACTTTACTCACGGATTCGATGTTCGCGTCTAGATACCATGTACATTTTACTCGCGGATTCGATGCTCGCGTATAGGTTTTAATGGAAACTTTACTCGCAGATTCGATGTTCGCGCCTAGATAAGACCCACTGCAATTGGACAACATTATTGCAGAGCCAGGCAGGCTTGGCCCCTCCAGACAGACCCCATACCCCATTGGCTTCTCTTCCTCAGAGTATGCCTCGTGCAAGGGAAAGCGGGGAAGGAGATACGGTTTGTAGGAACAGCACCATTGAGTAGCAGTAGATTCACTTTAGTTTGACAACATTATTGCGGAGCCAGGCAGGCTTGGCCCCTCCGGACAGATCCCATACCCCTTTGGCTTCTCTCCCTCAGTGTATGCTTTGTGCAAGGGAAAGCTGGGAAGGAGATAGGACTGTTGGGTCTCAAGATGCATGAATACAGGGGTGGTTAACTACAAGAGCTAAACCACCATGGTGAAATCCACACACAGAAAGCTCAAAAAGCACAAACATCTCCTACACTGTCAGGTCTCCACTAAATAAACTCCAACACACTGACTAAATGGCACTGGTCACATTGCCTTTTATACCCAGGGGGCTGGCAATGCTCAAATTAGATGCCATTTGGTGATTTTAGACATGTGGGCACTTTTTTTTTATAAATTCGATGATTTTCGAATGTTCGACCGTTCGAACGGTCGAACATTCGAAAATCATCGAAAGTCCGGGAAATATCGAAAGTCCGCGTCCGGGATAGTTCAAGAAGTCCGGGTCCGTCCGGAACTCGAAAGTTCGGCTCGAACTCGGGTTCGAGTTCGAGTTCTATGCCATCCCTAGTTAGAGAACTCACTGTTAGAAAAAATACAACTAAGACGTATCTATATTTAAGCTTTGATTTTCTTCTAAATCATTCATTTGTTACGAGAGGTCTGTTTTCCTGCAGGATAACAGGCCCCTATGCATTCCTAATCAGTACGTGATACAATGTGATTGCATTATAATCACTGTTGCCAGTCAATCACAGCCTTTCTAGTTTTTTGCCTGACATTTATTTAAATGTTTGTTCCTTTGGCTGGACTATGAATGATGTGACCTAGAAGTTCAGGTTTGCATAGTAAGTCTTTGCATACAATCCAATGCTTCCATTTTTTTAGATTCAGAAATCTGTTCAAAGGATTGGGACTGAGAATAAATAGCATCTTAGATATGGAAAGCAGGTCTCCGCATTCAGCTTCGAATAATAATTAGGGCAACAGACAGTCTGTGATGGATGCATCGCAGCAAACTCCGTTTTAGAGGTCAAAATCTGTAAATTCTTTTTTTTACAGCAATATCAAAAGCAGGTACAGAGACACATTCTGTGGACATAAATCACCTTTCTATAATCACAGGCAAAAAAAAGTTCCTGGTCCCTGGTGACATTAGGAATCAAATAGCAGTTCAGGTCAATAAAGGTGACCACAAAAAATTTAGACAAATTGCAGATTTATTTCCCCTCCTGCTTATAACATATAAAACATTATTGTACTGCCTATATGTGACCTTTCATTGCAAAGTCTAAGCATAAACATGGAAAGGAAACACTTTACTACAGTTTTATTGCATCTACTACATATTGGAAAATACATTTACAATACGATATTATGAATGGCCAATACTGACTCCCAAGCAGCAAGAAACACAATATGTATTCTATTCAATCAGCGCACAGACTGTATCTACATTGTTTGTTGAGACACAGTAAATTATTTATTTATATATTGGCTTTGCTGCATGAGCGAATTCAAGCAGTACAATATGAGAGGAAAGGTTTGTACTGTATATTCCACTAGATGTCACTAATATTCCAAAAGCAACTCCATATGCACACATCTCCAACTGGAATAAAGCAATTTCACCAACTATAATTTCTCTGATTCAAAACATTTTTCTGTGTTTTTCTGATTTACTCTTTGAAAAGTATCTGTGGTATTCAATTAGATCAACTTGAAGTTTAGTTCTTGAAGACGTTTCGCTAGCTTTCTCAATTCGGAATGAATCTGTGGCAATCATGTACCTTGGAAAATCCCAATTAGCATATCACAGCCAGGTGTTAAGGGCGTGATTGGATAGTGGCTAAGAGGTGTTATAGGAACGCCCAGGGTAAGGTGTCAAAACAGCATTGTACATGGCAGACAGTTGGTGTCAAACCCCCCCATCTCTATTTAAGCTTGGTTTCTTTATTTTCACATAAATGGCCTCCTTGACGCCTCTCTTGAACCAGTCCTTTGCCAATATGTTAACATTACAATTTTCAAAGGTGTGTCCTTTATCCTTAAGATGCAGGTACACGGCTAAGTCCTGACCCGAGGAATTGGCTCTTTTGTGCTTGGTCATACGTTGATGCAGTTGCTGTTTGGGCTCACCCATGTACAAATCAGAGCATTCTTCACTGCACTGCACTGCGTATATGATGTTGCTTTTTTTGTGTTTCGGTATTGGGACTTTCGGATGTACCAATTGCTGCCTCAGTGTGTTGTTTGGTTTAAAGCAGACAGGGATACAGTGTTTTTTTGAATTATGTACCCTTTCCAGGGTACATAATTGCCACAGATTCTTGTACAAGTCATTCTGAATTGAGAAAGCCAGTCGGATGACTAGCGAAACGTCTTCAAGTCCAGTTGATCTAATTGAATACAACAGATATACCATGACCTGGATGAATGAGAACCTTCACAAGCACTCTTTGAAAAGGTTTTTCAGGTTTATATTCTCTCTACTCCCTGTCCCTGGATGGAGAAAACTAAAAGTTGCATCCCACAAACATGAACTGGTGCATAATTCAAACAGTTTAAATGTAAAAAAAAACCCAACAAAATGGGTTTACATACATTAGAGGCACCCAGGACTGTATCTTTAACCTTCCTTTGATGCCTCCAAATGTTTTGGCAGTCCTTTAAAGTAAATCAGTTTAGAAGTAGGTGACAGGACCCAAGCTACAGAAGGCTACTTTAAAGGGCATGTTCACCCCAATAAAAAAAATATACCCCCTACCCCATTTTCGCAATACTTACCTTTGTATGTAGTGCTCCTGAGAGAAGGAAACTTACCTAAAATTCCTGCTGGTCCCTCACACCAATGAACATGCTCTATAACATAAAATATTCAGGAATAGGTTTCCAAGCTCTACCTTCAAGAGCATTTCTTGCCTGAAACAAGGCAAGAACTCTACAAGTTTCTGTTGCTTTGTTTCATGGCCTTGTTAAGAGAGAGGTCTTTGGCAGCTGCACCTTGTTTTTTGACAGCTTTCTCTAAAGTGGAGAGGGGCTAGAGAACGTCCTAAACATAAGTGTGGTATTCAGATAGATCAAGTGGACTTGTAATGACTGGCTTACTCAATTCAGAATGATTTTGTTGGCAGTAAATACCCTGTGTCATAATCAGAATGTAACAGCAAGTTGTCAGGGACCTCCTGAGTATTTAAACTCCCCTTACCCTGGACAGTTTAATAACACAATCTGTTTGCTAGAAATGATATATTCCAACCATGTTCATTTGCATTTTCCCTTTAGTTTTCCTTTAGGCCACACTGTGCCAGACAGTAATGTAAGTGAAATGATAATGTGGGATTATCATTTATTGTCTCCACAAAGGACACATTATTAGTAGTATAAGATTGGGGCTAGTTTTGTCCACAAGCCACATCATTTTCCCCAAATAACCAGCTGCTCCATGTGTATCTACCAGCTCCATTATTAATAAAATAAAACTCCAAGAGTAAAGAAAGATTACGCAAGCCCTAGGAAGAAAAATCCAATTTTTAAATTTATTTTAAAACTGACCCAATGTAATGGTAAATGTAATTAAATCTGAGCCTGCTATATGGTATTGTGAATGTATTACACAAAGGTCAGTTTATCTATTAACCCCTGCTTGTCTTTGCACAAATAAGTTGCACTGAAAACAGCTTCTAAGTTCCAACTCACTGATTCCAACGTCAGTTTCAATTTAAAGTAAGGGCAATAAGTAATTGTTCACAATCTAGTTCTTCTCAATACATGCAACTTCTTCTCTGCACATGAAGGAAACCCAAACCCTGAAAAATATCACAATACACGTAGTTTGCAACTGTGATTGGTGCTAAAATCTAAACTACTTTAGAACCAATCACAGAAGCAATGCTATGTCAGCAAATTCTTCCTGCAGTGCACACTGCTTTCTAACCCTATGGCATGAAACATTACATTCTCCATGTGTTTGTGGTTAGAAATGCATTTTGAGGATGAAGAACTATAAACTAAAATATACTTAAATTCTGAAAAACATAAAATGTTATATCACTTGCCATTCTATGTTATTACAAGCCACCAAAAGACACAGCCTGTGTCAAGTAACTTAAATCTTTCACTACAGAAAATCAGTTACTTTACCTTTTACGTTAACCCTTTTGTAACCTAAACAAATGGAGATACAAAGTAGCTAATTGGACAGAAATTCAATATCTCCCTGAACAACACATAACGAGCATGACTGTCCCACTGGGCTATAAACAGAAGCACCACGTCTATAGTTCATAGTTCTCCTAATAGTAAAATCTTGCTTTACTTGCGACAGTGGTTTAAAGGGTAACTGTGGTTTTCATGAAACCTCTCCAGCATAGCTACAACCCCAATGGTATGATACCGGGGTAAAGCAAATGCATCTTATATAAGGACTAGCACGGCCTTATTCTTATACCCAGTTCAAAACAGTATAAGGAAACATTTCCAATGTACTAATTATTAACCAGGAGCCAGGAGATCACTAAGAGGCATATTTATAAACAATCACTATTTTGGCCATTTCGCTATCGCAGGACATCGTTATGACAAAGAGCGCTATTTTCTGCTTATTTATAAAACCGCTCATTTTCGATTTCGCTTTCACGGAAAAGTAACGCTGAGGCAAAGTGTGAATGCATTGACTGGTATTGCGGCAAAAAAAGGTGAAATTTCAGAGCTATTTTTGCCAATTTTTTTTATTTAAAGCTATTTATAAATAGGTGAAAATTCGCCTTTTTGACACCTTTTCTGCCTTTTGTTTTGCCATTTGTAGGAGTTTTATCAGAATTTTTGTCAAACATCATAACTGGAATGTTCCATTAAAATGACAATTCTTACACAGCACTATGGTATGTTCCCATATTAATGGAACTGGTTTGGTAAGTAGCTGCAGTTAATAAGCAATACTAAAAAATGTCCTATTAATAAAAGAGAGAAAATTCCCCTGGGTGACTTTACACTGTTCATCATATCAAATTAATAAAAGAGAGAAAATTCCCCTGGGTGAGTTTTACACTATTTGTCATATCTTAGTGATAAAAAAGAGAAAATTTGCCTTTGTGAGTTTTACACTATTTATTATATTTTTTGCTGAAAACCCCACATGTGTTTAGTGTACATTAACCAATTTGATAATACTTTGAAAATCTACCAGGGAGTATTACCTACCGTATTTACCATCATATGTGCTGAATTTTGCAATATTTTGGCTGAACTTAACGCAATAAAACACTTTTCGCCATTTTATAAATATGATTGACCGGTTACCGCAGCGATGTATGGCGAAAAAGTTGTGGTAATGACTTTTCACCACTGGTTATCACTGCTTTATAAATAGCAAAAAATCCAAATTTGGTGAAAAGGCGATGATAACGGTGGCGAAAAGTTTAACAAACCTTATATATATTTTATATATAAATATGCCGCTAAATCTCACAGTAATCACTACTGCAGAAGTCTCGCATTTTCCATTATGGAAAGTATTACAGTAATAGGAAACACCTGAGAGCCCCCCCCAGTGTGTGTGTTACTTTACAGTTATTTCCCCTGTCATACATTCAGCTTTAGGAATAACTTTACTTTAATGTTTGGATTCTGATTGATTTCCCCAAAGTGGAATGTTCCTCTGATATGTAATTTCACAAGATCAACGCAAATAGAATTATATTAACTAAACACGACCACGTGCTGACAATGAATTTGTCCAGAAATACAATTTAAATGCGAATTAGCATTCTAGAATGTCAATGCTTTAATCATCTTCTTTATAAATTATAAATCTTAGCAGCCAATCAGAATCTGGAATATTATAAGTTGTAAAAAAAAAAAATAATAATAAATAATTTAGTTTCACAGACTCTGATGGGAGTGTTGGATCTTGGAAACAGAATATTCCTTTTGATGTATTTCATTGTAACAGAATTGCCACAATAAACAAGGGTGTTTTACAAATGAAAGAAAAAGATCTGATCACAGAAACACTGAGACAATACAGAAAATACCCCCAAACAGACCAGGAACAATAATGCCAATTGGTCTAATTTAGGTAATACTGAGATAGTATTCAGAGGGCTCTTGTTATGTCTAGAGATGCACCAAATCCATATAGGATTCAGTTCAGGACTCATCACAATCCCAGGATATTCTGCAAGGTTTAGATATGGAAGAGCTGAATTGATATACATATACACTCTTTACCTAATACTTAAACAAACTGAAAAATACCTTATTTTAGCATTGAAATCTTAAGAATCACAAGTATGCCTTAAAGGACAACCCCCTCTCCCTGTGATAGAACCCAGGGTGAAGACCCCAGAGTTCCGTCATTATACAGATAAAAAGGGCAACATACTAAGGGGGAGATGCAATAAATTTTGCAATTGCACAAAAAAATAGGGCAAAAGCTGGTGCAAGGGGAGAGTTCCAGCTTAGCTTCTCAAAATCAGCAGATTATGGCTAAGGCCACACTACACTGAACATCAGTGCGTGGGAAAAGCAAGCACTTGTGCTGTGATCAGAGAAATGTTGCGCAATCATTTTGCTGCATTTCACAATCGTCGCGTTTCGCAAAAAATTGGGATCTCATATGCTCTGAAAACAGATCGCAGCACAGCCCATGAAATGTGGCCATCTACATTGACAAGCACTGCTCTATGGGTTTTTTTGCCAAATAAATCTCCCTATAATGTTGACGTTTCTCCAGATCTTTTTTCTTCAAGAGAAATGGAAGTGCTCTAAGAAAGTACATGTTCTGGTGAGTAAAGTCATTTTCGCTGCGTTGATTCTCCCACAAGATATGTTGAACAGGGGTGGACCATTCATTCTGTTATTAATATCGATTGAATGTTGACAGGAGAGATGACAAGCATTACTTTCCAATGCATATGCTTATACCTTGGTGATGGGTCAAGCTCTACTGTATGGGCATTTCAGCTGTAGTTTGACACCTCTGTCTATCTCCCTGGTCAGGGAATGTGCACTTAGCCACTCTGCATCTTGTTAAATGCAATCCCCAATCCTATAGCTAAAATAGAATAAGTGATGATATATCACTTGCCTTTTTAAAGGGCAAGTTCACCTTGTATATAGGTAAATCACTCTACAAACCATAAAACTGTTGTTTATTTCATGGATAAAGTTATAAAGTTAAAGGGCATGTCCACCCTTCTAAAAATGTTTTTATATAATATTCTCCCTGTCCCCCCTGCCCCAACCACTATAGTTTTAAGTTCAGAAAGTGCCCCAAATATTACTTACCTTCCCTCTTTCCTCCGCCGCACTGCCAGGCCCTCTGCTTGCGAGAAAATGCAAGCAGAGGGATGGGACCGGCAGTCGCGTCTGTGATTGGCTGAGCGGCAGCCAACCATGGATGCGGCTGCCGGGAGTTCAGTGCGGCGGAGGAAAGAGGGAAGGTAAGTAATATTTGGGGCACTTTCTGAACTTAAAACTATAGCGGTTGGGATGGGGGGACAGGGAAAATATTATGTATAAAGGATTTTACGCTAGGGGGAGGGAATCCTAATCGGGAGGGGGAGGGAATCCTAATCGGGAGGGAGAGGGAGGGGAACGGGGCGGGGGAGAAGGGCTGCAGTGCGCTTGCCAAACTTCTCCCGGAGGGGAGACAGGAGAGAGAGTCCTATATGGACTCTGCAGTACTCCTGGTGGGCGTTTTTTTTGGACTTTAGGGGGGGATATCAGAAGAACCAGATGGAGCTGGGATGTAAGGATTAAACTACACTACACAATGGGGCCAGTAGTGGGGGGGATTATAGTTTTGGGGGTGGACATGCCCTTTAATATTTATTTAGCAGATTTTGCACAGTTCATGTTAGAGAGAAATGAAATAAAATTAGAACTGGACAAACTTTAAAATAAATAAAACTTTTAAAACGTTTGATGCTCAGTTGAAAATAAGCTGAATAATTTGTGGCAAAACTCTGGGTGGGTGACAATGGATTATTAAATTCATCCAGAATGAAAAACAACATTGTAGATCTCCTGTAATACAAAGTGATTAAGGCTTCAAAAGGTGGAATTGAAACTTCAATCTGAATCTACAGGGGGAAAACTATGAGTCAACGGCATGTTTGGCGGAGAAAAACAAAGTGTTCCTTTAATGTTTAATAATGTGTGATTTATAGAGTGTTTTCTTCCAAGGGACAACAGGCTTGTTACTGCCGTCAGCCATCTGAGGGCACATTGAAGTGGCTGGAGAACCACAAAAAAAATTGACTCGTTCAAAGTCACAAAGAGGTGATTCCTGGAAATAAACCAAGGCAATCATGGAGGTTGTGTCACATATAATTTAAATAGAGTTATTAGAGTTATTCCAGTGGATTAAAATGAAATGGCACCGCACACACACACACACAATATATATATATATATATATTTATCAATATTTATAGCAATTTCCACCAACCTTAACTTTATCCCAGAGAGAATGGTCACTTTAATTTGCAGGCCGTAGACTGGCAATCAGTGGTTTGGTTGATGAGAGCAGAATGAAATTTATTTATATTCTGTGTTAACTGCTTTGGTCTGTGGTCCTTTATTTATACTTGCAGGCCCACAGCCATACTGTTTTAAATGGGATAGTCCAATTTTTTTTTACAGTTTTGTCTTCCCAGACAGCCAATCCGTGTCCAGGAGTGTGTAGGCCCTGCCTTTTTTAAGCTTCCTTCCTGGACAAAGCTTGTAGGTGTGTACTCAGTATGTACTTAATATATACTCAGTATGTACTCAATATGTACTCAGTATGTACTCAATGTATACACAGTAAATACTCAATATATACTCAGTATGTACTCAATATATACTCAGTATGTACTTAGTATGTACTCAATATATACTCAGTATGTACTTAGTATGTACTTAATATATACTCAGTATGTACCCAATATGTACTCAGTATGTACTCAATATATATGCAGTATGTATTCAATTTATACTCAGTATGTACTTAGTGTGTACTCAATATATACTCAGTATGTACTCAGTATATACTCAGTATGTACTTAGTATGTACTCAATATATACTCAGTATGTACTTAGTATGTACTTAATATATACTCAGTATGTACTCAATATATACTTAGTATGTACTTAGTGTGTACTCAATATGTACTCAGTATGTACTTAGTGTGTATTTAATATATACTCAGTATGTACTTAGTGTGTACTTAATATATACTCAGTATGTACTCAATATGTACTTAAAATGTACTCAATATGTACTTAGTATGTAATCAGTATATACTCAATCTGCGCTCATTATGTACTTAGTATGTGCTTAGTATGTTCTCAGTAAGTACTCAATATGTACTCGGTTGATCTTATCCTTTATTCTTTGTTCAGTTCTTGCTTATGTGTTTTTACATTACTGGTACATTGAAATCGTATATATTTCTGTATTAATTCATGAGATAATTCCATATGAATTACCATTTTTAAAAGAAAACAAATATATTGACACATAAAAATGCATCGGTGTGTATGAGCAATTAGCAGGAAATCTTGATGCACATCAATGTAAAAACTATTTGAAAGCAAAAACAGCTCCATGTGTGTTTATTTTATCCATCAATTTCTCCCCTATAACAAATAAACTACATCTTTTCTAGTAGGAATATCTACGTTATCAAATATCAATGGAAATGTAACATTAAATGTTTGATGTTTTAAGCTGGCCTAGAAAATGGACATATTCCTTTTTTATAAGAGTTTGTTAAAAAATCAGAGAAAACCAGACTATATTGAATAAATAAGGGGACACTTATGTCAATGAAATATCATCTGCTTGACAGATGTTGGTAGTATAGATTATCTAAGTAATGTTTCTCTTGTGTTTAAAGTAACGTATCTTAGATCTCAGTATTAATGCTCTACTGCATGTTTAAGCATTAGGACCTGAAAGAAACAATTACAAAGATGTTCAGTAAGATGTAATTTACCACGTGAGAGGGGGGTTTATCTGACTTTTAAACAGGACACATATACAGGACAATTATACTTACATTCCCTTCTCCTCTCTACAGGTACCCAGGATAAGGACCTGAACCTGCTAGGTCCTCACCCCTGGGTACAGTCTCAAACACCTCACTGGTCCAGTCCAGTTTCACCTTCGATATTAGTTCACAATCTGGCTAATGGGAACACAGGCACTCAGTAAATCATGTCACTGATAGTCAGAGGGGGTGGTAGACATGGACCAGCGAGGAAAAGTTACTTTAATAACTAAGTCCACTGGTCCTTCTTTTGCTTGTTTATGACTCCTCTTAGGGTTTTATGTGCTTGAGCAGCCTTAAAAGGGGGTGGCTCGTGTAGCCATAGTCATGGAAGTAGACTGAAATCTAACATCAGGAAGGCCAACAGAAAAAAGACAAGGGACAATGGGGTTGAATATGCCCTTTAAGTCTTGAAATTAGACTTATCATTTAGAAGTTTGTAGCTTTTCTTTAGCAGAATATTCCTTTACTATTGTTCCCGATAATTTACAGAAAATCCCTATATGAATCACCAGGAGATATGCAGAGCAATTTTTAGAAGTGTTAATCTATTGTTCTGATTTAGAAACTAGCACTAGTAGCAAAGCCAAATGTTTTCTACCAAGCCCTAAAGTAACTTTATAATTTGCAGGATTTCAGATCCCTCAGAAGACTGTTTTGTAGGGTCTGACAGATCCTGCTTTCTTGCATCGCTAACTGAAATCTAGGAAGGGTAAATTTTCTCTTTTGTTATTTTAATGTACATGTCAAGTGGTAGAAACCTTCTGTACTCTTGGCATTTGTGGGGCAGATATTAGATGTTGCTAAACATGATTAGAGAACCAGTTTTGGTTTTTATTTGGAAATTATTTATTTCACCATATACAAGTCCATACACAAAATGAGTTTACTGATCTTTTTTCCACATGGCTAAGAGGGGCAGGGTAATCTACTTAGAAGTCCAGTAAACAGTCTTAAAGAGGTTTCTGTCATATAAAAGAGTCAGATTAGTAGAAAAAAAAGGATGTGGTAACATATAAACATAACAGGGAACAGTAATGGGCCCAGTGTACCATGGACTATAAGGGGTCTACAAGAGGGAGGTGCTTGGACTAATATATCCATCAATCTGGGTTGTAGCATGAGGTGAACATAATTGTTTTGCAAAAACTGAACTGATTCATATGGTTCATATTACCTATTTTGTACCTGCGGCTACAAAATAATGTAAAAGCTACTGGTGAACCAGTTACAAAGTGAAATACAAACTTAGGTGGATATTGTAGCACATAGGATCTTGCTATCCCTGGATTTTTATTTCTTAGAATGGGACTTTATTTTGGACCTGCGCTTTTCAAATGTGAGCAGCTTCTCTATGCAAAAGTGGCCAATAACAGTTTCCTTTTTTGATCTTTTCATTTACCTCATGAGCAAGGTGTCACTGGGGGGTATCATATACCTGAATGCCTTTGATGCATCTCCTGCTTTATTGTACAGTGGATTTGTAGCCTACTTTGGCCTACAAATTATTTAGGACAAATTTGTTCTGTGTCCCCTAAATGAGGGTTGTAAAAATATTTCCTGCATTCATTGAGCAACTCAGAACCTTACATTCTGCGACACTCAAGCTTTTAGAACACTGCCCAGATGTGTATATTCCCAAAACATAGGGCAATTTCTAAAGGCAAAGTATCACTAAATAATGATAACGTGCTTTTAACAATCTCAAGTTTTACTTCCACAATCGTACAATTACATTCACAATTGTACATGTTTGCGATCGGAATTATACAATTGCCTATAAAATACCATTACATTACTCTAGTACCGCATGGTATAGCATGACTGAATGGTCTTTAAAGTCTCGATACCTCGGGTTAATAAATATGCCCCTTATGGCTGCATACACCACCGAACTATTGCTGTTTCCCCCTGGGACAGACCCAATTTGAAGGTTCTGCCTCAGAGTCCCAGTATAAAATGGGTGGGGTGTGACCATAACATTTGTGGGCATACCTGGGCATTCTGGGGTCGAGCTATATGTGTGATTGTTAGACTCCGCCGACATCTCTGTTTTCTTACCCCAGGATAAGTTGGGAGGTATGCAGCTCATCTTTATAAACTGAACATTTTTTTATTTGACCATAAAATAAGTACTAGGAAGCAGTTCTATCTCTCCTTTATAGGTAATACCAACCTAATTAAAATAATACTATTTATGCAAATAATGTACCAACTACTTGCGCTCAAAAGCCAACTTCAAATGGAAAATTCTTTTTATTATACTTTGGCAGCAATTTTACAAATATCGTTTTGTTTAAAACCAAGTTGACCTTGTTTATCATAGACCTGGACACAATGCAAAACTTTCACATGGTAGAGTTTCATAGCTCACTGCTCATTCAGAAATGTTTTAGTCCCACAATTTGGTACCAGAAGCGGCTGCTAATTAGGTACAGTACCAACAATTACGACAATATAGGTCTGTACAACACAAGTTAAAGGGGAAATAAAGTCTCCAGACAACATTCCCCCAATAGAAAGAGCACATTCACAAAGATACAAAAAGCTGTGTCTCACCTCTCCCCTTACTCTGCATGCTTGGCGATTTATGAAAATAACCAGTGGGTAGTAGGGATCAGCTTCCATAATTCACGTTATCTGGGAACACCTAACTAAATGTACGCAGTGTACACATGAAGCTGCAGTCTTGGTTCCTGGAAGCTGACAGCCAATCGTATTACTACTTAAAGGACATACCTCCTTCTGACACACATTTTAGTGCAGTTTTTATGTAAATACTTTACAAATTTTCGAAATTACGAAATTTTCGAAATTACGAGGATTACTTGTATTTTCGAAAATACATATTTACGAAAATACGTGAAAACTCGTAATTTCGAAAATTTTCGAAAATACGAAAAATCTCGTTATTTCAAGGGTATTTTTAATTTTAACGGGTCCGCTCGCAGATTTTCGAATTTTCGGATTTTGCGAAGTTCGGACATCTCTACTAGATACATTTCAGAAACAACAAAAAATGAAGCCTAGGGAATTGAACCTGTGTCCCAATGGCTGTGTCCCAATGTCACCTGAAGAAGGGGGCATTCCCCCGAAAGGTTGTGACATGGTTATGTGTGGTTTATAATAAATATTTCTAAAGATTTGGAGTGCGACCCTCGGTTACCTTTTTTCCTGTGTCCCAATGGTCTGTTTGTTTCCAAACCCAGCATTTTAGCAGTGCACCACCACCGCAGATGCAATAGAGGCAAGTACATTTCAGTAAATGTCAGTAAAATCAGTTCACTATTTAGTATTGCTGCAGGAAAGCTGTCAGCACGCTGGTTGGTAAATAAACAACAGAGCTGCTATATATATTTGTGAATATGTAGAAACTTTATATTTCCCTAAAAACACAATGGAAACAAACAAAAAAGCAATAAACTCAGGTAGTAGACTATGTTGTATTGTTTCATAAGTAAACTAGGGGATTTGAACTTGTGACTTCTTGGGCTGTGTATTCCTAAAAAACAAAGCATTTATAAAGGGTGCCACCAGCAACTCAACTATGAGTGTGGTAAGGGGATGTGGCTCTTTGAAGTCAACATGGGATATTAGTTGTACTGCACAAAATATACAGTCCTCTGCACTCGTACTAAGTGTGGGTGCTTACTCCTCACAACATCCAACCCTTGATGGATAGGTATATCAGAAGAAGACACAACATTTTGGGGGGTATAAACGTGCCCCCTTCCTCATCACCTGAGGAAGGGGGCATGTTTATACACCCCAAAACATTGTGATATGATGTGTGGTCACTAATTAATAAATTAATCTTTGGAGTGCGACCCTCAACATTGTCTTTTTATGTGTTGTACTGGCAACAACATAGAAGCCTTCTTTGTTACACAATCTATTACTTACATATACTAAATGCAACTTACTAGAGAAGAATCTATCAATGTATTCTGGGGAGAAAAGCTTTCACATTAGGATCTTTAACATTTAAGTTTAGTTCTCCTTTAAACAGTACAGCCTAATTCTTACAATTATTAAATACACCATATATTGATAAACACAACACAAAGCAGAAGCATTCAATATTTTATTAGTGATCACGTGATATCAGACCCAAAGGAAAAAACTGAGGCTATCACTAGAGGACGTTGCTATGTTTTTATTACCAGTCTTTCTCTATGTAGCGCATTATTCACATGGTGTATTTTGAAATGTGATGAGGGTGATATGACTGATAAAATTGACTGTGCTTAGAAAAAACTTGCTTAGGGCACCAGCACCCCAGTCAATTAAAGTCTATGGGGGGGGCGCAAAACCCTTTTGCCATTTACAAAAGGCCCATCGATTCACATCGCCGCTACCTTTACAGTGAGTGGATAGTTATAGTTTAGTTTTAGACATTTTAATTTCTGTTTATCTTGACTCTCATTATTTAATTTCATGATATTATTCTTCCTGTATCGCTTCCTCAAAACAAAGAATAGAGATTTGTATACATGTCAGGATTGCTTATCTGTGGGAAACGAGGAGTGAACTCTAAATCTATCCTCAGGCTCTTCAGTGTCTGAGTCACTTTTGTTTGATATATTTCTGTGGCACATCTACGAATAACAGAGAACAGGTGTCTGGGTTGTTCTAAATAAATCACATAGTGCTTAGAAATCACTCCACTCACCAAGCATTAAATAACTAAAAGTAGAATGGTTTTGTCTGAGTAATGCACAGTTACTTTTCTTATATAAAACTGCCAAATGGAACCACCAGATCTAATAAATGCATTTTCAGCCTTCTCTGTCTGAAACACATATGTACTTCGCTTTGCAAATTGGACAAATAAAATGTTGGGTCTTACCTGGAATACAAAGGATTTCACCAAACAGTCAAGCAAATTGTTTCTTCTAACCGTAGAATGAAGAGATGATAAACACGCAGAGGAAAACCAAAGATCCTTTTCATCCCTCACGGTTTCTTGATTTTTCTCAGCAGATGAAACTTTACTTCCAATGTAGCCCAAGGGTAACATTTTAACAATGGCGTTTGTCCCGGTGTAAACAGACTTTTTCACTTCTTTATCATTTTTACAGAACCTTCTGAAAAGTAACGTGGAGCGATCTTTCCTCCTTCTAGAAGGATCATTAAAATCATATCCCAGTTCTTCCCCTAATCCACCCAAAGGGTTCTGTAAGACTTTCGAAGACATAAGGCAAGGACCAGCTTGGTTACAGATTGTGTCCTGTTCATGTACCGTATATTTTTCAGATCTTGCCATTGTATCGTTGTTTAAACTGTACCCAGCAATGCAGTTAAAACCTGTGGACACCTCCATGAAGCCACATCCTTTGCAAAGTTCACTTAGACAAGAGCAAGCTTTATATTTTCCCTTGCAAGAGTTTCTTTGTGTTTCTAAACGGTCGCTTAAAATATAGCTGTTATTTGTGGTACTTAAAACATTTGATAGTCTCTTCTCAGAAGGATAACTTATGTGTAATGTCGGAATGTGACTGATGGCATCTGTGCTGCGATCTGTCAAATGTAATTGACTGTCTAATACTCTCTCATCCCATGAACTTTTATCTACTTTAATATTAATTTCTGTCAACAATGCAGGGATTCTTTGTTCTACACAAACGTTGCCCCTTTTTAGTGGATTGTAAGACTTGCAACACTGATTAAAATGCAAGTTTGTTTTGCTGGCTTTCTCCGGAATGATGCAGTTGATGCTTAGATACTCATTAGAACGAAATAAACTAGTGTGTCTTTCCAAAACATTCCCATCTCCACCATTATCTCTGTTAGACTCTTTATTTCCCAGCGATAATGTATTCATCAGATCATTTGATAAACAATGCCTTTTTAATTGCTTTAAGTGTGGCGCTATTTCGCTTTCCTCTTGTTCAGCTTCTTGTCTTTTTATATCCAGGCTATCCGAAGTATTCCTAGAATGTTTATCTCCAGTTGGCAGAGTACATATCACTTTTCCCTTCGCATGTGGTAAAATAACAGAAGCTCCTCTATCCTTTGAGGTCATCTTGACACACAGGTTTATTATTTTTTTTACTTTGTCGGTTCACAGATCATTTTCAGAATTAGAAATATAAAAGTTAAGCTTCCTGTAAAGGTATCACGCTGATATATATTGTTCAGACGTTGATATCTCCAGGGAACAAAATGTTTCTTTCCAGTAATTTTCTGTTAATAACGCACCATGGTAATTGTCACAAATTAAGCATTTTTTTCTCCATTAGAATCTTTCCAGCTATAGGCTCCAGAGGCAAATAAGTAGTTTTTTTTGTTTTCTATTTTTTCAGGATTCCATTTGTTTCCAGTTTTGAAAAGCCAGAGTTGCTAGGGGATGCATTAAATAATAATTCTGTGAAAAGAAAAGAGCAAATTACACTTTATTTATGTACAGATAATTGCTGCTTAGAAGTGAACTAGACCTCAATATTCTTTAATATGAGGTTAAACCAAACAAGCTGGAAAAAAACGTTTTAAGTGACTACATTACTTTGAAAAAATACTATATTTATCTCTAGTAAGTATCTATCATGTTCCTAACCTGCCTCCCTTTGAACAGGAATAATAAACCCCTCTCCACCTTTTCCGTCCCATTAACAGTATGCACGATAAAAACCTAAACCACTAGGTCATCATCCCTGGGATTGCCCTAATTAGCTGTAATACTTACCTTAATTTCCCCTTGCTAGTCCAATTAAGTTCTGCCCCATCCTAAATCTGGGGCCTAGCCTATGAGAAGACATGCTCTGCAAAAAGCTAAAAAATATGCTTGAAGCTGGACCGGCCTGGCAAATGCTAGGTAAGTATGACATCTAAGCTAGGGCAAAACCAGAGTATACATCCTTGCCCTGAGTACTGTTAATGGGATGTAGGTTAAGGGTGTATAATTTCTCTTTAACAATGGTACATTGATTTTGTAAGCTGAATAGTCCCGTAATATAAATCCAAACAAACAGAAATATATACATCCAAATAGAATATTAGTGCACATCCAATTCAATGTAAATTGCTAGCATTCTATGTTTCCATTGTATGATTACAGTACATATAGCCAGCCCTTCATAACAGATAAATGAAAGAAATTGCAGTAATAATACATAATCAGGGAGATTCAATAAAATTTCTTATCGTTGGAAATGGTGCTAATTTTGCCCCAACCAATCAGAAATTGTTTAACATTTGAAAGCTAACATCTGATTGGTTGGCGCAAAATTAGCACCATTTTTAACAATAAGAACTTTTATTGAATAACGCAGAATGTGAGCAATCATAACTGAATTGGATTTACATTAATATTCAATTTGTTTTATTGTAATTTTGGCCATGCTGTAATATTTGTTGTACTACAACAAATATTAACACCACATTAAAGGGCTCATTTCTAAAAATGCATTTTTAAGCAAAAAACAGCAGCGACCAATCAGATGTTTTCTAAAGGTTTGTACACACGTGCAATGGCGGGTCCCGAGCTGCAATGCACAATGTGTACGAACGTAGGGCCTTTATCGGGCGAAACGGACGTTCGGTCGGGGATCGCTTAACGACCGACTTGGCGGATCCCCGAACGATCGGCCGATAAAGGCCCTACACTCGGGACGATTATTGACTGAAACGAACGTTCGTACACATCTTGCGTCGTGGGTCGGGACCCGCGATCGCACATGTGTACGAATCTTTACTGCAGTAGACCAGTAAAAAGATAACTTCTGGTTGGTTGCTGCAGATTAAGAGCACAGGCAACATTTTGCACCTCAATGTTACTAGATAGCCCACACATTGCAGTCACACTAATTCTTCAGCTTTACCATGCACCTTGTAAAATCCACACAAATAGCACATAATTGTTACCAAACATTAGTGAGTTCTGCTTTCTTCCATCTTGGTATGATACATTAGAGGAATAGGTAACATATGATACAAAAGCTGACCATGGGATATATTGGCCAATTAATGTTAAAGGGTAACTATACTGACAAGTTGCAGAAGAGTTTTTTCTGCAGCAAAAATAGTTTCGGACTAAAGCTCTCTTTTAAATATTTGCAATATGAAATCCAAGTAAATGTCATTATTTAAAGGGACAGTTCAGTGGAAATTATCAATATTTGTTAGATTGTGTAATGCTTTCTTAGTTATTCTACATATTCTCTCCCATTTTGAAAAATCAGTTGATTTCATACCCTTTGCTGTTCCCTGCTGTTGACATTAGTGAGCTGACATTTCAGGTTCTAACAATCCTTCTTCTTCCCAGGATGCACCACTTCTTTGGAATGTTCCTAACACTAATTCCTAACAGTAATTCCTACTGATTGGCTGTTGGATGGGTCAAAGATGCTCAGATCTCTACTGAGCAACTGAATCAAACCAGGCGCTGGCTCAAGGGAAAGACCATAACGGTCTCTACTAGGGGTCCTGCAAACAGGAAGTCAGTATTTCGGTTGCATTTATTTATACACAGACAAAATGCTGAATTGGCAGATTAAGGTCATTGGGATAAAAAAATACTGCTCTTTTTTCTGAAAAGTACATGCATTTGCACCGAACTTCCCCTTTAAAAATAGAAATCACCAACAAATTTAAATCTTTTCCAGAACAACGCCCACCTTGCTTATAGCCATGTTACTGCAGCATTCTCCTTTCATGTATCTGTAGGATTCAGTTAAATCAACTGGATTTCATTTTTAGTGTCTTTCAATTTTAAGGGGCATATTTATATATTTTCGCTAACTTTTCATCGCCGTTACAGGTAAATTTTTACTCAACCCAATTTTTAAGCAGCGATAATCAATGGCGAAAAGTCATTAATGCTTCGATCATCATTCCGCTTATCACTGTTTTAACCGCAAGATCATATTTATAAATGGTGGTAAGTGTATAAATACGGAGAAAATAGGGATCTTTGCCATTTTGATGTCCTGCAATAGCGAAATGGCGAAAATAGTGATAGTTAATAAATATACCGTATATACTCGAGTATAAACCGAGTTTTTAAGGTAAAAAAATACCTTAAAAACCTAGGCTCGGTTTATCTCGAGTCACTGGGTAAATCGCCTGAAAAAAAAACTTGTGTGTACCTTAATTTGATGACTGGGAGCTGTAGACCAGAGCTGTGAGTCCGGGGGCTGTGAGACCAGGACTGTGAGTCCGGGAGCTGTGAGACCGGCAGCTGAAGAGGCAGGGCTGTAAGATGCAACCGGGAGCTGTTACAGGCAGAGCCGTGGGACGTGCGTAACTTACGTCCCCGCGCGCTCTGCTGACGTCATCACCTGACTCTTTCAGTACCGGACCCTTCCGATGATGGAGGAGACTGCAGAAAGGCCTACCAAGAACCGGTTCCTTCTACCAGTAGGTGTCAATTTAATTATGCATGGGGTGGTTTGGGGTGGGGGTGGGGGGGTGGGGGGGGGCTCACTTTACATAGGTATAGAGTAGAGCTTTACAGTATAGAGTACAATATCTATCTATCTATCTATCTAATCTCTGCCATTCTATCTATCTATCTCTCTATCTAATCTCTGCACTTCTATCTATCTATCTATCTAATCTCTGCTATTTTATCTATGTATCTATCTATCTATCCTCTACCATTCTATCTATCTATCTATCTATCTATCTATCTATCTATCTATCTAATCTCTGCTATTCTATCTATCTATCTATCCTCTACCATTCTATCTATCTATCTATCTATCTAATCTCTGCTATTCTATCTATCTATCTATCTATCCTCTACCATTCTATCTATCTATCTATCTATCTATCTTGAATGCCACCCTCACTTGGCATTCCAGATGTTTGGAAACTACAACTCCCAGCTAATAAAGCATGCTGGGAGTTGTAGTTTCCAAACATCTTGAATGCCAAGTTTCTACCCTCGGTTTATACTCGAGTCAACAACTTTTATTAGGATTTTTAGCTGAAATTGGGTACCTCGGTTTATACTCGGGTCGGTTTATACTCGAGTATATACGGTACCCCTTAGTGTCATTAATTTAACTGAATTCTACATATTTATATATAATATACCGTATATACTCGAGTATAAGCCGAGGTTTTCAGTCTTTAAAATTAGCCTGAAATCCCGAACTCGGCTTATACTCGGGTCAAGTAAATAATTGTGAAATCTCCTACTGCCGATCGTCATGTACAAGCTAACATCAGAAGCATGTGTTCCGCCTGGCATTCCACGCTTATCTGCAGGATGACGTCCATACGCGGCGCCTGTCTCGCTTACTGCCCGGCGCCGAGTAGTAACTCTTACTTACCTCACTGAACTTGGGGGCCTTTCCTGGGGGGTGCAGTCCATAAAAAAAGCCTCATTCCTTGCCACTGCAGTGTTTGGAATCTACAACTCCTGGCTACTAAAGCATGATGGGAGTTGTAGTTTCCAAAACATTTTGAGTGCCAAGGAATGAGGCTTTTTTATGGACAGCAGAGTTCCCATACAGTATTAAAAGACAGTAGTGGTCATAATTTCAACCCCTCGGCTTATACTCGAGTCAATCGTGGTTTATTACTTTTTAAGGTAAAAATGGGTACCTCGGCTTATACTCGGGTCGGCTTATACTCGAGTATATAGCTTTAATGAATGAGAACCTTCCATCCTTCCATGTACATATAATGTAAATTATATCACATATTAGCTATAAAATATTACAAAGAAGAAAGAATACTTTAGTACAACACATGTACCAAATGGCATATTTTTATATTTCTATACACAATCCTATTTTAAGGTATATTAGAGCCTGGATTAAATGATACTGTGTAATTGGCAAGAGTACTAATTGTTTAACATTCCAGCGGCAACAAATGGGTAATCCTTGGTTTGCAATAAGAAAGTATCCCTTACAGGCTGGCTAAATCCTCATGAATGAATGCTATTTCAAAGCAGAAGGCCTGGGGAGTCACATCTGCCGATACATTAATGGGCACATTTATCAATTTAGTAATTCCTTCACATTTAAATGTCACATTATCTGCTTATTGTCTAAAATTTAGAAAGAACAAAATCTGATGTTTGAAACATGTATCAGTAATTCATTCTACATATGTTCCAAGTCAGCAAATGCCAAATAAGCTATTTGATCACAGATAGCCCATATCTGTCATGCAGCCAAATAAAAGCCTATTTTACAAGCTAGAAATCTTTCTACTGTTTAAAGCAATGGTAAGTTATTCAACAATCTGTCAGTGAGCACAATCATACAGAAATAGGAATAAAACTACACACATTACTGTACATGGAGTTAGGAGCAAAGCTACCAGGGGTACAAGGAGTGTGAGCACACTGGGGCCTAGAGCCAAAACAAAATCTGCCTACCTTAGAATACTAGTATTAGGGGCAGATTAACCCAGAGCCACAGTGCTCCATAAAGGCTAGACCACACTGATAGACTTATAAGCGCAATCTGATAGTGATTGCCAGAAAGCGTGCGCAGCACAGCCTTATAGAGTTAAAGTTTTGCTAACTGATTGAATATCAGTTAGTGTGACTTTAAACCATTCATTGCACCAGCTGCGCGGGCATCACTAAAGGAAGCCGGCATAACAAATTTAATATGCGATTTGCGCTAGATATAGAGCAGCAATTTAACAAAAGTCGCGTAAGCCCCAAATCAAATTTATCAATTTATCAAGGGCCATAGTGCCTAATTCTCCCTGTCAAAGTCCTGAAGCCTTCATGTGAATGGTATAGTGAAATACTGTAGCATTTCTGTAACATTTGCTGTTTTTTCTAGATGCTTTGTATATAAAAAATAATGTCCAAAAATCGTATGTAAACTCTTCCTGCCGCTATTCTCATTTACATAACAGCAAGAAAGCATTTTATTTATGACTCTTTACTTTACTGTCTCTCTCTGAGCCTACTAAAGACAGAAATAAACTAGTGTAGCTAGCTGAAGGTCAAGAGAGCTAGAAAAAATGGCAACAGAAATTACAGGCAGGACAGACTTTATGTTAAGGACTGGAATGGCGAAAGCCAATGTGATTTGTCACCATTTTATGTTGCTATTACATGCTTACTTGCAGTTATCCAAATTAAAATTACTTATCTGCTTAGTAACAAGAGACAGCATAATATCACTTTTCTCTACACTTTACATTTTGCACACGGACTGGGATGAAAATCAGTCCTTGCAAGGCCTATGCCATACGCAATGAAACATGTTGAGATTCCAGGCCTTCTATATATATGCAAATATAGCTGGTAATAATGGTGAAAATGTAACAAATTTAGTGAGTTGTTCCTATAGCATTCATTCAACTTGTAGCAAAGCACCAGGGAGCTACTAATTCACATCGACTCACCATTGCACTTTGTTGGGATTTTTGTACCTAAAAGTCAGGCAAGAAATATCAGTAAAGGAGAAAATCTATACACATAAACTATAAAATAATAGGATAAAAAGTTGTATAAAAAGCTCTATACCTTTAGGCTGTATTGCATCTTATAACACCAGCAGTTGTTTGATGCATAGACACATACATTACCCCCAGGGACATCGATGCCCACTTTTATGGGAATGCTGGGAGTGAGAAATCATTCCTTATTTCTTGGATAAGTTGGGCAATGCTATTTAATAGCATGAGACTGTGAAGTAGTTTCTGTTTTAAGAAGGCTACACTGCACTAAAAAACTTACATCAAGCCTTGTAATCTACTTGGCTTTAATTCATATTCTCATCTAATATCCCTGTCATAAAGCAAAACAATACAGCTGTTTAATGGGATGAAGGAAAAAACTTGTGAAGGCAAAAAAAGTGTTTATAGCGGCTGCTTACTTACTTCACAGAACATTACCACTGTGTGCAGTCACAAGCAAACAGTCTTATATTGGTAATGGGAGTTTTATTAAAAAAAAGATTCTAGAACCCACAGAAAACAAACACATTTAGTTTCTAAAAATCTGCATTTCACAAATATTATTAAAATAAGATATAAAGATGTCCCCCTGTGCATTACAAAAATATCTCCTGTTTTCAAAACAACTAATACAATAGTGTTATGAAGTCACTGTAACATACAGCTCTATTTCTCCTCATTGATTATACAGCATAAACCACTTCTCTGCCAGGTCTATTCTGTAGTAAAAAAAGAAAATCAAGCCTTTTCTCCCCTTTCTTTTCCATATTTTATCACAATATTACTATGACTAAATAAAAAAAGACATTTTATAGACAAAACTTCAACAACAATATTCTATCGTGTGAGATCTTTGACCTTCAACTGTCAAACCAGAAACAAAACATACGGATTTTCAAAGAGTAAGAGCCAAAGGGCCTCTTTGTAGAAGAACTGCCCTCTTTCAATCACACATGAGTCATTCTGTGTTCGGCTCAGACCATCCCACAACAAAATCCCACGTTCAAACTATACCATTGAAAACGATAAACAGCAAATGCAAATTGGACAAACTGCCTGCAAAACAATGTTCATGGGAAAGATGGGTTTGCAGAAAGAAAAAAGCCAATAATTGTCTCCACGAGAAAAAAAGTCCAGTGCGGGGGTCCTACTTTATCTACAATTAGATAAAGGGTACAGTCACCAGATTAGACTCAATATAAAATGTTTCACCTAGAGTAAATATATAATATTGTGGTTAACACCAATACTAAATTATTTAGTTCCATTTGAGGCAAAATGTAATAAAGTGAAAACCAACATCCCAGTATAATTCCAGACATTGAATATCGCCCGAGGAAGAGATGTTTTCTGACCACTAGAATTAATGCCAAAAACAACACAGGGAGGAAAAGAAGATCTCTGTCTCCCACTGCAGCAGGGCTAGAGAGGCAGTGATTTCCTATTTGGACTAAGAAAAATCTATTTCCACCGTGTCTAATGGTGACTAATGGCTATCATAACAAATGTCATCATAGAGCCATCACTTCGTACAATGACCAGAAATGATTATGAAATTAAGGACCTGGTGTTCTGTTTTTAGTTTAAGTTTTCACATGTCTAGAGCAGATTTTCAATGTAGTAACTGATTATGCTACATTTAAAAGGGCATCTATAGTGGGAAAATTAACCTTTTTTTCTTTCTTTCCATGTGTTCTATAATTCCCCACAACCCCCAGAGTATCTTCACTTTTTTTAGACTCCCTCTCTGTCCTGAGATACACCAGTTAGAAGAATACGTGATTGCATTCCTTTACTCCTACTTGGACTGTCAATCAAATCCCTGTGACGTGAACCCCCCTCCCTGCTCTGTAATAAACATAGAGATAACAGCATTAGCAGGGGGAGAGAGGTAGCTTTCATGGTAGATATAAGGCTGCACTTGACCCCCCTTCTTAATAGATTTCACTGATTGATGATGGGTCACAAAGTGAGACATCGTAAACTGTACTGTTCTCCTTCTTCTTCCGTGTCTCCAGGACAGCTTGCTTTCTATTGGCCACTGTGCATGGGTGTGTTTTTCAGGATGTTGAACTTTTAACTACTACTGCACATGATAAGCTTGTCGGTTAGCCGGAGTTGAGACATGGAGGATGTAACAGAGGGGAGAGGGAAGGGGGGAGTGCGGCACAGAGATCTGACACCATGGTTAAACAAAGTGACTGACAGAGATAGGATTAAGGCAGCACAGAGTACATGAATTTAACTTTGCAAAGGGGCAATGTGTTTTTTCACTATAGATGCTCTTTAATGGTTTAACAGTTTGTTACATTACAATACAGTAATAACAGGTTTTTATAATGACGCAGTTTAAGGGCATGGTGGGGAACAGGAAAGGGGAGATTCCTCTAACTGTTTTTTTAAAGGGCAAGTCCAGTCCCAAAATGAAAACTTACATACAGGTAAATCACCCCCCAAAACACTAAACTGTAATAGATAGTGAAATCTGAAATATATAAGTCCTGCACAATGTCCTGTTTCCCCTGTTTCTGCTTCCTGGTTCTTCCAGTTATCAACTGTCAGTTATGGGTTTAACAGTTGACATCACAGCCAATGACTGAATGTTAAAGGCCAATTATACTCACCTTCCCTCCGCTCCTCTTCTTAGGTCAGTACCTTTTACCCAGGGTGAGGACCTGAACCACTAGGTCTTCACCCCTGGGTTCGTGTAACTTGAAGCACAGTATTACTGAAACGCTGCTCTGGTAGGCTCCACCCCCTCCTCTCCTTGCACAACGAGGCCAATAGGAAGGCACGCTATAGGAAGGCACGCTCGTTACAGAGCGTGCCTTCCTATTAGCCTCGTCGCCGACTAGAGGAGGGGGCAGAGCCTACCAGAGCAGCATTTCAGTAAAGCTGTGCTTCAAGTTACGCAAACCCAGGGGTGAGGACCTAGCGATTCAGGTCCTCACCCTGGGTAAAAGGTACTGACCTAAGAAGAGGAGCGGAGGGAAGGTGAGTATAATTGGCCTTTAATCCCCTATCTGCCTCTTCTGAGCATGCCCAGGCTCAGTGCAGGTTTCTAAATTGCTCAGTTTCCATGAGGCACCCAGAAGCATAGCAGGCATACAGTAATGAATTCATAGGACAAAGTGTGATATATCAACATATTTTAAAGAGGCCATTCTATCTAAAAGATGCTCTTATGAGGGTGGAGTTGTCATTTTAGATCTATAGATGGAAGATGATTCTAACATATATATACAATTTCTCTTACACTGGGCCCTTTTAAACAAAGCCTAGGGAAATGCAATAGTGATTTCTATTTTTGAATTACACAAAGCCTCTGGTAAAGGATCTAGGTGTGCCATACTGTGCCACTGTGTGAAAAAACTAGATTGTAACTAGATTGTAAGCTCTACAGGGCAGGGACCTCCTTTTTCTCTTGTGGGAAGACTCAAGCACTTATAAAATTCTCTATTTCTATAATATATATAATAATTATGTACTGAAATATTTCTTTTTATTGTATGACGTTTTGTATTTTGATATTGTTCAGTGCTGTGTTCCCAAGTAGCGGTAAATAAATAAACTCTACATGCACACAAAAGTATAATGGGATTTGCATGAAATTTGTGATATGTTGATTGGGACTTCAGTATATTAAATAAATACTTTAGGATGTTGTCCAGGATTTTGTTATTTGGACATTGGTGCACAGTACTGTACAGTATAGACATGGTGTCGGTGATATAATAATGGGCTGAGGCTGCTCTTGTGCTCACTTGATTGAAAGTATGACTAGTGGATCACTACCTAAACTTTAAAGGAAAACTAAAGAAAACTTAAGTCCTCAGACAACATTGTCCCAATAGACAGAGCACATTCACAAACATATAACAAGCTGTGTCTCACCTCTCCCTTTGCTGTGGCTACTGGGTGATTTTTGAAATTATCCTGGAGGTACTAGGGGTCAGCTCCCACAATCGATCTTTGTTGGGTAAACCCAGCTTAGTGCCACAGTACATTCATATGCTCTGTAGTGCTCAATAGACCAAAAGAAGGAAGTTGCAACCTTCCTAGAAGCTCATAGCAAATCACACAACAGCACAGAGTTCCTCCCTCTCCCTGACACAGAACATGAATTTAATTTCCCCCCCAAACACATTCAATGCTACTGTCCTAACAATGACATAATCATTTCATACAAAAAAGAAAAGTGATCTTTGCAGTTAAAGATGCATATGCATAAAATTCAGTTACATTCAGAACCTTTATCTTTTGCTAGGAACACAATAAATTTAAAAAAAAAAAAACTTAAAAAAATGAGCTGGATGGTAAATAAACTGCAGGCTAACAAGCAGCTTTCAAATTCTTTTCTGGGATATCCATAGTGGTGTGGAGACATCTGTATAGAAAATACTCACTCACAAAGACAGTGAATGATGAGGTTAAGGGGGGTGGCTCTTTACTACCTTCTTTGTTACAGAATCTATTACTCACATGAACTAAATGCAACTTATTAGAGAGATCGTATAAGTAGATAAGTAGTGGTGTTCTGGGGAGAAAAGCGTTCATATTAGGATTTTGAAAAATTAAGTTTGGTTCTCCTTTAAATAACTCTGTTAACACTGTAGAAAGTATCAAAAAAAAAGTGAGGCTTGGCCACTGAGTGACAAATAGAGTCCAGATCAATAGCTTAAAGACCAGATGGGTTGTCACTCATACAATGACACCTGAGCTGTAACCCCCCCCCCAACAAAAACACATGACAACGCTAGTTTTGGTGAAACATATGGCTACAGCTTTATTAAACAGCTCTTTATTAAACATTACTTTAGTAAACCATAAAATGTTACAATGAACAAGAATAGGTAATCTTATAATGAAACATTGTTGCATTAATCTTACTTTTTTAGCTTTTACCCAGCCCCTTCTTTCTCCCTCTTATCAATAACCTGATTTAATAAGAACAACCATGTAAAAAAAAAACATGTTCCAGCGCCCAAGGATTGCTTCCAGGCTTTCTTCTTCTACTCTTCTCATCCTCTGGGGAAGTAATATCAAAGCACTTAAACTGGACTCCTCATCATCTACATTTCCTATTTATAGACAAGGCCAACCAAATAATCACAACAAAAAGAGGCTTTAAGATATATTAGTAACCTAAGACATATTAGTAACCTTACAATATATCGCAGCCACTAAGGCTAGAACAAAAACAGTAATTAGGAAGCACAAATCACCCATGTAATCAGGCAGATATAACTCTTCATCACCCTATAATATACAGTGTGAATTATTACATATAATGCAACTGCTGTATTTCAACTGACAACAGAACGATTTATAATCCTGTAACTACTAGTGTAATTATTAAAAATATAATTATGTTATTAAATGCATACTCTGCCACCTTTATTAAACTGCTTCTATCTCAATGTACATGGATAATTAGGAGCAGTCTTCAAATAAAATCAGTTCAAGATAATTGCATAGAAAAACAAAACACTCAGATACTTGAAAATAATATAAAAGGGAACATCCCTTTAATATAATATCAGTACTGCTATTATATTAAAGGGATATTCCTTTATATACAGTATTACGGTATTATCTGAGTGTTTTATTTCTATTTTTATAGATAGAGTAATCTATCTGTATTGTGCCAGAATCTTGAGCCTATTCTGGAGGATACTTGAAAAGGGTAGCTGGTTAAAAAAGGGTAAGCAAGTTAAAGTACATGCTAAAGAAAACCCAAACAAATGAGCCAGTGTGTGTTTATTGTCTAACTGTACTTTAACTGTGTGTTTTTACTGTTCATCAAATATAGTTTTGTTGAAGTTCCTCCTGTGAGGCACAGGATTGGGTGAGTTACACACTGACTACCTTAGTAGTTAAAACATATATGCTACTCATAGGTTTAATTCACATATAGTAGTGAATTACAATTGTGTAGCAGTGTGTAAAACGTCAGTGGACTTTTTGTATTTGCAATGATCTATATACATTGGTACGTTTATTTTTAGTGCACGGATTCCAATATGCCAGGGTTATATATGTTTTACTTGTGACATAGGAAAGTAAATGATTAATGTTAGATAAGGCTGGTTTCTTATCCTGCTAGTTCTTATCAAATTTGATCATCTTGGTGTAATACAGGTCATATAAGAATCCATCATTCAAACAATTTACAGCATTGAAAATAACACAGTCCAGACTACAAACAAACCCAGCTACAGGGCTGATCTGTCAAATATAATTCTGCTCATGGCGAACAAGGCTGTATTCACCAGCAGAATAGTTTGCTGGAAGATCAGGTTACACAAATAGGGTGGATTTTAGCAGCAATGACTAAAAAAGGTTTAATACACTCAACACATTGTTAGCCAGAGTTTAGCAATGCTGGGCTGCTTAAAAGGAAATAGTTATTTCTTTATAAATATAACTTACATTGATTATATTAAATTGTCTGTTAAAAGTAAAACCTTACCAGCATAGATTAGTCTGTCCAATCAGGTTTTGCTTTACATGGCAAATCCAGTTTTTATCTGAGGATTTAAAGGATAAATAAATCACGCCAGGAATTGAAAATGAAAGCCTGGGATGTCCAGTATCCCTCCAGTCACTAACATTTCATGGAATGCTAAGATGTTCAATAATGGTGACAGCTGGAAGGCTGTATACTGTACATTCTTGTGGTCAATGGGAATGAGTCTAGTAGGTATTGCTATTAGTAGCCAGTCAGACATTTCTAGGAACCACTAGAACCCCTATCACTGTACTATTTATTGGTAAATCTATCCCCTATTTCTACAGATATTAAAACTGGAACATCAGCTGTCAATCAAATGCCTTATTATTATAAACTACAATTTATATTTTTATAATGTTTCTAAATGGACAATTATGCATGCCAGTCTATGTGGGCAATTATATATACCAATATGTGTGGGCAATTATATATACCAGTCCATGTTTGGGAAATTTATGTGTACCAGTTTATGTATATATATATAAGTACCAGTTATGTGAACCTATCTACGTGGGCAATTCTATATACAAGTCTATGTGGGAAATTATATATACCAGTTTTTATATACAAGTACCAGTCTGTAAGGACAATTTTGTCTATCTATCTACGTGGGCAATTATACATACAAGTCTATAAATATATATCTATATATATATCTATCAATCTCTGTCTCTCTTTATATCTCCTATCTATCTATCTATCTATCTATCTATCTATCTATCTATCTATCTATCTATCTGTCTGTCTGTCTGTCTGTCTGTCTGTCTGTCTGTCTGTCTGTCTGTCTGTCTGTCTGTCTGTGTATCTGTCTCTGTTTATCTTAATATCTCTGCCTGTCTGCGTCTCTCTATAGGTGTGGCTTAATTGGGGAGGTGGCATAGTCAAAAAAAGGTGTGTAGCATGACACATGTGGTGACCAGAAGTGCCCCAGGTCTTTGCAGATCCTAGCTACACCCCTGCCCATGTGTATAATGCAAGCCAGATTTGGGCAACAATATAGTGAATATGGTAACATCTTGCCTTTAAGTGATGTGATCATATATATCTGTTTAAATTTCAGTGCAATAATGGAACATAAGATGGAAGACGATCTTACATTACATTGGTGTGCATGGTACACTTTACATAAACATATATTGGACAGACTGCTTTAATTCAATGCCACCATGAACTTTGGGGGATGGAGTATTTATTAATAATTTTATACATTAATACAGAACTGAATGACTATATATTTGTTCGAGAGACTATATACCCATTTTGAAGTTAATTGTTGATTGGTACAAGGTACAAGCACATAGACAAAGGAAGAGCTAGGATGCATGTTGAGTCAGTTGGTAGGATAATGTTTTGCTTGATACTTGTGTGTTATAATAAAGCTCTAGCTTTACTAGACACTACTAGATATTGTGGTCACTCCCTAAAAACACCCCAAAACATTACAGTCAGCCCCCATACATCTTGGCCACCCCCCCAAACATCCCAGGTCTGTTCCCGAATCACACCCACATACCCAAACATTCTGTCCATGCCCCCAAACATCACAGGCACACCCCCAAACACCACACCCATGCCCCTACATGGCATGGCCACGCCCATGCTTTGAAACAACATGGCCATCCCCCCAAATATCGCGGCCACAAATGTCACGTCCCAGCCTCCTGGACACCACAACATCACAGACACGCACCAGACTGTCCACACCCTAGAATGCCATGCCCCCACCTACAGGAAGATCGCAGACATGCCCCATCCACCTATTCAAACCAGGACAGTTGGAGGGTATGGACTACACAGGAATTACCTGCATTACCTGACAGACAGTTACAACTAAAAGAACAAAGACATCATGGCGCTCTCAATTTGGACCAGAAATAACTTAATTGATTGGGATATAATAGTCAATATAAAGTGGTCATTGAGCAAGGATAAAGTGTTAAAGTGCAAACAAGGTGACATACTGCTAACAAATGTGCAAAAAATTGAGCAAGCTTAAAGGGAATGTCCACCCCAAAAACTCAAATTTATTGTTATTGGCCACAATTCTATCTTTAAAATAAGGCATCCCCCATCAAAATCTGTTTAGCCAACTTGAAGATATAAAAGTTTTTCCAACGGGCCTTTTTCAGAAAAGAAGCAGCTCACTGTAATCCAATCCGAGCCTTCATCCTCCCTTGCCACACCCCCCCCACCACCACCACCATCTGAATCCATCCTCGGCCCCCATGCATCCTAACGTTTAATCCTTTTAGGGTTTGATAGAGGACCCCTGCCCAGACCCAAACGGCAGATTATTTTTGAAAAAAAATGTTTGCAGCCTTACTTACAGCCCTTCGTTCCCGCTGCAAGTTCTCATGGCGTCAGCCGTATGTGTGCCAATCACAGACGCGGCTGACGTCACAAGAAAGCGCCGCGGGAACGAAGGGCTGTAAGTAAGGCTGCAAACATTTTTTTTCAAAAATAATCCGGCGTTTGGGTCTGGGCAGGGGTCCTCTATCAAACCTTAAAAGGATTAAACAATAAGATGCAGGGGGGCCGAGGATGGATCCGGATGGTTGGAGGGTGGGTGGGTGGGAGGAGCAACAAGGGAGGCAAAAGGCACGTAAAAGGCACAGGAAAGGTGACGTCAGATTACAATGAGCTGCTCCTGATCTGCAAATGGTGTAAAAACGTATGTATCTTAAAAATGGCTGAACGGATTTTGATTAGGGAAGGCTTGTTTTAAAGATATAATTGTGGCCAATAACATATAAAATTTGAGTTTTGGGGGTGGACATGCCCTTTAATAAAAACACACAACACAGACAAAGAGCCACATGTCACATGCTTCAGAGACACTGACGCCTAGGGCCAGTCTTTGATATGCGACCGCACAGGTTGCAATACCAGGGGGCACCACCGGATGTCTTAAGTCACAGACATGTAGGTCAAAGTTGAACATCAGTGCCCCCCCCCCCCCGTTATGGTTCTGCAGGTCAAATGTATGTATCAGCATTACCCCACAGACAAAGCCCCAACACATGTATGCCTTACTATAGATGTCTGTATGCTGTGCTGTTCTGTCTGTGCACTTTGTGATGGATGCACGATATATACAAGCACGCACTGCAGTAACTGAAAGACAGGAAGCACAGGTGGCGGACTTAATTTAAAGCAGGCCAAGGAAAGCAGCATTCAGTGGCATATTGTGTGCGCCCAGGGGGTGCTAGGCCCCAGTAACAAATGTTGCACAGGATGCTATTTATTCTAAGGCCGGCCCTGCTGAGACATTCAGTTGCAATTAACTCGTTTTCCCAACGGCAAATTCCATGTAGCATTTTCACGAGTAGGTTCACCACAACATTTGTATATTTACACTCCAAGTCGAAAAACTGATAATGTATCAGATAACGTATCAGTTATCAATTATATAAGGTTTTGCAATAAACATGTGCGATACGTCCCTAAAGCAATGTCACCTCCTCAACTCATAACTATTAAATACATGACGTACATTACCAGCTGTGCAATTCTTTTCCCCCCTATCTCTTACATCTAAGCCAAACACACACCTGCACGTAAAAAAATACTTTACCCACAAGTGTACACGGGCAACGCCAGGTACAACTGCTAGTATATATATATTATGGGATAGTACAGTGTGATTGCCTGGGAGTGGTTTACCCAGTTTGGATGAAGATTTTAATGCCCATGTCCACCTTGGATATGGGGTTTTCTTTTTGATTGTTGTTAATATAATTAGGGATTGTTGTTAATATAATTAGGGTTAAAGGCCTTACCTAATACTGTGTTTTACGACCATGTTAAAGGAGTTTTTAGTACCACGTCTAAAAACTATGGCCCTATTATCTTTTCCTACACAGATTTATTGCAGTTTTTTCCTTTAATTCTGAGATACGGGATGGCATACAGATGGCAAACAAATGTCTCTCCACATCATTATGCGGCATCTATTGGCAAATAAATACACTGATATGCAGTGGCGTAGCTTCAGACTTATGGGCCCTGATTCAAAATCTGGGCGTGGGCCCCCCAACACCACCGTAAACACAAATCAGCACTGCAAACCAAATAATCATTGGTAAAATGCTTTGTATTTAACCACTGGTAAAATAGTTGGCACACAGACTGGTAGTTTGGGACCTTACAACAAAATGGGGCCCCTTCTTGGCCAAGGTCCCTGGTGTGGTTGCATCCCCTGCACCCCTGGTAGCTACGGCCCTGCCAATATGGTCTTTAAATTATCAGTTATTGACACTGCAAAATGGTGTACTGCATCATTCAGTGCGTCTCTCTGATAACGTGATGATCTATTACTGGCCTAGTATAAGGAATAATGATCAATAAGTGTTTTGAATGGCAAGTTTGAACTTCATTTTAAACACCAATAATCACAACCCAAGCCCCTTTCCACTTATAGTTAGAAATGTAGGTAGGATTTCTGTAAGATTATATAGTATATACACAATCACTGAATGTTCAACACAAACACCATTCCTTTCATTTAACCGAGAATCCTGTTGGTAAGTGCAGTTAACCGCAGTTAATGGCTAGCCTTCCCTCTGTAGCATAGTACATTTAAATAATATTTGGCCATAAAGAATGCCAACAGGAATATTTACTCAACCATAATAATAATATTTTATTAACAAGTGACTCATCCTAATGTGTGGATCATTTACAAAATTCATACTGTTGCCTTTTTTAAATAAATGTTTTGCTGTGAATAAGTGAACATTGACTTTTCACCCCCCCCCACACCCAGCAGAGTTCAGTCTCTAGTAAACTCTGTTGATCAGATCGCAATCCCATCGCACTTAAAATCACAGTAGTGTAGCCTAGCCCCTCAAGAGTATTGGCATTAACACTTTCAGTGCCAGCACTTTCCCAGATTACCATTAACCCTTCCGTGCCAGCAGACTTTCCTATTAATAATTTCAGTGCCAGCACTTTCCTAGAGTATTTCCATTAACCTATCAATGCCAACAATTTCCCAGAGTATTGCTATTAACACTTTCAGTGCCAGCACTTTCTCAGAGTATTTCCATTAAAGGGGAAGTGTGGTCCAAAAATGACTTTAGGTAAATTGAGGTAAATTGATAGGAATTGCTCTCCTGAGAATTTTTGCAATTTATTTTCATTGTTTATTTTACATAGTTTTGAATATATTTACATTTTTGTGTGATATGGCAGCAGCATCACCAGGTCCCCTGCACTTCCTGCTTCCTGCTCTGAAACCTGTCAGTCAATCTGCCCTGTGTCTCCGCCCCTTTGCAGCCCCCTGGTCCCTCCCACTCATGGATCCCATGGTCCCTCCAGTTGCAGGCCCCCCATGGCCCATTCCCTTACAGCCCCATGTGGCCCCACCCACTCACGAGTGTCATGGCCCCGCCCACTCGCCGGTGCTGTGGGCCACTCTGACATCCCACCACCTAACCCCCAACCCCCCCTCCCCGAAAACTCTGTGGAAACAGCCTTTGCAGACTGAGTGAGAACTCTGCCTGAAAAGGCTGTTTTCACATACTGACAGTGAAGGGCTGTAGATTCCCCTACCTTCTCTGCAGCTGCAGGTCCTTTACACAGCTGAGAGGAGGAGGGACTTCCTGTCTCCCTCACACACTGAGGGAGTCTGAGGCTGTGCTCGCCGGCGGCACTGTGTAGGAGAAGCCTTAGGAATGCCACATGTCAGCCTCCCATCCATTAACTTTCTGGTCAGTCATTTCTTTATATCTTGGGCTGTGGAGCACATAGAGAGGTGGTTGATGGCTTGTTTTAAAGGTAGGAAACTGACCTTTCATTTAAACTTAACTTGTTTGGAGACCACAGTTCCCCTTCAACCCTTCAGTGCTAACAATTTCCCAGAGTATTGCTATTAACCCTTCAGTGCTAATAATTTCCCAGAGTATTGCTATTAACCCTTCAGTGCTAACAATTTCCCAGAGTATTGCTATTAACACTTTCAGTGGCAGCAGAGTATTACAATTAACTCTTCAGTGCCAACAATTTCCCAGAGTATTACCATAACACTTTCAGTGCCAACAGAGTATTATCTTTAACCCTTCCAGCTGCCAGCATTGACATGATACACAGTATGTACCTGCTTTCCATGTCTCCTCCATTGAATTGTTCACCCCTCACCTACTACGTTCTAATTGGAGAGTTGGGTGGAAGGAAGAAAGAGGCAGGGATAGGGATCTCATGGCTGCTAGTCACAGGGTCACTGTTATAAAGCCTGCAGCAGCTTTTACCTGGCATTTTAGAACTGTTCTCCTCAGTACTGTTAGCTGAGATCATCCTCCCCCTTCCTTCCTTCACCTTCAGTTCATTTTTAACATTGTATCCAAGTAGAGGGAGCTGAGTTCAGGTCTCTACTCACTACAATGTTACACATTACAGCAGAACAAGGAGAGCAGATCTAACATAGCAAGTAAAAGATGACAGGGAGATGCTAGGGAGAACACTGGGCCCTGGTTTAACATAGGCGTCCTAGCACTTTACCTAGGTGTCCTATTCCTAATAACAGTCCTGTCTGCCCCTTCCCTGTCCTCCTAAAGGACTCTGGCATGCGCTGTGGAGCTTTATTCCCTCCTCCTGATCCCTCGTCTCTGCAATAAATGCAAATAAAATATCTTTTCTGTAGTTTAGGGGACCCCCTCCAACCAGAACGGCCAGGTTTATAACATTAAAAGGTGCACAGAAAGATCTACCCCCCTTCATTCCCTCTGCTTTCTAAATAGCTGTCAGCTGCGTCTGTGATTGGCTGACTCTCCGTTCCCTGAAGTAGCAATAAAGGCTAAGGGCAAGGGAACAGGGATGGGTAAGTCTGTTTCTTTTTTAAGTTATAAACCTGGCATTTAGGGTTTGAGGAGGGTTCCCTACACTACAGGAAAAAATGATTTTGGGATGGAGATAACCTTTTGTCTCCCAAAGGTATTATCGACAATGGCATTATTAATTTTCCATGTATCTCAATTCACTTGTAAGGTGAAGCAATATGGCAACTCCTCATATATAAGACAACCAGTATGCAAAGGGTTAATAAAACTCTGACTTGAGACTAGTAAAATATGGGTGATTAAGCTTTAAGCAACGTTAGAACAGTTGTCATTTTCTCCACACAATTCATATTTCCTAATATTTAATATAGCATATCTATGCAAATAATGTGGGCCAATGCTGAAATATTGGCGCAATTGTACATATATTTTATAGATTGATATCACCAGGGAAACCAAAGTTATTTAACCTCTATGTCATATTTATACCTAGAAATATCATGTTTGGGAAAAAAACAGCAGATGACAAAACTGCTAGCATTTGGTTTGTGGTATGAATGGTGCGCGGAGGGGACACTGGAGAGGCAAAAGAATGAAAATTTTCAGGATGCAGAGTGGACAGACACACCCCTCTATGGTCCATGACCCTCCCATATTCAGGAGAGAGTATAAATCTAGGGTCAGAGGACCAGCCCAAGGGTCTCCATTCTCTATCTAGAAACAACAAAGCCAATTGGGAGGACTGTAAAATGGCTATGATATTCGATTAATACTTTGGAATTTATCATTTTCTGTGGATTACCAAGTTTCCTTAGGACTTTAACCACAGGTTTAACAGACGCCATTTTAACTCTAGCAGGGAGATTTAATGAAAGTTCTTATCGTTAAAAATTGTGCTAATGTTGTGCCAACCAATCACATCTTATTGAACATTTGAAAGCAACCATCTGATTGGGGGGAAATTCACACCATTTTTAACAAATAACTTGTTATTGAATCTACCCTTCATTATCCCCTTTATTCTTGACTGTGTGCTTAATGTTTAATCATTTATTATAGCATTTTTCCTTATTTTCTTATGCACACTTTTGTACTTTAATAAATGATATAAAATCATTTAAAGGCTAATTGTCCTGTTCTGAGTATTTCCCAAAACGAACTTTGCTTCTAAAAGGACGTTATCTGGTAGGCATTACTGTTTAGATATGTATCTGGTGTAGGAGTAATAGGTGTGGATAACCTTTTGCTTAGGGGATCTTTAAAAGTTAGGGGTGTGTATAACCTTTTTTATTTTTTTATTTAGATGTGTTTTGCAGGTCATTCCCCTGTCTGGGAATTTGGTGGCAGTTTACCATATAAATATTAATATATATTTTAGTGTGTGCTGTTATATGTTCATCCCTCCTTTTCTTTCGGGCTATTTGACTTTTCAGTGGATTGGAGTGTATTTTCTGTTACTGAAAGGTTAGAAAGACAGACTGGACTGGGGGATTTGTGACAGGAGTATCAGTCTTTGGGGCAACCTACTCTTTAATTTTTGCTGCACTAGCATACACAAAAAAGAAAATAAATGATCATTTCACTCAGCACAAGCAAGACATGTATCTACTGTTCAACATATCTACTCTTCTATGTATCTACTGTTCTACATATCTACTCTTCTATTTATCTACTTTTCTATATATCTACTATTCTAGATATCTACTCTTCTATACATCTACTGTTCCACATATCTACTCTTCTATAAATATCTACTGTTCTGCATATCTAGTCTTCTATATATCTACTGTTCTACATATCACATGTTTTACGTATCTACTCTTCTATGTATATACTCTTCTACATATCTACTGTTCTACGTATCTCATCTTCTACGTATGTACTTTTCTATGTATATACTCTTCTACGTATCTACTCTTCAACATATCTACTCTTCTACATATCTGCACTTCTACATATATACACTTCTACATATCTACTCTTTTACATATTTACTTTTTACATATCTACCCCTTCTACATATCTACTGTTCTACTACGTATCCTCTTCTACGTATCTACTCTTCTATGTATATACTCTTCTACGTATCTACTCTTCCACATATCTACTCTTCTACATATCTACTCTTCTAAGTATCTCATCTTCTACTTATCTCCTCTTCTATGTATATACTCTTCTACGTATCTACTCTTCAACATATCTACTCTTCTACATATCTGCACTTCTACATATATACACTTCTACATATCTACTCTTTTACATATTTACTCTTTTACATATCTACCCTTCTACATATCTACTGTTCTACGTATCTCATCTTCTACGTATCTACTCTTCTATGTATATACTCTTCTACGTATCTACTCTTCCACATATCTACTCTTCTACATATCTACTCTTCTAAGTATCTCATCTTCTACTTATCTCCTCTTCTATGTATATCTCTTCTACGTATCTACCTCTTCAACATTCTACTCTTCTACATATCTGCACTTCTACATATATACACTTCTACATTCTACTCTTTTACATATTTACTCTTTTACATATCTACCCTTCTACATATCTACTGTTCTAAGTATCTCATCTTCTACTTATCTCCTCTTCTATGTATATACTCTTCTACGTATCTACTCTTCCACATATCTACTCTTCTACATATCTACTCTTCTAAGTATCTCATCTTCTACTTATCTCCTCTTCTATGTAAATACTCTTCTACGTATCTACTCTTCAACATATCTATTCTTCTACATATCTACTCTTCTACATATCTACTCTTCTACATATCTACTCTTCTACATATCTACACTTCTACATATCAACTCTTCTACATATCTACACTTCTACATATCTATACTTCTACATATCGACTCTTCAACTTATCTACTCTTCTACATATCTACACTTCTACATATCTACTCTTCTACATATCTACACTTCTACATATCGACTCTTCTACATATCTACACTTCTACATATCTACACTTATACATATCGACTCTTCAACATATCTACTCTTCAACATATCTACTCTTCTACATATCTACACTTATACATATATACTGTTCTTTACAATCAAAGCAGCAACATCAGCAATCTACCAAACTTTTGGAACAAATACTGATAACTAAAACATGTTTATGAAATGAAATGTTTAAATTGCTGTAAAACAGTCTCCAAAGGCTAAAAAAAGGGGAAAAAAGATAAAGTCTAAGCTGTATTCCAGCTATAGTTGTGGAACTGCAGAGTAAATATTCCTTCTCTCTGTAGAATATTACATTTAAATAATATTTGGCCATAAAGAATGCCAACAGGAATATTTACACAACCATAATAATAATATTTTATTAACACATAATGATGTTACAACATTCCTACTGTTTAAAATAAATGTTTTGCTGTGAACAAGTGAACATCGACTTTTCATCCCTCACACCCAGCAGAGATCAGTCTCTAGTAAACCCCCCCTATACAGGCTTCCAAACAGCCTTGCAAGAGATTGGTTATTGGGTGTCAGACTTTGGAGCAACCTACTCTACTATTTTTGCTGCACTAGCATACACAAAAAAGAACAGAAATAACAGCTACATTTCATTTAGCACAAGCAAAACATGTATTTACTGTTCTAGATACAACTAAACAACTAAAACACGTTTAAAAAATAAAAATAGTTTGTTGTAAAACAGCTTCCAAAGGCTGTAAAGATAAAGATACAGTTGTGAAACTGAAGGAGAAATATTCCTATTAAAATATAGAGCCATAGATCGCCAAGCTGTCAGATTTCAGACACAAATGCATTAGAGGACAATGTCCCAAGAGACTGTATGTGGGAGACGCAATATCCACAGACTAATGCAAAACCCTGTTTACCAAATGTAATATTTGATAAACTTGCTAAATTTCATCTGGTTTATGTTTAAATATATTTGCATATAAATAAGCTATAAAAATGTTCAAGTGGTCCAAGTCCAAAATACACACAACATATTTATATAGAGAATTTAAAGGTGTCAACCCCCCAAATAAAATTTTATATGTAGCAGGAAATGGGCGAAAACCTCAACCTTTTGAGGTTTATATAACTCAAATCTGTCCCAAAATGTACTTGCCAGATATTGTTCCCTTGCTGCCTTTTCCATGCATGGTCGCAAGCAGAAGGGGCGTGACCGGCATTCACTCCTGTGATCGGCTAAGGCCAATATCTAGGCCAATCACAGGAGCAGATGCGGGTTGAGCCCCTTCTGCTTGTTTCCGTGCACAGGAAGAAAGCACAGAAGACAAACAGATGTTAGAGGGAATGAAGGCGGGTAATTATATATGGGGACAGATTTTAGTTTAGGTTTTTGCCCATTTTCTGCAACATATAACATTTTTGTTTGGGAGAGGACATACTCTTTAATGAACAGCCTGTAGTATAATGTAAATTATTTAAGTAAGTGGATAAAGGGCATCTATCGTGAAAAAAACTCATTGCCCCATTGCAAACTTAAATTCATGTACTTTATGCTGCCTTTATCCTTCCTCTGTCAGTGACTTTGTTTTACCATGGTGTCAGATCTCTCTACAGCACTCTCCCCTTCCCCACCTCTCTGTTACCTCCTCCATGTCTCAACTCCGGCTAACTGACAAGCTTATCATGTGCAGTATGAGTTAAAAGTTCAACATCCTGAAAAACACACCCACGCACAGTGGCCAATAGAAATAAAGCTGTCCTGGAGACACAGAAGAGAAGGGAGAACAGTACAGTTACTACTGCAATACGATCTCACTCTTTGTGACCCATCATCAATCAGTGAAAGCTATGAAGAAGGGGGGTCAAATGCAGCCTTATCTCTGCAGTCAAAGCTACATCTCCCCCTGCTAATGGTTTTATCTCTATGTTTGTGCAAACAGAGCAGGGAGGAGGGAGGGACTTGAACAGGGAAAAGGATCACATCAAAGATTTGATAAACAGTACAAGTAGGAGTAGAGGAATGCAATCATGAATTCTTCTAACTTGTGTATCTCAGTACAGAGAGGGAAACTGAAAAAAGTGAAGACACTCTGGGGTTGGGGAGAATTATAGAACACATGGAAGGAAAGGGGGAAAAGGTTGATTTTCTCACTATAGATGCCCTTTAACAGGGTGATGTAATACTTAAACAAACAAATTAACAAGTAGCAGTGCATTCTGGACACAAACTCTTAGGCGCCTTGATGTAATACTTACCCTTCGTGCTACTTTTCCATCTGGGTTCTTGATTAACTGCATCACAGTAACTCCAGCAATTAAAAGGCATTAGTTTTCGCACTACTAAGTAGTGAAAAAATGAAAGTTTGCCACTTTACATCAGTTGTCTGTTAAGATATTACATCAGGAAGGGTGGGTTTAACTCATTTTCGGACGTTTGGGCCATAATTATAAAGGCATGGTACAGTTTTTTAACCGATCATTAATTTTTGGTTGGTTTAGTGATCATTAATTTACATTTGTTATCGTTAATTAATGATAATGATCTTAAATTACCAATAACAATCGTAAATCTATGTTAACACGATCGTAGAAACCATTGTGGTAGTTTAATACTGCATGGTATTCTATGACCAAAGATTAACGAATGTTTGGTGTACATTTATGCCACGGTCCTACATGATAATGATAGGTATCACTACTTAGGAAGGTAAGTATCAGACTGTGTGATTTATTGCTAGTAAGGCTGGGTACAAAAGTGTCAGCCATGTCAAAATATCTTCGACCGGGGACAAAACGTAGGTGTAACCAATTGTGTGGTCCATTGAAGATCGCACAATCAACCAAAATTTACTGCCCTCTACAGTTAAACATTTGTCTGATTTGGAAAAACATTCAAACAACATAAGTCCATTGCAAGTCCATCACAAAGAAAACTTGCCATTATTTGGTCCTGATCAGCTGATATTTTGGCCCTGACGGTGGACCGAAATGAAACAACTGACTGTGCCTAAGGGGGCAATGCAATATCGGACACTATCTGATCAAATTAGTGCAAATTTGATGCTACCCTGTGTACTATAGCGTTGATGTGGGATTTTCACTGATTTAGCGCTGGCCGCTCCATTTCCAAACCTTTTTGGAAATAGCATGGCATAGCCTATGTAGAAAAGGCTAAGTTAAGATTTGCACAAACATTTTGTGCAAATCTTACAGGACAATGTAATAAAAGTTCTTATCGTTAAAAATGGTGCTAATTCTTCCCCAACCAATCAGATTTTAGCTTTCCAATGTTAAATAACATCTGATTGGTTGGGACAAAATTAGCACCATTTTTAATGATAAGAACTTTTATTACATCTCCCTGTTAAAGCCTTTCCTGTGGAGGTGTAAAGCGCACGTCTTACCTGACCGGGATCCCGTGATGCTGTACGTTTGGCAAAGGAATTTACAGCATCGCGGTCAGGTAAGTACCATGATCTTTCTGACTTCATGGTCCAGTAAGTCTCTCCCACAACTCCAACTGCAGCTCTCTCTCGCCAATGAATGCTGGGATCTATAGTATGCGGGATGGGGACTGGCACAACTTAAAATTACCATGCTGGCAATTGTGGTATTAAAAAACTTAACACAGAGCAATATTTTGTCCTCCTATACTTGTGATAAAGTTTTGACTGCAATACAAATGTAAGCAAAACCAGTTCCGAAAGGAAATATATCTGTTGGCACGGAATGAATTTGTCAAGAACATTTACTTTTATTATTTTTATGCTTTTGACTATCAAAATGATGTAAAACAGAGATTTAGGCAAACTGAAGAACTTGGCATGTGATATTTAATGGAAAAAGCACTGAATAATGAGTATTATGGAGAGAAATCCAGATGCAGACTACGTCCTGAACAATAATTCTCTGTCAATAGCAGCAGAGAACAGAGACCTCAAGTTTCAGATGACTTGAAAATAAGCAAACGATGTAATAAACCAGTAAGGAGACCAAACAGAGAACTAAGCTGTACAGGAAGAGGTAATTCTAGCAGCAAGAGGAAGGTTGTGTTGCCTCTTTATAGGTCGCTGGAGAGACCTCAACCTGAATACAGTGATCAGTTCTGGGCCCTGTTTATAGAAATCCATTAATAAAACAGAAACTGTTCAGAGCTGGGCTATAAACATTGTATATGATCTCAGCAGCAAAATATATCAAGAAGAAGAGAAAAAGACGTAACACAGCAGAGATTTCCAGATACATAAAGGGAATTGGGGTTTAGATGGCTAAGACAATCAGCTAAGCAGGATGGATAGGAAAGACAGATGCAATCCACATTGAACAGTAAGCAGTGAAAGTTGACATTAAGAAGTGACTAGTTTAAAACACGTAATAGATACAAAGAAATAATCAATCTAAAGGAAACTGATCTGCGTTGCTAGAATGCAGTATAACATTATAATTAGAGATGGACTCAAACCAGGGTTCGAAGTGGATTTTACAGACTCGCTGTAACTTGGACTTAACAGATTTTTACAAACCGCTGAACTATTTTTGTTAATTATTGAATGTTAAGAGTTTTAAAAAATTTAAAAACCCCAATTTTCAAAATTTCGAGATATTTCAAATTTACGATTTGACAATTTTTAAAAATTATTATAAGGGATGACAAACATTCTTACCGTGGTAGAAAAGGATAGGAAAAGTTTCCTTTAAGTTTCACAACCTTGCACTTGTGGTCATTGAACTCCTCATTGACCATCACACACATACATCCAAAGCTGATGATGAGGCAAGCCGAAAGTGCTACTTTAATTGCAGACTGCAAGCGGACTATTCATCTAAACCTAGCCTTTTGACTCTTTTGATGTGTTAGTTAAGCATTCATTTATTTGATGTTCCTTCCCCCTAGCTGCTTTTCATTAACAATTTTGCATTTGTCTAAAGCTGCCCATACATTAGTACTTACCTGCCATCCGATCCACGACATTCAATCAATATTTCCGGAACCGCCTTTCCCGTTCTTCTTTTTCGACCGACATACATTTGCATGAAAGGTGGTTCGGGAAATACTGATTGCATTTCAGGGATCGGTCGGCGGATAAGAACTAATCTAAGTTATATAAATGTTCATATATTGACATTGACTGACCAAGAGAACTGCAGAAGCTGCATGGGTCTCGCAAGATAAAGGCTTGATGAAGGGTGGAGTCCTAGAGGTTTTTTCACAAATGTGTGAATAAAAGTTTTTTTGCAAATCTACAAAAATCCCCTATTGTCATACAACAGTATTTCTCAAGCAAGGGCTACACTTCAATCTGCTGTAGAAAACCGAATTCAGAGATTGTCACCCTAAATCAACTACAGTTCCATATCCATGTTAGATAACAGTCGGGTGAAATGGGTGGCAATGATACCCAAAGGACCTCTATAGCTTTAAGTGATCCATTCTGACCACATTTTCTTTGGTGGTTCCATGTGTTTTTTTTCTTATGGACAGCGGCTTATAATCCGCCAGAATAATGTCTGCAAGCGGCTAAAAAACGTTTGACTAAATATCTGGTTCATATAAAATACATAATGCAAGTGTGTGTCATGTGGTTTATTTTCCTTTTGTAAACAGAAGATTGTGTAGATGGAAGAAAGGGAAAAGCTAACGATACAATCCCGATATTGTATTTCTTAAATTTTTGCATGTTTCCACCTGCTTGACTCCTGCAACTGAAATTTTGGTCATTTGGGACTAAACAGTGGCCCAAACTTTCACCATAAGAGAAAAGTAAAAAGAACAATGTGATTGCTCCGCCAGTATCATTAAGCGATCTTTCAGAACAGATAAATGCCCCCACACATGTTAGACTGTCAGACAAGCTGAGGTTTTGGCCAATGTTTTTCTTAATGTGTGTACTAAGTCTAAGGCACTAAATCTGTGTCATAAACTGACTGCAATCAGGCGGAAGGACGTGAGAAACATTAATCAACTTATTCATTAGTTCTGAGAGTTAATTAAACCTTAACATGCAGGATCCTTCGCTGTTAGTAACATTAGTAGCAGCATTTCAGTACTACTGTACCACTAAGGAATACAATATAAATTCATGTAAAGAAACTTATAACCAACTAGATTGTAAGCTCTACGGGGCAGGGACCTCATTACCTCTTGTGGCAATGCCCTAGCACTTCTATTTATATAAGTTAGATATTTATGTACTGAACTATCTATGTATTTATCCCCCTTGTATGACTTTATTGTATTTTATACTGTACAGCGCTGCGTCCCCAAGTGGCGCTATATAAATAAACATATACATACATACATACATAACCAAGTGTGAAATGGGGGAAAACATTCTAATCACAAAGGCTTACAATCTACAGAAGAACGCGACGTCCTCTGTACCCACAGAATAAACTTTCCTTTGAATAATAACATACAAGTTTACAAAGAAAGGATTGTACATTTAGATCCTGCGACGGGCAGATTGTGCTGAACTTTCTCTCTGGTTAGTGACATTGATCTGGTTTTCAAGCTGTTTTGATCATTTCTACAACCCCAGTCTAGGAAAGCAAATAACACATTACTAAATAGTGCAACTCACATGCATTGTCCAGAGCTGATTCAGCAATATTATTAAACGTGATTAGTATCTTACCCCAGGGCTGCACTGATACATGTTTCTGCATGTAAGGACTGTGATCCTGGGCTAAAGGCGCCTTCAGATCTGTGCAGTGCTGAGTGCTGGTGTGAAGCCATAGTACTCCTCATGTTGTGAATGAGAGCAGAGCGGGGCTGGTGTGTTTCTGACTCTGTAATTGCTGGGCTGGGTGACCAGCCCTGACACTGCTGCCTCACAGCATTGGAATGTCTGAGCTAACCAAAGGACTCACTAGAGATCTGAGCGCCAAGCCATGTGGACAGTGGTGCAGATAATTATTTTTTTTGTGGGAGATGCTTAGCAGGAGAGAAAGCAGTGTTGAAAAGGGGGAGAGGGGTGTAATTATCTGCACACTCATGCTCAGCAGATTGAACGTGTAAAAAAAAAACTTTATGACTGAAACAACTGAACACACAGACATAGTGAGACAACGGGCAAAAGACTGAATCAATATGCCCACTTGTTTTTTATTGGCTTTGCAAATATAGATCATCAGTGTGTGTTTGTGTGTAGACAAATATCAGCTAGTGTGAGCAGAGGTGCATCATCTGTGTGTAGACATATCTCATCAGTGTGTGTATGCAGATATCAAATATATATCAGTTTGTGTGTGTGTAAATTAATAGAGTATATCATCAGTGTGTGCATGCAGATACACATTATCAGGTGGTAGATGTGTAGACATATACTGTCACAGTTTGTGTGGTCATATATCATCAGTGTGTGTATGTGTAGACATATATCAGTTTGTGTGTGTAGGCATGTATATCATTAGTGTGTTTGTGTATGCAGCTACACATCATCAATGTGTAGACATATATTATCAGTGTGTGTGTAGCCATTTATCACCAGTCTGTGTGTATGTAGATATAGATCATTGGTGTGTATTTGTAGAGATAGATCATTTGTGTGTGAGTGTGTGTGTCGCCATATATCATCAGTGTATACAGTATGTGTGTGTGTGAATATAGATAATCAGTGTGTATAAATAAGAGATTTCTGAGTGCAGTATACCATACATAGTGCTTCTATTCCCACTATTCACACTATTTTCTGTTTGCACAGAACTGCCAAGTTCACAAGCACAAGGCATGTGCTATCGCGGGTGCCAACCTGTGACGTACGATATGTACGAATGGCCATTTCAAATGAGCAGCCGTTTTGGCCGATAAAGCGCCCATTCACAGGATGATTGGCCCGTGTGTACAAACCTTTAGTGAAAAAAGTGGACTGAATGTGGCCCTAAGCAATGTGCGATTTGGGACCCATGTGCGTAGATGTATGCATGGTCTGAAATTGTAAAAAGTTGAAATATCTTAAAGAAATAGTGGTTTAATCTTTGTTTGCTTAATCAAGCACAGATTAGCTAATGCAGATATAACTGGGGCCCTATACAGGAGCCCAGGTTGCCCTGTGTATAAAAGTCTACGTGATATTATGGGGAAAAAAAAAACTTCAAATCATATTTGTATGTAAATTCCAATAAAATGGCACTTCTCAGCAAAAAGGTGTTGGTGACCTTAAAAAACACCCACAACCCAGCCAATGTCCAAACTGAGGGAAAACTGATGGAAAATTCTCTTTCAAGTAATAAAAGGAAATAAACTGGGCGAAACATTCCATAGTTTATGATACTGAGAAGCCATAAAGCAGTGTAAAGGTGATGTCAGAATAGCTATTAAGATGGAAGGTGGTTCAGATACTGAACATTAAATTGAAGGAAATTTCATTTTGAAATTTACATTAGCCCCCACTGCAGAGTGTCCGGAGCAGATCCCTACCTCCTATTATGCAACCAACTTTCTCTATTTTATCGTTTGGCTGCTACTCCCAGAACAAAGGTTAGAACAGCAAAAAGGGGGAAAGATCAGGATGGAACAGATTCCAATAGAGAAAGACATCTGCAATATATATAATTAGGCAAGCAAAAAGGGGGATTCCATACATGTGGAATAATATCAAAAATATCCTGTCAATAAAATAAGTTAAAGGATATGTACACTGGGATTTTTTTTTTTTTCAAATTGACTATTACAGGAAACTATAATTCTTCCCAACTATCACTGTACCATTTTTTGTTGATCTGTCCCCTATTTCTCAAGATATTTCTCAAGATATATATGAAAAATCTGACAATTCAGCTGTCAGTCAAACACATCATTGCTGCTGCGAACATTTATTAATTTATAGATTGAAACGAGGCAAAATCATTTTTTTCAGTGTACAATTCCTTTAAAGTGCATGTCCACCCCCAAAACTAAAATTTCCCCCACTACTGGCCCCATTCAGCAGTGTAAAAATTCTTATCTTACCTCTCTGCTCCAAATGGTTCTCTTGCAATGCCTATCCAAAGTCCCAGAAAGTGAAGACCAGGAGCCTGTCTGTGAGTGAAAAGGTTTCCGCCTCTTACCTTTCCTCTGAGGGTTTCTGGCATGCACAGTGAAGCCCCCCCCCCCACCCTCCCTCCCTCTGGATTCCTCTTTACAGCCTCGTTTCCTTCCTCTAAAACATTGTTCTGTAGTGTAGTGGCCCCTGTCCCACCCCCAACCGCCATATTCATTTGCTCTGCAAGCAGAGGGCCTGATCAGAACATTGGGGGATAGAAGCTCATTAAGCACCTTTCTGATAATTTTTTGGGCAAATTACCACTACACTACAGCAAAAACGTGTTTTAGAGGTGAAAATGTAATCACTCAAAATATCCAAGGCCACACTATAACATGTTTTAGTACATTAAATTACGCACCATAACATGCAGATCACGTGGACTGCATCACATTTGATGGATGAATCCCAGTGACCCACTTCCCTTTAAATGGTTTGGAACGAACTATTACTATCATATTTTTTTGAAAATGTAATTTTGCTTTCTGTTTGCTAGGCTAAATAAATAATGACCCTATTGCGAAAACCCGCAAAGCTCAGAGAAGAATTTGTTTGCACTGCTGATCTCTTTGTAAGCAGTAATATTAACATAAGAGTGTTTGCTTTCATGAATCTAAGGTCATTGGAAAAGTTAGGAGGTATCCATTAGAGGCTCTTGATACATATCTATTGTTCAGAGCTACAGAACATGTTACTTCTATATAAATAAATAATGTCCCTATTGTTTGCAGTCCTGTACTGTTCCCATGCCTGGCCAAAACCAACCCTCCCACTCATGTCTTAAACATTTGGGGCTTAGAAAATGAATAAAATAAGTGAACAAGAACTAATTAATCACCAATAAGGCGATTTAGATTTTTAAACTTTAAAGAAATATTCATTGAATATCTAACTGCTGTGGTGCAAAAGAAACACACAACTGTATTTCTCTGCACATGTATTAAAGATGCAGCAAGTGCTTCAATCTTCATAGAAAACTGGCCATACAGTTATACGAAAATTCGATAGACTAAACAACCCATCATTGATTCTATCTAATGTTCCTGCAATGCTCCCAGTCCTGGCCCATTCGTCGAAATTTCAATCACAATATGATCAATATCAGAGGTACATTTCCATGTATAACCAGCATAAGTGCTTCAAAATATTCACTTTAGCTGTGTGTTTGATCATACAGTTACTGAGGTGACATTTGTCCTTTTAATTCACTTAACTGTTCTCATCTGCCTGACAGTCTAATTGTCTCTTTACAAGAAACCACCATGGTATGTAGGCTGGAACCTAATAATAATGGTGGTGACATGGGAAAAACACACAACAAAGTTACAGGAAGTATTTACCATGTTTGCTCATTGACTGAACAAAGAGCCGCTATAGACCTAGACAGTATAGTTACATGGTAAGTATAGTATTTGAGGTTGAATAAAGACCTACGTCTATTTGCTCCAATCTACTCAGCATAACCCACATTTCCTGCCTAACAGTAGATCCAGAGGAAGGAAAAACAGTATAAAGGGGAAGAATAATTCTTTGCTTACTCCATGTGGCAATTGGAAATATCCCTGGATCAACTCCAACTTTATGTATCAATACCAGTAATATGCAACATTCCTTGTTTTTACAAGCTCATCCGGCCTTTTTATGAAACTATCTAATGGACCAGCCATTTTACTACATGGCCGGATCAAAGTCAGGTGAGTAATGCCAGCAAAGTAATAACATTACCCTCTAAATGCATTAACCCGAATCGTATTTCACGGATCAGCAGGAATTCAGAATTTGTGAATTTCTGACATTTTTGGATTTTTACGAACTGCGTAACAGTTCACAATAATTTATGAACATTTAAAAAATTTCAAATGTAAAAATCTAAATTTTCCATATTTCTAAAAAATTTACAAAATCTAAAATTTTGCGGAATGCCAAAATAGGAAGCGCATAAAGTTTCCTGTACTGGACAGTGTTTTTTTTAAAAAAGATTTTGGCTATTGGGTATGTATTCCCCAGACCACTTTCCAGGTTCCTGAGCCCAAAGTTAACTTTGCCATTTATACCTTATATTATATAAATGTATACCTTTTTTTAACTTCCATTGACTTTAGTCTTGAATTAGTCTGCTTTTTAAAAAAAAATCTGCAAATCTGCAAAACTAAAAGAAATATCAGTAAATTCGGCTATGTCTACTTTTTTCTATTAAAATACTTAATAAATTGTTTATTCTTGCTTTGCTCAACTATCCTTAATTTTAATTATTTATAATTAAAAGTATAATTATTTATATTAGCTAGCTTAATTGCTATCTTTCAATCCTTGTTATAGGTTTTTATATTTCCCAAGATGTGAAATGGTTTAAAACCCCTTTAAATACAGTCCACTTCTGTTTAGTATCTTTACATGAGAATATATCATACCAGTTTATATGCTCAAGGGCTATGTTTTTCCAGGGAAAATTTACTTTCCTGAATCAATTCAATCAATCCAGTGCACTTTTCCTTTTGATAACATACATTAAATGACAATGTTATATGGTCACTATTCCAGCTACCTTATTTTATCTATAATATACTCTGTGTAGTTCGATAGTATCAGATCCAACAGCGCCTTTTCTAGTAGGAGTAGTCAAGAGAATTATTTTACCATGTTTCTGCTATATTTTTACATCATACTTTTTAGTCAAAACCATTATCTCCTATTCTTGATGATCCTGTAATTTATTTATGCACTTTAATATACATGCCTCACTATCCTCTATGCAACCCTCATCACCCTTTCTTCCCACCACTGGCCCCTCTACCCCCTGCTAACGCCATGTGCTATCTACCCCAGTGAGATATATAGTACTCTTCCCACCAACCCTCTAGCCATCTTCTCCCCCAAAAGAGCTGCACCACCATCAGTGAGTTGCAACTCATGCTTACTCAAGAGCCTGTAGCTGATAGAAAAGTCTGCCTAGTTCTCAAAAAAAACACAACCACCTGCCTGGCCTTCCTAGCACTTGATTTTCCTCCCCTTGCTTTGCTGGTCCCCTGGGTGCTCAAGAGATCAGCCTGCTACATACAGATGGGTGAAGCCTCAGTTGGGAGATCACAAAAAAAAATCTGAGCCTAACTGAGCTCTCATGTCACTTGTCTCAGAGTGTCATGCTAAATTGGCTTAAGGGGGAAAAAGTATTTTTCCCTGTCATGTTGTTGCAATAGACAGACATCAGGCATTGTTTCCCTATTCAGGCAATGTTCCCTAATGACACAATAGTGTCTATTTCTTTGACACCACTACCTGCAGTAGCTATGAAATGTTAAACTGGGTACACACGGACTAATTTTTCCTTTTTCCTCACGAGTGGTTGGCTGGGGTGGATCACTGTTGATTGGCGGTGATTTAATGCCATGTCCCATCGCTGTCTCAATTTGTCTGAGCTGACCTCCTCTGCTTCATCATCTAAGATGGCCAATCTGTTGAGATGGACTAGCTGGCAAGAAGTGGGCCTTCTCTCCTACTTCCCCTAGTAACTTTTAAAAACTACCATCTCTGACCTATTTCCACCCCCTTCTATAGTGCCCCAGCCAGTTATTTGGTTGAAACAATACAATCCATAAAGTTCAACCCCTCATTGCACAACCCAGCATCAACACCACAACAGTCTGTAAAATTCATACATTTACCCTAACCCATATGGACTGTGCTCTCCTATATTCCCCTGCATATACCACATCTATGTACATTGCAGAAAAACCATCAAACCGCTAACCATATAAATGCCTTTACCTAACTCTTGGTATTCTGCCTGTCAAAAGACATCCAAGTGTCTTTCAAATGGGTGAAGAGATTTTGCCATCAAAAAATGTCCAGAGCATTCCACAAGCCTTACTGTCCCAATGAAGAGCAGTGGTGGATTTTTATTCTTTGTTCACCACTGTGTAAAAAGATCTGCAATGTCTTCCAGCATTATCATATCCCTTTCCAGACAAGAAAAATTACAGCTGCTGTTATTATCCATAAATATTTTTCTTGCCAGTTTAGTGGGGCATGCAGCTAATCCTTTAACAATGCATTGGTATTCCTTCTATGGACTAAAACCCAAAACTGCAAAACATAAGGGGCTCACAAGGGAACTATAAAAAGGGAATCAATAGGGCTTACTCTATATAATAATACAGATATCAGTCTTCTTGTTACAATGCTTATTTTTTAACTAAATTATTTGGTGTACATTTTTTTATTTGTCATATTCAGTTTTCCTTGCCAGTTTTTACCAGTTTGACCCAGATTGATTTTACCAATCTCAGCATTAACCACACAGGTTTTGTCTTGTTTTACTTTTGCTTTAAAGAGTAATAAAAGTCAGAATACAACTTTGGCTAGAAATGCTAGAACTCTTGTAATTAAAAATATTTGATTTGTATTATACAGCATGAAAATGCTTACTACAGCATGAAAATGCTTACTACAGCATGAAAATGCTTACTACAGCATGGAAATGCTTACTACCCTTAAACCCCTACAGTACTGATATAATATCTGCGTGCCAATAATTAGTTTGCTCACATATCCTTTTTATAAGTACCTGGTCAGACTGGTTGTCACACAGGAACCAAAATTTAGTGCTTCCGTGATATTTATTGGAGATGTGGCACAACATGTTTCAGACCTTGCTGGTATTTCATCAGGTGCAGGAGGTTTTTGTAGAACATACATACATACATACATTCAGGCTCAGTTACCCAGAGCCGCTATCACTCTGGATAAATGCTCATTTTGCGATTCAATATAGTGATTGCGAATGTGGGTAAACCCGGGTAAGGGAAAATCCAGTGCTAAAACTAGAGCAAACGCGATATTGAATCATGATTTATGCATAACCCGCGCATCCAATGCTAATATGGATTTACAGTTGCGCTAACCGGTAGCGAACCAGTTAGCGTGACTTTAACTACATATATTTGCCCAGCAAGTCTGAGTAAATCAGCCCCATTGACTTTTATATATGAATAGATAAGATGTATAGATATCAGGTTATCTATCTTATTTATTATGCCATGTATATTTTATCACATAGCTTATTTTTCTTATTTTATATCTTATTTGAATCTAATTTTGGATTTATTTAAACTCAAGCTAGGTACACACAGTGATGATAAAGCCCTGATACCGATGGTTTCAGGGCTTTAACATTAGTGTGTGCAGCTTCTTTCCGAAGATTGTGTGGCCACCGAACGTTCCTGGAAAGGCCGAAAATTTCCCTCAGCCACAATAGTCTCCCAAAAGGGGAGTTGGCTGCAGTCATGGGAAACATACAGTCCCGAACGTCCTCCCTATGCTGTGTAAAGAACTGTGGGTATCCTGATCTTTGAAAAATTACAGAAAAATTACAGACATTGGCTCATATGTAGTAGCGTGCCAATTATAAGATCACTAGACAGTTAAGCCTGTTAAATAACGGGCGCTAGATCTATCTTTCTCTCACACGGATTTACGGACACACATTTTTTTTATATAGGATTCATGAACCTGGAGAATCCTCCTCCTTTTTCCCTTCCCATCAGGACTTATGATGCCTTCAACAAGTTTCAGCATGGTTCAGTAGAGGGGAGTGATCAAAACAGCTGCTGCTTTACGGGGTCTGTGTGCACAGGAGAGAAAGTGAACTAGGAAGTCAACCATTGAACTATAAAAGAAGAAGGAGGAGCATGGTGAAGACTACAAGGGTACAGAGGCATAGGGGAGAGAGCAGGGAGAGCTGTAAAGGAGAGATAGCTGGAGGGGAGAGCTGATTCTATAATAGTGGTATGGGAGTTTAATGGACTTTCATTTTAGTGTTTATTTATTAGGCATTTAATTTTGTTGGGGGTGGATTATATTGTATAATGTGCCCCCTACTGTAAATTACTAAGATATTAGAAGTATATATATTAGTTCTGTGCCTGTTCCAAACTTCCCTAAAAGTTTGGAAACAAACCCATTAAAGTCAATGGGGAGGAATAGTTTGACTTTTTTAAACACTAACTTTTCCCAAGATTGGCCATTGTGGGAACTTTTGCTGAAGTTCAAAAATTTGAAAATGAACAGAACTTTAGGAAGTTCATCCATCTTTAGTTAGTATGTGCTATGTAACTGTCGGCTATAGCAGATTCTGAACCCAATGTCTGATAGAGGATTGAAAGAAGTACAATCTGATACAGGATCTACAATCTGACAGCTATAAATCTGGAATAGAATTTTAGATAAACCAGCGGTACTGTACTTGTCTGATCTACAATGTTTTGAGCATCAGAATGTACAAAATCATTATATATTTGTGTGGCCCTGATTTATATATTTATTTGTCCCTTTCTTTAAAGAACCACATTACTCAACACCCCAACACCCACCCACGCCACCCTGCCGGGCCACACAGGCATGGTACCCAGGGTTAGGACCTAAAGTCTAATTGAACCAGAGTATATTTGTCCTTTTCTATTATCATAACGAATAATGTATGTGTTAAATACAACACTGAGTTCTAACATAATGCACTTACATACAAAGATATGACAATGACAATTTTGTGTCTACAATTGAAAGCCAGAGCCCTAAGCAAAATAATGGAACATTTCTGTATAAAACCACAAATCTAATGTAATGCACATTGTATTGAAAAGTAATTGCTTTATAAATAAAGTAAACATTGCTGTATTTACCATGAGAATTGGGGGGTAAAATGGAGATGCCATGTATTTGCTCCATGAAATGTAAATATATAAAATAACAAATGCAAATATCTTCCTGGGCAATATAACCAATCCCTTAACATTTCCATAAAAATAAAGCAAAGCAGTACTGCAGTAACTACACTGTGTGTGGTAACGGAAGAAATTATGTTTGTGTCTCTCTTGTTATTTATTTTAGGCAGTTTTGTGAGTGCCGTGTGTGAACTAAATCCCACACTACAGTGGGGAAAACATTAACTAGAGAACACAATACAAATTTTCCTATACAAGTTTTACTGACCAATGAATAATGCAGCTCAGAAACGACAGGCCCATCACCATCTCTGCAATATAGAAAGAATATAATAGACCTTCTCACTAAAGCTTCCCATACATAGGCAGATGTTTTTCCAATTGGACTTCTGATCGATCACACTGGTCAGAAATACGATCAAAGAAATGGTCCGCACCTTGTACCGAAGATCTTTTCGCAGAATTACTATTGAAATCTGCAGGAGGACTTAAAGGGAAAGTTCAGCGGAAAATATCTTTCCTATTATACGTTATGCATAGGTATGCATTTATACAAAATTCTTAGTTTGTATAATGCATACATTATTATTCTACATATTCTCTACATATCTCTACATATCCAGTTTGAAAAACCAGTTGAATTTATACCATTTCTTTTCCCTGCTGTTGTCATTTCTGATTATAACGGTCCTCCTTCTTCCCAGGATGCACCATTCTCTTGGAATTTCTACTGATTGGCTGTTGGATGGGTCAAACATTCTCAGATCTCTACTGAGCAACTGAATCATTAGGTCATTAGAATGAAAAAATACTGCTCTTTTTTCTTAAAAGCATATGTACTTTGCACTGAACTTCCCCTTTAAAGAAGAGGTTGTCAGAATTTTTTTTGCCTGGCCCGATAAACCAATCGAAATTGTCAAGTGGTTGTTCAAAAAAACGGCAAACTTGTTATTAATATTTTGAGCCAATCGATCGAATTTGCCGAATCACTCAAAATATTGATCCCGTGTAATAGACATTCCCATATAAAATGTATGTTATATTGTTTTTAGTTAAAGGGTATGCACACTGTAAATCCAATTTACCATTAATAGATAGCTTAGGCTTTAAATGTAAAGTGTTATTTTTTTTTCTTCTAGCCCCCTCCTATATCTTACCTTTACCCTACTTGACATCAGTGCGCACGTCAATAGAGAAACAGGAACCGGACACATAGATTGTGCAAACAGGGTCCTAAACCTATTTATTCAGTGAAACAACAGATAATGTTTCGGGGGACCTCAGCCACTCTTCATCAAATAACAAGTGAGTGTGCCACACATCTAAAATACAACACACAGTCCCACCCCTTGCTTCAGCCTTATCTTGAATTGTCCTATGTAGCACAAACCACACGGACATATAAGTAAATAAACCATATCTTCTTTAATCTTTATGGTGGTTCCAAGGGGTGTCCAAGGGGTGTTGACATGTATCCCCCTTGATGATATTGTGGCAGTGTGGGCAGTCAAGGCATGGAAATGTACCAATCTATCTCCTAGGGTTCTCCCTATTTTGCATGAGAATAAGGGGGTATCAATGAAGAGTTTGCCATATATTTGTCCTTTTGTAAAATAGGCAAATATTTTAAAATATCCCTTTTCATTGTGGCCGAATGTGGACCGAATTGGCTGAGAATTACAATTCTCCTCTCATGTTTTTTGTTAGCCTGTTTCTGTAGTAAATCTTCTCATCTTACCTTGTGGACTTGCTGTTCTACTTCCCACTCCTTATGTTTATAACCTCTTTCCACAATTCTTTCCAACATGTCTTTAGAAGTTTCCTCATTAGACACTATACTTTTAGTTCTTAGCAGTTGACCTTTATATACCTTTAAATACATTTCTGGGGTGAAAACTGGAGTACAGTAAAAGGGTGTTTTGATCTGTATTCTGTAGGTTTGATAAACAGATCTGTATGTATTTCTTTGTTTATCAAATTAACCTCTACATCTAAGTAATGTATTTTGTCGTAATTAAAATCAAAAGTAAACTTGATCTTTTCATGTACCATGTTGAAGTATGTGAAGAATTCTTGTAGTTCATAAAAACTTTCCATATCATAAAAATATCATCCACAAATCTAAACGATGTAACAATCTTTTAGTTACACACAGGATGATCTATTACACAAGTGTGTACAAATTGTTGCATATAAACGTTAGCAATATTAGCATACCTTGGATCTGTAGGTAGTGTTGTGTGCCGAATCTAAGATAGTTTCTTTTTAAAACCATTTCAAGTCAATATAATACATATAAAGGTAATTTTACTGTAACTCTGTGTTAAATATACTCTAAAACATTCAATACCCTCCTCGTGTGGAATTGAGGTATAAAGGTCACGCACATCAATAGTACATAACAATACTTTATTCTCAGAGATTTGTATTTCTTGCAGATGTTTAAGGAAGTTTGTAGTGTCTTCCAGACATGTGTCTTATTTTTTTTACAATATCCGGGAAGTTAAATAGCCTAGAGTTGTAATAAAGAGTTAACACCTGACACAATTGGTCCTCCTGGGGGGTCGACAAGAGATTTATGTACCTTAGGTAATAAATAATATATTGGTGTGTCTGCTTGTGTGCACTGACGTCACGTTGTGCGGGGACTCACATCAGGCGCGCGCTCTGCGAATGGGACAGTATTTTCTTGCCAAAGGGATTAGGCCAATCTCGTGGGGGCGGAGCTGAAAATGGAAGGAGACAGAAGGAGGAAGACAGAACCTTTAAATGAATAAGGGTAGGGTATACAAGGGGGCTAGAAAACATTTAAAACATGTAAAGAAATACAACAAATAAATAAGTAACCATCTTCTACAGACATACCAAGAAGCCTTCCAAACCAACGAACTCCCTCTTACATTCCATGAGGCCACTACCATACTACTATTAAAACCAGACAAGGAGCCACGGGACTGTGGCTTCTACCACCCTATCTCCCTACTAAATTCTTGCCGAAATGCTAGCAAATCAACTTCAGAAAATTATAACCTCTATAGTTCATAGAGACCAATCAGGATTCATGCCCAATAAATCCAACTCAATAAATCTAAGAAAGGCTTTTATTAACTCCCAGGTAGACCACGACAATGCAGGATCTAGACTCATGCTTTCCTTAGACGCCAACAATCTATTTGCATGCTTGAAGCACTTTGGCTTTAAACCAGGATTCATTAGATGGGCTAAACTTTTATATAGCAAACCCAGGGCCACCATTAAAGTAAATAACTCTACTTCCAAAGTATATCTGTTGTATTCAATTAGATCAACTGGACTTGAAATGTAGTTTCTTGAAGACGTTTCGCTAGTCATCCGACGGGCTTTCTCAATTCAGATGACTTGTACAAGAATCTGTGGCAATTATGTACCCTGGAAAATCCCAATTAGCTATCACAGCCAGGTGTTAAGTGTGGATTAGATAGTGGCTAAAGGTGTTATAGGAACGCCCAGAGTAAGGTGTTAAAACAGCATTGTACATGGCAGACAGTTGGTGTCGAACCCCCCCACCTCTATTTAGGCTGGTTTCTTTATTTTCACATAAATGGCCTCCTTAACACCCTCTCTTAACCAGTCACGTTCCTTCGCCAGTGAACGTGACTGGTTCAAGAGAGGTGTTAAGGAGGCCATTTATGTGAAAATAAAGAAATAAAGAAATAAAGAAACCAAGCCTAAATAGAGGTGGGGGGGTTCGACACCAACTGTCTGCCATGTACAATGCTGTTTTAACACCTTACTCTGGGCGTTCCTATAACACCTCTTAGCCACTATCTAATCACACCCTTAACACCTGGCTGTGATATGCTAATTGGGATTTTCCAGGGTACATAATTGCCACAGATTCTTGTACAAGTCATTCTGAATTGAGAAAGCCAGTCGGATGACTAGCGAAACGTCTTCAAGAACTACATTTCAAGTCCAGTTGATCTAATTGAATACAACAGATATACCATGACCTGGATGAATGAGAACCTTCACAAGTCTACTTCCAAAGCATTCCCACTGGAAAGAGGCACCAGGCAGGGCTGTCCTCTCTCCCCCTATTCGCTCTAGCCATCAAAACACTAGCTATTAGACTTAGAAGCAACCCAAACATACAAGGACTCACATTAAACTCCTGCACCAGTTTACTTACTTATATACAGACAACATCATCTTATACCTAGCTGACCCCAAGTCGCTACTACAAGTCCACCAGACAATCTCTCAATTTGGCCCCTTCTCTGGACTACACATAAACTGGTCGAAATCAGCGATTCTCCCTATAGACCCAATCCAAACACTCCCCCCAGTAATGGCCTCATTAGTTCCAGTTGTACATCAATTTAAATACCTGGGTATCCTGATAACATTCTCCCCCACTAGATTCTACGATCTCAACATATCCCCTCTTCTAACATTAGCCAAACAAAAAACAAAAACTTGGAAACAACTCCTTCTCAATGTGAATGGGCAAATAAACCTCATCAAAAATTATACTCCTTCTTAAACTACTATATGTTTTTCAACACTCACTGATCCACATACCTACCTCATTCTTCAAGGAACTAAACTCTATACTTATCTCCTTTATCTGGAGTCCCTCTAGACCCATAGTTAAATTAAAAATGCTACAGTACACCAGGAACAAGGTGGACCTGGCACTTCCAAATTCCCACCTATACTACTTAGCAAGCCAATTAAAATACATTTACCACTGGCTCAGACCTCCGTAACCCTTGCCACCATAAGAACCTCCTCATCAGACATCCATAGATCACACAAATGCTCTGCTCCACGTGCAATCTTCTGGCACTTAATATGGGAATGCCCACTGGTGTCCAGATTCTGGCACAAAATAACCCAGACCCTTATTGATCTTCTTGGCATACCGGTCCCATTGGACCCCAAACTATATATATTAGAGACCCCAGATACAGACAACTGGGACAAACACCAGATGGCTTTTCTCAGGGAGTCGCTATTCTATGCCAGAAAAACCATTACACTTAAATTGATGGCGACAACCCCCCAAGCTAAGACAACGGTGGGCCTTGTTGAATGGTGACCTCCTGTACTTAAGAATGGTGTACATAAGCAGAGGATGTCGCACAAAATTCCAAAAAAATTGGTCCAGGTGGCTTGACACTTAATTAAAGGGCAAGTCCAGCCCTAAAATGAAAACTTACATATAGCTAAATCACTACCCAAAACCCTAAACGGTAATAGTTTGAAATCCGAAATATACAAGTCTAACTTGAAATCCTGCACAATGTCCTGTTTCCCCTGTTTCTGCTTCCTGGTTCTTCCAGTTAGCAACTGTCAGTTATGGATTTGACAGTTGACATCACAGCCAATGACTGTTAATCCATTATCTGCCTCTTCTGAGCATGCTCAGGCTCAGTAAAGGCTCAGTACAGGTTTCTAAATTGCTCAGTTTCCTTGAGGCATCCAGAAGCATAGCAGGCATACAGTAATGAATTCATAGGACAAAGTAGGATATATCAACATATTTTAAAGAGGCCATTTCTAAAAGATGTTCTTATGAGGGTGAAGATGTCCTTTAAAATGGATTATCTTGACAGAAATATCAACAATGAATCTGAACCCTAAATTGTGACATATACTAAGGCTGACATGAGATCTACCCAATGTATTGTAAAATGTAAAGAAAATATGTATCATATGCTATATGTTGAAATCCCCCACAGGTTGAAGCCCATATGAATTATGGTGTACCTTTTACTATATACCAACCCATCCTGATAGCAATTGTGTGAACTTCTAGCTTGACCAATCTCCCCCTCCCCAACCTATTGGTCAAATTTTTTTTTTTTTTACTTTAGTTACCTTTTAGGTATGACTGCAACAGTAAAGTAGGGGTAGGTCAGTAGGAGTGCATACCTGTGTCACGTTGGGGGGTAAAAAAAACAAACTTTTTTGATTATTGATCAACTTTAGTTTAGTTACCCTTAAAGTATGGCTGCCACAGTAATGGATAAGTAGATCAGTAGGTGTGTGTACCTGTGTCGAGTTGGGGGGTTAAAAAAAAATTTGGTCAAAATTGATTGGTCAAAATTAGTTTTTTTTTTAGTTTAGTTACCCTTTAGGTATGGCTGCAACAGTAATGTAGGAGTAGGTCAGTAGGTGTGTTTACCTGTGTCACTTGGGGGGTAAAAAAACAAACTTTTCTGATTATTGATCAAAATTAGTTTTTTGACTTTAGTTACCCCTTAAGTATGGCTGCCACAGTAATGGATAAGTAGATCAGTAGGTTTGTGTACCTTTGTCCGGTTTGGGTTAAAAAAAAAAAACTTAGTCATAATAGTTTTTTTGACTATAGTTACCCTTTAAATATGTCTGCCATGAAAATGGAAGGGTAGGTCAGTACGCGTGGATCAGGTTGGAAGTTAAAAAAATGAACTTTTTAAATTATTGATTAAAAAAATGTTTTTGACTTTAGTTACCCTTTAAGTATGGCTGCCACAGTAATGGATAGGTAGATCAGTAGTTGTGTGTATCTTTGTCAGGTTGGTGGTTAAAAAAAGCAAACTTTGATTATGATGAGTCAAAATAGTTTTTTTGACTTTAGTTACCCTTTAAGTAAGGCTGCTACAGGAATGGAAGGGTAGGTCAGTAGGTGTATGTACCTATGTGAGGTTGGGCTATGTCTTTTTTGTGTTTACAATCATAAAATTAACTTACTGAGGATATATCAAAATTTGTTTTTTGACTGTATTTACCCTTTAAATATGGCTGCCACAGGAATCAAAGGGTAGGTCAGTACATGTGTTCCTGTGTGAGGTTGGGAGTGTGTGTTTTTGCATGTATGACCATATAACTAACTTTTATGGATGATTGATCAAAATTAGTTTTTTTGACTATAGTTACCCATTAAATATGGCTTCCATGGGAAAGGAAAGGTAGGTCAGTAGGTGGGTGTACCAATGTCTGTGTGGGGGGTTGGGGGTATCAGCATTTGGGTTTATGACCATGAAACAAACTGTTTTGAAATATTCACATTTGAGGATTGTTAGCATTATAGTCTATGGGAAAAAATGTTCTGAAATTCGACGATAACGCAGTAACGCTTCTGCAGATTCTTTAGCTAACTGTTGGAGGAGATACAGTCCAAAAAAGCAGAACAATAAAACGGAAGAAAAGGAAGAAGAAGAAATAGAAAGAACATTAATTTGGCTCTTCAAGCCAAATTAATTACATACGGTCTTAACTGTACTATGAAAAGCCTAAGCTATCTAGTAATAGTAAGTTGAATTTACATACCCTTTAATGGTTTTCTAGATATGGCATACATTAGCATTAACCAAACTGGCATGTTTTATTATAACTTTTACAAATGTAAAAAGTGTTTCACAATAAGGATAACAATATATTGTATAGGCTGCACAGACTGTATTGGTAAAAGAGTTAAGCCCAGTACACATGGTCCAAATTTTTGGGCCACCTCAATATATCAGTAGATCAGTTTGAAAAATCTGTGTTAATTTTGCCTTGAGACCGACAAATCTCGGTCAAGCATTTTCCAAATCATACAATGTAATTTTGACATGTTTGTAAAATTTGGCTGATCGAGCGGTTTTCATTGCGGTTTTCATTGGGCAGTGCCACATGTTGCTGCGGCTCTTTTTCTTCTGACTAGCACCACAATTTTGGGGTCTGCATCCACCACAATTTTTGGGTCAGTCTCCAACTCATTTTCAAAGCTAGTCACAAGCCTGAAAAGAAAAGGTTTTCTTTCCTAGGGTCCCATAAGGTAGATAAAAGAATAGAGACTGGTCGTAGGTCTATAACTAGATTCAGAAAAGATTGATTTTTAGGGGTGTGGTTTCTTACACAGAACATCATGTGACTGTCACATAGACTCAGACAGACAGGACAGACCAGGAACTGTAACTTTACAAGCCTAAAGAGAATCTAGAGACATCATCCTAGGCTTATTTAAAAGGTATGAAAGAGCTGTTAAATAGAGATCATTTGTATGGAGACCTCAGTTACCTTAAAAAAACAAATGGAAACGGTACCAGTGTAGAGGTGGCTGTAATGTTTAGCTGAGATTATTTGGTACAATTTGGGCCTGGTTACAATGGTGCAGTCTTTAAATAAATAAACTCACACAGCAAAAAAGGGGAGACAAAAGAAAATTCCCTGTCCATTAATATTCTGACTTTGTCTATGCTGAACATTTCCTTTAGCGTTAAATTTGTATTTTTGTTGAAATGTGGTATGATCTTAACTAAGCAATATACAGTATATAGAAATTGAATAGTATACATCCACACAGTGTGCAACTAGTGAGTGACCAAATTTATTCAATACATACAAAAAATAGAAGCCTAGTGCACATCCAATTAATTTGCTTACATTTTACTTAACCATTGTAATGCAACTTAAAAAGCCTGCCCTTCTCTCTGGATAAATTAAAGCAATTAGTTCAGTAACTTGGCCAAATTATTTTAAGCCCAGCAACCACTTCAAGGTTTGCTTTATTCTGCTGGGTCCTAACTTTTAACTTTTTTCACCTTAGTAAATTTTTACCTTCTTAGGAGACGTAATTCTCAAACTTAAGGTTCGTACACACATGTGACCGCGGGTGCCATCCTGCAACGCACAATGTGTACGAACGAACGGCGGGTGCCATCCTGCAACGCACAATGTGTACGAACGAACTGCTTGCCGAACGAACGGCGGTTTTGGGCAATTATGTGTCCATAAACGGGCTGATTATCGCCTGAAACGCTCATTTGTACACATTGTGCGTCGCGGGATGGAACCCATGATTGCACGTGTATACGAACCTTTAGTCTTTATATCAGTACTTGCCTTTTATGAGATGAAAATCCTTTCTGCTCTTTCTCTTGCTTTTTTGGGACTGACTCTCCAGCTCTAAGTACTTGAACACATGACTCACTATGGGTGACCAAGCCTCTGAGAAATGTGTACTCCACCCAGAGTGCAGGGACTCATAAAATGCAGGTACTGATATAAAGACAAAGTTTGAGAATTACGTCTCCTAAGAAGGTAAAATGTTACTAAGGTAAAAAAGGTTAAAAGTTAGGACCTAGCAGAATAAAGCAAATCTTGAAATGATTGCTGGGCTTAAAATAATTTGGCTAAGTTTTTTAGTAAATTAAAGGACAATTATACTCACCTTTTCCCTGATTCATTCCTATAAAGTACCAAGGGTTAGGACCTAAAACGCTAAGTCCTCACCTCTGTGTACTTTACAAAAGTCCTGCACTACTTACTTGTAATCTCCCTCTGCACTGTGGTCCAATCTTCCCCACTGGCACTTTGAGTGACAGGTCGCGAGGCAGCCAATGGGAAGAAACGCTCTGCAAGGAGGCATGTCTTCCCATTGGTTGCCTCCCGGACTGTCACTGGCAGTGTCAGTGGGGAGGATCCGAACGGAGCGACGAGGGAGATTACAAGTAAGTAGTGCAGGACTTTTGTAAAGTACCCAGAGCTGAAGACTTGCAGGGTTATTCAATAAAAGTTCTTATCGTTTAAAATGGTGCTAATTTTGCCCCAACCAATCAGATATTAGCTTTCAAATGTTAAATAAGATTTGATTGGTTGGGGCAAAATTAGCACCATTTTAAACGATAAGAACTTTTATTGAATCTCCCTGATGGTGTTTTAGGTTGTCACCCTGGGTACTTTGCAGGAATGTATCGGGGAAAAGGTGAGTACAATTGTCCTTTAATTGGATGTGCACTAGGCTTCTATTTTCTGTATGATCTTAACTAAGGCAATATGATTGGAAAAAGTCATTTTAAAGTGTTCCGTGTCATTTGACTTCCCTTCCCATACATATATGAAAAGCCTTTTTTCTAAGGACTAATGATGTTTCTTGGGTGGTATGTTGCCCTCTATGGTCTATTGCAGAACTTGCATCAGCTTTCCATTGTGTTTACCATTAAACTATATCAGAGTTATCAGTAAAGAGCCAAGGTCCAAATCTGTAATAATTCCTTCCATTTCCCACCCAGCTTCTTGCCTTTATAATGTATCCTTCATCATTTAGAATGTCATTGAGTGTTGAGTTCCTGCCTGGTTGATGTATTTCCTTGCTATTATTTTTCAGGCTGTGTTAGTTAGTGCTGATCTCCTCTTCTACCTTGTAGACCTTCTGTTTAGGGTCAAGATGGTCCTTAAGTATAAAGATGAGTGGGCAAACTTGAACTATGAATGAATCTACTTGTTTCAAACAATTTTCATTACTTAAGCGTGGAATTGAAAGTTTCTGTTGACCCCTCATTGGAAAGAAGAAGTGAAATCAGTTGTAGGTGATTCCATCCAACAATTAGCACACTCCAAAGGCCAGACATGCTTCTTATTTCTTACTGTTTCTGCAAAGTAGTCTTCCTGCTCCCAGAATCAGACCATGATGTATCCTAATGATGTATTCCAGTTTGTTCCTGTTTTGCAAGAGACGCCTAAAACTAGTACAGTATCTAATCTGAACCAAACTAAAGATGAACGCTTACTGTGTTGCAGAATTGCATGGTTTCTAAAAAGCAATTTTTGAGGGGGAAGTTGGACAAGAAATGATGATCTGAAGTTTAGCATTCTCTATACACTTTAAAACAATAAATGCCTGTATCACATCTTATAATCTGTATAATTCTTTATGGCTTATTTTCCATTTGAGTCCTGTCAAATCAGATAATGCTGTACATATCTATATCCTTAATCTTCCTGCCATCTAAACCATTTGTGGTTTTTATATGAAGGATTCTGAGACATCTGAGCACAGCCTGACAGCCATAAGACCTTAGGGGTTACTTATCATTGACATTTATCATTTAAACTTACTTATTAAAAGCACTCTACCATGAAACTACGTGTCACCAGCTGTAATGTTCGCACTAAAATATCTTAATACCACTCCTTCCATCTGGACGCTTACCTGCTGTTTCGTCACTTTTCCCCTTAAAAAGGCCAATGTACATTTTTCTCATGTTCCTTCAGTCATTTAGTAGGACAGATTATTAAAACGAAGTTGGTAATTTAATGGGAATTTTAAATGGTAATACTTTAAACGAGATACAGAAACGTCGGATTGACATGTATTTCAGACAATATGAATTCTCATTAGTGGTAACAAAATGTCTAATGCATTCTAACCCTCCTATACAGTTTTATTTTGTGTATGAGTAACTAGCCAAAAGTTTCTGAGTCACACTGCCCTTTCTTACTAAATTTCCAAGCTGGCCCATAACTGTGGATGTAATCTTTATGGGCTGGTTAAGTATAGAGCTAAAAAAAATATCCCAAGGACAAAAACATCCCTATTCATTAAAAAGATTAACATTAAAGTCTGGCATTCACAGGTCAATATTTCCAATAAATTCAGTCAGTTCAATTTAGTATTTTGGAAATACTGACACATGCATGGCCCTCTGCTTGATTGACTGATTGATTAGCAACATTGGGCAGTCTGTTTATAAGAAGCAGATTGGACTAGTCAGAAACATTTCCATCAATCTCATCTGTGGCAGCATTAAAGTATCTTGGGTAGACTGAAATCTGCTCAATATGTAGATGGAGGGGGGTTTGATCTAAACCATCATGTTTCAATCGTGAAGTACCAAACGTCTCCAGCCATCTAATATTTATGGCCTGCTTTAACCTTGAAGAATGTCAAGACTCCTTTTTCCCCAAAAAACTTTGCTTTATAACATCTGCTATCTTAAACAGACAATCTAAAACTAATGGTTTTTACATCAGTATTTACAAATGGTGGTTTGGGGCAAGAATCTGCTTTGGGTTGGATGTTTGGTGGATGTCAGAATGAGCAATTGTCAGTTTGGAGCTTTATGAAAGGTTTATATAAAAGGTTTTTTACATCTTTCATACACTGGAAATATATCTGGGATTTGGAGCATTTAACACATCATGTATTGCCCAACATTTTCCTTAGTTTGTTTTTACAGTTAGTCAGCATAGTCTATGAAGATATGGCAATGGGAAACAAAGCAGGGAAATGTATTTTAAATAATTGCAAACATGTGTGTTGGAGTGATCTTCAGTGAATGGAGTTTGAATTTAAGAGGTTAAAGATTATGGGTGATGTCATTAGACAAGTTTCATCATCCTAAATCTGCCCATACGTTATATGACTTACATGTAAATGTTCTTGAAATGTTCATCCTTCCTTTCTAAAATGAATGGTCCAGAGCAAGGAATGTTATGGTAATGGTATGAATTAAAAACACTGGTGTGTTAGCTATTACGTTTCACTTTTGTCTATTACTTAATAAGTGTATGGGCAGCATTTGTTCGGATCAACGACTCACGTGCTTGCTAGTGACCACGGCGAGGGAATTTGTTGTTCTGCTACAATTTGGAGTTTCAGTTTAACCAGAAGAAGCACCGTCGGAAATCAGAAGATTAGTAATATGACATTGGACTAGACTATTATATCATTTTATAATGCATAAGTGTGATATTTTATAATGGGAGCTGCAGTGGTATATATCCTTATAAAAATCAGTCAGCTATATCACTAAGTGACTCATTTCTTATATTTCTTATATCACACTGCTCCGTCCATTCCAATGCTTATGCCTGAACAATGACTCAGCGTTCTTTGCAGTGTTTAACTTCACTAATGGAGGTGGAGATAGGGACAAGGCTAGAATTTAAAATGTGAATGGGGTGAAGGAATCCAATACTTATGTATTATAAGAAATAATGTGCTCCTTCACATTATAATATAAGGACATTGCACCACCTCTGAGTTCTCTGACCTGTATAAGGCCTCGTGCTTCTATATTGCCAGGGAACTCCTCGGTGGCGTAATATCCTTATAGTACACTGTAAGGGTCGCATTATCCCTTATATAAATTTAAAAAAAGAATTTTTTTTTTTTACTGGGATTGTTTATATTGCACACAATGCATTCATCTTTAGCCCATTTCTAAAACAAATATTGCCCACAGGATTGTACTGAAAGCATATGTACACTGGGATTTTTTTTAAATTGCCCATAAATGGAAACTATAATTCTTATTAACTATCACTGTACCATTTATTTTATTGATGTGTCCCCTATTTCTTTAGATATCCAGTCTGAAACATCTTACATTTCAGCTGTCAATCAAGTGCCTTACAGTCATAAACTCTTCTGTTATGTATAGTTTTGTTTTTGCTGGAAAGGTGACAATTGATATGTTATGTTAAATGTAAAATTCCCCCAATGCTGCCTCGTAGGGATTACTGAACATGCTCAGTGCAACCTTCCCCCCTCCCTCTCCCTCCCGTTTTTGTATCCCTCCCCCTAGCGTAAAACCCTTAGTACATATTGTAGGGCTTCCCCCCCAGCCCCAACCGCAATAATCTTATTTGCAGAAACTCCCCCGATCTTTACTTACCTTCCCTCTATCCTCTGCCATTCTGAACTGCCAGCAGCCGCATCTGTGATTGGCTGCCTCTCAGCCAATCACAGACGCGGCTGCCATGCAAGCAGAGGGCCGGGACAGTGCGGCAAAGGATAGAGGGAAGGTAAGTAAAGATCGGGGGAGTTTATGCAAATAAGATTAATGCGGTTGGTGCTGGGGGAGGAAGCCCTACAACATATACAAAGTTTTTTTAAAGGGTTTGCGACCTGTTAAGACTAGAGATGGCTAAACTATATAAAGTTCGGTCCGTTTTCAAACTTTCGAACTTCAGAGAAAGTTCGAAAGTTTGAGTGTTCGAATTCAGACCCATTCAAGTCTATGGGGGAGAGATAGCTCAAAAAGTCAGAGTCATTACAGCTAAACTAACAATGGTAACTTACTGTAAATGGCTGTGGCACCTGGGAAATGGTCTCAGGAACATGTCACTGTCACCAAAACATCTCAAAACACAAGCTACATTTGACAATACATTCGAGGATTATCGAACGAATAAATGATCCTTCCTTTTAGCGAACAGTCCTTCTAGTTTACTAGGTTATCATATGGTTATTATATGGTTAGTATATTACTAGGTTATTATAATAATCCAAACATTTTATAGCTGCCCCTAGCCAGGATTCAAACCTGGTCTCCCTTGTCACAGGTGGTGCCTTTAACCAGTACACTATCCAGCCACTACCGTATATCGTTATTATATTACTAGGTTATCATATGGTAATTATATGGTTATTATATTACTAGGGTATTGTATGGTTATTATATTACTAGGTTTATAGCAAACGGTACATTCGAGGGCTGGATAGTGTACGGGTTAAGGCACCACCTTTGACATGGGTGACCAAGGTTTCGAATCCTGGCTAGGGGCAGTCTACAAATGTTTGGATTATTATAATACCCTAGTAAATAATACCCTAGTAATATAATAACAATTTAATAACCATATAATATAATAACCATATGATAACCTAGTAATATAATAACAATATAATGTTGTGGATAATTACTGGTTAAAGGCGCCGCCTTTGACATGGGAGACCAGGGTTTGAATCCTGCCAAGGGCAGCTATACAAATGTTCAGATTATTATAATACCCTAATAATATTATATGGTTATTTATTACTAGGTTATTATATGGTTGTATATTACTAGGTTTTATAATAATCCAAACATTTGTATAGCTGCCCCTAGCCGGGATTCAAACCCTGGTCTCCCTTGTCAAAGGCGTGCCTTTAACCAGTAAACTATCCAGTACGTCTAGGGTTAAGAACGGCTGTAAATTCGATATTATCGAATGTAAGATCGAAAGTCCAGAAACATTGAAGTCCGAGAAATCCGGGTCCCGGATAGTTCAAGAAGTCCAGTCCGTTCGAACCAATTTCGGCTCAACTCGGGCTCGAGTTTGAGTTCTAGTCCATCCCTAGTTAAGACCAGTCCTGGTTGCATTCATAGTAGAAATTATTTATAATAGAACAGGTTTATCTCCTTTATACTGTGGCTACACAAAGCAACCCAAGCATATCAAAATATACACATTGTTGCTGTTTAGTTTAATATTTTATATTTACAGTATTTTTCAGCTTTTCTCCTTTTTATTTTGTTGTTGTATGTTAAGTCTTAGGGGCCTTAATTCTACACAAACCTAGGATTCTAGGTGTCTATTTTATTGCACCACTTTAGTGTGCACTCTGTGCATTTTAACAATGCAGAGATACCGACCATGGGATAAAGTCCACGAATCAAATACATAAATATAAATAATAAATACATACATACAGCACACAGATTGCATAGATATGATAAAAGTGCTTTACACCCTATAATATACAATGACATTGCTAAGCACCCAATCGTGGTAAAGCTTAAAGAGCAAGTCCATCCTAAAAATAGGTATTTTAAATGATTATTACCCCCCAAAACCTCACTTTCGCAATGTTCCTAAAGTTTAAAGATCCCCCAGAAATTACTTACCTGACCCGGTCCCTCGCTGTCTATTCCACCGCCCCTCTCCTGTTTCGGGCTTGTTGCGAGCAAAACAGGAGCAGGGAACTTCTGCACTGACAGCCTCTTTTCTTCTCTCTGGTCACGTCTATCAGGCGATTGGGCGTGACATCACGTCCCAACCTAATTGACAGCAGCAACCAGGAAGTGAGCGAGGCACCAGCTGCGGAGTAGAAGCGTGAGGGTCCGGTCAGGTATTTAAGTGATGGGGGATCTTTGAAGTTTAGGAACCTCACGAGGTTGAGGTTTTGGGGGGTAATAATAATTTTAAAAGTTACTTATTTAGCTGGACATTGCCTTCAAAACATTTTGTAAAATTTGTGAATAAGTTACTGAACTATTATAATAATCCAAACATTTGTATAGCTGCCCCTAGCCAGGATTCAAACCCTGGTCTCCCATGTCAAAGGCGGCGCCTTTAACCAGTACATTATCCACAACATTATATTGTTATTATATTACTAGGTTATTAGCAAACGGTACATTCGAGGGCTGGATAGTGTACTGGTTAAAGGCACCACCTTTGACATGGGTGACCAAGGTTCGAATCCTGGCTAGGGGCAGCTATACAAATGTTTGGATTATTATAATACCCTAGTAATATAATACCCTAGTAATATAATAACAATTTAATAACCATATAATATAATAACCATATGATAACCTAGTAATATAATAACAATATAATGTTGTGGATAATGTACTGGTTAAAGGCGCCGCCTTTGACATGGGAGACCAGGGTTTGAATCCTGGCCAAGGGCAGCTATACAAATGTTCAGATTATTATAATACCCTAATAATATTATATGGTTATTATATTACTAGGTTATTATATGGTTAGTATATTACTAGGTTATTATAATAATCCAAACATTTGTATAGCTGCCCCTAGCCAGGATTCAAACCCTGGTCTCCCTTGTCAAAGGCGGTGCCTTTAACCAGTACACTATCCAGTACGTTCTAGGGTTAGAGAACGGCTGTAAATTCGATAATTATCGAATGTAAGATCGAAAGTCCAGAAACATTGAAAGTCCGAGAAATCCGGGTCCCGGATAGTTCAAGAAGTCCAAGTCCGTTCGAACTCAATTTCGGCTCAAACTCGGGCTCGAGTTTGAGTTCTAGTCCATCCCTAGTTAAGACCAGTCCTGGTTGCATTCATAGTAGAAATTATTTATAATAGAACAGGTTTATCTCCTTTATACTGTGGCTACACAAAGCAACCCAAGCATATCAAAAATATACACATTGTGCTGTTTAGTTTAATATTTTATATTTACAGTATTTTCAGCTTTTCTCCTTTTTATTTTGTTGTTGTATGTTAAGTCTTAGGGGCCTTAATTCTACACAAACCTAGGATTCTAGGTGTCTATTTTATTGCACCACTTTAGTGTGCAGCTCTGTGCATTTTAACAATGCAGAGGATACCGACCATGGGATAAAGTCCACGAATCAAATACATAAATATAAATAATAAATACATACATACAGCACACAGATTGCATAGATATGATAAAAGTGCTTTACACCCTATAATATACAATGACATTGCTAAGCACCCAATCGTGGTAAAGCTTAAAGAGCAAGTCCATCCTAAAAATAGGTAATTTTAAAATGATTATTACCCCCCAAAACCTCACTTTCGCAATGTTCCTAAAGTTTAAAGATCCCCCAGAAATTACTTACCTGACCCGGTCCCTCGCTGTCTATTCCACGCCCCCTCCTCCTGTTTCGGGCTTGTTGCGAGCAAAAACAGGAGCAGGGAACTTCTGCACTGACAGCCTCTTTTCTTCCTGGTCACGTCTATCAGGCGATTGGGCGTGACATCACGTCACAACCTAATTGACAGCAGCAACCAGGAAGTGGAGCGGAGCACCAGCTGCGGAGTAGAAGCGTGAGGGTCCGGGTCAGGTATGTAAGTGATGGGGGATCTTTGAAGTTTAGGAACCTCACGAGGTTGAGGTTTTGGGGGGTAATAATAATTTTAAAAGTTACTTTATTTAGGCTGGACATTGCCTTCAAAACATTTTGTAAAATTTGTGAATAAGTTACTGAACTCCCAAAGGAAACTCTTTTTAATATAGAACAGCCTACACCTAAACCTTTATCAATAGGATGGATGCACCCACAGCAGATGCAATAATAATTGACCTTGTGTGTTGTTTGAGAGAGGAAAAGATAGTAACTGGAAGAAAGAAACCCTGCAAGCACATGGAGAAAATACCAACTCTGGCATATGTGACCTTGATGAAATTTGAACCCCGTAATTCAGTGTGGCAAAGCATCAGTGCTGACCACTACATTATAGATTATGCCGTATCTGTATTTCATTTTGTAGAAGTGCATTTTTGTGTGGATTTGCATTGGCATTTGTATAGGCTTATGTGTTTATGTGCGCTTGTCTGTTTTCCCAGGATTGTAGGTAAAATCAACCAAAAAATACATAATCTTGTCTGTGCTACTTTGTGCGTTCAGATAAACATGAATTAAAATGCAGAACGGACATAAATGGTCAAAATGGACCAAAAGTCCTGAACACATGTTTTTGAAAAAAGCATCAGACTGGGATAATTCTAATTTTTTTTTACTAAAAATAGTATGTCATTGTGGTTTGGAAAACGCATGTAATTAGAAAGGTGGACAAAAAGTAGCAAGGTGTGACCTATTTCTAACTGGCTATGTGGCTATGTGGCTATGTGGTTGGGAATAATTAGAAAAAAAAGGCACAAAATGAATATTAAGGGCTAGGCCACTCTAACGCATTTTCGCTGGCAATTACGCATGTAATTTTTGTTAGAATGGAAATTGCGTGAACGTAAAAGTTTGCTTGCTCATGCGTTTCCGTTTTGCGTTCATCATTTTTTTGCACAAACACATACATTTCAATAATGTTAAATTGCAAAATTGCATTTACAAATGCATAACAACGCACGACAACGCACAGAAATCGCACTCACCTCTGCCTAAATGGATCTGTGGTGTCTGTGCAGGTGGCTTATTGAAACTCTTACAGTTATTGCAAATGACTTCTTAAAGTTAGTGCAATGTTAAGAAAGGAATTTTAAACTGGGGGTCTCCGTACCTGAGGCCAGAGATGGGATCTGGGTCCGAGTCGGACTCGGATCTTACACAGAATCCTGCAGTTCCGAAATCTGAATGTTCCATCCAAAACCGGGCTTTGGAATTTGGACCGCATTTTTGATTATCGAATGTACATGGTTATTTTTGGTAATCAAAAATAACCTTGAACATTAGATAATCCTCGAAAATATGATTGGAAACATATTTTCGAAGGTTATAGAACGTTTGAGGTTATTTTCGAGGATTACCAAAAATAACCTTGTACATTCGATAATCAGCGAAAATGTGGTCCGAATTCCCGAAATTATGTGTGGATGATGCCTTAAAATTGCCTTTTGCATAAATGGGGTGTTCTTTACCATTCCCAGATTAAGCCTAAACTGCTGCAAACAAAATTAACTGTTTTCACCCAAATTCCACCCTTATCTGCTCATTAAGGACATTCCTGATATTCATATTAATTTCTCACAACATCCAAGTATACCATACTGTCTATTCAACTAAAAAAGAAACTGAATATCTGTTGGAAAATCTATTTTGGATTCATTGGAAATTAGACCAGTCTAACCGCACAATGTAGATATAATGGTTATGGAATTCTGTTTAATGTTCCATTAAATGGTCTGTATTGTGGTTTAGATCATTATATATTTTCTTTTGCTTTTACATGAACCAAAGTAAATGGTTTAAACAAACTCTCTCTTAATGAGTTAATTCATTAAATAAGCTACACACTACAAAGACAACTGTGTATGGATAAATGAAATCTATAACATATTACATACATGCTTTATTATTCTGCATTAGATACCTGGTGTTGTACACATGTTTAAACCATTTGTCCTGGTATGAATACAGTAGGTGGTTGTGTTACACATTGGTACACGCTTTCCAGGAAAGCACAGGCAGGCTCAGTTAACACAATGCTTTAATTCATCCGTACGCCACACAACCCCTTCACTGTGCATTGCTGCCAGCTATTATCTGATGGAAGAAAGACTGCTAGTAAAAAGAAATCTGTTCAGGGCACATAGCTAAATTTCCATCAGTTCCTTTGGAAAATATGGTGATGTGGACTCAGCTGCACAGCATTGCATGCAGGTCCTTAATCCTTCTTTGTTGAAAAATGAGAAAAACACACCAATAAAATACGATTTCTAGAACATAGAGTCAAATAACTATTTTACACAACCTTGAAATTCGGGATACGCTCAGGTCCAGATGAATAATTTTGCATATAAAAAAAACAGCCAGCATTTATTTCTTATCTTAATTCTTAGTGTATATGAAAGAAAAATACACATCAAAACTCAGAAAACTTTACTAGAGGTGGGCCAGCAATCCATGAAAAGTTCAATGTTATATTGTGAGTTAAAATAATGGGTAATCATTAAAGGAGAAATAAACCATATAAACCTTCCCACCTCCCATTAAAAGTCCCCAGGGTGAGGAGTTCACTACTAGGTCCTCACCCCTGGGGTTGCAATATTTTACAAGAAATATTTGCTTAAAGTTGACATAGAAGGTCCACTTTGCCCTACCCCCACAACGGGTCTAGGATCTGGCCAATGGAAGATGCGCTTTCCATTGGCCGAGTCAAGGGGGCAGGATGGACTTTATTTAAGTTTTTTCTCTCAAAATATTACAAACCCAGATGTGAGAACTTAGTGGTTCACATCTTCACTCTAGATACTGCTAATGGAGGGGAGGAGAAAGGGGATGGGTTTAAAGTATTCAGTTCTCCTTTAATTTTGGTAGCTTTTCTCTATTGTTTGCTTTCATCATACAAAATAAAATGTACATTACCACAGAGTTATAGGTTAATGAATGTAGAATGTATACTGTATAAAAGTCCTCTATAGATGGAATATCTGTACCAAGAAACCCAGTATATAAACTGTAATAAGAGCGAACATTGCACAGCAAGGTTGTGACAAGCACAGAGCAAGTTAAATGAGTAGAGCTTAAATTCAGAGAAGCTGAAGAATTCATAAATAGGTGTAAGTGTACCTTTTAAAAATGCCAAGAAATCAAGATGATTATAATGCTCTTCCCTTTGGGAGTTACTAATGGTTGATAAAAAGAATGATGAATCGTATAAAGAAAATACATTTTCAACCTGTGTTAAGGGACTGGAATTTAAATTACCCCCAAGAGGGTCCATCAAAAATAATTACAAATCTGAGAAGCTTAGGGTAACAGCAGGGATAAATAGCGAAATAAATAACGAAAATTCCATAAAGCTGAGAAGTGTGATATTAGCTACTACATAAGCTTTTCCCAGTGTGCATCCTGTGTGGGACATTGGAGAGATATATTATATATGTTCCTTTCTCTCATGCATACCCGGTTCTCTTAAAAATATAATGAAACAATCAAATCTGTTTTGGGAGATAAAGGCAATCTTCGCCAGGTTATAAATGGGTTCACATGTTTTTAAATGTTAGTGTCTCCCAGTGTTTCCCTCTGTTTCTCCTAAATCCTTCTCAATGTTTTATGTTTTGGGGGGGCATGGGGGATATCCTTTGGGAAATGTTGCGTTAGAATCTCTTTTTCTTCTGGAATAAGCAGGTCTGTAGACCTTTCATAACCCTATTAAAAATCTTGATATTTCCAAGATTAGAAGAGTTTAAGAAAAGAATAGATAAGGGGGGCAGCTGTTAGATATTAGTCCTAATCAAGGAATTTTTGTAGACAAATCACCTTTTTTCCCAATTTTTTTAACTCTTTTTTTTGTGGATACATACTGTACTGTATAACATGGATTTCCAACACATGCCTCACCCATGCCTGCCCCCAATTCCATCTACTTAATGCTGCAATATCAAGCTGCTAGTGTCCAGCTGGTGAAGTGGGCAGAGTTTGGGCCAGGATGAGCAGGTAGATTCATAGATTATAAATAAAGATAAAATAACATTTTCTCCAAGACCATTGGAGAACATTCTTTCACAAAGTATATATATGTACATATCACTATGTTGCTAGATTTGACACCTAGCTGGTAGAACACTGGCCCATACATTCAGAGGGTGTGAGGAGAAGATGCCATTTTGGCTTAATATATTGGTTAGATCAAAAAAGATGGGATGTAAATAATGAAAAAATAGGGATGAAAGCAAATGAAAAGGCCAGGAAGGAACAATCTGTCTTCTCCACTTCATTTTCACTTACAGCAGTTTATATCCAGATACAAAACTCCACAAATCTTTCTTCACCTGTCAGTTCCATTACTATATAATATTAGCAAAAGTGACCAATTTACTGAACAACGGAAATGGAAAGAATATAAATGCTTTTGGCAGGGAAAGCTACAATGTGGCCTTAAAGCTGTACGAACAGGTCCCTGTGACATGATTATCTTTTGGCTGTCAGGGGAAGTTGCACATCGTACTTCCACTTTAATGAAATAATAAAGTTGATTTGTTTGGTTACCTACATTTCTCTTGCATTTATATTTCCATATGAATCTTTTGTTGGAGCTTCTACTTACATCGTGTTAGAAATAGTTCCGCAGTGTCGTATTTCTATGCGGGACATACTGTAAACTGATTATTTGTGCAGCCGGCTATTTTGTGTTAGAGAAGTGGAGTTCAGCCAATTAAATATCATCTAATGCGCCTCTCAACACACTGGGCCCCCAGCAAATCCTTGGGAAAGAGGCCTTGAGCTTTGGATTATGAAATGCTCTATTCTGGGAATGCTACCAACTGGAAAGACAAGTGACATATTGTGGTGAATATATTAATCATTACTTTGAATAGAGAATTAATCTCTATACCTAAACTCATTGTTCTGGAGACATCATTTCAATGGCGTTTAACATTGTTGAACAGAATGACCAGCTCTGCTATGATAAGGACCATTAAGCCTGAACTGATCTGCCCACACAGGGGGTTCTGTGTCAGCAAAACTATTATCAAGACCATGATCCCCCCACTTGGCTTGAAAGGACGCATTTTGGAATGGAATGTGTGTGTTTGTGCTGCAGATTTTAAAACTCAATAATGTCAATGATGAGGACATTGTTGTTTTTTACTTACCCTTTAAATATGGCTGTCACATGAATTAAAGGTAGGCCAGTTGGTGTGTGTACTCGTGTCAGGTTGGGGGATAAAAGACTAACTTTTTTGTTGATTGGTCAAAATGTGTTAAACTATACTATGATGTGTTAAACTATAATATAATGTGTTAAACTATACTATTTTAACTATACTAATCCTTTAAATAGGATAGCCACACAAATGAATGGGTAGCTCAGTTGGTGTGTCAGGTACCTGTGTCACGTTGGGGGTTAAAAAAAAACCTTTTTGATTATTGATCAAAATGTATTTTTGACTGTAGTTATCCTTTAAGTATCACTGCCACAGAAATCAAAGGGCAGGTCAGTAGGTGTGTGTACCTGTGTAGGGTTGGGGGTAAAAACAAACTTTGTTGATGATTAGTCAAAATTGTTTTGTTGTTTTACTATAGTTACCTTTTAAATATGTCTGCCATGAAAATGGGAGGGTAGGTCAGTAGGCGTATGTACCTGGAACAGGTTGGAAGTTAAAAAAACTATTTTTTTTGATTATTGATCAAAATAAATTGGACTTGAGTTACCCTTTAAGTATGGCTGCCACAGTAATAGATAGGTAGATCAGTAAGTGTGTGTGTACCTGTGTCGGATTGGGAGTTAAAAAAACAAACTTTGTTGATGATTAGTCAAAATTGTTATTTTTTTTACTATAGTTACCCTTTAAATGTGGCTGACGTGAAAATGGAAGGGTATGTGAGTAGGCACAAGTAACTGGATCAGGTTGGAAGTTAAAAAAAACAAACTTTTTTGATTATTGATCAAAATTATTTTTTTGGACTTTAATTACCCTTTAGGTATGGCTGCCACCTTAAAAGATAGGTACATTAGTAGGTGTGTGTACCTGTGTCTGGTTGGGGGTTAAAAAAACAAACTTTGTTGATGATTAGTCAAAAACATTTTTTGACTATAGCTTCCCTTTAAATATGGCTGCTATGAAAATGAAAAAGGTAGGTCAGTAGGCGTGTGTACTTGGATCAGGTTGGAAGTTAAAAAAAAACTTTTTTGATTATTGATCAAAATTAGTTTTTTGGACTTTAGTAGTTACCCTTTAAGTATGGCTTCCACAGTAATGGATAAGTAGGTCAGTAGGTGTGTGTACCTCTGTCAGGTTGGGGGTTAAAACAAACCAAACTTTGTTGATGATTAGTCAAAATTGTTTTATATTTTTTTTTACTATAGTTACCCTTTAAATATGGCTGCCATGAAAATGGAAGGGCAAGTAAGTAGGCATGTGTACCTGGATCAGGTTGGAAGTTACAAAAAACAAACTTTTTTGATTATTGCTCAAAATGTCTTTTTTTAATTTAATTACCCTTTAGGTATGGCTGCCACAGTAATAGATAGGTAGATCAGTAGGTGTTTGTACGTGTGTAGGGTTGGGGGTTAAAAAAAAAACTTTGTTGATGATTAGTCAAAATTGTTTTTGTATTTTTACTATAGTTACCCTTTAAATATGGCTTCCATGAAAACGGAAGGGTAAGTAAGTAGGTGTGTGTACCTGGATGAGGTTGGAAGTTACAAAAAACAAACTTTTTTGATTATTGATTGAAATTAGTTTTTTTGACTTTAGTTACCCTTTAAGTATGGCTGCCAAAGTAATAGATAGGTAGATCAGTAGGTGTGTGTGTACCTGTGTCGGGTTGGGGGTTAAAAAAAAACAAACTTTAAATATGGCTGCCATAAAAATGGATGGGTAGGTCAGTAGGTGTGTACCTGGATCAGGTTGGAAGTTAAAAAAACAAACTTTTTTGATTATTAATAAAAAAATGGACTTTAGTTACCCTTTAAGTATGACTGCCACTGTAATGGATAAGTAGGTCAGTAGGTGTGTGTACCTGTGTATCGGATTGGGGGTTAAAAAAACAAACTTTGTTGATGTTTAGTCAAAATAGTTTTTTTAACTATAGTTACCCTTTAAATCTGGCTGCCATGAAAATAGAAGGGTAAGTGATTAGGCGTGTGTACCTGGATCAGGTTGGAAGTTGCAAAAAATAAACCTTTTTGATTATTGATAGTTTTACATCTGGGGGAGGGCCGCATGTTGGACATCCCTGTTCTGGGAAATAGAGCAATACATTTTTAGTGGATATATATTTAGTTATCAGATCATCTCATAATTGGGGGACACTTATAATTAATGTAAGTAACAGGGCTGCATTAATTACAACCTGATTGTATTTATACTGCAATGATTCTGACAGCCTTGCTGCATGATTTCAATGTACAACCCCTAACTGCCCTTTGCTGTTTGAGAGTGCTTGTCAGAGAATGGTGGAACTAGTAGTGCAACTACATATGTATTAATTAGGCTTGCTCATAATTTTGTAGGCTATTTGGCTAAGCAAGGGTGTCGAACTCAATCACATAAGGGGCCAAAATCAAAAAAGACCGAATTTTTTTGTTTTAGTTTGTGTAGATTAGAAGTAGAAATACTGTATATTCTTCGTTACACGGCACGCCAACCTCTTGCAATAATCATGTTCTGAAACAAGCACAAAACAATCTGTAAGTGAACAGTTAAAATACAAACATAACAGTTTTTTTAAACATTTATCTAAGTTATATTTGAAATTTAGGTTTTTAAATTGTTCACCTATTTGCTTTCTGGCCAGATATCTGAGACCGTTTTCCCCTGGTTAGGGGGTCAATGTCTGGTTTTATTTCTTGCACTGTAGCAACCCGCAAAACAGCATGGAGGTTGTCATCAGTGATACGTGATCTGTACTTGTTCTTGTTTAAATTCATTATGGAAAACATCTATTCACACAAATAGGTGCTCCCAAACATGGACAAAACACGGGCAGCATGAAGTCTGAGCTGTGGCATCAAGTCAGTGGGCAGTAGAAAGTAAAAATCCTCTATTGGGACTTACTGGAACTTTGCTCTCAGGCCCCTATCATTTTGAAGCTCTATTAACTCCATTTGAAGGTGATGGGGTGCACTGTTGATGTTGGCTGTAAAAGGATTGTGCTCTGAAGTCAGAGAAACGCCGATCAAACTCATTAATTAACCTTCTCACCTTGGTAGCCAACCGAGCACAAGGAAAAGCACCAGAAAAGTCTGAGATGCTCTGACAAACAGGGAAATGGGCATGATTGTTCTGTTCCAGTTGGGACTTTCATAAGAGAAGTTTTTGCTGGAATGCTATGATCATATCAGACATCTTTGTGATGACTTGTTAGTGTCCTTGCAATCTCTGATTCAGTTGGGCAAGATGCCCGCACATATCACACATCATAGCAAAATCATAAAGCCAGGTTTGATTGGTCAGCTCAGGCAATGGCTTTCCTTTACTTTGCATAAAAAGAGCAATTTGTTTCCTGAGCTCAAAAAATGTTTAGGGACTGTGCTCCTGCTCAGCCACCTTACTTCTGTGTGGTACGGCACGTATCCATGCTCTGCACCCAAATCCTGTAAAAACACCTGGAACTGAAGGTGATTCGGTCCACGTACAAGTATAAAGTTCACTTGTTTCATGACTGTGGTCATTATTTGATCCATTTCTAGAACCTTACCACACATAGCTTCTTGATGGATAATACAATGATAGGTAGTCAGATGAGTATGGCAATCACTTTTTTGCATTTTCTCCTTTATTTGTCCAACCAAGCCTCCCCCACCCCCCACACACACATTGCAGGTGCACCATCAGTAGTAAGCCCCACCAACTTTTCCCAGGGTAATTTAAAGGCATGTCCACCCTGGAAAATTTTTTTAATATATGGTCCCCTGGGCTCCAGCCCAACGCTCTAATTTTTTTTTTAGAAAGCCCCCCAAACTCTACTTACCTCCCCTCGATCCTCCGCCGCGCTCCCGGCCCTCTGCTTGCAAGGAAATGCAAGCAGAGGGGCGGGACCGGCAGCCGCGTCTGTGATTGGCTGAGCGGCAGCCAATCACGGACGCGGCTGCCGGCAGCTCAGTTCGCCGGAGGAAAGAGGAGAGGTAAGTAGAGTTTGGGAGCTTTCTAAAAAAAAAAAAATATGCGGTTGGTGGGGCTGGAGACATGGGGGAGACAATATTAAGGGGGATTTGAGCTAGGGGGAGGGATAGTAGAAAGGGAGGGAGAGGGAGGGAGAGGGAGGGGGGAGAAGGCTGCAGTACGCATGGCAAAAATCTACCTGAGGCCAGCTAGCAGGCAGTGTCCTATATGACTCTGCTAGCCTCCTGGTAGTCATTTTTTGGGACTTTGGGGGGGGACTACAGGAGAACCCTATGGAGCTGGGATGTGAGGTAAGGATTAAACTACACTACATGGTGGGGCCAGTAGTTGGGGGGATTATAGTTTTGGGGGTGGACATGCCCTTTAAAGTTATTTACAGACTTCTCCACTGCCTCAAAAATGTGATTTCGGCAACAGCTAAGGAAAAAGACAGATAAATGCAGACCTCTTTGGACAGCTGTGTGGTTAGATTTCCTGCAAGATCCCAAACTCAGTCTGCAATGGTATTTCTTGATAAACGGACATTTATCTAGTCAGGACACACCTCCTTACACACCTTAATAATATAATGTAAAATACACAAATCCTGTTAGGTAAGTTTAATTAGGCTTGTACAATGAAATATTGTAAGGGTAAGGGGTAAAGTGTGTATAAATAAAAAAATTGCAGTAGTAGAGAATTGCACTGTTAGCCATTGATGAAAGTTGATGAAATGTATTATTTTATATCCAAGGTGTCTCATGATTTCAAATTTACAGAAATATTGTAAAGAATCATGCAGTGTGACGTCATCATTAAAATCACATCCCAAACAAGATTTGCTGCACGGAGCACCAAAGAAGATAAAAGTAGCAAAAAAGTCTTTAGGTTATGCCTGTAAATCAGGGACTATGCCATTGTCTTTATTAACTATAAACATTCCTTTATACACTTTCTCACTGTATTACCATTTAACATTTGATGTTTTTACTGTAAAGCCATACTGTAAGGATAAAGTAGAAATCTGTGTTCCCTTGTGAGGATCCCTCGGGTACTTCTATCCTGAACCCTTTAATCTATTTGGCTTTTTATTCCCATTGATGTAACTGTGGATCTGACCTTTTTCTGTGACTCTTTTCTATCTCTGATTCCCAGGTTTGAGGCTCAGCTAATCTCTCTTCCTCATACAGCGGATATTCCAGCCTAACCTGTCCCCAATGTTTACTATTAGTTCTTATCAAGGATTTTATTTGGTATGCAATTTCCTTGTTATATTGATTTATCTTTCTATGTTTTTAGTTACCAACTGCATAGAATTTTAAGTTGTTTAACTTTTTAAGTCTTAGAGTATATAGAGTTATATTGTTTTCATGAAGTGCAGAGGAGAAATTTGATATTGACCTTTAGGATCCACCAGCCTACACACACCCCTAGAAAAAACCAAAACAGGCAATTTGTTAGTGGCCACAATTATTTTGAGTCCATCCTCCATTGACAACCCCCAATATACATCAGCCAATCACAGATGCAGCTGCCAGATCTGCCTCTGTTTGCAACTTCTGGCAAGCAGGGAGTGGAGAGAATGAACGGAGGTAAGTTTGTCTCTGGAGCTTATTTAAAAAATGTAACATGGTGGATGGGGGTTGGCTGGGCTACCCTACACTATAGAAAATTTCACTTTGGGGGTGAAAATACCCTTTAATGACTAAGAAAGCATTAGAAAAATATATAATTATTTAAATTAATGTTGGGTTTCCCGAGACTTGAAAAGTCTGAATTGAAGAGATCTATTTGGATGACTAAAAGAACTTAATCTAACTGAATACTACAGAGATACCATGACCTGGATGACTGAGAACCTTCACATGCATGTTTCGAACAAGGATTAAAAGGTTGAGAAACACTGAGCTAAAAATACACACAACAAGATCTCGCCATTAAATACAACCTGTAAATTTCATGTATTCAGTCAGTGTTGATACTCAGAAAACTTGTGGGAGCTGTGATGGCTATAGTAACGCCACTGAGGCAGAGGTCAGGGCAGATGGCAGACAAGAAAATTCCAGAACAGGCAGCAGGTATTAAAGTCCAATAATCCAAAGCTGATGGGTCAGGGCAGGCAGCAAGAATCAGGGCCCAGTAAATAAAAATCCAAGGGGTCAGGAGCCAGATGTCAAAGCCCAGAACCAAAGCCAAGGGGTCAGGTCTGGAGCCGGAAAATTAATCAGGATGTGACAATGCAAGGCAATCTATGATCCATCAAGGACAAGCATTAGAAATAAAAATTGTAAGTTTTGTGCTGCCAGGTGAAACTATCTTGGAGGAGCTGGAGTGAGGGGCCTGGTTAGTATAGAACGTTACAGATCCATTTTCGAGTCTTGGGCCACATGTGGCCCCCTGGGAATTAATTTGTCAAGGTCTGCTCTAAAATGCGTACATTACAGAGTTAAATAATGTTACATAAGTTGGTAAATAAACGTGCCTACTGTATATAAATACCCTAAATGCCAGTTTCAATGGGTCTCTCCTACAACGCTGGGCCACCTCATAAACACCAGCTTGATCTACCAGAATTACAAGAAATAAACAGGTAATGGAAGGATCTAAATTATACATTTCCGACCTAACTTTAGATTAATGAAATGACTTGTCTCTGTATCTTCCGTTAAGCAAAGGACAGGTTCCAATTTACAATGACTCCAACTGTTCACAATCTTTAACTGCAAACAATTCTAAAGGCCATAAGAGAATCTTCGTGTGTTTCAGCATGTGGGAAATCTAGATTAGAATTGTTTCTATTTAAACCTTCAATAATCATCAACATTTACATTTTCCTTCCAAATTATTACATAAAAAATATAATGATGTCACATTTAGCATCTGTTTATCTGTGTAGATCATTTTCGAAAAGCTGGTGTAATTATATGAATAGCTAAAAAACAAGCCAATTATGTTTGTACTGCTGGTTCTTGTATGGTAATTGTACGAAATAATTGCTGGCCAAAAGATAGATGGACTCAGGGCAGGATAAATAAGCAAAGTTTGAAGTCGCACTCCCTGGTGAAATTCAAAAATGTATTATAAACCACAAATCCCAACGTTTCGGGGGAAGGTGCCCCCTTCATTACCTTCCCCCGAATCGTTGTGTTTCTGATGTGTGGTTTATGATAAATCTTTGAATTTCCCCACGGAGTGCGACTTCAAACTTTGATTATTTTGAATATTTTGCTTTACTTGGGAAGTGGGAAGAATATTGAAAGTCAGCACCCATGCCAGTTTGTGTGCATAAGCAATCACCCTGTGAATACTCAGGGCAGGATAAACATCTCAGGGATCTATAGGCACAACAGGCTTTAACTCCATCAACACAGGCCACACAACCATAACCGTGATCATTTTTACTTATGGGGGGGAAACAGACTATATTTATGCTGAATTGATTAATTTCATAAAACTAATAGCTAAGGCTAATAGCCAGCATTAAAATCACGCTGCGAGTAAATCCCTTTTGGAAGTTACCCATGTGTGATAACTCGAAATTGAATCACCGGAGCAATATCGGCTCTGCGTAAATCTCCCCCAAACTATTTAAAATATTAAAAACAGGCAGTAGATCACAACCACAGATCGTATTCTGAATAATATCCAAATCTGGTCTTACTAGCAGTAGTAAACATGGATTTATGAGCAATAGATCATCTCAGATAAATTTGCTTGGTTTTTATGAAGAGTAAGAATTTAGATATTGGCATAGCAGTGGATGTTTAGCTTTTGATACTGTGCCACACGTGACTTATTTATAAAATGAGGACTGTTGGCCTAGAAAAGAACATTTGTTCATGGATAGAGAATTGGTTGTTTAATGGCAAATAGAGAGTTGTGTTCAATGGGGCTACATCTATATGGGCTAAAGTTCTAAATAGAGTGCCTCAGGGTTCTGTACTGGGGCCACTTCTTTTTAATCTGTTTATAAATGACTTACAGTAAAGGGTAATTCTAACCTTAGAAAAGATTACCCCCCAAACCCCAGTTGCATTTTAGCCTTATCTTCATCCGACGACCCCACGGTGAGTTATAAGAATTACAGAACAAGGATCCCTCTCCTCTTCCAGGTAATGACTGTCAGACATGGCCAGCTCTCAACAGGAGCAAAGCATGAATGAGGGTTAGTAACTTCTCTGCCTGCTCCTGGCCATTTAACTGAAGAATGGAAGATGAGACTTTAGCTCCTTTAATTCCCATTCTTCAATTACACATCTTAGAAAACATCTAAGTTTAAGTGGAGAGACCCTTTAAAACACTGCTACCATTAGAAATGAGGGTAAAATTGTCTCCCTCAAAACACACAATGCAGAGACATTAATTTTTCAATAAAAATGAATGTGTTCTGAACCCACCAGTGCATTGTGTTGAATGGGGCTGCAATAACGCACAGCTACATTGTATAGATTATATTATAACATTATAACATTTATAGTTTCCTTTAGGTATGCTGATGCTCTGTCCTCAGCAAATATAAATCCAATATCAAAGTTTAAATGTAACATACAGAAGGAGTTCATACAACCCAACTATATTTAATGTTGCATTTTATTCAAGGTACCACACTTCATGCATTTTCACATTTTGCAGAGACTAGCAATCACCAATACAAGTCAATGGGACTGTGGAAAAATGTTTATAATTTTAACACCGTTTGGGTTCAATGATTTCACAATCATTAGATTATGATTTTTGCAGAAGAAAAATGCACAGTAACACATAGAAAGACATGCAAACAAACACAACAATGCATGATAATGCTTGCCCAGGAACTCTGGTATCATCTCTACTACTTTGCTTTGATCTGGTCCTGTCTCCTTCTGTGAGTTGTCAGTCCAACCAATAAAAATGCATTTTCACTTGTTAAACTAGGGACCCAATAAAGGAGATGGGACATCATCATCTCCAGAAACAACATTCACTGGATTAACCAAGAAATAAAACTTTAGACAAAATGTAACCTTGCTAACAAGATTGCTTCAGATGTCAACCTATCATGATATTTTCCGCAGCACATAAATTAATACATAACTTTGACATTTTGCGTTAAATTTTTCCTCGGAGATCAGATGCCAGAACTGAAGTTCCCATGGCAATGCATTGATATCATGGCTACACAGAAGCACTGAAACAATTTTCAGAAGTCTCTCAATGCAGATGCCTTTTTGCATCTTCTTTTAAGGGAACAAAACACAGAGACTCTACCTACCATAAATAACTGTTCTAGTAACTCCTGTCATGTGGTGCTATTAAGACAATACACAGGTACTGTTCCATAACCATCATGCAATGGGTGAAAATTCAGTGGAAAATTAGGCTTGTATTGACAAAGTGATAAATACACCAGTGATAGTGATACTGCAAAAGGTATATCAGGTAAGAAGAGGAGCTTAGTTTTGTTCCTATTTACTATTTACAGGTAGATTTGCCTTACCCGTTGGCTGGGTACTATGGGAGGTGGTGACTGAAATGACCTCCAGGCCTCTGAGAGGGCATACTGAGCATTCCATACAGAGTAGATAAGGGGGCTGAGTTTTCCTTTCACACTTTTATTTATTATTTTATAAAGGTAATGAAGTATCTCAGCTAAGCTAGCTAAGATGGGTTTGTTAACACAGGTGGAGAAGCTTGGGGGTTTATGAAAATTTGATAAATAAATGTATATGGGCAACTTATATGAACTGCATATAAACAAGAGAGTTACCTTTTTTTATTTTTTTTTTTACAGGATTTTAGATCATCTGTAATGTGCTTTGCGATCTAGAATCCAATATAAAGAATCACAAGTTTTTGGATCCCACTCTCCTCTCTGGACTGCCAGACTGTACTGCTTCCCAGTCTTATAACACATCAAATAACAAAAATGCACCTGACCACTCCAAAGTAATTTGGACCTCCATCTGAAACATTGCTGGAGAGACCTTAAGGCTTACATATGGGTGAATAAACAAGAAATTTTTCAAAGAGCTTTGGAGTGTCCAGGTGCATTTTTGTTACTAGAATCCAATATAGTAATCATGTAGTAGAAATAGAATATCTTGCCTCACAAGTTACCTTGTCTACAGCACAGGTGTCAAATTTGCCACCCTACAGATGTTTTGAAAACTACAAATCCCAGCATTCTCTTGCTGGATACTGCAAACAGGGAATGCTGGGGTAAATAACAATAGAATAAGTAGGGCACTAAGCTAAAAAAAATCCAGTAATAAATCCAGTGGGCAGAGGTGCAAAAACTACTAAACAGTACAATAAACAAAACAGAAGAGAAAAAAGAGCAGGATGTAACACTCTGTATAACAAAGACTAAAATTCCTTTATAAAAGAATTAAAAACACACTACTACCTTCCCTAAAGTGCAAAACATATCGACCAAAAGCAATGCTAAGTGGGCTATTAATAGGGGGAAGGAGCAGCATGGTTGAGGAAGCTCTGAACATATCGTTATAGAGCGAAACGCATCCCACTGCCCTGCCTTTTTAGTCCCTGCCTTCTCTCCAGATGTAATTGATGCTCTGACTGACTTACGGACTGGTAGATATGCTATTAGTGGGGGGGTTATGCATACTTATGGTAATATTGTAATAGCCCACTTAGCATTGTTTTGGTGTTATATGTTTTGCACTTTAGGGAAGGTAGTAGTGTATTTTCCACTCCTTTATGTACATTTCCATGTATACAATAAAGGAATTTTAGTCTTTATTATACAGTGTTGCATCCTGCTCTTTATTCTCTTCTGTTTTGTTTAGGGAATGCTGGGGTGGCTGCAAGTTTCACACCCCTGTTCAACAGAAATGAATAGATATTAGGCATGAACAATACCCAGTGGATACAGGTATAAGTTTAAAGGAAATTTATAACCCCTTATTAATAAAGTACTTACTTTTGCCTTCCTGTAGAAAAGACCAGATGCTACACTGTTGCAAACCTAATTGCGATTGTTTTGAGAATTCACATTAGAAAACCCCAGTCAATCACTGCTCATGATCTTTGTATCATGGCCATACTTATGGAGGGAAAGACTTGGGGCATTAGAACTAATCCAGGTTACATGAGATTATTTGGTTTACAACAGCGGAGTGGTCTGGTCTTATCTACAGGGAGGAAAAGGTGGGTATTATCATTACAGGGGTGGACATGGTGACCTCAGGGAACAATTTTAAATCTTTGGGTTTGTTATACAGCTGCTTTTACTCTGAGCTGGTACACTATGACCCAAGCACATGTAACTTTACTTCCAGCCTAAATCTGGCCATACAATATGTAGATGTTAAAGCCAATGTGATGTTTGTTACGATAAACATTGAAATAGCTGTAACATCTATGATGTTCCACGTCTGGATACATATTACAATTGACAATACAGCTGTAACATTTTTTGTTAATGGGATCAGGAAATCCTGAGTAACCAGTGTATGGCCCCCTTTATTCTTTAGACTAGAGTTCTTTAAATATGGTTACTGGAGTTTGCAGAATTACATTTAATGAAATGAACACATTTCAAACATAGATGTTTTGGTTTATAAAAAGGCAAAAATCCCTAATTTAGTAAGTCAGAAATCGTTGTTGAATTTTGGCAAAAAAACTTGAAAAATCCGCTCCAACAGAATTTAAAGAAAATTTTCGGTTGGATAGACTTCCAACTCATTTCATGGAACTCACCAGTTCCACGTCTCCATTTCCAATACCTGGCACAGAGATACAAAGTTTATCAAATAGACAATAGGCTCTGGTAACTGTAATCCTATTTTTTAGAGTGTTCTGAGACCATGTACACTGATCCCTTAATATATAATCCAGATCTAATTTTCAATGACCAGTAAGACTACTCAGCTTGAAATATAACTCCTACATGTTTAATTGCTCTGTGTGGTCTCTGCATCATACAGTATAAACCTGCCATTTTGTGGTGCTGCATCCATGGTTTGAACACGTCTGGGAATCTCACTGTTCACATTGGCTCATCACAGTGACCTTGTGTTTCATATAAAATGGATTTGTTAGACTTTTAATTGAAAATAAAGTGCCCAGACTTATTTTAAGGTTAACACCTTGTCCTGTTTTTACTATCTATGGAAAGTGACAGTGTAGCACATTTTAGGTATTTAAACCCGTGGATAGGTCATTTGTACATCTCATGATGAAGAGTCAGAACTCAGCTCCCTCTACTTGGATGCAATGTTACAAATGAACTGAAGGTGAAGGAAGGGGGGGGGGATGAGCTCAGCTAATAGTACTAAGGAGAACAGTTCTAAAATGCCAGGTAAAAGCTGCTGCAGACTTTATAGCAGAGGCCCCTGTGACTAGCAGCCATGAGATCCCTATCCCTGCCTCTTTCGTATTCCCACCCAACTCTCCAATTAGAACTTAGAGTGGGTGAAGAGTGAACAATTCAATGGAGGAGACATGGAAAGCAGGTATCATGTCAATGCTCACACTGAAGGGTTAAAGGTAATACTCTGCTGGCACCGAAAGTGTTAATGGCAATACTTTGGGGAAGTGCTGGCACTGAGGGGTTAATGGCAATACTCTGGGAAAGTGTTGGCACTGAAATGATTAATAGGAAAGTCTGCTGGCACTGAAGGGTTAAAATAGCAATACTCTGGGAAAGTGCTGGCAATGAAAGTATTAATGGGAAATTCTGCTGGCACTGAAAGTGGCAATAGAAATACTGTGGGTAAGTCTGCTGGCACTGATGAGTTAAAGGGAATACTCTTGGATTGGAGGGCTAGTCCACAATACTGCACAAAAAGTGCACTTTTAAGCTCAATGGGATTGCAATCTGATCACGCTAGGGCCCCAAGATAGCTAGAAACGGCCCTGGTTGTGAGGGTCACAATAAAAGTCACATAACCTGATACTGGTGTGCAACACTTGTAGTGCTACCCTTGTGGTTCTGCATGTAAGGAGCTACATTTAAAGGAGCATATAAGAAGGAAAGGAATAAGTTTACCAAATCACACTTGGTTAAAACAATTTTCCTGTGCTATTATGATGGTATCCAGCTACAGTACAAGTAAAAAGTTAACATTTGGTTGATCAGGAAAGTTTTGCACCTCTTAGGGCTGGTACACACCATGCAATTCTTCGTTCCAGCCAACCATTTATCATTAGCGAGCGGTCGGATGGTAAAAATAACTGTTGGCCAAAGCAAAAGTAGATGTGGCTGGCAGTTTGCGTTCATAGGGGCATTTACCGGCATACTCGATCATCTGTTCATCCAACCTGCAAAAACACCACCAATTTTTTAGGGGGTGAAAAATCTGCTTGTGTGTAGCCAGCCTTACATAAATCCCAATATATGTGATACCATTTTATGGAAGTAAATTATCTTTCAAAATTACACATTCCTTTAATCCAAAATAGTCTTAACTTGTGATCAAACTGCTATGAAGTAGGTGCTAAATATTACCTGTGCTGTTAATGTGCAGCAACCAATCAGAAGACACCTTTTTACTGGTATACATTTTATAACATCTGACTTTACAAAAAAAATTACATAATATACATTAACATATATTAAAACTCACCTTTACATATTCAAATTGGAGTATGAGATGTGAATGTCTATATACAGGATAGAGTCCTGATAGAGTCGGGCACCTGTGTATTACCCGATTTGCAGGTCGGGTTCAAGTAAACCGCAGTGAGTTTGAATAGGTTGCAGGTCGGGTTTGGGTAGCAGTTTTGCATTTGTAGGTCGGGTGGAGGTCTGAAAAATTAGACCCATGTAAGACTATTAGGTCTGATCCTCTGTGCAGTTTTATTGCTATGACACAATGAATCACTTGAAGTGTATAACAATGCATTGAATGTTAAATAGTTAAATTGAACGACAGTAAAGTTTCGTACACACCTGGCGATGTTCACCCGAGCGCCGAGGGCTGGGGGGTCGGGTATACATCATCAAGTGTGTACTAACCTTAAAGGGGATTTTGCTAAAGGAATGTAAAGGAATCCAGTTTGATGTAAAGTTTAGTACAGTTACAGTAATAATATTTGGAAGAATTCTTGTTATAATTAAAACTACTGCCTTTAAAATTAGGGTTTCTACAAAGAAAACATTTTACTGGCTGTAAATACATAAAACGGGTCCGGTTTAGTAAATAATTCCAGATTGTTTTTACTGTTCTGTTAAAATCCAATTCTGGGAATACACAGCTTTGTATGAAAGTCCTGATCTTTGTTAAACTGCCATGAGTCAAGATAACAAAAAGCCATTTCATCACCATCCATATAAATCGTGGGGCCAATGTTTATTGAAGAAGTTATGCAAGATTACTCTGCCACTAGTCCAGATAAGCCAATAATGTTAGAACTTGCTGTGCTAATTATAATAGAATGGCTTTCTCCTCTATCCAGTTCTTGTTTGTTTTTATTGTGTCTCTGTTTACATTTCCTACGCGCTTATTAATCCTGTCCTGTCCAAGCTATGTTAATATGGCAAATGTCTCGCTTCTACATTCGTTTGCATTCCAAAATTAATAATAAAGAAAACATAAAGCCTAATGAAATTATTATTTTTAGAGGGGGTGTAAGATTCAAACATTCAGCTACTTCTCTGTGTCTATCTAGACGATCTGTCACTAAGGCAAATTACTCTAGGTATTAAATGCAATGATGGGCATCATTTCAATAAAAAGTCTCCTGCTGTGTTAGCCACCTGCTACTGTTAAACATTAAAATCTGTGCCCATGCCCATGCCCAATTCTTATTCCTAGCTGGCTCGTGAAAGTTAATACATGTAAATACATATAATGCACATAATAAATTACTTGTGTTAATATTAACACTGTATCTTATAAAGTTCTGTATTTGCATTGAATTTTATTTTCCCTTTGAAGTTAAAGTTATTTTTTGCATGTGACATTTTTCTCTGAAGGAAGTATTCAGATCAGCTTTCACGGCTTTTTCAATACTCTCCACTGCGACGCACTATGTGTACGAACGGCCGTTCTGGCCAATATGGGCACTTTATCGGCCGAAACAGCCACTCATTCGGAGATCCGCCTGGCAGAAAAGTCCGGATGATTTACAGCTAAACTAACAATAGTTACTTACTGTAAATGGCCGTGGCACCCGCGAAATGGTCTGGGGAACATGTCACTGTCACCTAAACCTGTTTAAACACATCTTAAACAGGAGCGGGCAATTTTCATGTTTTGCGCTACATTTCGTGTTTTGCTACATTCGAGGGTTATGGCCAATTCAAGCGTTACCTAACGATACTTTTGAGGGTTAGTGAAAACGAAGGATACTTTTGAGAGTTAGCGGATGGCTCGTAAATTTGATAATTCTCGAAACTGTGATGACGAACGTTCAAAAATTATTGAAAGTCTGGAAAGATTGAAAGTCTGAGAAATCCAGGTCCGGGATAGTTCGAGAAGTCCGAGTTCGTTCGGACTTGTTAAGTTCGACTCGAACGTGGGTTCGAGTTCTAGTCCATCTCTAGTCGTCACCTGCGACTTTTAGTCTTTGCAATTATATTGTATATTTGTAAGAACATTCTGCCCACTGGCTAGTCAGTGGAATAGCAAAGGGACAGACTTGCAATGCACAAATTAGTTTAACTTCCTATTAGATAGTGAAACAATGCACAGAGCAGTGTTTAGTATTGACCGAAGAGGGTACTGATGGAAGGCAGAAAACCATTAAGTAGAAGGGTACAATAGTCTAGGTGAGACAGCATGAGGGAATGAATAAGCATAATGGTATTCGGGGACAGGAACCTACAGATTTTTGTAATCTTGCAAAGAAATCCAACAAGTTTTAGTAACACTGTTAATGGTGTTAGAAAAGGAAAGGGGAATCAATAATTACCTCTAGGCAATGTGCAAAGTATTTGCATTAGGAAGGTATGATCAACTTTGCTAAATGCAGAGGAGAGGTCAAAGAGGATGAGAATAGATCAGTGACCTTTGGCTTTAGCAGCATAAAGGTCATTCATAACATTGCAGCACGTTGGCTCATGGAGAGTATGATGGCTCTGTGTTTATTTTTTAAACATTTTAGGCCACTAACCAAATTATTGCACAGTGCAGTTAATTGGGCTGAAATATTGGTCCATGTCTATCAGTCCTTAAGGCTGGTTTTTGCTCTGAGCTTTTATATAGGAGAAGATCATAGTTTTACAGGCAAAGGAATTCTGGGATTTTTAATGCCACTAAAGTTCCGCAGTTAGGAGATTTTTCTAATCATGTTTTGCTGTTGCCCCATTTTTTTCGAATTTCCCAAGGTCTCTGGTATTCATATACTGTATCTACATATTGATTTGCTCTAAGTTCAAACTACGGTAGTAATATGACTTCCCTCAAGCATTTGTAAGCAGCCACACAAATTGCTTTCCAGTAAAATAAATTCCGACTCATTTACTGGAAAGGATAAATGGTGATTCTGTACATGTCTTCTCTGTGGAAAACATTATCTTCCTAGCAGGACATTATTCTGAAACCTCCCCAGAAGCTACTAGAATAAAACCTGCCGGGCTGATTCCAAAGCATATTGTTTCTACTATGTGCTGAAGAGCTGATTAGGTGTTATTGAATATGGGGAAGTATTGGCTTGCATTGCATTTTGAATATTCCATGCCTCTGGCCAGCTAATTAAATGTTACAGACTATGAATTCTCCAATGCAATTCTGTAGTCATAACACTTTGGGCTTAAAATGTGTTCATATTCGCTAACAAAGACCCAGGCCAATTAGCTGGCTCTGCTGTTCTGTTAGATTCCTTTCTACCTATATTAAAATGTAAATACCGGTAAACCAAAATGTATTTAACAATCTGCATTGCAGTTGCCATTTAACCTGTACTGCTGCAGACATTTCTAGACTGGCATTCAAATATTTACCCAAAGTTTCTCAACAATTACCCATAATGTAATAATCATTTCTCTCTTGCTAGGAAAGTTCTGTTTTTAAAGATATTCTTGTTTCTGTTTATCTAAAGTAGGCCCCGGATAGCCCCCTGAGAAGGGTTGGAGGAGGGACATATCACAGGGCAGGACAGAGAGTACAGGGGGGTGGTTAGTCCCAGTATAGGCAAGAGGAATTGGCCAGGGAAGTCACCAGTGGGCAAGTTACACAGGTCTTAAAAGGGGGCATGCGCACAGAATCGGCGCCATTTGGTAGGACTGGGAAAAACCCTTAGGACGGGAGGAAACCCAACGCGTAAAATCAGCACCAAATGGCTCACCTGGATTCCCTGATGGACACGGTCCGAAAGTCTGCTGAACAAAGGGGCGAGCAGTGGCTGAGATGGCTCATCATGCAGCCGGACCAGCCTTCAACAAGCACATCAGCCCAGGGTCCCGGGCACCAACAACAGGCCCAAAGCTCCTCTCAGTCGCGGCCGAGGACCAGGAGTACACGTGCACCCGAGTGCTTAAGTCCTTCTCCACTGAATTCCCGACGACGGAGGCGGAGCCACAGCCTGATACAGAGGGGAAACAGAAACAAGCTCGGGAGAAATACAAACGTATCTGCTCCCAGGATGGTACGCGGCAGAATCACAACACCTGCAGCGGCGGGAACACAGTCTCCCAGGGTTAAGTGCGACTGAAGCAGCGGCGGGAATACAGTCTCCCAGGAACCAATCAACGAACCGGTGGGGAAGACAGAAGACAAGCAGCAATAGCAACAGGCAAACAGCAACAATGGTGAGTGCTCAGGGGAGTCAGGAGGGGGATACACTGCATCCTCAATGTGCGGCCTGGGTACCAGGTCAGGTTACCCAATTAGCAGCACTACACCAAGGTCATAGGATCAGCGTGGGAATGGAGGAGGGTGGGAGGCGGCCTGATGTAAGGGATTTCCCTTCCCCCTTATCTGCTTTATTCCCACAGGATCTACAATCCCAGCAACGCCAGAACCAGCAAAACATTGTATACACACCTCAAGATTCTTCACATCACGCTACTTTTCACCAGCCACAAGCGACACATACGCAACAGCCAAACACTGAATCAAAGAGAAAAGAAAGGTACCGCACACTGAAAATGTAGATTATATACAACCCTTTATTAGAGATAGACTGGGGTATATTGTGAACAGTTCAAATTAAAACCAATTAAAAAATACACTATGTACAAATAAATAACAAAAGCTCCCTGACTTCATAGATACAAAGTGCCTAGTGCAAGTGCAGCCCTCCATCACTGAAAAGCAAGGCATGTAAGACAAATACAACCCCATATTGGAGTGCCATACACTTATCTGGTCGAAGTAATTGTCAGGTCATAGTAGTAATTCAGTGTAGAGAATACAGGGATGGAGAGGCTCAAGCAGGGAGCAGAGTAGGTGACCCAAGAAAAACGCCGGACGCGTTTCGCCCTATGCAAGGGCTTTCTCAACAGCGTGTGTCTCAAAAGGGAATGTATGCCGGCATTTATTGCCGCTCCGACGTCAACGCGATGACGTCATCGCGTCGACGCATACCAGTGACGTAGAAAACGTCCTGGCAGGTAACGTGAAGGGGCGTGCGCGATCATGTGTACAACGGCCAATCAGGGCAGAAAGCGGCAGATATAAAATGTAGAAGGTTAGTCCGTCATAGTACCCTCAAGAGAAAAAGGTCAGATACAGAGTCAAACCACACAACATATCAAAATCAGTGATGTAGCACAAAATACCCAATGAATACAAAATGTAACTAAATAAATATACAGAAAACACGAAGAGCACATTCACGTCCAAATGTAAGGAGTCAATCCCAAATATATAATATAATACATTGCAGGTAAGTTATTAGTAGGTAAAAAGCTTCTTCAAGAATATATCACAGCCAATGTCTGTCATTATATGACAAGGTCCATGGAGAACATTTTGCTAAGGCATTCAATGACTGATGTACATTAAAGAGAAATATTGTCCAGGACATATAAGATCATTAATCATTACGTCGTTGCTGGAGTATCCGATAAAGGATCATACATATAGCGACTTGCATTATAGCCAGCCACAGAATAGAGCAAACCCATAAAGGTGTGTAGAAAAGAGAAGAGATAAATACAACTGCACGATGTATCCATGGAGGCCCGACTGTGATCCGAATGTGAATAAGCAAATTTAATCCAAAAGGTAGATCTGTTGGGGTCCAAAACCACCGTCAGAAAACATTATATCCTCTCCAGAGCTGTTAGTTTAGTCCTCATTGCAATCATAGGAAGTATCCTCCTAGTGTGGAAATTCATGGGAGACAACTGGGATCCAATAAAAGCCATTGTAGATAATGACATACAAATCGTATATCCATATGAAAAAGCTGTACGAGATTGTAATATTTCACCAAGAAAGTAATTGCTGTTGAAGTGGGGCCCCACTTGAAGTTTGTAGATTCCAGATCATGCTTCTTCAAGTAAGGGATATAACCCTAATGACATATCTATAGGATAAATAACCAAATTTCAACAAGCAAGGTAAGGCATCCAAAATCACAGAGTAGAATAATATCCACATCATAAAAAAGATGTAAAGTCCAGGGACTCATTGAGTCCACCCGGATATATAATTTTAAGGAGATAGATCCATCTTGATTCCTGGCATAATAGTTTTTTGTCAAGGTCCCCTCCCCGTAGGTTAACGGAGACCTTTTCCAGGCCAAAAGTCTTTAGGCCTTTGTATGAACCCCCATGGGCTGTCAAAAAGTGTTTGGCAATTGTCGTGAGTGTGATACCCCCAAGTCTTCTGGTCTGGGCTAATCTTATGTCTGAGAGATGTTTTGCTAGTCTATTTTTAAAATACTGGCGGGTTTTTCCCACATATAATAATCCACATGGGCACTGGATCGCATAAACAATCCCTATTGTCTTACAGTTGAAGTAATGATACAGAGAGAGACTGTTCCGTCCATAAGAGTCACGTACCTCCGTAACCTTATGCATAAATTTTGGCAAAAGGTACAGGATCCACAAGGGAAAGTCCCTTTAAGTCTGGTACCGCTGGTAGGTGCTTTATCAGGTCTTGTGTAATGGCTATGGGTCAGCATGTCTGCCAGGCTTTTACTTTTTCTTGCTGTGATGGAGGGCTTATCTGCAAGAAAGCGACCAATTACTTTATCATTTTTAATAATATGCCAAGATCTCTCAAGGGCACCCCTCAAACTGTCCCATTCTCTACCATAGGTGGTAATATACCTGATCACTTCAGGGGTGGTATCATATTGTTTGGGTCGTAATAGCTCACTCTGTGATAGATGTCCTGCTTTAATACATTCTCGTCTAATTAACCCCTTAGGGTATCCCCTGGCATGTAATCTGTCTGCAAGATCTTTGGATGCTCTATGGTAATCATGATCCAGCGAACAGTTTCTCCTAAGCCTTAAAAATTGGCTTCTGGGAATAGATTTTTTAAGAGGCAAGGGGTGAGCACTATTGAAATGTAGTAAAGAGTTAGATGCTGTAGGTTTGCGGAATAAGGATGTATTAAGTTTATTACCCTGTAGGGTAACAGTGACATCTAAAAACTCCAAGCTGGAGGGTGAGATGTTATGTGTTAGATAGATATTGTGTGTATTCTTGTTGAGAATCCCAATGAAATCACACAACAACTGTCTGGTACCGCTCCACAGAAAGAAGATGTCATCTATGTAGCGGTACCAGACCTCCACATATGCAGTAAAACAGAGGAGATCCTCAGTAAAGACATGCTCCCTCTCCCACCAACCCCAAAACAGGTTGGCGTACGAGGGAGCACATCGAGCGCCCATAGCCGTACCTCTCACCTGTACGTAATATTTGCAGTCGAACAGAAAGTAGTTGTGTTTTAAGATGAAATCAAGTAATTTAAGGACAAAGCTATGTCTTCCCGTTAGACCACAATTTTCCATATGTAGGAAGTAGCTAACGGCTTTTAATCCGATGTCGTGTGGAATGTTGGTGTATAGAGACTCCACGTCACATGTCACCAAAAAGGAACCTTCTGGGACCTCAATGTCTCGTATTTTACAAATAAAGTCATTGGTATCTCTGATATAAGAGTCCAAAGCGGTGACGTGTGGCTGGAGATGTCCGTCAACAAAGATGCATGGTTGTTCATTTAGACCCCCGATACCCGAAATGATGGGCCTACCTGGTGGAGTGGTGATGTTTTTATGCAAATTGACCTATTAATTATCTTTGATAAGGAACGCCTTGTCACTGTGAAAGAGAGAATCACGGCCTGACAGTTAAACTTAAACCCACAGTGCCAGAACAGAAGAGAAAGTAGAACATTTGAAAAAAATTTAAAAACTGATCTTGATAAACTTGAAAACGATATTACTAAAAATAAGAAATCAAACTCCTTAGGGACCAGAAAAGATTACCAGACTGGAAACATTTTTAGGTGGAATCACAAGGGGAATGGTCGCACAAAGAAGCGACGCCCAGTAGGATCAAAGACTAAGACAAAAAACATAAGGGTACCTCTACCAACATTTCTATAGACACTGACACCACTGATAGTGAAGGTAGCTCTTTTTAGACCTCCGCCCCGAGACTAAGATCAGGAGGGGCAAGAGGAGGAGAAAAATACATGTAATGGACGCTATCATGGAAGACCTCTCTCCTGACACTACCCCACTGTCCCTTCTGTATCAGAATACTGTGGAGAGACACGACCTTCAGATATGCTACAGATCATCAACCTATCAGTGAGGGAACTCACAGATACACAAAACAGGTATTATCTAAAGGTCTTTCCTTCTGTCCTACTAAGCGCATTGACAAATTTACCGCCACAAAGGATCTTTATCTTTTTTGCAGAAAACTTGCCCTTAAAGCCTACTTTCACTCAGAAGAGGATCATAATGGAGGTCCTTCTCATTATTAGATGAGACAACTGACCAGACACACTGTAGTTTAAGCCTAAATCAACTTTCTGCCCACCCCTGTCAGATTACCCCAGTATCAATGTCTTATAAAAACACTCTTCTCGAAATTGAGAAAATGAGTACACAGTCTCATTGTCGTTATAATCTTACACGCAATGAATGGAAAGCTCTTAAAGACATTGAGAGCTGGGGAGATGTAATTATTAAATCATCGACAAGGGTGGCAAATAGTAAATGGCCAGACCACTCTATAAAAATGAAGCAATCAGACAATTAGCTAATTTGAATAATTACAAATTGCTTCTTCTGATCCCACAGATTACTTTCGTAATAAACTACTACATCTGTTGGATGATGCACAGGAAGAGAGACTTATTACATCTACAGAGGCCACCTTCTTACTTACCAAACATCCAGTGACTCCTACCCTGTACCTTCTTCCGAAGGTACATAAAAACATCACCACTCCACCAGGTAGGCCCATCATTTCGGGTATCGGGGGTCTAAATGAACAACCATGCATCTTTGTTGACGGACATCTCCAGCCACACGTCCACGCTTTGGACTCTTATATCAGAGATACCAATGACTTTATTGTAAAAAACGAGACATTGAGGTCCCAGAAGGTTCCTTTTTGGTGACAGTGACGTGGAGTCTCTATACACCAACATTCCACACGACATCGGATTAAAAGCGTTAGCTACTTCCTACTATGGAAAATTGTGGTCTAACGGGAAGACATAGCTTTGTCCTTAAAATACTTGATTTCATCTTAAAACACAACTACTTTCTGTTCGACTGCAAATATTACGTACAGGTGAGAGTACGGCTATGGGCGCTCGATGTGCTCCCTCGTACGCCAACCTGTTTTGGGGTTGGTGGGAGAGGGAGCATGTCTTTACGAGGATCTCCTCTGTTTTACTGCTATGTGGAGGTCTGGTACCGCTACATAGATGACATCTTCTTTCTGTGGAGCGGTACCGACAGTTGTTGTGTGATTTCATTGGGATTCTCAACAAGAATACACACAATATCTATCTAACACATAACATCTCACCCTCCAGCTTGGAGTTTTTAGATGTCACTGTTACCCTACAGGGTAATAAACTTAATACATCCTTATTCCGCAAACCTACAGCATCTAACTCTTTACTACATTTCAAAGTGTCACCCCTTGCCTCTTAAAAAATCTATTCCCAGAAGCCAATTTTTAAGGCTTAGGAGAAACTGTTGCTGGATCATGATTACCATAGAGCACCAAAGATCTGCAGACAGATTACATGCCAGGGGATACCTAAGGGGTTAATTAGACGAGAATGTATTAAAGCAGGACATCTATCACAGAGTGAGCTATTACGACCCAAACAATATGATACCACCCCTGAAGTGATCAGGTATATTACCACCTATGGTAGAGAATGGGACAGTTTGAGGGGTGCCCTTGAGAGATCTTGGCATATTATTAAAAATGATAAAGTAATTGGTCGCTTTCTTGCAGATAAGCCCTCCATCACAGCAAGAAAAAGTAAAAGCCTGGCAGACATGCTGACCCATAGCCATTACACAAGACCTGATAAAGCACCTACCAGCGGTACCAGACTTAAAGGGACTTTCCCTTGTGGATCCTGTACCTTTTGCCAAAATTTATGCATAGGTTACGGAGGTACGTGACTCTTATGGACGGAACAGTCTCTCTCTGTATCATTACTTCAACTGTAAGACAATAGGGATTGTTTATGCGATCCAGTGCCCATGTGGATATTATATGTGGGAAAAACCCGCCAGTATTTTAAAAATAGACTAGCAAAACATCTCTCAGACATAAGATTAGCCCAGACAGAAGACTTGGGGGTATCACACTCACGACAATTGCCAAACACTTTTTGACAGCCCATGGGGGTTCATACAAAGGCCTAAAGACTTTTGGCCTGGAAAAGGTCTCCGTTAACCTACGGGGAGGGGACCTTGACAAAAAAACTATTATGCAGGAATCAAGATGGATCTATCTCTTAAAAATATATATCCGGGTGGAATCAATGAGTCCCTGGACTTTACATCTTTTTTAGATGTGGATATTATTCTACTCTGTGATTTTGGATGCCTTACCTTGCTTGTTGAAATTGGTTATTTATCCTATAGATATGTCATTAGGGTTATATCCCTTACTTGAAGAAGCATGATCTGGAATCTACAAACTCAAGTGGGGCCCCACTTCAACAGCAAATACTTTCTTGGTGAAATATTACAATCTACAGCTTTTTCATATGGATATACGTTTATGTCATTATCTACAATGGTTTTATTGGATCCCAGTTGTTCTCCATGAATTTCCACACTAGGAGGATACTTCCTATGATTGCAATGAGGACTAAACTAACAGCTCTGGAGAGGATATAATGTTTTCTGACGGGTGGTTTGGACCCCAACAGATCTACCTTTTGGATTAAATTTGCTTATTCACATTCGGATCACAGTCGGGCCTCCATGGATACATCGTGCAGTTGTATTATTCTCTTCTCTTTTTTACACACCTTTATGGGTTTGCTCTATCTTGTGGCTGGCTATAATGCAAGTCGCTATATGTATGATCCTTTATCGGATACTCCAGCAACGACGTAATGATTAATGATCTTATATGTCCTGGACAATATTTCTCTTAATGTACATCAGTCATTGAATGCCTTAGCAAAAAGTTCTCCATGGACCTTGTCATATAATGACAGACATGGCTGTGATATATTCTTGAAGAAGCTTTTTACCTACTATAACTTACCTGCAATGTATTATATTATATATTTGGGATTGACTCCTTAATTTGGACGTGAATGTGCTCTTCGTGTTTTCTGTATATTTATTTAGTTACATTTTGTATTCATTGGTATTTTGTGCTACCTCACTGATTTTGATATGTTGTGTGGTTTGACTCTGTATCTGACCTTTTTCTCTTGAGGGTACTATGACGGACTAACTTCTACATTTATATCTGCCGCTTTCTGCCCTGATTGGCCGTTGTACACATGATCGCGCACGCCCTTCACGTTACCTGCCAGGACGTTTTCTACGTCACTGGTATGCGTCGACGCGATGACGTCATCGCGGTGACGTCGGAGCGGCAATAAATGCCGGCATACATTCCCTTTTGAGACCCACGCTGTTGAGAAAGCCCTTGCATAGGGCGAAACGCGTCCGGCGTTTTCTTGGGTCACCTACTCTGCTCCCTGCTTGAGCCTCTCCATCCCTGTATTCTCTACACTGAATTACTACTATGACCTGACAATTACTTCGACCAGATAAGTGTATGGCACTCCAATATGGGGTTGTTTTGTCTTTACATGCCTTGCTTTTCAGTGATGGAGGGCTGCACTTGCATAGGCACTTTGTATCTATGAAGTCAGGGAGCTTTTGTTATTTATTTGTACATAGTGTATTTTTTAATTGGTTTTAATTGAACTGTCACAATATACCCCAGTCTATCTCTAATAAAGGGTTGTTTATATTTACATTTTCAGTGTGCGGTACCTTTCTTTCTCTTTGATTCAGTATTTGTCTAGTTTTGGTACTGCACTGAGCTTACTTGAGTGTTTATCATTCAAATTATTGGTCCTTGTGCCACAACACACTCTATGTGACAACAGCCAAACACAGCTCAGAGGCAGTTAGATCCAGCCACTACAAATATAGGTAATAATCAATCTCCATACAAGTGTCGATCCTCCCACCCATTTGGCGCCAGGAGTCAACCAATTTATGGACAGCTTAAGGGCTCTCATAGCAGCATGGGAACCTCCTATGACAGAGGTAAATGGCCCACAGTCAAATGTCAGTCTTGTTAATGACAGGGTAGAAAATGCTAACAGTGCAGCAAGGGAGGACATAATGGTTAATCACACCCCCGCGATGACAGACACTGTTGCTTCCACCAGTTCAGCTACAACACAACCCCCGCCAGCAATCTCAGACTTAGCAAAGGGTTAGCATATATGCTTCGAGGGCCCCCCGGTGTTCATTTAAAACAAGAAACCAGAGAAGCAATATGGCGGGGTGAATATTCACATTACTCCCATTGAGAGATTTAACATAGAGGGTGGAAAAAGGAAAAGAATATAGGAAAGAGGAGGATGAGGATAGGAGACGTTTCGCCTCATTCCACAAACTTTCGGAAACTGGCTACAAGCCTTTTCAATACTGGCTAGTATTATAAGTGAGAAATCCCCCGATCAGTGTTCAGCATTATTTTGCTATCAAGATTGCATATGGGAGGCATATAGAGTATACGGAGGCCAGGCCTGGCTCCGTTATGATGAACAATTCAGGCAAAGAAAAGCCCTACATTATACCTAGGTATATGGCACCACACACAGATTCCTTAATTTACGTCAGTTCAGATCTCTCACCCTGTGATATATATAAATCTTTTAGGGTGGTGCCTACACAACTGCTCTGCTTGTGTATATTGGCACCATATCATCATTTTACTGACTTTATATTTGTACACCTTAGTAGGTGACTTATATTTCACAGATGCCTTCTAAACAACCCTTAGACGCCCTCAAATATATTCGTATACACTTATAAGGACGTACAAAGACATACAGATCAACACAAAAACATATATACACAGAACTGGGATGGAGTCTACGAGTCAGGATAACCTATGGGACCTTTATAATAACACCTTGGTACTATTTCAAAGGATTCCTTTATGGCCATGGGCTATATATATCGTTCCCATACAGCCCGTAAAATGGAACCCGTTAAAAGGCCTATACGACTTTAGATGTAAAACATATCTATGCATTCACAGTACAATAGTCATTTTTTGCAATGTTTACCCAACCGCAAGATTAATGCGTTTCAAAACTTATCAGGTATATACAAACTTAGCCGTGAATGCAACGGTCATATTATACGATACCAATCCCTGAAAAGGAGGAGCACATTGCGCCAAGACATAGATATTCACCAAGCCAAAGGGTCCAATGGTTTAGGAGATTCCACATGGTTCCCATCAGGGCCTGAAACTCAGCTACCATCCCAGAAAAGAAACGGCGACGGATTTTTCATCCAGACCCACGTGACTTCTTCAGGGCTCCCTGAATAGTTCACAAAAACCTTAGATCAGTTATTTCTTTCCCACATATTGTAAAAAGCAAAGTAGAAGTAGCCTTAGGGCGAATGTATGGCCCCTTTAATGAACCTCCGTTCCAAATCTGAGAGTCTCTCCTTTAGGGCTTGTCCTGAAAAAAACCAGACATTTTTCGACTCATTCACCATCTTTCATTTCCAGCAGGGGATTCGTAAATGATGGCATAAACAAAGAGCTTTCTACAGTTTGTTACACCTCATTTGACGAAGCTCAGGCTAGTAAGAGCCGCAGAAAAGGAGCCTTGATGGCTAAAACAGATATCGAGTCGGCCTTTCGGCTGCTGCCTGTCCACCCACAATCCATTCCTTTGTTGGGCTGTCAGTTTCAAAAGCAATATTACGTGGACAGGTCGCTGCGATGGGCTGCTCGATTCTTGTGCATATTTCAAAGTTTTAGCTCATTTGTGGAATGGGTAATCAGACGGGATCAGGTGTAAAATCCATCATACATTATTTAGATGATACTTGTTCGTTGGACCAGGGGATTCTAACTTGTACTGTGCTTTTGCAAAACATGCGCAGGTTATGTTCACAGTTCGGGATACCCTTGGCCGATGAAAAAACAGAAGGCCCAACTACAACTATCAAATTCCTAGGTATTAAAATCGACAGTGTCAGCCAAGAGTGCCGCATTCCTCAGGATAAGCTACACATACTGGGCCAATTGATCCATCAAACGATTGAAGCCAATAAGAAAACACTTAGAGACATGCAATGCTGTTAGGTAGGCTCAACTTCGCTTCCTGCATATTACCAATGGGTAGAGTTTTCTCACGCCGACTAGCATTAGCTACGGCTGGGGTCCATCGGCCAGATCATTATATCAGGTTGTCTGGGCACACAAACAGGACCTTAGAGTCTGGAAAACATTCTAGAACAGTTTAACGGCCGTTCTTATTTTTTGTCCGCCAATCAATCATAAGAGCGAAACGTGTCCCAACGCATTCCTGTTTTATCCATCTGCCACTTCCTAAAATGGACTCTATTTGACTATACTGACATGGACTCTATTTGACTATACTGACATGGACTCATTTGACTATACTGACATGGACTCTGCTTACTGACATGGACTACTGACTGGTAGATATGTGGTTTGGGGAACCATTGCAGATAGCAGATTTTGCACCTCTCCTAATTGAGGAGTAATACTGCTTGACCAGTCCCTATTGTTTTTTGTATCTTTTGTGATCTCACACAGTGATGAATGGTTCAGTAAATAATAAAGGGGAATACACTCACGTTGTAGAAAGAGATACTTGTGCAGTAAATGACAGATCTCTGGATCTCCCCCAGTCTCCCCTTCAATAAGATATGCTCGCCAAAGATAGTAATGGGGAAAGACTCAGTGACTTGTCCCTTTAAGAAGATGTTAGCATGGAGGGGGCTAGAAAACAAGAACAATTATAACAAGGCCAAATTCCAAACATGCTAGGTAGTTAATTATGTCCTCTAAATACAATATATAAATGTATTTAGTACAGTCTGGACTGTCAGTCTCTTCCTGCTAAATAAACCTTCCTATAGTATTTCTATTAATATCGTGTCTCTTTTACTTACATTTGTTGGTTTAGACACACATAATCCGAGGCTTGTTTTGAGGGTATTTGGTTTTCAGCGTGAAATTGCAGTTTTGCATAAATTTCATCTTCTGTTCAGTAAATGAGTCACTTGATAATTTGTCAGCCGGTTCGGATTATGGGGGTTTTCTACCTTCTAAGCATGGAAATTTAATGAGCATGCTTTGCAGTTATTTTTCATGTTTTGCTCTGATTTAGCGGTTACAGTTACAGACTTCGGTACAATGTACTGGAAATAAGATACTGTAATATTGTTATTAGATAAAATGCAGCATTTACAACCATAAAAAAACTTTTCTGAAAAGCTTTTAGACTTTCTGACTACCATAAACATGCCTGAAAAATTAATGTCGCTAGTAAATTACTCCTATCAAGTACACTTTACATTGGTGGAACTATAGAATAGTATTTGAGGTTGACTAAAGACATATATGTCCATCCAGTTCAACCTATCTAGCAATATCCTCATTTCCTGCCTAACTGTTGATCCAGAGGAAAGCAAAAAAAACCCACCAAAATTATGAAGGGGAAAAAATTCCTTCCTGACTCCAAGTGGCAATCGGAAATTCCCTGGATCAACTCTACTTTAGTATCAATACCAGTAACTTGCAACATTCCTTGTTTGCAGAAACTCATCCAGCTTTTTTCTGAAACTGACCAATGAACCTGTCAACACGTCAACTGGAAGACAGTTCCATAGCTTTACCGTTCTCACAGTGAAAAACCCTTTCCGAACTTGCAGACTAAACCTTTTTTCTTCCAGTCTTAAGGGATGTCCACGTGTCCTCTGACGTGTTCTTTTTTTGAACAATGCCCCAGATAGTTTATTGTTTGGCCCGTTAAGGCATTTATACACAGTAATCATATCCCCAAGCAGGGCGGATTTACACCTCAGGAGCCTGTTGGCCCCAAGGGTTTGGCGCCCTTAGCCCCACCCCTAAACACAGACCACACCCCTAAACCACACCCATTTTCTATTTTTAGGTGAAGAAAATAGACATAAAGGGGTTGGATGGTGGGAGGAGATTAACAGCCACCCCTCCAACTTCAGGTGACCCTAGGCGCGTGCCTACTTTGCCTAATGGTAAATTCTGCCCTGTCCCCAAGAAAGCGCCTTTTTCAGCGTACATAATTGAACTTATCCAATCTCTCTTCATATTCAAGTCCCACAATCCCTTATTAATTAAGTTGCCCTTCTCTGAACCCTTTCTATTTCAAAGATTTCTTTTGTACACAGGATTCCAAAATTGCCCTGTGATTTGCGATTCAATTTGCTTGTGGGAGTGCAAGCATGTAATAGCTATAGGACCCCACTACATGCGCTGCACTTCCGTACGATCACCATATTCCATAAGCTTCAATAAATATAATTGCCAGAAGTGCACAGAAGCTTGTACGATTGCAAGCCATTTCGATTGTGCATGCTTCCTTTTGCTGAAGTGGGGGAAAGCATTTGTATTAGATTTGTATATCAAAGACGACTAGGGATGGCCGGTTCGCGGATCTGAACCCGCGGATTTATCCCGTTCAAAACGCGGGATTTTACGTATTTTACGGATTCCGTATCTTTGAAAATGCGGGAAAATACGTATTTTCGAAAATTTTCAAAATTATGAGGATTTCTCGTATTTTTGAAAATGCGTGAAAATACGTATTTTCGAAAATTTTCGAAATTACGAGGATTTCTCGTATTTTCGATAATACGTATTTTCGAAAATTTTCGAAATTACGAGGATTTCGTATTTGAGGATTTTTTTCATTTTTATGGGCCCGCTCGCGGATTTTCGAATTTTCGAGCGGACGGATTTTGCGAAGTTCGGACATCTCTAATAAACAAAAAAATGCACAAAATGCATTTTTTTGTGTGCATTGACTACAAAACGCATACAAACGCATTGCAAAATGTGTTTTATGTATTTCTTTCAGTGCATTTCTGCAGCAAGCAGCAACAGATGCCCTAACAATTAAAATTTTTGGGGGGCAAAAATTGCCAAAGCAGATATGTTAAACTGATAGACTGTTACACAAAAACATTGATTGGTGTAATGAAATGAAAAGGTGCTTTAATCAAGTATTTAAATACTAATAATTTCACCAGAATAAACAAATACATAAATAGCTCAACACAGAAGGGAATGATCCTATTGCCAAATCCAAACTAGAATCTGCTATGTCAGTAATTTGCTTACTTGCTGCTGATGTGCTGTATATTTATCTTGATTTCACATACTTTATATGCCATTTCAATAGGCAGGCTTAATTTAATCATTTTTCCATTAATCAACCCTTGCATTCAGGAGATCCCTGACACCTTGCTGTTATATGTCTATTGAGACACATTCCAGGTTATTTATTGCCAATATTGCAAGTTACAAGTCATTCTGAAATGAGAAAGTCAGTCGGATGACTCCAAACGTTTTCAAGAACTAAAATTCAAGTCCAGCTGGTCTAATTGAATACAACAGATATGCCATGACCTGGATGAATAAAAAAATCTTTAAAAACACTTTACATTAAAGGTTAATAAATACAGACCTTGCTTAAGACAAATCTGGCAGCCAGGACAGTTATTATATAAACAAGATAATCAATGCACATTCCAGGGTCACATGTCTTATCTGCACTGTGCATATATTTAAAATCAAAAAGTTATGTTTATTATCAGTAATATAAAAAGCCTCAACCATGTCAAGGTTACCCCTGTATAGAGGTACTTACTAATAAATTTTTTGCAAAATGTTGCCTACTTGGCCTTGGGCATGTCCACCCAAACTGCTTATTTTACCAGTTTATACATGTATTTGTAACCAGATATTTAATGATAATATTTTCCCATTATGGAAAAAGTATCTGCCTCCACCATTTGCTCAAAAGCTTTTTTTTTTACTTGAGCTGCGCAGAGAAGGCAGCAGGTGAATCAGCAGTAAATCATTGGCTGTCATGTCAGTGTTATAGTATTTGAGGTTGAATCCAGTCCAACCCATCTAGCAATATCCTCAATTTCCACCTAATGTTGATCCAGAGGAAGGCAAAAAAACCCCACCAAATTGATGAAGGGGGAAAAAAATCCTTACTGATTCCAAGTGACAATCGGGAATTTCCCTGGATCAACTCTACTTTATGTATTAATACCAGGAACTTGCAGCATTCTTTTTTGTAGAAAATCATTCATTTTTTTTAAACTGACCAATGAACCTGCCATCACAACCTCCACTGGAGACAGTTCCATAGCTTTACCGTTCTCACAGTGAAAACCCCTTCGAACTTGAAGCCTAAACCTTTTTCTTCAAGTCTTAAGGGATGTCCTCATGTCCTCTGACATGCTCTATTGGTGAACAATGCCCCAGATAGTTTATTGTATGGCCTGTTAATGTATTTATACACAGTAATCATATCCCAAGCAAGCGCCTTTTTCTAGTGTGCTTAATTGAAACTATCTAGTCTCTCTTCATATTTAAGTCCCCCAATCCCCTTATTAATTTAGTTTCCCTTCTCTGAGCCCTTTCCATTTCAAAGATGTCCTTTCTCCAAAATTGCACCTGCATATTGCAAATGAGGCCATACCAATGCTTTGTAAAGAGGGAGGATAACATTTTCCGCCCTTGAATCCATACCTTCTTATACATGACAATACCATGCTGGATCTAGCGTTGCTGCTGGCTCTACTTGCTACCTTTAAGTTTCTTATCCACCAAAACTCAAGATCCCTTTCCAACAGGGATTCACTTAACACAGAACCATTTATAGGATAAGCAGCACAAGGATTTTTATGCCCAAAATACATCACCTTACATTCTTACATTGAATCCCATCTGCCACTTAGCAGCCCAATGTGACAATCTATCTAGATCCCCCTGCAATGATTGCACATCTCTGAAGTTTTTAATGGTCGATAAAGTTTGTGTCATCAGCAAACACAGAAACCTTGCTGACAATATCCAAATATTAATAAACAGATTAAATAGAAGCAGCCCCAACACAGAACCTGTGGCACCCCACTTAGCACTTTAGTCATATTGATGAAGCCCATAACAACTATTCTCTGCATCCTATTCATTAACCATTTTCTATCCATGTACAAATGCGCCTCCCCAGACCAACAGACCTTAGCTTATACATTAGTTGCCTATGGGGGACTGTATCAAAAGCTTTGCAAAATCCGTATACTACACCTACTGCAATGCCAGTCTCTAATTTTTACCACTTCCTCATAAAAGCCAAGCAGGTTAGTTTGACAAGATCTAAATCTAAAGATTCTAATCCATGCTGGTTACTACTTATATGTCAGTCCTTGAAAACATACTCTAGAATATGTTCCCTTATTAAACTTTCCAGTATCTTTCCCACCATGATGTTAAGCTAGGTACACACAGTACAGATCAGTGAAAGATGACAGACTGGATCTGCAAGATCAGTGCCCATGCACCTTCCTCAGACACATACAAAATTTAAAATTAGGGCGGACCCTTAAGTAGGCTAGAGTCAGTGCCTATAGTGCCACCAAGAGGTGGCTGTTCAAAATACACTTTCAGAAAAGCACATATTAAAGGGCATGTCCACCCCCAAATGTCCTTTTATACCTGTTCTAAAGAAATGTGCAGAAAATGCTTGCAATAAATTTTCGTTTTTGTTGCAACATTTGAAAGGTCTTTTTACATATGTGCGTCGCCATGTGAATGGCGGCAACTAACGAGTTACTGTTACATACCATAGTAACTCGTTAGTTGCCGCCATTCCAGTGGATTACCCAACCAATCACTTTCTGTGTAATGAGATGTCCAAGTTGGTTTTCCTGGCTATGTAAGGCTCTGGGACAATAGAGAAATAGTTTCCCTGCTCAGCACACACAGGAATAAACTGTGATTTTGCATTTGGACATATTTTATTTTTATATAATCTTATATTGTAAGTGGATATATATTTAGTATCAGATCATCTCATATTGGGGGATGCTTATAGTAATGTCAGTAGCAGGGCTGCATTCATTAAAACCTGGCTGTATTTACACTGCATGTTTTCAATATACAACCCTATCCTATACATTCCCTATTTGCCCTCTGCTGTTTGAGAGTGCTTGTCAGGGAAGTGGTGAAACTAGTAGTGCAACTACATAGGCACTTGGGTTAGTCACTATTTGCAGGCTATTTGGCCAAAGGAAAGCAATTTCAGGCTCTCTAATCAAAACACTATTATTATCATTTATCTGTTATATCAACATTTATGTGCAGTTTATGAACTGCATCAACAAAAACCATAGGTACAAAACCCAGGAGCTAAAAAAATATTCATTTTGGCAGTCCAACTAAACAACCAGTCATCTGCTCGCAAATCTCTAACCTAATACAAAGGCAAGACCTGCTAGTTTGACTGGTGGTTAGAAACTGAGCTTCTCTAAAGATTTCATGCTGTTTTATAATGTCTTATAAACACCCCCCCAAATCTGATTGGTCTAGATACAATCTTAAATCTGATTGGATCTTGGACCAATCAAATATTGGGGGTTGGTTTAGGGGTCACTACAAATAGTGAATGTTCAGTAAGGAGAGCTAGTTTCAGTTTTGCATTTCATTTGAAATGTTATAACTTTGTTCTGAGGCATGTACTGGGATATAAGCTTATTGAGTGATTCTGGCTGGGCAGCTTGAATGGGCAGCTCTTAGTTCAGATGGCTCTCAATTTAGTTCTCAGTATTTGGCTTTCTGTATCTAAAATTTCCAGCAATGTTTGGTTTGCTGTCCCAACTAAATATTCAACAGGAGATCTGATATCTGGTTCCAAAATTTCACCAGAAATAATCTCCAGTAATAGAAACATAGTGAGATGATTGCAAACCAGTCTAGAGAGCAACATGGTTATCAAAGGTATTTAGAAACACATGCAGTAAAGTTGAGTGTGAATAATTGCAGTGTAAAAGCAACCAGTCTGTAATAAATGCAGCTCTGCTTGTAACAACTGTTGTGTCTTACCATAGAACAAACAGCAGCGATCAGCCCTCCATTCCAAGCAAGGAAATGCCTGGGTGCCATTCAAAAATTCAGACCTGTGAGTGCCTTCATATTTCTGTGTGATATATATATATAATATATATATATATATATAATATATATATATATATATATATATATATACACCATTAATATACTGACATCCCATGCTACTTGCACTAAATATCAGATCATATAGTTCTAATGACTACAGAAGAAGGGAATGGGTTAATGTAAAATCCCAGGTGGCACTGCAAATCAGTTTTGGTCAGATTTGCATGTTTAATTAATAAATGGAGAAAGGGCTATTTTAACCATTATGCAACCCCTTTCTGATTGGTGGACATATCTCCTAGACTACAAGCACACTGCCCACTATAGGAGGAGAGAAATCAATTGCTACACCATAAGAAACACAAAAATGAAAATAACTTGATAACTGTTTCCAAAAAACCCCAAAAAACACAGGATAGCGATCCCTACACTACAGCAAAAAATAGTTTTGGGGTGGATTTGCCCTTTAAGAAAATCATTGGCCTGTTCTAATGAACCAGACCAAATAATAAACAGGTCGTCAATATAGCGCCACATTAATAACATGTGCGTAAACAATGGATGCTGGTACACACGACTCTCCTCCAGGAAACCGACAACAGCACATAAGACGGAGCTACGGGACTGCCCATAGCAGTCCCGACCACCGAAAAAAAAGTAATTCTCAAAACAGAAGTAACTGTTATGCAGTATCAAATGTAAGCAGTCCATCAAAAACTGAACAGGTGGGTTACCATTATGTTTAGATGTTAGATGGTACGTGATGGTTCGTAACCCTCTGGAATGGTCAATATTTGTATAAAGTGATGAGATATCACGGTAATCATATACCAACTGTCCTGCCAGGGGCCTGGCGTGCAGCTTCTCAAGGAAATCGCCCGATCTTTTATGTAAGATGCCAACATGGACACTAGAGGCTTTAAATAAGTGTCCACAAATGGCCAAAGGCTAAAAATAGAGCCGATCACCGATACTATTGGTCGAAAGGCGGATGGATAGCATCCTTATGGACCTTGAGGAGTATGGTTATAGTATAATAGTTTGGAAACTACAACTCCCAGCATGCTTTAGTTGCTCAACTCCCTTCCTTCACCTGGTCTCTGAGAAAGCGTCATTTGTGCTGTGAAACTCATAAGATCATTGGTTTCTTTCTCTCCCCTATTCGGTACACTGGTGGTCGTGTCCTGTTTCAATATGCACAAATAAATTTGATCTTATACTTACCTGTGGCCTCATTGTTCTGCTAACGGGTGGTCCACCTCTACATTTTTGGGTTTAGTTGCTGGGAGTTTCCAAACACCTGCGTGGCACCTCCCACCCCACCCCCAGAGTCCCCACAGTACAGTGAGGAGAAGACTTGGTAAGTGTTAACTCTGTGCCAGGAAGTGAGACACACATGCACTTGAATTCTTCCAGATTACAGTGTCACTGTACATAGTTATTTTATAACTAGATTGTAAGCTCTTTGGGCAGGGAACTCCTTACCTCTTGTGGCCTGCTCTTGCATTCTATTTATATAATTTATATATTTATGTACTGAACTACTATGTATTGTTCCCCTTGTATGACTTTATTGTATTTTGTTACTGTACAGCGCTGCGTCCTCAAGTGGCGCATTATAAATAAACTATACATATATACATAAATACATACAACATAAACTGTAAATTTTGATTTTAAAAAAGCCTTAAAGGACAACTTCACCCTCATAAGCACATTTTTAGAAAGAACTGCCCTTTAAAATATGTTGATGTATCGTATTTGTCCTATGAACATTACTGTATGCCTGTATGCTTCTGGATGCCCTCATGGAAACTGAGCAATTTAGAAACCTGTACTGAGCTGGGCATGCTCAGAAGAGGCAGTCATTTGCTGTGATGTCAACGGTCAAATCCATAACTGACGTTATTAACTGGAAGAACCAAGAAGCAGAAACAGGGGAACAGGATATTGGGCAGGATTTCAGGTTAGATTTATATATTTTCACATTTCAAACTATTACCGTTGGGTTTTGGGGGGTGATTTACCTGTATGTAAGTTTTCATTTTAGGGTTGGACTTGCCCTTTAAGAATAGGTATGAAACTTTTTAGACAATTCAAACAGGAACTGTATTCACTAACGCTCACAATTGTATTACAATATTGGAAGCCTCAAGGCCAACTCAGACGAGATAAATAACAATCTTCTTTCCTTCAACTTAATTTGTTTCTCCTCTAGTTGTGTGGTAATTCTAAGCTCATGCGAATTAATGCAGAGCGCATTGCATAATGTCTATAAACAGTTCACATTACACGAAACCTTTTGCAAATTATGCTGAATCTGTCATTCATTGCACCATAATGATTTCTATTGCCCTGTATACATGTATATATGTAAAATAAGCTTTATATCAATTTATGCACACGTTTCAGAATACCCTCAGAGCAGCACAGTGGATAAGTCAGCAGCACAGGGTGATCTGTCAGAATGCACCTGGATCTCTAGAGAAACAATTGAACACGGACACAGTTGTTCATGCCTGAGGATGTCTGGAGTTGTAAAGATTGGCCTGAGACAACAATTTTTCTATCATTTGATCAATCTGTAATTTAAAGTAACGTTAAATGCAGTTTGTATTAAAAATTTATCATTTTCAAAAAATGTTTTAAAAAAACCACAATGTTATTGTGGTATTATTATACCATTATGGCTTCATTTGGAGATCATTAGATATACAATAGTCTCGTAAAATAAGCTGTTTGTATGCAAATTAGCAAATTGTCCTGCCTACAATATTAGAAGTAAAAAACCATTTGATGGATTCATTCATAGTTATGTACACATAGCGCTTTATTGCTTGTATATGAACTGTGTAGGATTGCCTGGACTGGAAGGGGGGGAGGAAGTTGGCAACTTAGTGAAGGACCCATGATGCTTTCTGAAGATAGGGTGTTAGTGGGAATATGGTCCTGCATCACTTATACCACTTGGGCACAAAAAACATGTTTCCTATGTTTAATAACAAAGGTATCAGCTTAAACTTTTATTTTAAATGCTTAAAAACTTTATTTGCTCATAGTACTCTTTAAAAAAAAAAAAGTTTAAAAAGTATTTTGCCAAATGCAGAGTAGTCAGGGTGTTCTATTAATTAATGACATTATAATTAGATTCAGAGTCATTTAAGATATACACTAAAAATGCTGATAGTCTAGAATGGTTGTTTTTACTGGAATGGCGACAGAAGAGGTGAATCCAAATAACTGGATCAGAGCAGTTTTCCTCTAGAGTTGAAATTCTGAGGGCAGAAGTCAGACTTGCAAGAAATTAGCCAACATGGTCTGTACCTTGCATTTTGGAACTGGAAGGAAACGCAATTTAAAAAAACAACAAACACACAGTCCAGGACCATCACCTGAAACGCTTCATGCTTAAATGGCACTAATCATAGGTAGGTTTACCTAGAGAAGAAGAGAGCTACCCTCAATACACCACCATGCGTAAACGCCACCCCCTATTAAGTTTATATATAAAACATGAACAAGGACTAGAATGCAACAATATTGTAAGCTCTCAGGGCAGGGATCTCATTCCTACATTTACCCAGAGCTGCCATTGCGTTTGTGAATGTGGGTAAATGGCAGAAAGGGAATTACCCAAGTGGGATTTTAATGCCAGCTATTAAAATTCGACGCTAAATCTATTGCAAACGCGATATCGCGAACATCAGATGTGTGGGTGATTTTTGCGTAACGCTAATATGGAGTTGAAGTCGTGCTAACCGGTAGCGAGCCAGCTAGTGGAACTTAACTCCATATATTTGCCAACAACTCTGGGTAAACCATCCCCTAGTGTGTCAAGGCATGCCACACGTATATCAATTTATCAATTTTATAATATGTGTGAGTGTTCCTAACCTATGTATGAAATCGTATTTCATTTTTATCTATCTGTATAAGGCTTGCACTTATCCGTTTGTTTAATACATGTATTTTATAATGTACAGAGCGTGTACCCAAGTGGCACTTAAATAAAATTATACATATACATACATACAATAGATACAAATGTATAAACCAAAGTTACACAGTAAGTGAACTAAACGTATATGAAACAAATAAAGAATGAAATAAAGAAACCTAAACATAATCACTACACAAAATAAAACCACAAAATAAACACACAAATAAATCCGTGTTAAGTAAACGTAAATAAATACATGCATATTTAACCATGAAATAGTATACAACATAAAAAAATGAATGGAAACTTAACAGTAAGATAAAAGGACATTAAACCATGTACATTGAAAAAATCAAAAGGGATTGAGAAATAGAAACTGGAACTCACTCTAGAATTACACTAATAATACTCCCCAAAATCTCACTTTAAACAGGAAACTGATAAAGGAATCTAAGGGGATCTCAGACAATTTAATTTCACATCTGAGAATGACACTTCAGTGCAACATAAAGATCAACACATTTTCTAGGCACATTCATAGATGTTATCAAAAAATACAAATATTGTTGATTTCTAGTAAAATGGGAGTGGTGTACTTTATTTTTGGGGGGGGGGGGACATGTTTGAATGTGCCAGCTAAACTTGCCTGCTTACTTACATATGTTGGTGTGTTGGGGAATCACAGAAACTTATGTGGTAGGAGGAAATCTAAACACTTTGATTTAAAGTAACTCTTTGACCAATACTGTGTTTCCTCAAGTAATGCGTGTGGTTTAGTGACCTTATGAGCATGGGCACTTAGGGCTAGGCCACACCGATGTGATTTATAGCGCGATCTGATTGCTTTTAAAAGCACACACTAGTGTGGCCCAATTGATGATGGCCACACTAGTGTGCAACTGTGCGCTGTGCGAGCGATCCGTTAATGGGGGATCTCAAACAAGTGTTAGCACGCGCTTCCGTGCATGTGGGAGAGCATTACAGTGTGGCCTCAGCCTTATAGATACAATATCAAAGGATAATAAGGGTTAGGAAACTACTGATCAAAACCAAAGCCAGTCCCATCATTAAATGAACAGACAGCTACAATAACTATACTGATTATTTCACCTTGAGCAACCTTGAGCAACCCAAAGCTCACTCATCTACTTCAGCTTGCATAACTGCAAATTTAAATGTGAGCACACTTATGTGAACATTAACTACAGACAAACAATGTAAAATAAAACAGAGGATTAACACAAAGACAATTGCTTGTGGGAAAAACTGGTTTAGAGAAAATAATCAATGTAGGAATTAAAACCCCTTGTTTCTCAGCACAACTTGTCAAAACCTACACACAGTCTAATCATCACATTCTATGGGCCCCTGTACCAAGAAAAATTGTATTTTCATGATGTAATGCCCGAGAATGAATCCTGTGAGCTATTTATATAATTTTAAGAAGATAGTAATTATTAATGATGCATATGGAACAGTTCATTTCATTACGTTAATGGGGGTGTTAGGGGTGTGGGGTATACCACGCAAACGGCTCTGCCATAAAATAGAATTTTCATCTGTTCCTTTAGGAAAATTAAAGTTGAAACATTTGACTGTTTGGAAAGTGGAGAGATATGAAACAGTTTGCCAAATCGGATTTCTAGCCTGTCAATTCCTTTTCGAACTGTTTTCACATCTGCACAGAAGATATCTTTTCTTGCACACGCAGCCAATTAAGGATTAGAGGGAACATAGCTGCACACAAAGATCACGCTCTGCATTATAGGTTCTTTTGAAGTGTCCCACTTTGAAATGTTAGGGAATGTCACAAGAGCTCACCTGTTATTAGGACTTAGAGATTTACAGGCACATGTACTGTAATATGTCTTAGTACTGCATACCACAATGTGTTTTTACTTTGTGACACTTACAGCATCAATGTGAGTGTAAAGTAACAAGCGTTGAATAGCGGGTGGGTTAATAAGCTCTGCAGTAGTATGTTAGCACTAACCTTACTGAGCTGCAGTACGTCCCCAAACAATTGGAAGGCAGCAGATCCCAGAAAACAAGCATTTTACCAGTAACAGTATTTATTGTATTTTCCCCAAACTGCAATAGCTAGAAAGCTATAAATAGTATAACCAGCTCACTAAATTGCTAAAATAGCCATTAACCCACACCACACTATTTCTTTTTCCATGAGACTTTAGGACATAGCAGGCCAAACATAATGGTTCAGTGGACAAGGAGGATAGGATATATCAAATCCAAATCCATCAATTGGGATGGATATATACAACAATACAAGAATTGTGGAAGCACTCCAATTAGGCTAATTTACAACTACATTTAGCGAAGTGCTACTGATCTGGTCAAAACATTTATACAAACATAGAAAAGATAATCAAATGCCATTCCTAGGCCCCATACAATATCATATTATCTGCCACACTGATACTTTTAAACAAAGGGGTTTAGATACATTACTGTGATCAACATGAATGAAAGCCTTCCAACCACGTCAAGGTAACCCCAGTCTGGAAGGTCCTAACGTCTAACCTTTTCAATTTCTTTACTCAATTACGATTAGCAAACTTTTGCATTTCTCATTCTTACACACTGGATCCATATAACAGACTTCTCCCTTCCCCTCAGCCCTTAGGCTTTTTAAAATGAGGGAAGAGGCCATCCAGTGCTTTATATAAAGGCAGAGGACCTCCATTAAAGGGGCGTGTTGGGGGTGCTATTACCACATGGAGGCTTGACCAAGCCTCCCATAATACATCAATACAAGAATTGTGGAAGCACTCCAATTAGGCTAATTTACAAACTACATTTTAGGGACAGTGCTAACTGATCTGTCAAAAACTTTATACAAACATAGAAAAGATAATCAATGCACATCTTAGGCCCCATACAATATCATATTATCTGCACACTGGCATACTTTATAAACAAAGGGTTTTGTATACATTACTGTGATCACATGAATGAAAAGCCTTCCAACCAGTCAAGGGAACCCAGTCGGAAGGTCCTAAAGTCTAACCTTTTCAATTTCTTTTACTTCCAATTACGATTAGCAAACTTTTGCATTTCTCATTTACACACTGGATCTATTAACAGGCTCTACTCCCTCTCCCCTCGCACCTTAGGCTTTTAAAATGACGGGGGAAGAGGCACCATTGCTTTATATTAAAGGCAGAGGAATCCTCCCATTACAAGGGGGTTGTTGGCGGGGTGTGCTATTACCACATGGAGGCTTGACAAGCCTCTACAATAAATACACTCAATACAAGAATTCGTGGACGCACTCCAATTAGGCTAATTTACAACTACATTTTTAGCGGGGAGGGATACCCACTCGTCGGAAAGTGCCTATGATTGGTCACCAAAACCTTTATACCTGACTTCATAGATACAAAGTGCCTAGTGCAAGTGCAGCCCTCCATCACTGAAAAGCAAGGCATGTAAAGACAAATACAACCCCATATTGGAGTGCCATACACTTATCTGGTCGAAGTAATTGTCAGGTCATAGTAGTAATTCAGTGTAGAGAATACAGGGATGGAGGGCTGCACTTGCACTAGGCACTTTGTATCTATGAAGTCAGGGAGCTTTTGTTATTTATTTGTACATAGTGTATTTTTTAATTGGTTTTAATTTGAACTGTTCACAATATACCCCAGTCTATCTCTAATAAAGGGTTGTATATAATCTACATTTTCAGTGTGCGGTACCTTTCTTTTCTCTTTGATTCAGTATATTTGTCTAGTTTTGGTACCTGCACCTGAGCTTACTTGAGTGTTTATCATTCAAATTATTGGTCCTTGTGCCACAACACACTCTATAGTGACAACAGCCAAACACAGCTCAGAGGCAGTTAGATCCAGCCACTACAAATATAGGTAATAATCAATCCTCCATACAAGTGTCAGATCCTCCCACCCATTTGGCGCCAGGAGTCAACCAATTTATGGACAGCTTAAGGGCTCTCATAGCAGCATGGGAACCTCCTATGACAGAGGTAAATGGCCCACAGTCAAATGTCAGTCTTGTTAATGACAGGGTAGAAAATGCTAACAGTGCAGCAAGGGAGGACATAATGGTTAATCACACCCCCGCGATGACAGACACTGTTGCTTCCACCAGTTCAGCTACAACACAACCCCCGCCAGCAATCTCAGACTTAGCAAAAGGGTTAGCATATATTTGCTTCGAGGGCCCCCCGGTGTTCATTTAAAACAAGAAACCAGAGAAGCAATATGGCGGGGTGAATATTCACATTACTCCCATTAGAGAGATTTAACATAGAGCGGTGGGAAAAAGGAAAAGAATATAGGAAAGAGGAGGATGAGGATAGGAGACGTTTTCGCCTCATTCCACAAACTTTCGGAAACTGGCTACAAGCCTTTTCAATACTGGCTAGTATTATAAGTGAGAAATCCCCCGATCAGTGTTCAGCATTATTTTGCTATCAAGATTGCATATGGGAGGCATATAGAGTATACGGAGGCCAGGCCTGGCTCCGTTATGATGAACAATTCAGGCAAAGAAAAGCCCTACATTATACCTAGGTATATGGCACCACACACAGATTCCTTAATTTACGTCAGTTCAGATCTCTCACCCTGTTGATATATATAAATCTTTTAGGGTGGTGCCTACACAACATGCTCTGCTTGTGTATATTGGCACCATATCATCATTTTACTGACTTTATATTTTGTACACCTTAGTTAGGTGACTTATATTTCACAGCATGCCTTCTAAACAACCCTTAGACGCCCCTCAAACATATATTCGTATACACTTATAAGGACGTACAAAGACATACAGATCAACACAAAAACATATATACACATGAACTGGGATGGAGTCTTACGAGTCAGGTATAACCTATGGGACCTTATAATAATAACACCTTGGTACTATTTCAAAAGGATTCCTTTATGGCCATGGGCTATATATATCGTTCCCATACAGCCCGTAAAATGGCTAACCCGTTAAAAGGCCTATACGACTTTAGATGTAAAACATATCTATGCATTCACAGTACACAATAGTCATTTTTTGCAATGTTTACCAAACCGCAAGATTAATGCGTTTCAAAACTTATCAGGTATATACAAACTTAGCCGTGAATGCAACGGTCATATTATACGATACCAATCCCTGAAAAGGAGGAGCACATTGCGCCAAGACATAGATATTCACAAGCCAAAGGGTCCTAATGGTTTAGGAGATTCCACATGGTTCCCATCAGGGCCTGAAACTCAGCTACCATCCCAGAAAAGAGAACGGCGACGGATTTTTCATCACGACCCACGTGACTTCTTCAGGGCTCCCTGAATAGTTCACAAAAACCTTAGATCAGTTTATTCTTTCCCACATATTGTAAAAAGCAAAGTAGAAGTAGCCTTAGGGCGAATGTATGGCCCCTTTAATGAACCTCCGTTTCCAAATCTGAGAGTCTCTCCTTTAGGGCTTGTCCTGAAAAAAGAACCAGACATTTTTCGACTCATTCACCATCTTTCATTTCCAGCAGGGGATTCTGTAAATGATGGCATAAACAAAGAGCTTTCTACAGTTTGTTACACCTCATTTGACGAAGCTATCAGGCTAGTAAGAGCAGCAGAAAAAGGAGCCTTGATGGCTAAAACAGATATCGAGTCGGCCTTTCGGCTGCTGCCTGTCCACCCACAATCCATTCCTTTGTTGGGCTGTCAGTTTCAAAAGCAATATTACGTGGACAGGTCGCTGCCGATGGGCTGCTCGATTTCTTGTGCATATTTCAAAGCTTTTAGCTCATTTGTGGAATGGGTAATCAGACGGGAATCAGGTGTAAAATCCATCATACATTATTTAGATGATTACTTGTTCGTTGGACCAGGGGATTCTAACTTATGTACTGTGCTTTTGCAAAACATGCGCAGGTTATGTTCACAGTTCGGGATACCCTTGGCCGATGAAAAAACAGAAGGCCCAACTACAACTATCAAATTCCTAGGTATTAAAATCGACAGTGTCAGCCAAGAGTGCCGCATTCCTCAGGATAAGCTACACATACTGGGCCAATTGATCAATCAAACGATTGAAGCCAATAAGATAACACTTAGAGACATGCAATCGCTGTTAGGTAGGCTCAACTTCGCTTCCTGCATATTACCAATGGGTAGAGTTTTCTCACGCCGACTAGCATTAGCTACGGCTGGGGTCCATCGGCCAGATCATTATATCAGGTTGTCTGGGGCACACAAACAGGACCTTAGAGTCTGGAAAACATTTCTAGAACAGTTTAACGGCCGTTCTTATTTTTTGTCCGCCAATCAATCATAAGAGCGAAACGTGTCCCAACGCATTCCTGTTTTATCCATCTGCCACTTCCTAAAATGGACTCTATTTGACTATACTGACATGGACTCTATTTGACTATACTGACATGGACTCTATTTGACTATACTGACATGGACTCTGACTATACTGACATGGACTACTGACTGGTAGATATGTGGTTTGGGGGAACCATTGCAGATAGCAGATTTTGCACCTCTTCCTTAATTGAGGAGTAATACTGCTTGACCAGTGCCCTATTTGTTTTTTGTATCTTTTTGTGATCTCACACAGTGATGAATGGTTCAGTAAATAATAAAGGGGAACTACACTCACGTAGTTAGAAAGAGATACTTGTGCAGTAAATGACAGATCTCTGGATCCTCCCCCAGTCTCCCCTTCAATAAGATATGCTCGCCAAAGATAGTAATGGGGAAAGACTCAGTGACTCTGTCCCTTTAAGAAGATGTTAGCATGGAGGGGGCTAGAAAACCAAGAACAATTATAACAAGGCCAAATTCCAAACATGCTAGGTAGTTAATTATGTCCTCTAAATACAATATATAAATGTAGTTTAGTACAGTCTGGACTGTCAGTCTCTTCCTGCCTAAATAAACCTTCCTATAGTATTTCTATTAATATCGTGTCTCTTTTACTTACATTTGTTGGTTTAGACACACATAATCCGAGGCTTGTTTTGAGGGTATTTGGTTTTCAGCGTGAAATTGCAGTTTTGCATAAATTTCATCTTCTGTTCAGTAAATGAGTCACTTGATAATTTGTCAGCCGGTTCGGAATTAATGGGGGTTTTCTACCTTCTAAGCATGGAAATTTAATGAGCATGCTTTGCAGTTATTTTTCATGTTTTGCTCTGATTTAGCGGTTACAGTTACAGACTTCGGTACAATGTACTGGAAATAAGATACTGTAATATTTGTATTAGATAAAATGCAGCATTTACAACCATAAAAAAAACTTTTCTGAAAAGCTTTTAGACTTTCTGACTACCATAAACATGCCTGAAAAATTAATGTCGCTAGTAAATTACTCCTATCAAGTACACTTTACATTGGTGGAACTACTTAGAATAGTATTTGAGGTTGACTAAAGACATATATGTCCATCCAGTTCAACCTATCTAGCAATATCCTCATTTCCTGCCTAACTGTTGATCCAGAGGAAAGCAAAAAAACCCCACCAAATTTATGAAGGGGAAAAAATTCCTTCCTGACTCCAAGTGGCAATCGGAAATTCCCTGGATCAACTCTACTTTATGTATCAATACCAGTAACTTGCAACATTCCTTGTTTGCAGAAACTCATCCAGCTTTTTTCTGAAACTGACCAATGAACCTGTCGTAACAACGTCAACTGGAAGACAGTTCCATAGCTTTACCGTTCTCACAGTGAAAAACCCTTTCCGAACTTGCAGACTAAACCTTTTTTCTTCCAGTCTTAAGGGATGTCCACGTGTCCTCTGACGTGTTCTTTTTTTGAACAATGCCCCAGATAGTTTATTGTTTGGCCCGTTAAGGCATTTATACACAGTAATCATATCCCCAAGCAGGGCCGGATTTACACCTCAGGAGCCTGTAGGCCCAAAGGGTCTGGCGCCCTTAGCCCCACCCCTAAACACAGACCACACCCCTAAACCACACCCATTTTCTATTTTTAGGTGAAGAAAATAGACTATAAAGGGGTTGGATTGGTGGGAGGAGATTAACAGCCACCCCTCCAACTTCAGGTGACCCTAGGCGCGTGCCTACTTTGCCTAATGGTAAATTCTGCCCTGTCCCCAAGAAAGCGCCTTTTCTTCAGCGTACATAATTGTAACTTATCCAATCTCTCTTCATATTCAAGCTCCCACAATCCCCTTATTAATTAAGTTGCCCTTCTCTGAACCCTTTCTATTTCAAAGATTTCCTTTTTGTACACAGGATTCCAAAATTGCCCTGTGATTTGCGATTCAATTTTGCTTGTGGGAGTGCAAGCATGTAATAGCCTATAGGACCCCACTACATGCGCTGCACTTCCGTACGATCACCATATTCCATAAGCTTCAATAAATATAAATTGCCAGAAGTGCACAGAAGCTTGTACGATTGCAAGCCATTTCGATTGTGCATGCTTCCTTTTGCTGAAGTGGGGGAAATGCATTTGTATTAGATTTGTATTCAATAGACACTAGGGATGGCCGGTTCGCGGATCTGAACCCGCGGATTTATCCCGTTCAAAACCGCGGATTTTACGTATTTTACGGATTTCTCGTATCTTTGAAAATGCGGGAAAATACGTATTTTCGAAAATTTTCAAAATTATGAGGATTTCTCGTATTTTTGAAAATGCGTGAAAATACGTATTTTCGAAAATTTTCGAAATTACGAGGATTTCTCGTATTTTCGATAATACGTATTTTCGAAAATTTTCGAAATTACGAGGATTTCTCGTATTTGAGGATTTTTTTCATTTTTATGGGCCCGCTCGCGGATTTTCGAATTTTCGAGCGGACCGGATTTTGCGAAGTTCGGACATCTCTAATAAACAAAAAAATGCACAAAATGCATTTTTTTGTGTGCATTGCATACAAAACGCATACAAACGCATTGCAAAATGTGTTTTACATGTATTTCTTTCAGTGCATTTCTGCAGCAAGCAGCAACAGATGCCCTAACAATTAAAATTTTTGGGGGGCAAAAATTGCCAAAGCAGATATGTTAAACTGATAGACTGTTACACAAAAACATTGATTGGTGTAATGAAATGAAAAGGTGCTTTAATCAAGTATTAAAATACTAATAATTTCACCAGAATAAACAAATACATAAATAGCTCAACACAGAAGGGAATGATCCTATTGCCAAATCCAAACTAGAATCTGCTATGTCAGTAATTTGCTTACTTGCTGCTGATGTGCTGTATATTTATCTTGATTTCACATACTTTATATGCCATTTCAATAGGCAGGCTTAGAATTTAATCATTTTTCCATTAAATCAACACCTTGCATTCAGGAGATCCCTGACACCTTGCTGTTATATGTCTATTGAGACACATTCCAGGTTATTTATTGCCAATATTGCCAAGTTACAAGTCATTCTGAAATGAGAAAGTCAGTCGGATGACTCCAAACGTTTTCAAGAACTAAACTTCAAGTCCAGCTGGTCTAATTGAATACAACAGATATGCCATGACCTGGATGAATAAAAAAATCTTTAAAAACACTTTACATTAAAGGTTAAATAAATACAGACCTTGCTTAAGACAAATCTGGCAGCCAGGACAGTTATTATATAAACAAGATAATCAATGCACATTCCAGGGTCACATGTCTTATCTGCACTAGTGCATATATTAAAATCAAAAAAGTTATGTTTATTATCAGTAATATAAAAAGCCTTACAACCATGTCAAGGTTACCCCTGTATAGAAGGTACTTACTAATAAATTTTCTTGCAAAATGTTGCCTACTTGGCCTTGGGCATGTCCACCCAAACTGCTATTTTTACCAGTTTATTACATGTATTTGTAACCAGATATTTAATGATAATATTTTCCCATTATGGAAAAAGTATCTGCCTCCACCATTTGCTCAAAAGCTTTTTTTTTTTACTTGAGCATGCGCAGAGAAGGCAGCAGGTGAATCAGCAGTAAATCATTGGCTGTCATGTCAGTTGTATAGTATTTGAGGTTGAATCCAGTCCAACCCATCTAGCAATATCCTCATTTCCTACCTAACTGTTGATCCAGAGGAAGGCAAAAAAACCCCCACCAAATTGATGAAGGGGGAAAAAAATCCTTACTGATTCCAAGTGACAATCGGAAATTTCCCTGGATCAACTCTACTTTATGTATCAATACCAGTAACTTGCAGCATTCCTTTTTTGTAGAAAATCATTCATTTTTTTTAAACTGACCAATGAACCTGCCATCACAACCTCCACTGGAAGACAGTTCCATAGCTTTACCGTTCTCACAGTGAAAAACCCTTTCGAACTTGAAGCCTAAACCTTTTTTCTTCAAGTCTTAAGGGATGTCCTCATGTCCTCTGACATGCTCTATTGGTGAACAATGCCCCAGATAGTTTATTGTATGGCCTGTTAATGTATTTATACACAGTAATCATATTCCCAAGCAAGCGCCTTTTCTCTAGTGTGCTTAATTGAAACTTATCTAGTCTCTCTTCATATTTAAGCTCCCCCAATCCCCTTATTAATTTAGTTTCCCTTCTCTGAGCCCTTTCCATTTCAAAGATGTCCTTTCTCCAAAATTGCACTGCATATTGCAAATGAGGCCATACCAATGCTTTGTAAAGAGGGAGGATAACATTTTCCGCCCTTGAATCCATACCTCTCTTTATACATGACAATACCATGCTGGATCTAGCTGTTGCTGCCTGGCTCTACTTGCTACCTTTAAGTTTCTTATCCACCAAAACTCCAAGATCCCTTTCCAACAGGGATTCACTTAACACAGAACCATTTATAGGATAAGCAGCACAAGGATTTTTATGCCCAAAATACATCACCTTACATTTCTTAACATTGAATCCCATCTGCCACTTAGCAGCCCAATGTGACAATCTATCTAGATCCCCCTGCAATGATTGCACATCCTCTGAAGTTTTTAATGGTCGATAAAGTTTTGTGTCATCAGCAAACACAGAAACCTTGCTGACAATATCCAAATCATTAATAAACAGATTAAATAGAAGCAGCCCCAACACAGAACCCTGTGGCACCCCACTTAGCACTTTAGTCCATATTGATGAAGCCCCATTAACAACTATTCTCTGCATCCTATTCATTAACCAATTTTCTATCCATGTACAAATGCGCCTCCCCAGACCAACAGACCTTAGCTTATACATTAGTTGCCTATGGGGGACTGTATCAAAAGCCTTTGCAAAATCCGTATACTACACCTACTGCAATGCCAGTCTAAATTTCTACTCACTTCCTCATAAAAGCCAAGCAGGTTAGTTTGACAAGATCTAAATCTAAAGATTCTAAATCCATGCTGGTTACTACTTATAATGTCAGTCCTTGAAACATACTCTAGAATATGTTCCCTTATTAAACTTTCCAGTATCTTTCCCACCACTGATGTTAAGCTAGGTACACACAGTACAGATCAGTGAAAGATGACAGACTGGATCTGCAAGATCACGTGCCCATGCACCTTCCTCAGACACATACAAAATTTAAAATTAAGGGCGGACCCTTAAGTAGGCTAGAGTCAGTGCCTATAGTGCCACCAAGAGGTGGCTGTTCAAAATACACTTTCAGAAAAGCACATATTAAAGGGCATGTCCACCCCCAAAATGTCCTTTTATACCTGTTACCTTAAAGAAATGTGCAGAAAATGCTTGCAATAAATTTTCGTTTTTGTTGCAACATTTGAAAGGTCTTTTTACATATGTGCGTCCTGCCATGTGAATGGCGGCAACTAACGAGTTACTGTTACATACCATAGTAACTCGTTAGTTGCCGCCATTCCAGTGGATTACCCAACCAATCACTTTCTGTGTAATGAGATGTCCAAGTTGGGTTTTCCTGGCTATGTAAGGCTCTGGGACAATAGAGAAATAGTTTCCCTGCTCAGCACACCACAGGAATAAACTGTGATTTTGCATTTGTAAGCATATTTTTATTTTATAATAATCTTATATTGTAAGTGGATATATATTTAGTCATCAGATCATCTCATTATTGGGGGATGCTTATAGTAAATGTCAGTAGCAGGGCTGCATTCATTACAACCTGGCTGTATTTACACTGCATGTTTTCAATATACAACCCCTATCCTATACATTCCCTATTTGCCCTCTGCTGTTTGAGAGTGCTTGTCAGGGAATGGTGAAACTAGTAGTGCAACTACATAGGCACTTGGGTTAGTCACTATTTTGCAGGCTATTTGGCCAAAGGAAAGCAATTTCAGGCTCTCTAATCAAAACACTATTATTATCATTTATCTGTTATATCAACATTTATGTGCAGTTTATGAACTGCTATACAACAAAACCATAGGTACAAAACCCAGGAGCTAAAAAAATATTCATTTTGGCAGTCCAACTAAACAACCAGTCATCTGCTCGCAAATCTCTAACCTAAATACAAAGGCAAGACCTGCTAGTTTGACTGGTGGTTAGAAACTGAGCTTCTCTAAAGATTTCATGCTGTTTTATAATGTCTTATAAACACCCCCCCAAAATCTGATTGGTCTAGATACAATCTTAAATCTGATTGGATCTTGGACCAATCAAATATTGGGGGTTGGTTTAGGGGTCACTACAAATAGTGAATGTTCAGTAAGGAGAGCTAGTTTCAGTTTTGCATTTCATTTGAAATGTTATAACTTTGTTCTGAGGCATGTACTGGGATATAAGCTTATTGAGTGATTCTGGCTGGGCAGCTTGAATGGGCAGCTCTTAGTTCAGATGGCTCTCAATTTAGTTCTCAGTATTTGGCTTTCTGTATCTAAAATTTCCAGCAAATGTTTGGTTTGCTGTCCCAACTAAATATTCAACAGGAGATCTGAATATCTGGTTCCAAAATTTCACCAGAAATAATCTCCAGTAATAGAACATAGTGAGATGATTGCAAACCAGTCTAGAGAGCAACATGGTTATCAAAGGGATATTAGAAACACATGCAGTAAAGTTGAGTGTGAATAATTGCAGTGTAAAAGCAACCAGTCTGTAATAAATGCAGCTCTGCTTGTAACAACTGTTGTGTCTTACCATAGAACAAACAGCAGCGATCAGCCCTCCATTCCAAGCAAGGAAATGCCTGGGTGCCATTCAAAAATTTCAGACCTGTGAGTGCCTTCATATTTCTGTGTGTATATATATATATATATATATATATATATATATATATATATATATATATATACACCATTAATATACTGACATCAACATGCTACTTGCACTCAACAATATCAGATCATATAGTTCTAATGACTACAGAAGAAGGGAATGGGTTAATGTAAAATCCCAGGTGGCACTTGCAAATCAGTTTTGGTCAGATTCTGCATGTTTAATTAATAAATGGAGAAAGGGCTATTTTAACCATTATGCAAACCCCTTTCTGATTGGTGGACATATCTCCATAGACTACAAGCACACTGCCCACTATAGGAGGAGAGAAATCAATTGCTACACCCATAAGAAACACAAAAATGAAAATAACTTGATAACTGTTTCCAAAAAACCCCCAAAAAAACACAGGATAGCGATCCCTACACTACAGCAAAAAATAGTTTTGGGGTGGATTTGCCCTTTAAGAAAATCATTGGCCTGTTCTAATGAACCAGACCAAATAATAAACAGGTCGTCAATATAGCGCCACATATTAATAACATGTGCGCTAAACAATGGATGCTGGTACACACGACTCTCCTCCAGGAAACCGACAAGCAGCATAAGACGGAGCTACGGGACTGCCCATAGCAGTCCCGACCACCTGTAAAAAAAAGTAATTCTCAAAACAGAAGTAACTGTTATGCAGTATCAAATGTAAGCAGTCCATCAAAAACTGAACAGGTGGGTTACCATTATGTTTAGATGTTAGATGGTACTGAATGGTTCGTAACCCTCTGGAATGGTCAATATTTGTATAAAGTGATGAGATATCACCGGTAATCATATACCAACTGTCCTGCCAGGGGCCTGTGCTGTGCAGCTTCTCAAGGAAATCGCCCGTATCTTTTATGTAAGATGCCAACATGGACACTAGAGGCTTTAAATAAGTGTCCACAAACTGGGCCAAAGGCTAAAAAATAGAGCCGATCACCGATACTATTGGTCGAAAGGGCGGATGGATAGCATCCTTATGGACCTTGAGGAGTATGGTTATAGTATAATAGTTTGGAAACTACAACTCCCAGCATGCTTTAGTTGCTCAACTCCCTCTCCTTCACCTGGTCTCTGAGAAAGCGTCATTTGTGCTGTGAAACTCATAAGATCATTGGTTTCTTTCTCTCCCCTATTCGGTACACTGGTGGTCTGTGTCCTGTTTCAATATGCACAAATAAATTTGATCTTATACTTACCTGTGGCCTCATTTGTCTGCTAACGGGTGGTCCACCTCTACATTTTTGGGTTTAGTTGCTGGGAGTTTCCAAACACCTGCTGTGGCACCTCCCACCCCACCCCCAGAGTCCCCACAGTACAGTGGAGGAGAAGACTTGGTAAGTGTTAACTCTGTGCCAGGAAGTGAGACACACATGCACTTGATATTCTTCCAGATTACAGTGTCACTGTACATAGTTATTTTTATAACTAGATTGTAAGCTCTTTGGGGCAGGGAACTCCTTACCTCTTGTGGCATAGCTCTTGCACTTCTATTTATATAATTTATATATTTATGTACTGAACTATCTATGTATTTGTTCCCCTTGTATGACTTTATTGTATTTTGTTACTGTACAGCGCTGCGTCCTCAAGTGGCGCTATATAAATAAACTATACATATATACATAAATACATACATACATAAACTGTAAATTTTGATTTTAAAAAAGCCTTAAAGGACAACTTCACCCTCATAAGCACATCTTTTAGAAAGAACTGCCCCTTTAAAATATGTTGATGTATCGTACTTTGTCCTATGAATTCATTACTGTATGCCTGTTATGCTTCTGGATGCCTCATGGAAACTGAGCAATTTAGAAACCTGTACTGAGCCTGGGCATGCTCAGAAGAGGCAGTCATTTGCTGTGATGTCAACGGTCAAATCCATAACTGACAGTTATTAACTGGAAGAACCAAGAAGCAGAAACAGGGGAAACAGGATATTGTGCAGGATTTCAGGTTAGATTTATATATTTCACATTTCAAACTATTACCGTTTAGGGTTTTGGGGGGTGATTTACCTGTATGTAAGTTTTCATTTTAGGGTTGGACTTGCCCTTTAAGAATAGGTATGAAACTTTTTAGACAATTCAAACAGGAACTGTATTCACTAACGCTCACAATTGTATTACAATATTGGAAGCCTCAAGGCCAACTCAGACAGAGATAAATAACAATCTTCTTTCCTTCAACTTAATTTGTTTCTCCTCTAGTCTGTGTGGTAATTTCTAAGCTCATGCGAATTAATGCAGAGCGCATTGCATAATGTCTATAAACAGTTCACATTACACGAAACCTTTTGCAAATTATGCTGAATCTGTCATTCATTGCACCATAATGATATTCTATTGCCCTGTATACATGTATATATGTAAAATAAGCTTTATATCAATTTATGCACACGTTTCAGAATACCCTCAGAGCAGCACAGCTGGATAAGTCAGCAGCACAGGGTGATCTGTCAGAATTGCACCTGGATCTCTAAGAGAACATATTGAACACGGACACAGTTGTTCATGCCTGAGGATGTCTGGAGTTGTAAAGATTGGCCTGAGACAACAATTTTTCTATCATTTGATCAATCTGTAATTTAAAGTAACGTTAAATGCAGTTTGTATTAAAAATTTATCATTTTCAAAAAATGTTTTAAAAAAACCACAATGTTAATTGTGGTATTATTATTACCATTATGGCTTCATTTGGAGATCATTAGATATACAATAGTCTCGTAAAATAAGCTGTTTGTATGCAAATTAGCAAATTGTCCCTGCCTACAATATTAGAAGTAAAAAACCATTAGATTGTATTCATTCATAGTTATGTACACATAGCGCTTTATTTGCTTGTATATGAACTGTGTCAGGATTGCCTGGACTGGAAGGGGGGGAGGAAGTTGGCCAACTTAGTGAAGGAGACCCATGATGCTTTCTGAAGATAGGGTTTAGTGGGGAATATGGTCCTGCATCACTTATACCACTTGGGCACAAAAACATGTTTCCTATGTTTTAATAACAAAGGTATCAGCTTAAACTTTTTATTTTAAATGCTTAAAAACTTTATTTGCTCTATAGTACTCTTTAAAAAAAAAAAAGTTTAAAAAGTTATTTTGCCAAATGCAGAGTAGTCAGGGTGTTCTATTAATTAATGACATTATAATTAAGATTCAGAGTCATTTAAGATATACACTAAAAATGCTGATAGTCTAGAATGGTTGTTTTTACTGGAATGTCTGACAGAAGAGGTGAATCCAAATAACTGGATCAGAGCAGTTTTCCTCTAGAGTTGAAATTCTGAGGGCAGAAGTCAGACTTGCAAGAAATTAGCCAACATGGTCTGTACCTTGCATTTTGGAACTGGAAAACGCAATTTAAAAAAACAACAAACACACAGTCCCAGGACCATCACCTGAAACGCTTCATGCTTAAATGGCACCTAATCATAGGTAGGTTTACCTAGGAAGAAGAGAGCTACCCTCAATACACCACCATGCGTAAACGCCACCCCCTATATAAGTTATATATAAAACATTGAACAGGACTAGAATGCAACAAATATTGTAAGCTCTTCAGGGCAGGGATCTCATTCCTACATTTACCCAGAGCTGCCATTGCGTTTGTGAATGTGGGTAAATGGCAGAAAGGGAATTACCCACTGTGGGATTTTAATGCCAGCTATTAAAATTCAGCGCTAAATCTATTGCAAACGCGATATCGCGAACATCAGATGTGTGGGTGATTTTTGCGTAACGCTAATATGGAGTTGAAGTCGTGCTAACCGGTAGCGAGCCAGCTAGTGCAACTTTAACTCCATATATTTGTCCAACAACTCTGGGTAAACCATCCCCCTAGTGTGTCAAGGCATGCCACACGTATATCAATTTATCCATAATTTATACATATGTGTGAGTGTTCCTAACCTATGTATGAAATCGTATTTCATTTTTATCTATCTGTATAATGGCTTGCACTTATCCGTTTGTTTACATACATGTATTTTATAATGTACAGAGCTGTGTACCCAAGTGGCACTTAAATAAAATTATACATATACATACATACAAATAGATACAAATGTATAAACAAAAAGTTACACAGTAAGTGAACTAAACGTATATGAAACAAATAAAGAATGAAATAAAGAAACCTAAACATAAATCACTACACAAAATAAAACCACAAAATAAACACACAAATAAATCCGTGTTAAGTAAACGTAAATAAATACATGCATATTTAACCATGAATATGTATACAACATAAAAAATGAATGAAAACTTAACAGTAAGATAAAAGGACATTAAACCATGTACATTGAACAAAATCAAAAGGGATTGAGAAATAGAAACTGGAACTCACTCTAGAATTACACTAATAATAACTCCCAAAATCTCACTTTAAACAAGGAACTGATAAAGGAATCTAAGGGGATCTCAGACAATTTAATTTCACATCCTGAGAATGACACTTCAGTGCAACATAAAGATCAACACATTTCTAGGCACATTCATAGATGTTATCAAAAAAATACAAATATTGTGATTTCTAGTAAAATGGGAGTGGTGTACTTTATTTTTGGGGGAGGGGGGGACATGTTTTGAATGTGCCAGCTAAACTTGCCTGCTTACTTACATATGTTGGTGTGTTGGGGAATCACAGAAACTATGTGGTAGGAAATCTAAACACTTTGATTAAAAGTAACTCTTTTGACCCAATACTGTGTTTCCTCAAGTAATGCGTGTGGTTTAGTGACCTTATGAGCATGGGCACTTAGGGCTAGGCCACACCGATGTGATTTTAAGCGCGATCTGATTGTGCTTTTAAAAGCACACACTAGTGTGGCCCAATTGATGATGGCCACACTAGTGTGCAACTGTGCGCTGTGCGAGCGATCCGTTAATTGGGGGATCTCAAACAAGTGTTAGCACGCGCTTCCGTGCATGTGGGAGAGCATTACAGTGTGGCCTCAGCCTTATAGAATACAATATCAAAGGATAATAAGGGGTTAGGAAACTACTGAATCAAAACCAAAGCCAGTCCCCATCATTAAATGAACAGACAGCTACAATAATCTATACTGAATTATTTCACCTTGAGCAACCTTGAGCAACCCAAAGCTCACTCATCTACTTCAGCTTGCATAACTGCAATTTAAATGTGAGCACACTTATGTGCAACATTAACTACAGCACAAACAATGTAGAAAATAAACAAGAGGATTAACACAAAGACAATTGCTTGTGGGAAAAACTGGTTTAGAGAAATAATCAATGTAGGAATTAAAACCCCTTGTTTCTCAGCACAACTTGTCAAAACCTACACACAGTCTAATCATCACATTCTTATGGGCCCTGTACCAAGAAAATTGTATTTTTCATGATGTAATGCCCGAGAATGAATCCTGTGAGCTATTTATATAATTTTAAGAAGATAGTAAATTATTAATTGATGCATATGGGAACAGTTCATTTCATTACGTTAATGGGGGTGTTAGGGGTGTGGGGTATCCACAGCAAACGGCTCTGCCATAAATAGAATTTTCATCTGTTCCTTTAGGAAAATTAAAGTTGAAACATTTGACTGTTTGGAAAGTGAGAGGATATGAAACAGTTTGCCAAATCGGATTTCTAGCCTGTCAATTCCTTTTTCGAACTGTTTCACATCTGCACAGAAGATATCTTTTCTTGCACACGCAGCCAATTAAGGATTAGAGGGAACATAGCTGCACACAAAGATCACAGCTCTGCATTATATTGGTTCTTTTGAAGTGTCCCACTTTGAATGTTAGGGAATGTCTACAGAGCTCACCTGTTATTAGGACTGTAGAGATTTACAGGGCAATGTACTGTAATATTGCTCCTTAGTACTGCATACCACAATGTGTTTTTACTTTGTGACACTTACAGCATCAATGTAGTGTAAAGTAACAAGCGTTGAATAGCGGGTGGGTTAATAAGCTCTGCAGTAGTATGTAGCACTAACCTTACTGAGCTGCAGTACGTCCCAAAACAATTGGAAGTGCAGCAGATCCCAGAAAACAAGCATTTTACCAGTAACAGTATTTATTGTATTTTCCCCCAAAACTGCAATAGCTAGAAAGCTAAAATATGTATAACCAGCTCACTAAATTGCTAAAATATAGCCATTAACACACACTACTTCTTTTTCCATGAGACTTTTAGGAACATAGCAGGCAAACCATAATGGTTCCAGTGGACAAGGTAGGATATATCAAATCCAAATCCATCCAATTGAGGATGGATATATACAACAATACAAGAATTGTGGAAGCACTCCAATTAGGCTAATTTACAACTTAACGTCTAACCTTTTCAATTTCTTTTACTTCAATTACGATTAGCAAGCTTTTGCATTTCTCATTCTTACACACTGGATCCATATAACAGGCTCTATAGAAAAGATAATCAATGCACATTCCTAGGCCCCATACAATATCATGACGTGGTTGGAAGGCTTTTCATTCATGTGATCACAGTAATGTATAGTATGGGGCCTAGGAATGTGCATTGATTATCTTTTCTATGTTTGTATGGATATATACAAGCCAGAATGTAGGCACTCTCCCTTCCAATTATTAGAATGAATTAAAAAGTACATACCCCGGTGCTATGAGTAGATAATAGAGAATATTTAGTCCAGTGCACACAGTAACAAGCGCTGTACAGTAACAAAATGCAATTAAGTCCTAAAAGGATAGGACTACTGCATAATATCTTGCTCTTCTGCCCCTAGGGGCCCCCTCTTACCTATTTGCTTACCTACTAATGGTTATTCTTCTCTGGTAGGCCAATTGGCAGTGCCAGAAGTTTTATAATATTTGCTTTTTATGTTGTTTTTCATGTTGTATTATATACTATTGTTCTTTCCTTATTTGGGTGTTCTTCTTACCATTTGGATACCATCCAAGGATTGGATTCTCCAGTTGGGACACTTTTTGGATATTTGACCTATGGACATTGGTTTTGGACACTGGGGGGTGGGTACTGTGATATGATGTCACTTCCTGTGGTACTACTTAAAAGGAGTGGTTTCAGCACTATGGGTTACACTTGATAAAGGGTGTTTGGATCTGAAACATGTCATGTACCTTCTGCTATTAAAGCACCACTGCAACCTGCAATTCTGGTCTGGCCTCTACCTTCTTTTGTTGTTTTCACTTTTTGATAACTGCTTTTTATTTCAGTATTAAATCCTTGGTATACCTGCCTGGCTTTACCACTAAGTAAAAGGCTAAGGACTTGAAAGTGAGCACCTTCATCCCAACCATTAGACCTGGTAGCTACTGAGTCTAATTGGGGCATTTCATCTGCAGGTACAAGGTCAGGAGGATTTAAATCAATATTTTCAGTAGCAGACTCCATAGCTTAATACAGAGAACAAATATACAGAGAAAACAGGGAGAATAAATGGTATTACCAGCACCACTGCCACCAATCATAATGATTATGGATAGCATGGCGCACAGTGGGTTACTCTAGTGGTCTTGCACAAAGCAGACATTTAACAGTAGGTATTGCAATAGTTTAATAACAAAACATAAACAGTTTCCCCACATAACATAGTCATGTAGTAGTCCCTGTCTATGGTGCACCACTTTGAATATTGACCACGCCTGTATAATGTGTGTCCTTGTAAGTTGGAGTAAAGTTATTTGTTGCCTTAGAGTTTGTATTCAATAAGGCAAATAGAGTTTGTATCCAATAAGGTAAATTGTTTGTCCAATTATCTGTCCTCCCAACAGGTGGTAACAGAATCTGATACACAGGCAGGGTAAATTATCGTTTAATATGGTGCTTATTTTGCCCAAACCAATCAGATGTTAGCTTTCAAATGTTAAATAAGATCTGATTGGTTGGGGCAAAATTAGCACCATTTTAAATGATAAGAGCTTTTATTGAATCTCCCTGATTATCTTGTGTTGCATTCAATCAGGACATCACACTGTGCAAGGGATCACTCCAAACAGATCAGTCTCATCAGGAGCACATACCACACACTTCTTTTTCACTTTCTCTCCTTCTACCCATAGAGAACAGGGATATATTGTCTGTTATTACTCAATGATACTACCTGCAGGCTGGAGGTGGTATATAAAGAGCCTTGGAGTATATGTCCATTACAATATATCTCACATCCTGTGTAGCATACAGAAACTATTTTGGGATTGGCTATGACTGTTACATGTTTTAAAAAACAGCACATCATTGGATGTTATACTAAGATTACCACTTCCTTTCAGTATTCACATGGAGACACCTTAGCAGTCACAGGGGTGTGGTTTAACCTCCCATTTTGACCATCCCATATTAAAATAGGAATCTCAGCTCTGTAAGTAAGTTTGTGTATTTTGTATAAGGTGTATATTTTGTCTTGTACATAATATAAGTCAGTGTTATACTTTATATACATTTATTGATGGTCATTTAGATGGTAATAGTGAGATAGTACTTTCCTATATGTAATATCCCATACCCACAACCTCATTGATAGCTCCTAAAAACCCAATGCAATCTCCTATGAATATATAAATATACTTATATAACATAAAGGATATGAGCCATTCTTTCTAAAATATTTAAATTTTTAGGGTTGAGTTGTCCTTTTAAGTTTTAAAAGGGGATTTAGGTTTGAATATTAAAGGACAAATTTGGACTTATGGGAAATGTATTGGGCCAGCAGGAGCACTCTCAACATGAATTCTACATTGCTCTATTGTAGTTTATTTTGTAGTCTATTATATTTCCAGGATTTCGCTGCCTAAGGCAAATTTCCCAGCGAGCTTAACTATATAAATTATTAGCGGCACCGGGGCTATTTATCCTGTAGAAGATGAATATATATATATATATATATATATATATATATATATTCCATTTTTCATTCATTTTCTGTGTTCATACATTTATCCATTCTTTTTAGCTTGAACTCCTTTTACCATAAGGATTTAGTGTGTGTTTTATATTCCGTGTGCTGCCCTTGACAGTGTGTTCATTTACATACACAATATTGGATGCACTGCGTTTGCATAATAAGAATATTGATGTTTTAATAACAACTCCAGGGTTCCACATTGTAAGACTAGGGAAATTAAATGAATGATTAGAAAATAGTTACAGTTAAATTTTTTGCCCCAGTGGAAAATCATTTTTAATTCAGTGAATATAGATAGTGTTTTGGGGAAAACAATCATAAACACTTCTGCCAAAGTTACAGTAAAAATACATTTTTTTTTTCTCAAAGTGTATAAAGTGAAAGGGAGAAAAAAGGAGAACAGATTGAAGTTCATTCATAAAGACATTTCAACTTCTCCTTCTCCTCTGAACCTGTGAGCGGAACCTTCTAATGTTCTTGTTTCATTCAAGAACCTTTTGCTTTATTTACTTTGTGCCTCCGATTTCTTATAACAGCATTGCAAAGGACTAATTAACTTGCTGATGGTTTATAAATAAATGATAATGAACAATACAAAAAAAAGTCCCATAGCTCTAAATATGAATAATACTGTTTAATGCAGATCTCTACCATGGCTGATATCTTATGCATTTATTCTTTGCACATCATCTAAATGTCTCATTATCCAAGATGTAATCAAGCAGAATATCATGTAAATTTGCAATAGACTGGACTGTGCAAAGACAAACAGATTAGGTAAAAGCCCATCTTAGGTTCACACACAATGGGGGAGATGCAATATATTTCGCTATCGCAATCTACGTGCACTCGTTTCCGCAATGTATTAATCACTTTGCGACCGGTAATACATTGTGAAAATGCTTGCGGTGAGTTGCAACCTTTTGCGCATGTTTTAAAGACACCATGAAGAGGGGTTAATTGGCGCGCAAAAAACTAGCGCAAAGACCGGCGCAAAAGAAAAAAAAAATTCGACATGGTGCAGGCAGTGCAAAACCTTTGCTAACACGTTAGTACATTGGTTAGCATGATCTTAGCGCTTATTTTCTCGTTAGCGCGGGATATTGCATCTCCCTTAATGTCTTAACAGATGTACCTGCAATAATGGGAGCAGATGGGACTTACCTTTCTGGAGCATGGGGTCGGTGGTGGCCATCTTTGAGGTGGGTCACGCTGCCCTGTTCTTAGGCTTAGGGAGCCAATCGGGAGGCAGCAAGAGGCATCTAGCACGCTGATTGATCAGCTCACCTTTGGGAGATTTTGGCGCGATAAAGCTTCAGAAGAGAGGTGGTCCAGTCACACAATGCTACCCAAGGATTGGCAGAATTACCGGAGGCAGTCCTGGGATGGGTAAGACAACATGGGAGAGAAGGGGTGGAGCTGGCACTGAAGGGGTCAGAAATGGCAGCCAGCAGTTGTAAAACTGAAGTTAAGTGCAAGAAGCAGAGCATACCCACCAGAGAAAAGGAGCAAAGAGTAAGTTGTGGTAGAAAAGGCCAAGGGCAGAAGAAAGGAAAGAATCAACTGGCAAAAGGCAGAGTTGCAGAAGAGAGGTTTTGGCCATCAACTTAATAATAAGTATGGAAGAACAGGCAGGACCCAGCAGTAGTCGGAGCAGACAGGAGGAAAGTTGGCAGATAACCCCTATGTTATTTGAAAGTTTTATACCGATGCCAGCAGCAGCATGGGTGGTACAGACATCTCTCAACCTGGGACTTCGGGAGTCAGCCAAGGAAAGTGGTCGGTAGAGAGGGGAAGTGCGGGCGTGAATACTACAATCCAGGATCAAGCCAGCGACAGGTAATTATTTCTTGTCTGACATATCAGTGCTAAGAGATTTTCTACAAAACTATTTAAAGGGCATGCCCACCCCCCAAAACCAACTTTGGGGGTAAGGTAGGTAACCCCTACCCACCCCAACCGCCACAATATTTCAGTAAAAAAAGTCCCCCAATTTGTACTTACTCTCTTTTTTAAAGAAAAAGTTGCGGCGGTTGGGGGCAGGCAAGTGTTACCTACCTTACATCCAAAGGATTGCACACTAGGGGCAACGATGGGTGAGGATGGATCCAGATGATGGGAGGGGGATGGGTTATGCACATGCCCCAAACCTTGACGAGGAAATGGATTCAGCTTGGACTCTTCTGTTTCCTGGACTTTGAAAAGGCATATCTTTGGAAACATAAGGAGCATAGATGTAAGGTAAGATTTATTTTAAACTGCAGAGTGGGGCCAGTAGTGGGTTTTATTATAGTTTTGGAGGTGGACATGCCCTTTAAAAGACAATGATCCGGCAAAACCCCAGAAAAGGTAGAGGCAAGAGTACACAAAGCTTACTTTAAAGACTCACTGACATGCAAGTTAACCCCTTTGGGTTTGCACTTCGTCAGTAAGGGAAAAAATTCCAAAATGGGATTACATAGACATATTGTCCTTACTACCATCTGCAAAAGACTTCTCTGAGAAAAGCAAAAATAAAGAGAAAGAGGAAGAGAGAAAACGTCCTGTCCCACATAAGTTTCATCATTGGTTACAGTCCTATTGTATATACGCTAAATATAATCTGCACACAGTTTCTAGAAAGGAGTGCAGGTATGTTTAAACACCTAGATGCTGCGGCGGATGCATACAAGGCATACGGGGGACTCGGGTGGTTTATTTATGATGATCGTTTTTGTCAGAAAATATCTATACATAAAATATGCAGTGGGGAGTCAAGGATGTTGATCTTTGGCTTTCGATGATGACTGCTAAGAACATGCAGCCATTTCAGGGGCAGGTGGAACACAATTGCAGACAGGAAAACCATCACAATTAAAAAATGCACACATAGTTGGACCCCAACTATGGGGGTCCAACTATGTGTGTATTTTTTTAATTGATTTCTTAGCAACGCTAGCTTGGTCTCTCTGGTTACCTGATCCTCCTCATAAAAAACTAATGAGGGGGACGTAATACAGGTAACCACTCTCCTGAATCCTGTTGGGTAGTGATTTTTACCTACACACTACTTATCTGGACTATAAGCTATGTATGGTTGCTGCTTTTAATAGATGTGATTTTGCAATGTTCTTTAACTTAGGGACCCAGACTAGGGATTCTTAAGCTGTTAAAGACTGGTTAGAGCTCCGAGTGTTCCTAGGGACGCCCATTTATACCCTGTGTTTGCATGTAACTTTAAGCCAAGTGGAAAGGTTTCTCCCACCTGTTACATAACAGGGCATGTTTTGGTAATTCACTAGTTAAAGGGTCAGTAAACTCAAATATGTAACTTACATTTATAAGGCTGGATGAATAAAGCTCTTTCAGAGCCTCTATTTCCCTCCCTTCTAGGCTCTCTGGCAGCCGAGTAGTTAAAATTGCATTTCTCCCTCTGCAGGCACGCCCCCAAGTTAAACGCCCTCCCCTTTGAAGTGACGCGACCGAGCAGGAATGGAGACGCATGCGCACAGCAAAAGATCTGCGTCGCAGATCTCGAGCGTCCCTTTGGAGGCGCGGCGGAGGCGTGGCGCCAGCAGCCAATCAGAAGAAAGCTTGGCATTTCCATAGCGACGCCTCCTGCTCCGCTCTTCACAGCCGCTTCCTTGAGAAAGCGCACAGCCTACCTGTTTAGCTTGGTAAAAGCCAAGTTATTGTAAAAGGTGATCTAGTACATAGGGGAAAGGGGGCCAAGGGAAGGGGGGGGAGGAAGGGGGGGGTTGTGTGTGGAAGTAGTTGTCAGAGGAAATATTTAGGGGGGGGGAGGGGGGGTTATGTTTGACTAAAGGATTGAAAATGAAATGGTTCAAAGTGGGGTCTGTGGGGGGGTTATCTGTGAAAGAAGGAGGTTGCAGAGGAAACCTTTAGGGGGGGACAAGGGGGAAGGGAGGGTTTATGGATGAGAAATGGGTTCTAAATGAAATAGCTGGAACTGAGGGGTTATTTAGGGGAATATTTGGTGGGGAATGACAACACAATAGAATTATGGAATGCGATTAAAGATGTAAATTTGTAAAAATTATTATGGAAAAAAATGCTTCATATGGGATTATGGATGAGGAATGCCTGCATATTGGATTATGGGTGTACAAGGGATACATATGGGATTATGGATGTATAATGGCTGCATATGGGATTATGGATGTATAATGCCTGCATATGGGATTATGGATGTGTAATGCCTGCATATGGGATTATGGATGCGTAATGCCTGCATATGGGATTATGGATGTATAATGGCTGCATGTGGGATTATGGATGTACAATGGCTACATATGGGATTATGGATTTATAATGCCTGCATATGGGATTATGGATATAAAAGGGCTACATATGGGATTATGGATGTACAAGGGCTACATATGGGATTATGGATGTACAATGGCTGCATGTGGGATTATGGATGTACAAGGGCTACATATGGGATTCTGGATGTATAATGGCTGCATATGGGATTCTGGATGTATAATGGCGGCATATGGGATTATGGATGTACAAGGGCTACATATGGGATTATGGTTGTACAAGGGCTACATATGGGATTTGGATGTTATAAATGCCTGATATGGATTATGGATGTAATAATGGCTGCAATATGGGATTATGTGTTATATATAAGGGCTATATATGGATTATGGATGTATAATGGCTGCATATGGATTATGGATGTATAATGGCTGCATATGGGATTCTGGATGTATAATGGCTGCATAGGGATTATGGTTGTAAAGGGCTACATATGGCTGCATTTGGATTATGGATGTCAATGGCTGCATATGGGATTTTTATAATGGCTATATATGGGATTATGGATGTATAATGCATGCATAGGGGATTATATGGTTGTACAAGGGCTACATATGGGATTATGGATGTATAATGGCTGCATAGGGGATTATGGATGTATAATGGCTGCTATATGGGATTCTGGATGTATAATGGCTGCATATGGGATTATGGTTTGTACATGGCTCATCATGGGATTATGGATGTATAATGCCTGCATATGGGATTATGGATGTATAATGGCTGCATATGGGATTATTTATATACAAGGGCTATATATGGGATTATGGATGTATAATGGCTCTGCCATATGGGATTAGGATGTATAATGGCTGCATATGGGATTATGGATGTATAATGGCTGCATATGGGATTATGGTGTACAAGGGCTACTAATGCGCAATTGAGAGTTATGGATGTACATGGCTGCATATGGGATATTTATAACAAGGGCTATATATGGGATTATGGATGTATAATGCATGCATATGGGATTATGGTTGTACAAGGGCTATATATGGGATTATGGATGTATAATGGCTGCATATGGGATTATGGATGTATAATGGCTGCATATGGGATTCTGGATGTATAATGGCTGCATATGGGATTATGGTTGTACAATGGCTACATATGGGATTAGGATGTATAATGCCTGCATATGGGATTATGGATGTACAATGGCTGCATATGGGATTATTTATAACAAGGGCTATATATGGGATTATGGATGTATAATGCATGCATATGGGATTATGGTTGTACAAGGGCTACATATGGGATTATGGATGTATAATGGCTGCATATGGGATTATGGATGTAAATAATGGCATGCTATGGGATTATGGTTGTACAAGGGCTACATATGGGATTATGGATGTATAATGGCTGCATATGGGATTCTGGATGTATAATGGCTGCATATGGGATTCTGGATGTATAATGGCTGCATATGGGATTATGGTTGTACAATGGCTACATATGGGATTATGGATGTATAATGCCTGCATATGGGATTAATGGATGTATAATGGCTGCATATGGGATTATTTATATACAAGGGCTATATATGGGATTATGGATGTATAATGGCTGCATATGGGATTATGGATGTAAATGGCTGCATATGGGATTCTGGATGTATATGGCTGCATATGGATTTGGATGTATAATGGCTGCATGGGGATTATGGTTGTAACAAGGCTCAATATGGGATTATGGATGTATAATGCCTGCATATGGGATTATGGATGTATAATGGCTGCATGTGGGATTATGGATGTATAATGCATGAATATGGGATTATGGTTGTACAAGGGCTACATATGGGATTATGGATGTACAATGGCTGCATATGGGATTATGGATATAAAAGGGCTACATATGGGATTATGGATGTATAATGGCGGCATATGGGATTATGGTTGTACAAGGGCTACATATGGGATTATGGATGTGTAATGGCTGCATATGGAATTATGGATGTACAATGGCTACATATGGGATTATGGATTTATAATGGCTACAGTATGGTATTATGGGTGGGGAATAGCTGCAATATAGGATTATGGGTGGGGAATGGCTGGAAATGGGGGGTTATGGATGGAAATGAACTCATTGGTTGCAAACTGCAATTGCAATTAAAGGGTATGTCCACCCTCAAAACTAAAATGTAACCCCATTATGACCCCATAGTATTTAAAATCTAAAAAACCTTACATCTCTGCTCCAAATGGTTCTTCTGCAGAGAGTCATCTGGTCCCTATAGTTTCTTTAACCTGAACAAGGATGTGCAGTCCACTCAATCCTACCTCCAACCACCAAGCAAGAAAAGCCACAAAGATTCTTGCAGACCTTCGATCCCCCAGCTGGTCTCACACCTCTCTGCTGTTTCCGGTTAGAGACGGGAAAATAGCTCCGGGGTATCGAAGGTCTGTAAGAAACTTTAGGTGGCTTTTCGTGTAAAATTAACTTTGGTGGTGAGGGGTGGGATTTTGTGTGCTGCACATAGTAAAAGGTTTAATTTAGGGGTGGAAATACCCTTTAAAAATAGGATATATTTGTGGAATGCTCTGACAGTTATAAAATATTAGTTTGAAATTTCAGGTTTGATCATGCCTTCATGTATTGTGAAGGGTTGTCCCCATGTGACTGGACGAACATCTACATACCCTTATGTTATACTGCATACATTTCCTAGAAATCTAGAAAGGATAAAAAATTGGCTAATCCAAACTGGCCAGGATTTTGGTGACATTGATAAAATGTGGCAAATGGTGTTAGATGGAAAGAAAACTGACCGATACAGGATGTGTTCATGCCACTTTACATCTGATTGTTATATGAAAAAAGGAGAAAAAACAGTTTTAAAACCTTCAGCGGTTCCAACAATTTTCCCTTCAATTAATATACAACCGCAACATACAATAACATCAATAAACCCATTAAAAAGGCCGCGATTAGAATCTGAAGCTTCTTCCTCTCAGCTAGTTGTCCGTATTGTTTCTAGACTACAAGCAGTGCAGACCCAAACAGAAACACAGCAAAAGGATGAATATTGTAACACAGAACACTGGGTAAACCAGCGTACTGCATCATGTCAGACTGATAAGAAACCGGTTCTTTTAGATGTTGCTACTCAAACTGACTACGAACCAGAAATGGCCAGTGTTAGCACTGACATTGCCAGTCCAATCATGTTCTCTTCACCAGTAATCTCACCATTAAGGAGAAAGCGTGGTAGAAAACCTAAACCAAAATTGCTTATAAATGTTTTTGAGAATCCACAGTTATCCAGACCAAAAGAATCTACAGTAACCTCAGAACATGTTGATATTTCAATACCAGATTCTTCCTTCTCTCTAAATGATGCTATTGATACCACGTTTGACCCAGGAGATTGTTCGTATACTACGGATTCTTCTTTAATCATACAAGATCAGCCAGTTGTACTCTCACCTAATCTGTCATCAGACTATGCATCTGAAAATAAATATATTGTGTACGAGAGTTGCTTGGAGCTTATTATTGCACACATACGTTGCCAACATCCTTGTCCAGAACCTTGTAGTGCACGGATCAATAGTGTTGAGAAAAGATTACAAGGTAGTATGCTTATTCTTACCCTGCGATGTGTTGATGGACATTTAGCACTGCGTTGGAATTCTCAACCTGTTGTCAGAGGCATTTCCATTGGTAATGTACAGATGGCTGCAAGTATATTGTTCAGCGGTTCAAACTTCAGAAAAGTTGCTGAGATGTACTCCATATTTGGTGTCAATGCAATAACACATGCTACATTTTATAAATACCAAAGATCATACCTATTCCCTGCACTTCACCACGAGTGGGAAATTGAGCAGCAGACCATAGTAAATGAGTTACAGGACAAAGCAGTTTTACTTTCTGGAGACGGACAATATGATAGTCCAGGACACAGTGCTAAGTATTGTACATATACAATGATGAACATGATTAACAAAAAAATCGTGAATTTCAAAATTGATCAGTTAGGTGAGGGTAAAACATCTGTTGGTTTAGAGAAAGCCACTTTCCAATCATGTCTTGATGAACTACTGAGTAAAAAATTGGATGTTCAGGTAATAGCTACCGATAGACATGTATCTATTAGGAAACTGATGAAGATCAATTATAATCAAATATGCCACCAGTTTGATATATGGCACATAAGTAAAGGTTTGGCAAAAAAGTTAAGGATGGCCAGCAAAAAACCTGAATGTCAAGTACTTTCTCGGTGGCTTATGCCAATTGTAAACCACCTTTGGTTTTGTACCAAGTCTTGTAACAATGATCCTGAACTCCTTGTGGCTAAGTGGAAGTCTGTTTTGTTTCATGTCACCAATGTTCACATATTTCGGGATAATTCATTGTACCACAAGTGTGAACACAAAAAAATGACAAAAAATAAAAGAGACTCCATGGATATCAACACATGACAAAGCATATGTGGAACTGAAAAAAATTGTGTGCTCTGTTCAACTTTTAAAGGACATTAGGCAGATTGATAAATTCTGTCATACAGGTCCACTTGAAGTAAACCATAGCAAAGTCCTAAAATATCGATCTAAACGTGTCTCTTATAAAATAGATGCAATGTACGCAAGAACAATACTTGCTGCACTGTCCCATAACAGGAATGTCAGTCGCGAACAGGCTGTTATAAAATGTCCATCTAAATCGGACATGGATGTTGGTGAAAAACGTTTCCGCATTCTTTTTCCTAAACATAAACGGGAATGGATTGCTAAGCCTGTTTATGAGGACTTAAGTAACAAGCATCTTGATGACATTATGAGAAAGACCATTAAAATTCTGAATGGAGAACTCCGATCCAATTGGAGCTCACTGTCTGCCATGTTCCCAAGAAACATTGCTTCTGTGCAAAGACCTGAGAGAACATCCATCATTCAAAAGCATCGTTCGCGATTTCAGCCATAGAAAATGTATTGCTTAATACTGATTAAAATCTATCATACTTATAGAAGGAAAAATGGGATTGTGATGAGGGATGTTTGTATTCACCTAAAAAAAGGGAGTTTTATAAGAAAATAACTTGTATATGTTTTGTTTTTCCTTTCTTCTTCCCAAGTAAATCCCAAAAGGGATCAGCTGTCTTCAAAATTATGCTCTAAAAGTAGCACAAACACAATATAGATTTGTGAGCATCAGATGCGCGGGTGGCTTTATTTTCCTGCAGTTCTGGGTAAATGAGACAGAATATGATTTAAGACTTTGCTAAAATGTAGACCATTGAGGTGGTGCCAGCAATTCATGGTTTGCCCCCTGCGCTGGCCCAAAGCAGACTTAGCGTTCCTTTCCCCAATACACAGATATTATTCTGTATATTTTTATGTTTATTTTTCAACGTACAATGTTACTGTGTTAAGGCATAAAGAGCCTGGAAGTTTGTTATATGTTTAAAGGTTTTGTTATTAACCACTTTTGATGAAAATATAAACCATATTGTTGGATCCGTTGAAATGGGTGTCTACCTTGTTAAAGAGAAGGGAAGGGCCTTGAAAAAACCTTTTTTTTAAAGGTTTATTAAGTAAGAAAGAAAATAAAAGTCAAGGTAACAAGAGAATGATAACACTCCAAGATGGTATAGTGTCTAGCTAATAGGAGGTTACAAAGAGTAATCTTCTGAGGCCTTTTGGGGGCTCTTTTATATACCCATATTCTTATTGGTTAACAGAGAAGAGGGCATGTCCACCCCCAAAACTAAAATTTTATCCACTACTGGCCCCACTGTGTACTGCAGTGCCTGTTTGAAGTTATAGATAGAGAATAGTAGGAGATGTGAGTCATCTAAATGCCTACTTCTTCCTTGTGCTTATTGAGTTTTCTGGCATGTACAGGGGAACCCTACCCCCCTCCCTCTAACCGTCCGTGCTGCAGTGTCTATTCTTTTTTTTGTAGTGACCACTCTCCCAAAAATGACCGCCATATTTATATTCTAAAAAAGCTTACTTACTTACCAGAGCACGCTCCATTGACGTTCTGCCTCTCAGCCAATCACAAATGCGGCTGCCGGTCTCAACCCTAATGTTACTTCCTTCACAGAAGTAACAATATAGTCATAGGCCGCAGGAACAAAGACAGGTAAGTAAGATTCTGGGGACTTATTTTTTACAATATAAATATGGCAGTTAGTGTTGGGAGGGGGGCTCTACAAAAGGGAAAAAGTTATAATTAATGTTGGACATACCCTTTAAAAAATGTAATCCTTTATCTTGCATTATACAGTGCTTCAAGATCCTTAGATAACAATGTTAGTCGGAGTGTGCAATCTAGAGAGCTCTACTACCCAACTTACAACATGATATCTAAACTGCACATTATTTAATATAATGTAAAAGGACTAAGCCTCCCCTAACAAACGCATTATGGCTATATAATATTATAGAAAACACAGACCCAATATCTTGTCCCTCCAAGAAACATTTCCATAAGGGAAAAGAGTCTATTGGGGGGGGGGGGATTAATTACACACTATTTTGTCTCAGCCAATAGTAAATCCCAAGGAGTGGAGATTCTTATCAGCAAACAGGTATCCTTTGTAGAGAAACCCCAAGGCACACTGATACTATTTCTGCAAATATTACACAATAAACTCCTAGAATTTCCTTGTGTACCCTAGAATAATTTGGACCATGGCATGCTGTTTTATTGCAGGCAAACAGAAAAAGTCCAGCCCCAATAGAGAATCCCTAACATAATGTGACTGGTGGATTTATGATAATGATTTTTTAGCCTATAGCATGAAAAATATTCTAAAAGAATGGATCGCAAACTGGGATATTTGTGTTTTACGTATCTACCCCCCTAGATATACTCTAAAGTATCTGGTTTGTTGCTGTCTAAATCCTGTTGGTTTACAAACACTTTAGTTTACAAATAGTCAACTCAAAGTAAAATTGTTCAATTCTTATTTTTTTATTTCAGAATTATACTACATTAATTAACAAATAAATTATAATTATTCAAAAACAAGCATTTGTTGTTACATTTAACATGTTGTGCAATATTTCAATGTACTGTTATAAAGAAAAACCTTGTAGTCAGTACATGGTACATAATTTATTATTCTAGGGCCATATCCTCAGCCAGGTAGTCATCTGGATCTATGTAGCCGGTATAAAGTCCATTTGGATCTGGGAAAGCTTCCCGAATTTTGTTAACCACACAGGATGGTATAGGTTTCCTGTTCTTATAGCCAAGAAATGTGTAAATAAAAACAATAAATGACCTGTAAGCTGTCTTTCTCTTTCCCCAGTGGATAAATAAATGAAGAGGATTGCTCATTTTCTGGAATGCACATTAGTTTCAGTGCAGTTTCATTAGCCAGTGTTATTCAGCCCTCCAGCTCATCAGCAAGTGTTAGTCAGCCCTCAAGTTCATAAGCCACTGTTACATCAGCCCTCCATATCATTACCCAGTATTATCAGCTCTCCAGATCAATGTTAGCCAGTGTTAGTCAGCCCACCAGTTTATTAGACTGTTCGTTATCTTAACCACAACATACACTTGAAAATGTTGCAGGCAAAATGGAAAAGTAGTCTTAAAAACATAGTGTGTGTGACTTAGCAAAGGGGGCATAGTGAAACATTATGTTTTCTACTATGAAAGGGCCATTTGGTTGTATTTTACCCGCAGGCCAAAAGGTCCCAGGCCTCCCCTGGTTACGAGCCCCCCCGGAGCAGAGCAACCATTGTCCGTGACGTCTTTAGAAATTAGATTAGCTTAATGCACATGTGTCTGAAATATGGTTGGTGTGTGTCTTATCTTGGCTACATAGAAGTTGCTGCTGGCATTGGAGAGATAGCAGAAGAGAAATCTTGTAAAGTTCAATTATTACAGCTTATCTTCTTGGGTAACAGTTGACACAGAATCAATTAGCTAAAGTTAGGGTTTCCAGATTTTGAAATACAAAATAGAGCACAAATGTATGGTGTGCTAAGAAGCCCTGAAAATTTTTAGGTGCACTCATTTTTCCAAAGCCACACTCACTTTTTGAGGTAACGCTCACTTTGAGGTATCGCCCATTTTAAAGACCACTATTGCCATTTTACATTTTTGAGCTGATCACACTAGCAATTGAACTGGAGGGCTAACTATACTGGCTAATAAATCTCTGTTTGTACTGGAATTGCTATGGTGCTTGGCTGTGTATATTTTGGACATGCATGCTGCATAAATGGATTATACACTGACTACTATGCACGTGGCACATGGTAATTTAAACCAGAAGCCTGCAGTGCTAGGTGGTCTCTATGGTTACTTGCACTGTCTGTGTGTAAGTTAGTACTGTAAAAGTAAGTATACACTGAATTTACTACTGTACTTTACATTAAACTCACACAGACAATGTAAGTACCAATAGAGCAGAGACATAGCAGCACTGCAGAATGCTGAGGACTGGGGTTAACACATAACACAATATTATATATTAACATAAACATTAGTATACCTCATAAGAACCGCTTCACGGGGATATCTTCTTAGACTTGTGTTATGAAAGCGGTAATTTATATCAACTCTTCTGCGATCACCACACTCGTGCATTATTTCATTATTTTGTGTTATGCACTGGCAATCTTCAGGTATATTGTTAGTAATCTCCACAACCTCCTTACAGCATAAGCTTTCAATTTTGGATGGCATTGGTAAACAATTTCCACAAATGCACCAGGTTGTATTTCCACTTCATTTGTTTACAGGCTCTTCCACAGACTCACTACTGGTATCATCACTATGTAAAGATGTATCTTCATATGAGTAGTCCTCCTCAGTGCTTTGTTCATCCATTCCACGTGCTCTTTTATCTCTGGGATCATTTGTGAAGGAGTAACATGGCACAGCAGCCTCTGGCCTTTTTTTTAGTTCTTCCATCGCTTCTTCCCACTGAAATGGAAGCATAGATAAGATTACTTACATTACAAAGGACACCAAAGTATATATTTTTTGATCTGTGTAATCTATAAATCAAAACACTTACCCTTCTTTTACGTTTTTGTTGCAAATCCTCGCTTAAAGTAGACTTAGACATAGCTGCGACCTGTGGTACTGTAAAAATGCAATATTCAAAAAAAAAAATTCCTTTTATCACCCCACAAACACACCCCCTTTTGACTTTATATCAATACTCCCATCAATTAAAAAATTTTTTGCTAATTGATCATAATTAGTTTTTGACTGTAGTTACCGTTTAAGTATGGCTGCCACAGTAAAGGATAAGTAGAATAGTAGGTGTGTGTACCTGGGTCTGGTTGAGGGGGTATGTCTTTTTTGTGTTTATAACCATAAAAAATTTTTATTGAGGATAAATCTAAATTAGTTTTTTGACTTAGTTACCCTTTAAATATGGCTGCCACGTAATGGATAAGTAATCAGTAGGTGTGTGTACCTGGGTCTGGTTGAGGGGTATGTCTTTTTTGTGTTTATAACCATAAAACTATCTTTTATTGAGAATAAATCTAAATTAGTTTTTTTTTTACTTTAGTTACCCTTTAAATATGGCTGCCACAGTAATGGATAAGTAGATCAGTAGGTGTGTGTACCTGTGTCCGGTTGGGGGTTAAAAAAACAAACTTTTTTGATGATTAGTCAGAATTTGTTTTTTGGACTTTAGTTACCCTTTAGGTATGGCTGCCACAGTAATGGATTAGTAGAATAGTAGGTGTGTGTACCTGGGTCTGGTTGAGGGGGTATGTCTTTTTTGTGTTTATAACCATAAAACTATCTTTTATTGAGGATAAATCTAAATTAGTTTTTTTGACTTTAGTTACCCTTTAATTACCTCTGCCTTCTTGATCTGCTGTTTTGGCAGATTTTTCAGTGCACTTATCATGACAAGAATTTTTAAATGTGTGATTTTCTACTGTACACCCAAGTCCTACACCATAGAGCCATGATCTAACAAGATCAAAACACGTCGTGTCTGCAGGTCAGATGATTGGCTCTATATATTAAGCTTTATTGCATGTTATTAGCCAGCGGTTCTGGACACATGCATAAGCTAAGGGACATAAAGGAGTGTTTTGCATATCTCTGCCCCTTACTCTGGGAAACATGGGAGTAAGAAGCTTGTGAAGGTTCTCACTCATCCAGGTCATGGTATATCTGTTGTATTCAATTATATCAACTGGACTTGAAGTTTAGTTCTTGAAGACGTTTCGCTAGTCATCCGACTGGCTTTCTCAATTCAGAATGACTTGTACAAGAATCTGTGGCAATTATGTACCCTGGAAAATCCCAATTATCATATCACAGCCAAGTGTTAAGGGCGTGATTGGATAGTGGCCAAAAGGTGTTATTGGAACGCCCAGAGTAAGGTGTCAAAACAGCATTGTACATGGCAGACAGTTGGTGTCGAACTCCCCCCACCTCTATTTAGGCTTGGTTTCTTTATTTTCACATAAATGGCCTCCTTAACACCTCTCTTGAACCAGTCACGTTTCTTTGCCAATATGTTAATATTACAATCTTCAAAGGTATGTCCTTTATTCTTAAGATGCAGGTACACGGCTGAATCCTGACCTGAGGAATTGGCTCTTCTGTGCTGGACCATACGTTGATGCAATTGCTGTCTGCTTCTGTTTAAAGCAGACAGGGATACGGTGTTTTTTGAAAATTCTTCTTAAAGGGTATCTCCACTGCTAAAAGTCACCTGGGTTGTAAGGATAGATATGTGGATGGTGGAAATGTACCTGCAGTATCCTGTGTCTTTGAGCAGTAGTTTAGAAGAAATCCAATGAGTTTGTCACAGCGTACGCTGTGGATGGTGCAGGTCCGCCCACTTTCATTGACTGCCTGCATGTAAAATGTCCGACGCGCGTTTTCCTTTAGTGCATGCGCAGAATGTGAGAGGATCCGTCGGGACTGCTGTCTGGTCGAACACACACACACACACACACACACACACACACACACACACACACACACACAACACACCCACACACACACACACACACACACCACACACACACACACACACACACACACACACACACACACACACACACACACACACACACACACACACACACACACACACACACACACCCACACACACACACACACACACACACACACACACACACACACACACACACACACACACACACCACACACCACACAACCCGATACACTCCAAGCTACTGAGTTCACTGCTAAATGGAGGAATAATCACATGACCATCACAGCAGCTTGCTGACCTCACTAATTAATGGAGGAGTAATCAGGTACTTCCTTTTTCTCTCTCCCACTCCCTCCCATACCAGATTGCCTCATATTCCCAGCATCCCCTATGAAATCAATCGAAGAGGGTTTAACTTTTCCTTCCCTGTCTCTCTCTGCATAATCAGCTGGAAAAATGAACTTAGAGAGTCAGGGAGGAAAGGATTTCTTACTGCAGCCAAGTGGGTGTGTCTGCTACCATGATGATGCACATTGAGTGACAGCACTCCCAGCACAGGGGAAGACACACCCTCAGGAACCTGCACAACTTTCCCATGCTGCTGCAATCAAACGAAAAGGAATTCTGGGGAAAAAAAGGTAGGGGGAGGGTTGGGGGATGGTGTACTTTAAAATAAACCAAAAAAAAAAAAATGCTTTTTCCTCAGTGGAGATACCCTTTAATTTCTCGGAGACCCGTGCTACATATGGGATGACCATGTTCATTCTCCTGTCTTGCTTTTCCCCTTCACTGTTGGTATTCATGTTCTTTTCTTTCCTTCTACTTTTTTTGACAAAGGCCCAGTCTGGATATCCACAAGTTTTAAAGGCTCCTCTGAGATGTTTCCTTTACTTTAGCCTTCGCCTCTGTGCTAGTGGGGATGTTCTCAGCTCTGTGTTGCAGGGTTCTGATGACACCCAGCTTGTGATTTAAAGGGTGGTGTGAGTCAAACATCAAACACTGATCTGTGTGTGTTGGTTTTCTGTAAACCTCTACTTCCAGTTCACCATTTTCCTTAACTTCTACCAAGCAGTCCAAGAAAGCCAGTTTGTTGTTTTGTACCTCTTCCCTTGTAAATTTGATGTTATGGTCTACCGCATAAATGTGTTCTGTGAAAACTTGTACTTCTTTCTGGTGGTTTTTAACCCAGGTGTCATCCACATATCTGAACCAGTGGCTGGGTGCTATGCCCTTAAAGGTATTAAGCATCTGTTTTTCTACCTCCTCCATGTAAAGGTTGGCCACAATGGGTGAAACTGGAGATCCCATAGCACATCCATGTTTTTGCTTATAGAACATATCCCTGTATTTGAAATAGGTGGTATTCAGGCACAAGTCCAACAAGGAACACACCTGTTCTGGGTTGAGATCAGTTCTGCTGGTAAGAGTGCTGTCTTGGCCTAGCTGTTTTCTCAACATGTCAACAGCCTCCTTGGTGGGTATACAGGTGAAGAGAGATATCAGATCATAGGACACCATAGTTTCTTCTGCACCGAGTACTATATCTTCAATCTTGTTGGTGAAATCCTGAGAGTTCTGGATGTGATGCTTAGAACTTCTCACCAATGGTCCTAAGATGTTGGCTAGGTTTTTTGCCACCTTGTATGTAACAGAGTTGATGCTGCTGACTATAGGTCTTAGTGGTGCCCCTTCCTTATGTATCTTTGGGAGTCCATATATGCATGGAAAGAGGTAGGTGGGGGGGTTTCTACACCAACTGTCTGCTATGTACAATGCTGTTTTGACACCTTACTCTGGGCGTTCCTATAACACCTCTTAGCCACTATCCAATCACGCCCTTAACACTTGGCTGTGATATGCTAATTGGGATTTTCCAGGGTACATAATTGCCACAGATTCTTGTACAAGTCATTCTGAATTGAGAAAGCCAGTCGGATGACTAGCGAAACGTCTTCAAGAACTAAACTTCAAGTCCAGTTGATCAAATTGAATACAACAGATATGGGAGTAAGAAACTACTTCTTGTTTCTTAGGCTTTGTGGGCAATACTATTCATATAGCATGAGACTGCAAGATGCCTTCTGTTATAATAAGGTGTTTCTCTGCTTTTATGCTCAGTGAAGGGCTTTTTGGCCCCTCTCTCCCTAAGCTTTCTAGCTGCCTTTTCTACATGGTTAAGAGTAAGGAGGCTCAAGCTCTTAGAAAGGAGCCGTAAAAAAATAAATTTAGCAGTTGCAAAATTTGGTTACATACTGTACCACCATATAGATTTGGAGCATGGATGTCCCGGCATTTACCACAGTGAAGGTGACCATCTCTTTGAGATTGGCAGCGATATTTTCTGCTTAGAGTTGCAGAACATGTGTGAAATGCATTTGGAAAAATTTTATTGCACCATGAACGATGGGTTGTAACCGTAAGTTCATAGTATGGAGGAAAAGATTTGTTTAAATAAATAGGGTTACCTGCTTCACTATGGGACTGCGATCGGTCACACGACCTGTCAGGTCACAACATACCCACAGGTACCAGAGCACAACTCATATGGGACAATTGTTAACACTAACACATATAATAGATATATCCTTCACTTCTACATAGTAACATAGTAATTGAGGTTAAATAAAGACACACATCCATATAGTCCAACCTTTACATCCTCTTTTTTAACCCTACCTAACAGTTGATCCAGTGGAAGGCAAAAAAAGGAAGTCCTTCCCGACTCGAAACGGCAATCGGAAAGTATTCCTGGATCAACCAGAACTACAGTATATGTACTAATACCAGTAATTCTCAATATTATATAGTATCCCTGTACCAACCAGAACTACAGTATATGTATTAATATCAGTAATTCTCAATATTATATAGTATCCCTGTACCAACCAGAACTACAGTATATGTATTAATACCAGTAATTATCAATATTATTTAGTTTTAGAAACTTATCCAGGCCATTTTTAAAGCTATTCATTGTACTTGCCATTACCACATCTGCTTGAAGACAGATCCACAGTTTCACCATTCTCACTGTTAAGAAACCTTTCCTAACCTGAAAATGAAACTTTTCTTCAAATCCTAGGTAGAGGCCACACTAAAACACACCAAAGCATGCATGAAATCGCGAGTGTTATCACACGAGATCGCATGTGCAATTTCTGTGCGTTGTTGCGTGTTCCGCATTTGCACATGCATTTTTGTAATCTAACATTATAAAAAATTGTACGCAAAACACAAACGGATGCGCAATCGCATCGGAAATTGCAGGATTTTTTGCGGTTCCACGATTTCCATTTTAACCAAAGTCCCATGCGCAATCGTGTGCACAAAACGCATGGGCAAACACGTTAGTGTGACTTAGCCCTTAAAGGACAACTAAAGCCACAGAACAACAATGAACCAGAAGGCAGAACACCTTGATATAAAACCAGTAATCGGTGTCTTACCTCTCATTTTGACACAGACACTGGGAAATTTACTTAAATAACATATGGTTTGTTTCTTTACTTCACAGTATTCTAGTATCACACAAATGGGTCAACGACCATTATGTTCTGCACATGCTCAGTCCTTAGCTATGGCAGAAACTTGTTACAGTTGGTCACACCCATTAAAAATCTCTAGCCAATCCTTTTACAGGACAGATAAAGCAAGGAAGCATGTGGCTGAGGTCAGGAGGTGTGGTCTGACACTGCACTTAGACACAGATACTTCATCCAGTTCTTAACAGGCTTACATTTAGTATAATACGATTTACTGACGTGGGATTTTATAGTTTATTGGTGTTTTTGGGGGGGTTGTTTTCAGATTCTGGAATATAAAAAATTGGGTTTAGTTCTCCTTTAAATGCTGTCCACGAGTCCTCTGATATGAACTATTAGTGAACAATGCACTACTTCTGAAATCATTATGGAGGAATAATTGCTTAATTCAGCACATTTATGGCTTTTATAGTGTAGATCCACATGCTCATATACTGTATGTTAAGATTTACCAACAGAATTACCCATCCATAGGGCAGGTTAGCATGACGATAAAACCACTGGTACTAAGTTTTTTCAATATCCAAAACCTGTGTCTCTTCCTCATAAACTGTTTAAAGTTCCATAGCTGTCTATTTGGTAAAGGATTACAACCTGTGATTAGCAGCATTTCAAGGAGCGAGACTGCAGTTTGTTACTTAATTGGGACAGACTACCACTATCTCCGTGTGAGATAGTTACATGTTACATGTTAGTATCAGTTATCGTGTGGGGTGCAACTTGTTGGAATACATGTATGTTTTTTATTAATTTTTCTAATAAAGTGTTGATATTTTGTTAAAAATTGTAGAACCAAAGCCATCTCTTCTGTAATGTGTGGGGATATATGTATGGGGATCGCCTCCCTGATGGGAGGGGAATAAACCCCATTGGTTATTTTGATTCCTTATACCGCCATTATGGCATATCTGAGGAGATCTCTTTCTCCAAACAAATAAGTTTAGAAGTCTTAATCCCAGAACAACATTGTTAAAATGATAGTCGGTGTATGATCCCAAGATTGATGTAGTTCCATGGCTCCGTGTGTTTTCATGTTATAAAGCCCAAATATCCTTACTCGACCTCTTGGTTCAATAGTCCATAGGAAATTTGTTCCAGATAAAAATGCAGTTATTACCATAGCATTGGCCTGCCTATTGGGATGTTTAATAAGCTAAATACGTGGACTGCTGAGACCAGTAAAAATAACTCACAGCTTTAGGGAATCTGATCAAAAGGCTCATTAAAAGGAAGAACTGCATTATAGAAGTAGGATGAGGGGTTAACTTAAGGTTACATGGAAAAGCTGTTGGCTCAGAAACCAGATAGGGTCTACTGATCTGTGTTGGAAAGATTCAGTTAGTGAGTTGCAGGATATCCTGAAATAAAGGGGGGCACAACAGGGGGAAGTTATGAGATGGATGGCTCATATGGATTTTGGATTACGGAAGTGAGTGACCCTAGACAGTGTGTTTATTATACTGCCATCTGCTGGATGTTTTAGAAATCTGACTTGTTATTTCTTTTAGGGTCATTTTCTAGAGCCATTTAAACATTGTGATTTATTATGTGCTGGGGAAAACTGTTACTACGGTATGTCATGCGCTCAGAAAAATTAAAGCAGGACAAAGAGATTTTCCATTGTATCCATTTTTTTAAAATATTTCTGGCAGTGATTGATTTTAAAGGTGGTTGATTGATTTTCTTTAAACCAGCGTTTGATATCTTGCTGCTCTACTCAAGAACAGGAGGTAGGGGTACAGAAGGTACTGGAGGGGTACAGGTAAAGTTAGAAGTACCTGCTCTCATCCCACATAACATTATTTATTAGGGGAGGATCTTTTAGAGAGGTTTTAATTCACACTATAAATGTCCTTTTAAAACTTTGGAGAAATCTTATTTTCCAGTCTTAATCAGTTGTTGGTTTCCAACAATCCAGAAAATCACCCAAGAAAAAAGATATTATTAACAATTACTCAGCTTGGTCTACAATGTAATTATATTGAACTATAATGAATCCATAGATTTCTGGCAGGTGACAGCAACCTACAATACTATCAGACTATCATTACTATACTACTGGGCTTATGCAAATTCTTAATGATCAATGCTATTATGCCATAGACTTCTGAATACTGTCTCCATTTCTGGTACTTACACATTGATTAATAGGATTGGTTAAATGATGTTTAGTTGCCAGGAACCAGGTCTTATGGGTATCTAGCCCCATTCACAAATACTCTATCTATACTTTAATTGAGGGTGCTGTATTCATTTATTTTGTAATACAGCATTTAGGATTATGCTTATTAAAAAGGAACATCAAAGTTCAACCAATAGTTTCAAAATTACCAACAAAAGACTTTCATTACCATAAAACTGGGTTTATGCAAATGATCTTCATAATGATCAATGTTACCTACCATGCTATAGGCTACTAAATATTATCCCTAGGTAGAACATAAACAGTCCAGCAGATTCCGTGAAACTAACATCCATTTCACAACACAGTGCTATAACTGGATCCCAGTAATACAGTTCCACCTCGAAACCAGGTGCTATGCAAAACTGGGACTCATCGACAATGGGATGCTTCACACTGCAGGAAGCGTGTCTCACCATAGGTTACAGATACTTGAATCATTGGCCAAGGGATGGGGGCAGGACTGGAAAGAACCGTCACGATTGCTTAAAGTACACAAAAGGCTGCAATGAAAATACAAACATGCTGCACGTGAATTAGACTTTTACACGGTATAGCCAAAAGAATGGGTTTAGAATAAAGCTTAATTCCCCATATATACATGCCAGCATTATCATAATGTACCACCCCTACTATAAATTATATGGCTATTGGAAATTAACATAACTATATGAAAGAAAAAGTATAATTTATCCCCTACTGTAAATATCTTTATAATTTACAGTAGGGGGTACAGCACCCACTATAGATTTTACACTAGGTGTACATAATTGTTTATACACAAGTTTTGGTAAAATGACACCAATGACATAGCTTAACACCCAATTATAACTGATGACATAGCTAAATTTAAAAGGGTATACTTTACAGTATAGTCAATTATAGTATGGTTATTCGAGGACTGCTACCTTTCATTTTTATTAATATATTTATTTAAAGGGCATGTCCACCCCCAAAACTATAATCCCCCCACTGCTGGCCCCATTGTGTAGTGTAGTTTAATCCTTTCCTTACATCCCAGCTCCATCTGGTTCTTCTGCTATCCCCCCCTAAAGTCCCAAAAAACGCCCAGCAGGAGTATTGCAGAGTCCATATAGGACTCTGCCTCCTGTCTCCCCTCCGGGAGAAGTTTGGCATGCAGACTGCAGCCTTTCTCTGCACCTTCCCTATTTCCTCTGCTGCACTGAACTCCTGGCAGCCACGTCCGTGATTGGCTGCTGCTCAGCCAATCACAGACGTTACTGTCGGTCCCGCCCCTCTGCTTGCATTTTCTCGCAAGCAGAGGGCCTGGCAGTGCGTCGGAGGAAAGAGAGAAGGTAAGTAATATTTGGGGCACTTTCTGAACTTAAAACTATAGTGGTTGGGGCTGGGGGGACAGGGAGAATATTATATCAAAACATTTTTAAGAAGGGTGGACATGCCCTTTAATTGCTAATAAAATACACCAGCATTTTATTTTAATTCCAAAGAAAAAAAGAACAAGGCTTATGGGAAAATAATTGGTCTTTGATTTTACACCCCACACCCAGATCCCAGAGCTATGAATCTTCTATATTCCATATTCTGGATACCATCTGTTACGTGCAAGGAAACAGGTTTTGCTAAAACTTAAAAAGTGTCCTTTAGGGTCCCTGAAGAGGAATATCATTGCAATTACCCACTTGTTATCAACATCAGGAAAGCAAATGAATTCCATAAAGGAAGACAATATGGGTTTGTAATAGCAATAGGATAACAGGTTATTCTCTGAGCTGACATTAGTTTGTCTGTGAGAAAAGGCGACCAAGCAAAAGAACACTAAATATTGTTCTCCTTTTTATCTTATCGCTTTCAATACACATTTTGTATTTCCAGCAAGAGAGGCAGAAACTAGAAATGTGATTCACGTTGGCACAGAAATTCATCAAAATTTCATATCAATGGAGATTTTTAATCTGTTTCCTCCCATGCTGAATTTCAAGAGAACAGTTAAAAATACGCATTTTAAGGATTGATATTTTTAAATGATCTGTTTTGTTCTATGTCCCCTGACACGTGCCAAGCTACTAAACAAGCCTCAACCATCTGGAGAAACAGCGCCATCCCAGGTTCCAATAAAATATATGGAATAATATGCCCCTTACTGTGAACTACATGGAGATTAAATTAGTGCTATATAAAGGCATACAGCTTCAGGATGAGATCTTTCATACAGGCCACAGAGCATATGCTCTTTACAGCCTTATGTTATTAATTTGCATTCGTTGTTCTTGAAAGTTCAGAAATATAAATATTCTGTGTAAAAGAAATCTTGTTTTTGCAGGGACAGTTTGTAGTAATTTGCTGCATGTATGAGATTTTGTGCTATTATTGAATCCACAGTTGTTGGACAATCGTTTAACCAGAATATAGGAGTATTTCCCTGGATTAAGAGCAGAATATGGGAATATTATGTCTATGGATTTAGACATAGTAGAGTGAAAGGTATAAGGAGGGACATAGGAGAGATACAATTATCAGTATTTATCTCACTATATGATCTGTTTAATCTTAAACAGATCATATGTCTACTATACAAAGAATAATATTCCCCCTGTTGTAAAATATAACAATATTAGAAGTCACTAAAAAATTCCAGGATCCTATAAAAGAAATACAGGGAGATTCAATAACAGTTCTTATTGTTAAAAATGGTGCTAATTGTGCCCCAACCAATCAGATATTATTTAACATTTGAAAGCTAACATCTGATTGGTTGGGGCAAAATTTGCACTATTCCCGTCCTTAACGACAACCCTAAAGATTTGAACAACCAGCATCAAAGAACCAAGGAGAACTGCAGGAATGTTTTCATGGCATTTGTTAACATTTAAAAAATGATGCAGATAAGGTATTAATAGGGAACTGTCACAAACCCCCAGTCCCGAGACGCCCAACCACCTATCCTTTACCAGAAAACACACTCCAAGCAACTGACAGGCGGACGGAACAGATCAGACCCGGTGGGTTTAGTGAACAAACGATATATTACACAATTAATATTACTAAATATCAATATACTCTCTGCCACCACATTCCGATTAAACAGCGGAATGACCTGTTACCTATATCTATGGGGATATCAGCGCCCCTACTTCTAACAACCTGTAAGAAAATTGATTATCCACACCTAATATTCCATACACAGTTATACAGTATATCTATATACCTACACAATACTTCTCTATAGTAGCGTACTTTGAAGACACAGGTTCGTTTTGGGATATACTCAGAATAGGACAATAGCCTATAAATGATTTTATATCATTTATTAAAAGTTGACAAAAATAGTGCATAAAAATATAAAGAAAAATAAAATAAATCACTGAACATAAAGCGGTAACACAAGTGAGGGTAGAAATGGGTAAAAGAAGAAATACTTAAGGATAAATGGCACCTGAAGTGTCCGTGAGCAGAGTCCAGAGCTTGTTAGTCCAAATATGAAAAGTCCAAATAATAGTTCCTGCGGTAAGCCAATACGGTCCGTCCTGTTGGCTTGATGTTATTGTAGATGTTATGACAGACATAGAGCTGAGACCCAATTCCACTTTTATCCTTTGCCAGAAAATGGGAGTGGTCTGGTCTCTAGAGGGGGTGGACTTGGTTCTGAAGGTTGGTTCCTATTTTTGGAGGGAATTTTAAATATACAATTCCCCTCCAGTCCATAATCTGTGAACCATACATGTCTCATTCAAAATAATATCATTTTGGTCCATAACTAATTTTACCCAACAGAATAAGACCAAATACGACATATCTGGGATATCATAGGCCTAGGAAGGATAATATCCCAAGTTTGGCTCGGGCTATGATATTATATCAGGTATCTATAAATGCAGAATTAATTACTGGATACACTGGGGTATTTATGAAAACCTACAATAATTCTACATCCTGAATTATTAAGGAATATGAATTACCTTTGATCTGCCATTTGGTTTCTGCCGTGTTCTGTACTAGGAGATTCCCTGCTGTTTTGGTGTCTACCAATCTATGACATTGTTTGTATATTACAGGGGCTTCACACCTTGCCCCTTTGTCAGACCTCTTGCTAGGTCAGCTAACAACACCACATGGCCATGCCTTTGGGAAATGAAGCAGGGCTTACAAGTTAACATGAATTAACCCTGGGACAGGGAACCATGTGGGAGCTGCCATACTGCTGGATCATGCCAATATGGTGAAATAATTGAAAATTGGGAGTGCAATTTCAGATATGGTCTATGGCGTTTTACATTGCACACCTGTTTGTCACAGGAACTACCTTAAATTATTTCATTCTTCTTTAATAGCAATAAAGTCGAATAGTCATAAAAAACACCCATAGAGGCAAGTATAGTTTTTCTAGGCCATTGTTTCATATAAAACTTTTTTTCTGGAAATGTGGCTCTAATAAAACCAAACAGCTAGATTTCACTCAGAAAAGATAATAACATAGTAATTGATGTTGAATAGAGATATACGTCCATCAAATAGAACCTTTCCACCCTCCTCTTTAACCCTACCTAACAGTTGATCCAGCAGACACAGAAACCGTGAAAAGAATTCCTTTCTGAATCCAAACAACAATCGTAAAGTATCCCTGGATCAACCAAAACTACACTATCAGGGACATTCAATAAAAGTTCTTATCATTTAAAATGGTGCTAAATTTGCCCCAGCCAATCAGATCTTATTTAGCATTTGAAAGCTAACATCTGATTGGTTGGGGCAAAATTAGCACCATTTTAAACGATAAGAACTTTTATTGAATAACCCTGTATATGTATTAATACCAGTAATTCTCATTATTTTTTAGTTTTAGAAACTTATCTAGCCCGTTTTTTAAGCAATTCAATGAACTTGCCATTACCACATCTGCTGGAAGACCGTTTCAAACTTTCACCGTTCTCACTCTAAAGAAACCTTTCCTTACCTGAGGATGTCCTTGAGTCTTCTGATATGACCTATTGGTGAACAATGCACCAGAGAATTTATTGTATGGCCCATTAATATATTTGTATAACGTGATTATATCCAGGCGCAAATGGCCCTTCTCTAATGTAAACAGCCCTAATTTGTCTAATCTGCCTGCATAGTCAAGCCCCTCTTTTCCACTTATTATTTTAGTTGCCCTTCTCTGAACTGCTTCCATTACCAATATGTCCCTTTTGTATATGGGATTCCAAAATTGTACCGCATGTTCCAAATGAGGCCTTACCAGTGCCTTGTAAAGAGGGATGAGAGATGATCTTCAGCTAATAGAAATCACACATATATATATATATATATATATATATATACATACAATAGAAGAATTGTGGAAGCACTCCAATAAGGCTAATTTACAACTACATTTAGCAGAAGTGCTACTGACCTGGTCAAACATTTATACAAACATAGAAAAGATAATCAATGCACATTCCTAGGCCCCATACAATATGATATTATCTGCACACTGGCATACTTTACTTAAGCGGAGGGGGTCTATCCCCATCGCTAATCTATTTATTGTGTCTGATACAAGTATTTATACCCCAAGCACCGTCCCAATAGTTTGGGATAACACAACCATATTTATATTTATTACCATTGTGCACTTACTTATTGTTTATATACTGGCATACTTTATAAACAAAGGGGTTTTAGATCACATTATTGAAAAGCCTTCCAAAGGCTGGCGACATCAAAAAAGTTTAGTGCCACCAGAGGGACCCCCCCCCATTCCCAAAAGTCCCTTGCACCCCATTTCGCCCCCCACGCTAGCGGAGACCACAACTTCCCAACAGCCCTTTACAACCCACAGCGATAGGTTTACCCATTTTCTCCACTTAAAAGTTGGCCAATAGAAACTCCCAAACTTACTGCTTGATTGCGAAACTGCTATTGCTGTGATAATGAAATAATGACTTTTCGCCACCGGATATCGCTGGTTAATGAATAGCATTAAGTCCAATTTTGTCGAAAAGGTGGTGAAAACGGAGACAGAAAGTTAACGCACTTTTATAAATATGCCCCTAAGGCTTTTACAACATTTTTTAGCACATATACAATATTAAAAACCTATTTTTTCATTAAAATATAAAAGTATGTGTGTCTTGTATTAAACAATCTACACATTGGTGTTAAATTGTGACACTGATGTGCATTCATTTATCATTTAGAAGGAAACTGACAGAAAGCCCCACCACAGATTACACAGCTTCTTACATGACCCTGATATAATAGATAATGCACCCCCTACTGTGAATTATAAAGATATTAGATGTTACCGAGGAGTTACGTGGCCAGGCCTCATGCTTTTATAAATGGCTTGGAACTCCGAGGTGACATCTCATATCCATATAATTTACAGTAGGGGGTGCATTATCTTTTATACTTTACCCCTTCTCTCCATTGTGCCTACCCCCCCACCCCCTTTTTCCCCCTCAGCAACTAACCTCCGCTTCTCCCCCTTGGCATCCAACCCCCCTACTGCATCCAACCCCCCCAACCTCCCCCCTATGGTTCGCTAGTTTCTCCAAACCTGTCCTGACACTTTAATTCTGCTGACCTCTCTCACGCCGCACTGTAATTCAGTTCAGCGCTCTCACGCGATTACCTCCCCTTCCACATGCAGGAGATACCGCACTAGCTGAAAAGGCATTGTAAGTCAATTTTAAAACCCACTTCCCCTCCATAGTTGTATAGTTAGTTGCATAGTTAGCGCGCTATCTCCCGCATGTGGAAGAGGAAGATGTTGTGAATGTTGCTGAGCTGAATTACAGTGCCAGGGTAGAGGAGGAACGAGCAAACCATGGGATGCTAGGTGAGAAATACTTCCTTAATGTCATAATCGGCGCGCTACTATATAGTAGCGTGCCAATTATAACATTATTAAGTTACAGTTGGCTCCATAGAAAAGTTGTAGATGGGGTAGATTATAAAATAATTTTTTAAATAACCACCAGTAGACACCATGGTTTACATGTTCACTGCTATTGTTTAGTCAATATCACTTTGTTGCTTGTTTTTTTGATTATTATAAAAAGTTATATTTTAATTCTAGTCTTTTAATAATCTATTATATTTAATGTAAGTTTATTTCCATAACCATGCAGCACTGCTATGGTAATCCCTATACCACTGCATGGGTGTTTCTCAGGAAGTAGCTCTACAGAATATTATGTGGTGTGGTATTCTAAGCATTTTATCAACAAAGTTTGTGAACTAAAACTTGAAAAGGAAACTGTAGTGTATAATAATACAGACATCCCACTCTGCTGTTTAAGGTTTCCGGGCAGGGTGTGGGAAAGGGGGCGTGGTGAAGGGCGTGATGTCAGTGACATCACAGATGGGGCAGAGGGGGTGGGGTTAGGGGCATTCTGGGGGCGTGGTGGGGAGGAGATTGGAGTCTCCTCTCCGTCGCGGGAGTTTGAGGTTGTCTCGCAGGAGCACGGGAGACCACCCCAGAATGAGGGAGACTCCCGCGAGATGCAAGAGAGAGATGGGATACCTAGATAATGATACATGGCTTTCACGTGTGTGACAACATCTTGAACAGAATAGATCTAAAGCCAGACCATGTATGTTCCTTGCTAGACTTATGTCTAAACATCACTTGCTTCAAGTTTAAGGACAATTTCTATAGACATAACATGGCTGACATGGGTTCCACAGTGTCCCCTATGCTGCCAACCTATAAACTGTCAAAGTGGAAAGGAGACCCATACAAAGGTTCCAATCTGGTAGCGTGTGAGATCCGGACGCATGCAATCATTATTTTTTGTGTGGCTCACATGCACTCTGATAATGGAAAAGTTGCAGTGCAAGCGCACTTACTGCTATGACTTTTTTTCTTTTTGTTTTTTGTATCACTGACGATACTAATGCATTATTTTGCCTGGTTAAGGGCTAGGCCACACTGCTGCGTTTTTTTTGCGTTTGCGCTTGCGTTTGCGATTGCGATTGCGCTTGCGATTTTTCAAAATTATTGAAAACGCGGCAACGCAAAAAAAACGCGCGTTTTTCGATGCGTTTGCGTTTGCGTTTTGCGTTCTGCATTTTTAATCGCAATCGCATGCGATTTCCTATACTTATTGAAGAAATCGCAAGCGCAAACGCAAAAAAATCGCACATGAAATCGCATGCGATTGCGATTGCGTTTGCGTTGGCGTTTCAGTGTGGCCTAGCCCTTAAAGTCCCAACCATACAGTTCTCCTGTCCTTCATTTTTTTTAAAAACAAAATACTGCATAGCACATCAGAGCAAGCAGAGAAGAAACAACCAGGAATTGTATAATTTATTTTTAATCTGCTCTGTGTGCAAGGTTTGCTTTTCAGTCTCATATTCGGCTGTAAGGGAATGTGCCTTTCTGCAGAGAGCTCAAACTAGATTGCAGCCGCCTTTGGCTCATGTTAATTGCAAAGTGAATCAGTGCTTATTAATCATTCAGTAGTGGCTGAAATGCACAATCTCCCTCTGATAAATCAGTATATATATATATATATATATATATATATATATATATATATATATATGTATGTATGTATTTATTTCTTATATAGCACTGGACATATTACACAGCACATTATAGTTATTTGATTAATTTCCTGCCAGAAATGATCTAAGCACCTTCAGGGAGATCCAATATCCCACGCCGCGTTACTTACCTTAGCCCGATCCCGCGATACAATAACTGACGTAAACAAGATTACGTCATTTATTGCATCGCAGGATGGGGCTAAGGTAAGGAGCACGACCTTAAAGCTCCCAAACCTTTACCGTTAAGTTTTGTGCTACGAGGTAGCGCAAACCTTAACAGCAGGGGTTTTGGATCGTTAGCACAGCACCGTTTCCAAAAACATCTGGAAATGGTGCTGTGCTCTAAATTCCGTCTAAAACCCACGTTAACCCGAATTTTTTTTTTTTTAGATGGAAAAGCCATATATTGAATCTCCCCCCTTATCTTACATTGGGATTTGATTGTGGGGGCAGCCAGCGTGCCTGGAGGAAACCCTTGCTATAGGTGTAGGCTATACAGCAGTATTGTGTTTTAGGTTCCTGTCAGCCAAACAAATTGTATTGGTACAGTAGTTGTAAGTCACAACTTCTAGTTTATTGCATTGGTCAGTAAGTACCTTATATACCAGCTGTATCATTTAGATTTGGGCCCGGTTAAGGACATGCACACTGGGAAATGTTTAGCAATTTTGTTTTTGGGCCTAGGCACTCCCTCTGTGGCTATTAGTCAGTTGTTTGTAAGGTGCTCCCTCACTGGGTCTTCTACCACAGACCCTAAGCTATAGCACATACAAAGGAATTGTGAGGGGCACACTTAAGTGGTGAATCACACAGTCTTTATTTTATCACGCACACAAAACGTTTCGAGGATTGCTATGTCCTGAGGAAGAGGACATAGCGATCCTTGAAACGTTGTGTGTTCGTGATAAAATAAAGACTTTGTGATTCACCACTTAAGTGTGCCCCTCACACTGGGAAATGTGTTTATTTAATTTAATGGAAACTATCATTCTTCCCAACTATCACTGTTTGTTGATCTGTCCCCTATTTCTTTAGATATCCAGTCTAAAACTTCTTATATTTCTGCTGTCAATCAAGTGACCTTAGTATCAATAACTTTTCTGTTATGTGTAGTTTTGCTGTAGCTGGAATGGTGCCAGCTGGTACATGAACTGCATGATGGGAAATTCCCTCTTCCAATGCTGCCTCATAGGGATTACTGAGCATGCTTGCCCTCATAGAGAGTCAGATTTTCTGGCAGGGGGCTGGGGGACTGTACCATTCCTTTAAGGATTGATTTTCCATCTGGTACTGGTTATAAGATCTATATGAGGTTGTACCGGTTTAAGTCAACCATCACATACCTTTCACAGGATGTGCTATGTAATTTTGTTTGTATGTTAATAAGGAAAAATACCACAGGGAATTTTTTTTTAAAAATTAAGTTTTAAAAACTATTCCCAGCCAGGAAAATACCCCTATATATGCCTTCCCCCTGAAGGGAAGATCTGCCACTTTATAAATACTACTATGGCTTTCTCAAGGTATAATGCTAAGAAAAGTATATTTGCAATGTTGGTAAAAAGTTGCTGAAAGGAAGAAAAAGCATTGAAAAGCCTAATTTCCGGCTTGTTTAAATTGTTAAAATTTTGCAAAAAAGAAGTTGACATTACCACTCAGTGGTAAATTCAGCCCAGAATCCCATTTTCAGCTTTGTATAACTGCACTGAAGCTACAACGCATATACATTATTACTGAACTTTCAGAAAGTCTATTGCACTACCGTCATCTAAAATATACAGTGCAAAATATAAGAAATTCTACCTAAAAAGTAAACAATACTGTAAATGAGAATCCCTAAGAATCTCTCTGCCATTGGCTTATAAAAATAAGCTCTGTTACTTGTGTCTGGGTTCTTGGATAACTTCCAATGATACCTCACGTGTAAGTAAAAACTATAATATATAATTTGTTTGTACTGCATTTTACAGTAATAAAGTAGGAATGGAACAACAGTAAGGATTCTGGGCCCTAAACGACTGCTTTCCTGGTAGGTATGCCTCTGCACCTACCTGTCAGTTATGGTACCCAAACCGCTCTATTTCCAGCATAAAAACAAACATTAGGAAGAAGACTTTTAAATCAGCTGTTTAAAAGAACCAGCGGAAGATTAAAACTTCCACCAGTTCTTTTAAACAGCTGATTGTGCATATCTTTAATTCATATGCGTGATCAGCTGTTTAAAAACAGCTGATCACGGATCTTCTGTGGAGGGGGTTGTTTCAGGGTCCAGCCTCCATTAATGGGCCATTTTCTTGAAAATCCGGAAACATAACAAAACTTGCCTGTTTCGAACATCTCTATGAGTGTGTAAGGCTCTTACTTGCTCCCTCACCGTTCCAGGACTGGTGACGGACGCCGATCGGCAGGAAGATTCAAATAGGCACTCGAAGAGGGAGCAAGTGCCTATTCGTAGTCCTTGCTACCGGACTGACTGGTTGTCAGCCTAGTAGCACTCCCTTACCTCCTGTTCCAGCTTCTGCCTTTGTTCTGGCTCCCTGTCTTCAGCCATTGTTCCTGTTTCTTCTGTTCAGCCTCTGTATCCAGTCATTGTTCCTGTTACTTCAGTCCAGCTATTGTATCCAGCCATTGTTCCTGTTACCATCTATCCAGCTATTGTATCCAACCATTTTTCCTGTTACTTCAGTCCAGTTATTGTATCCAGCCATTGTTCCTGTTACCATCTATCCAGCTATTGTATCCAGCCATAGTTCCTGTTACTTCAGTCCAGCTATTGTATCCAGCCATTGTTCCTGTAACCATGTGTCCTGAAAAAGTTAACTAAACAAAATCATTCCAGCTATTGTATCCAGCCAATTGTTCCTGTTCACATACTAAAAGTCATCCAGCTTTGCTTCCAGCCATTGTTCCTGTTCGTTACTACACTTCAGTCAGCTATTTGTATCCAGCCATTGTTCCTGTTACCATCTATCCAGCTATTGTATCCAGCCATTGTTCCTGCTACCATCTATCCAGCTATTGTATCCAGCCATTGTTCCTGTTACTTCAGTCCAGCTATTGTATCCAGCCATTGTTCCTGTTACTTCAGTCCAGCTATTGTATCCAGCCATTGTTCCTGTTACCATCTATCCAACTATTGTATCCAGCCATTGTTCTTGTTACCATCTGTCCAGCTATTGTATCCAGCCATTGTTCCTGTTACCATCTATCCAGCTATTGTATCCACCATAGTTCCTGTTTTACTGTTCATCTATTGATCCAGCCATTGTTCCGGTTTCATCTGTCCAGCTATGTAACCAGCCATTGTTCCGGTTTCATTTGTCCAGCTATTGTATCCAGCCATTGTTCCTGCTTCATCTATTCATCTATTGTATCCAGCAATTTTCCCCGCTTCATCTGTTGTATCCTGCCATTGTATCCTACTTCATTGTAACGCTCCATGGGGAAGTACTCATAGTCTCCAGTGACCTGTCTGCTCCCACTAGTTGCTCTACCCGGCCCTACTGTCAGACCTCCTCCTAAAGGTGCAGTTAATTCGTCCCTTCGGGACTCGATGCATTACAGAGTGGTTATATATATACTGTATAAATACCTTATTTTATTATTAAATTGTTTTTTTGATCTTTTTTTCCACAGACTACACATACCTAGGTATTCTAAATCCTGTCTTCATTTTTGAAGAATCAATTGATTTTGCACCCTTTGCTATGCTTTGCTCAGTAGTCAGCTACCATTTAAGGTTCTGCAATGGTCAATGTGCTTCCCGGATTCTCATTTCCTTGAAATGTTCCTTACAGTCATTTCTACTGATTGGCTGGTCTACCATGCTCAGATCTCTACTAACTAAATCAACACAGGGCCATAATGGACACTATTGTGGGTCCTGCATACAGGCAGTCAGTACTTTGAAAGCATTTATTTATGCACAGCGAAATTGCAGTTTGGATATGGTCCTTGAAATGAGAACATGCTTCCCTTTTTTTTTAAAGCAAATGTGTTTGTTTCTGATCTGTGCAGGAATCATGACCATGCATTGGGGTGACCTCTTTACATGCGGCAAAGGGAAATCGGGCAACATGAAGAACATTGGATTTAATACTACCGAGTAACAATCTGCCTCCAAAGTTTTCAAAATTAAAGAAATTGATGCTGGAAAGAAGCAGTTGGGTGGGTGATTTTTTCATTTTACAGTGGACGTCATCATTAAAGGTAACCTCTACTTTCATTCCAGTGATCTATTTTTCCTGTTGAAATTATCATTATATTTGCAATAATGGAGCAGTGCACATAAATCATTTGAAAGAAATTGGCAATATGAGAATAATAATGGAAATATGACATGATGCCACATCTGTATTAATGTTTACAATCTCCAAATCTTTTATATGACTGATCCTCAGGATAAGGTGAAAAACTAACTTTTTTTTGTTTAACCTTCATGAAAGTATTTAGAAAAAAAATGAATATAAATGTAGACATTCGATCTGCAGGATAATGAATTACAATAATATATTTTCTGTTGGATAGAAACAAATGCACACTTACCTGACTCTCCCTCTAGATGTCGAAGTGCACAGAATGTGATATTATGGGATTTCATTAAGAGAAGAAACTCGAAAACATAAAATAGAGACATATACGGTACTGTCTCTCATAAATGGTTTAAAATTGTTTCACCCTTGAACTGTTTTCTGTGTTTTTTTCCCTCTCGCCCAGTAAACCTACTCCCTCTGTTCAACAAATAGCTACAAGCTGGTTGGAGCCACTGTTGAACACCTCTCTATTTTACCTGTATGTTTAGCTCCTGTGTTTAAATCCTTTGTACACTATGCGCATGCGCAATGCACATAGTGTAACAAGTCCGTCGGGACCTGTCAGAGGACACGGAGAGAATCGGGTAAGTTTCAAGTCTTCTCTCCCAGCTCCTGCAGGTTTTATTGAAGAACAGGAGGTAAGACACAGCTCCTTTACTTCCTGTTCTTCAACAAAACTGAATGGCAAAAATTTAATTTACCAGTGGAGATACCTTTAATGGAATGAGTAAACAACTTTTGTTACTTCAATCATTGACAAAGATAAATACCAGTAATATATATATAATACATAAGGCTAGGCATTTTCATGGGGAGGTGCAGTGGCGAGAATCTATATTACAGTCACTCAGTGATGTCACTGAGTGACTTCCTGTATTCCACTGCCCCTCCCACTGTCTCCCCCTCCCTGTATTATTCATTTATATAGGAAGCGCTGTTTATTCTTGACAGACGATGTTCGGTCCTTCTTTTCTCTTTTCATAGGAACAGTAATTAACATTTATACATTAAACAGGGATTCCTATATAAAACTAATACAGGAAGGGGAGAACAGTGGTAGTGGACAGTTTTTTTTTTTGGGCTGGCCATATGTATTATAAGGAATAATACGCTACCTACAGTGTAATATATGGATTTACTTCACCTCGGAGTTCCATGACCTGTATAAAAGCACTTGGCTTCGGCTTCGTGCTTCATATGGTCATGGAACTCCTCGGTGGCGTAATATCCTTATATTCACTGTAGGTAGTGTTTATCCCTTATATAAAAACATTATTGTGAGTCACCTAGCCATGCAGTGGCCTAGCCAAGTCATGTAGTCCCCTAGACATGCAGTTGTCTAGCCCAAGCCATACAGTGTTCTAGCCATGTAGTCGTTGACAAAAGCCATGCAGTTTCCTAGTCATGCAGTTCCCTAGATGCATATCGCTTAGCCAGAGCCATGTATCACCTAGATATGTAGCCACCTAGCCATGCAGTCACCTAATATGCAGCCACCTAGCCATGCAGTCACCTAAGATATGCAGCCACCTGCCATGCAGTCACCTAAGATATGCAGCCACCTAGCCTTGCAGTCACCTAGTCATAGCCATTTAGCCAACTGGAAATGCAATCACTTAGCCTGCAGTCACCTAGTCATATCCATTTAGCCAACTAGAAAGGCAACACCTAGCCATGCCGTCGCCTAGTCATAGCCATTTAGTCATCTAGATATGCAGTCACCAAGCCAGGTAGTCAGGTTTAACAAAATTAATAGAACTGTGGGAGCAAATTACATAACATTTTTTAGATTATCAATGCACATTCCTAGGCCCCATACAATATCATTTTATCTGCACACTGGCATACATTATAAAGGGTTTATTACACATTACTGTGATGACATTTATGAAAAGCCCTCCAACCATGTCAAGGTAACCCCAGTCCAAGGTCCTAACTTTCTCTAAAAAAGTGAATTTTCATCACTGTGAATTTTGATTCCACGAGCTGTAGATCCTGAGAAATCATTTTAATCACACGCATTTACAGGGAAGGACCTGTCACTCCAGGAGCAGAGATTGTAATATGTGACCCATTAATGACCTCTTACTTGATCTTAAGCTGCCAGCCTGCACACTTTCTGCAACAATTATGAGAATCAGCAGAGAAAAGATGCAGGGGGAGGGGGAGGGAGATGTGTCGCAAACACTACAAGAAGGCAGTGAGTAAAGGAAGGTGGGGGCAATTAGGAGCACTTACTAAACATTAATAATTTAATGACAAAGCAAGCACAGAGAAATATGAGGGTACCACAATTGTACTTCTCTCAAATTGTAGTTTCAGATAATGTAAAGTTTTTGAGTGAGTATAGTGACCCTGTAATTACTTTTAACAAAAGTTTGCATAAAATATAAAGCACTGGATGGTGGCCTTTTCCCTCACCTATAAAAGGCACTCAGCAGGGGGTAGTGAGAGCCTGCTATATTGATCCAATGCTCAAATACGAGGAATGCAAAAAGTTTGCTAAAAGTAATTAAAATTAAGATAAAAAAGGTTAGGACCTTCCAGACTGGGGTTACCCGGTTGGAAGGCGTTTCATTTATGTGATCATAGTAATGATACAAACACCCTTTGTTATATTTAGATGTTGCAATAATGATATGTATGGGCCCAGAATGTGCATTGATCATGTTTTCTTTGTTTGTTTACAAGCATTTATAAAAGAAAGTTGTAATTTGATTGGTCTGTGAAGTCAAGCATGGTACTGTGATACAGAGGATGCCCACTTTCTTCCTTATAGATATTTCATGGTTAACAGCAATGTTGGTCACATACTATAATTGATTTTTTAAATGATTAGCAATCCTTACATGTAATTGAATAAAATCTATAAAATTGGGAAATGAATGAGCATACTAATTGCATAGTGTATGGACAGCATAAGTATTATCATTGCACACTGGAAGCTATAAGAACAATAGAACCCGTGCCACTGCCAGGCCAAGTAAAGTAATAGTAATGATGCTATTACCATTTTATAGCAGCTTCATGGATTTTGTTGCCTGTCAGTGCATCGCCTTGATAGTGGGTAAAAGTCACCAATGCTTTGTTGACTTAAAACTTCAGAATTCCAAACTTCCCCTGGCAATAACCTAAGCAAGAAAAATTTCATGGGAGCTTTAAGAAATGGGAATGAGATGTCATAAAATTCCAAAATTGGAAGCAGTGCCCAACTACCAGGGGTCCTTGTTCTGCTCTCCTCCCAGAAAAACATTGTAGATGAATCGCGGTTAGTGGCTGCATTATAGTTTTGCTGGAGTGCCAGTGTGTACCAAGTATGCCACTGATTAAAAGGGAATACACACTAGTTTAGAAGGCTCCAGTAGAACAAATGGCAACACGTGTGCAATTGAAGCGCATGTGCATGCAATGTGGCCACCCAAATTGACATGCACTGCTCTTGTTCTGTCTCAGGCACACAGATCGCAAATTGGAAGCGTGCGAGAAACCTGCTAATGTGGCCTAGTCTGAAGTCAGTAGAAAAATGCAGGTAACTAATATTTCATGGATAGGAACAATGGCTGATCCAATAGCTGGACTGAAGTAACAGGACAATGGCTGATACAATAGCTGGATTGATGGTAGCAGGAACAATGGCTGGATACATTAGCTGGATAGATGGTAACAGGAACAATGGCTGGATACAATAGCTGGACGAAGTACAGGAACAATGGCTGGATAGAATAGCTGGACTGAAGTAACAGGAACAATGGCTGATACAATAGCTGGACTGAAGTAACAGAACAATGGCGGATACAATAGCTGGACTGAAGTAACGGAACTATGGCTGGATACAATGCTGGATAGATGGTAACAGGAACAATGGCTGGTACATAACTGGACTGAAGTAACAGGAAAAATGGTTGGATACAATAGCTGGATAGATGGTAACAGGAACAATGGCTGGATACAATAGCTGGACTGAAGTAACAGGACACATGACTGGAACAGAGGCTGAACAGAAAAACAGGAACAATGGCTGAAGACAGGGAGCCAGAACAAAGGCAGAAGCTGGAACAGGAGGTAAGGGAGTGCTACTAGGCTGAACACCATCAGTCCGGTAGCAAGGACTACGAATAGGCACTTGCTCCCTCTTCGAGTGCCTATTGAATCTTCCTGCCGATCGGCGTCCGTCACCAGTCCTGGAACGGTGAGGGAGCAAGTAGAGCCTTACACACTCATAGAGATTTTCGAAACAGGCAAGTTTTGTTATGTTTCCGGATTTTCAAGAAAAGGGCCCATTAATGGGCCTGGACCCTGAAACAACCCCCTCCACAGAAGATCCGTGATCAGCTGTTTTTAAACAGCTGATCACGCTATGAATTAAAGATATGCACAATCAGCTGTTTAAAAGAACTGGTGGAAGTTTTAATCTTCCGCTGGTTCTTTTAAACAGCTGATTTAAAAGTCTTCTTCCTAATGTTTGTTTTTATGCTGGAAATAGAGCGGTTTGGGTCAATAACGGACAGGTAGGTGCAGAGCATACCTACCAGGAAAGCAGTCGTTTAGGGCCCAATCCTTACTGTTGTTCCATTCCTACTTTATTACTGTAAATGCAGTACAAACAAATATATATTATAGTTTTTACTTACACGTGAGGTATCATTGGAAGTTATCCAAGAACCCAGACACAGAAACAGAGCTTATTTTATAAGCCAATGGCAGAGAGCTTCTAGGGATTCTCATTTACAGTATTGTTTATTTTTAGGTAGAATTCTTATATTTTGCACTGTATATTTTAGATGACGGTAGTGCAATAGACTTTCTGAAAGTTCAGTAATAATGTATATGCGTTGTAGCTTCAGTGCAGTATACAAAGCTGAAAATGGGATTCTGGGCTGAATTTACCACTGAGTGGTAATGTCACTTCTTTTTTGCAAAATTTTAACAATTTAAACAAGCCGGAAATTAGGCTTTTCATGCTTTTCTTCCTTTCAGCAACTTTTTACCAACATTGCAATATTACTTTTCTTAGCATTATACTTGAGAAAGCCATAGTAGTATTTATAAAGTGGCAGATCTTCCCTTCAGGGGGAAGCATATATAGGGGTATTTTCCTGCTGGGAATAGTTTTTAAAACTACTTAATTTTTAAAAAAAATTCCCTGTGGTATTTTTCCTTATTAACATACAAACAAAATTACATAGCAAATCCGTGAAGGTATGTGATGGTTGACTTAAACCGGTACAACCTCATATGATACTTATAACCTACCAGATGGAAATCAATCCTTAAAGGAATGGTACAGTCCCCCAGCCCCCTGCCAGAAAATCTGACTCTCTATGGGGCAAGCATGCTCAGTATCCCATGAGGCACATTGGAGAGGGAATTTCCCATCATGCAGTTCATGTACCATGGCACCATTCCAGCTACAGCAAAAACTACACTAACAGAAAAGTTATTGATACTAAGGTCCTTGATTGACACAGAATATAAGAAGTTTTAGACTGGATATCTAAAGAAATAGGGGACAGATCAACAAACAGTGATAGTTGGGAAGAATGATAGTTTCCATTAATTAAATAAACACATTTCCCAGTGTGAGGGGCACACTTAAGTGGTGAATCACAAAGTCTTTATTTTATCACGAACACACAACAGTTTCAAGGATCGCTATGTCTCTTCCTCAGGACATAGCAATCCTCGAAACGTTTTGTGTGCGTGATAAATAAAAGACTGTGTGTTCACCCTTAAGTGTGCCCCTCACAATTCCTTTGTATGTGCTATAGCTTAGGGTCTGTGGTAGAAGACCCAGTGAAGAGCGCCCTGTTACTTCAGTCCAGCTATTGTATCCAGCCATTGTTCCTGTTACCATCTATCCAACTATTGTATCCAGCCATTGTTCTTGTTACCATCTGTCCAGCTATTGTATCCAGCCATTGTTCCTGTTACCATCTATCCAGCTATTGTATCCAGCCATAGTTCCTGTTTTATCTGTTCATCTATTGTATCCAGCCATTGTTCCGGTTTCATCTGTCCAGCTATTGTAACCAGCCATTGTTCCGGTTTCATTTGTCCAGCTATTGTATCCAGCCATTGTTCCTGCTTCATCTATTCATCTATTGTATCCAGCAATTGTTCCCGCTTCATCTGTTGTATCCTGCCATTGTATCCTACTTCATTGTAACGGCTCCATTGGGAAGTACTCATAGTCTCCAGTGACCTGTCTGCTCCCACTAGTTGCTCTACCCGGCCTACTGTCAGACCTCCTCCTAAAGGTGCAGTTAACTTCGTCCCTTCGGGACTCGATGCATTACAGAGTGGGTATATATATACTGTATAAATAATCCTTATTTTATTATTAAATTGTTTTTTTGATCTTTTTTTCCACAGACCTACACATACCTAGGTATTCTAAATCCTGTCTTCATTTTTGAAGAATCAATTGATTTTGCACCCTTTGCTATGCTTTGCTCAGTAGTCAGCTACCATTTAAGGTTCTGCAATGGTCAATGTGCTTCCCGGGATTCTCATTTCCTTGAAATGTTCCTTACAGTCATTTCTACTGATTGGCTGGGTCTAACATGCTCAGATCTCTACTAACTAAATCAACACAGGGTCCATAATGGACACTATTGTGGGTCCTGCATACAGGCAGTCAGTACTTTGAAAGCATTTATTTATGCACAGCGAAATTGCAGTTTGGATTATGGTCCTTGAAATGAGAACATGCTTCCCTTTTTTTTTAAAGCAAATGTGTTTGTTCTGATCTGTGCAGGAATCATGACCATGCATTGGGGTGACCTCTTTACATGCGGCAAAGGGAAAATGCGGCAACATGAAGAACATTGGATTTAATACTACCGAGTAACAATCTGCCTCCTAAAGTTTTCAAAATTAAAGAAATTGATGCTGGAAAGAAGCAGTTGGGTGGGTGATTTTTTCATTTTACAGTGGACGTCATCATTAAAGGTAAACTCTACTTCATTCCAGTGATCTATTTTTCCTGTTGAAATTATCATTATATTTGCAATAATGATGGCAGTTGCACATAAATCATTTGAAAGAAATATGGCAATATGAGAATAATAATGGAAATATGACAATGATGCACATTCTGTGATTAATGTTTACAATCTCCAAATCTTTTAATATGACTGATCCTCAGGATAAGGTGAAAAACTAACTTTTTTTTGTTTAACCTTCATGAAAGTATTTAGAAAAAAAAATGAATATAAATGTAGACATTCGATCTGCAGGATAATGAATTACAATAAATATATTTGCTGTTGGATAGAAACAAATGCACTTACCTGACTCTCCCTCTAGATGTCAGAAGTGCACAGAATGTGATTATTATGGGATTTCATTAAGAGAAGAAACTCGAAAACATAAAATAGACATAATACGGTACTGTCTCTCATAAATGGTTTAAATATTGTTTCTACCCTTGAACTCTGTTTCTGTGTTTTTTCCCTCTGCTCCAGTAAACCTACTCCCATCTGTTCAACAAATAGCTACAAGCTGGTTGGAGCCACTGTTGAACACCTCTCTATTTTACCTGTATGTTTAGCTCCTGTGTTTAAATCCTTTGTACACTATGCGCATGCGCAATGCACATAGTGTACAAAGTCCGTCGGGACCTGTCAGAGGACACGGAGGAGAATCGGGTAAGTTTCAAGTCTTCTCTCCCAGCTCCTGCAGGTTTTATTGAAGAACAGGAGGTAAGACACAGCTCCTTTACTTCCTGTTCTTCAACAAAACTGAATGGCAAAAATTTAATTTACCAGTGGAGATACCCTTTAATGGAATGGAGTAAACAACTTTTGTTACTTTCAATCATTGACAAAGATAAATACCAGTAATATATATATAATACATAAGGCTAGGCATTTTCAATGGGGAGGTGCAGTGGCGAGAATCTATATTACAGTCACTCAGTGATGTCACTGAGTGACTTCCTGTATTCCACTGCCCCTCCCACTGTCTCCCCCTCCCTGTATTATTCATTTATATAGGAAGCGCTGTTTATTCTTGACAGACGATGTTCGGTCCTTCTTTCTCTTTTCAATAGGAACAGTAATTAACTATTTATACATTAAACAGGGATTCCTATATAAATGACTAATACAGGAAGGGGGAGAGACAGTGGTAGTGGACAGTTTTTTTTTTTGGGCTGGCCATATGTATTATAAGGAATAATACGCTACCTACAGTGTAATATATGGATTTACTTCACCTCGGAGTTCCATGACCTGTATAAAAGCACTTGGCTTGCGGCTTCGTGCTTCTATATGGTCATGGAACTCCTCGGTGGCGTAATATCCTTATATTACACTGTAGGTAGTGTATTATCCCTTATATAAAAACATTATTGTGAGTCACCTAGCCATGCAGTGGCCTAGCCATAGTCATGTAGTCCCCTAGACATGCAGTTGTCTAGCCCAAGCCATACAGTGTTCTAGCCATGTAGTCGTTGAGCAAAAGCCATGCAGTTCCCTAGTCATGCAGTTCCCTAGATGCATAATCGCTTAGCCAGAGCCATGTAGTCACCTAGATATGTAGCCACCTAGCCATGCAGTCACCTAAGATATGCAGCCACCTAGCCATGCAGTCACCTAAGATATGCAGCCACCTAGCCATGCAGTCACCTAAGATATGCAGCCACCTAGCCTTGCAGTCACCTAGTCATAGCCATTTAGCCAACTGGAAATGCAATCACTTAGCCTTGCAGTCACCTAGTCATATCCATTTAGCCAACTAGAAAGGCAATCACCTAGCCATGCCGTCGCCTAGTCATAGCCATTTAGTCATCTAGATATGCAGTCACCAAGCCAGGTAGTCAGGTTTACAAAAATTAATAGAACTGTGGGAGCTAAATTACAATAACATTTTTTAGATTATCAATGCACATTCCTAGGCCCCATACAATATCATTTTATCTGCACACTGGCATACATTATAAAGGGGTTTTATTACACATTACTGTGATGACATTTATGAAAAGCCCTCCAACCATGTCAAGGTAACCCCAGTCCAAGGTCCTAACTTTCTCTAAAAAAGTGAATTTTCATCACTGTGAATTTTGATTCCACTGAGCTGTAGATCCTGAGAAATCATTTTAATCACAGCATTTACAGGGAAGGACCTGTCACTCCAGGAGCAGAGATTGTAATATGTGACCCATTAATGACCTCTTACTTGGATCTTAAGCTGCCAGCCTGCACACTTTCTGCAACAATTATGAGAATCAGCAGAGAAAAGAATGCAGGGGGAGGGGGAGGGAGATGTGTCGCAGACACTACAAGAAGGCAGTGAGTAAAGGAAGGTGGGGGCAATTAGGAGCACTTACTAAACATTAATAATTTAATGACAAAGCAAGCACAGAGAAATATGAGGGTACCACAATTGTACTTCTCTCAAATTGTAGTTTCAGATAATGTAAAGTTTTTTGAGTGAGTATAGTGACCCTGTAATTACTTTTAACAAAAGTTTGCATAAAATATAAAGCACTGGATGGATGGCCTTTTCCCTCACTATAAAAAGGCACTCAGCAGGGGGTAGTGAGAGCCTGCTATATTGATCCAATGCTCAAATACGAGGAATGCAAAAAGTTTGCTAAAAGTAATTAAAATTAAGATAAAAAAGGTTAGGACCTTCCAGACTGGGGTTACCCGGTTGGAAGGCGTTTCATTTATGTGATCATAGTAATGTATACTAAAACCCCTTTGTTTATAATGTATGCATGTTTGCATATAATATGATATTGTATGGGGCCCAGGAATGTGCATTGATCATGTTTTCTTTGTTTGTTTACAAGCATTTATAAAAGAAAGTGTAATTTGATCTGGTCTGTGAAGTCAAGCATGGTACTGTGATACAGAGGATGCCAACATTTCTTCCTTTATAGATATTTCATGGTTAACAGCAATGTTGGTCACATACTATAATTGATTTTTTAAATGATTAGGCAATCCTTACATGTAATTGAATAAAAATCTATAAAATTGGGAAATGAATGAGCATACTAATTGCATAGTGTATGGACAGCATAAGTATTATCATTGCACACTGGAAGCTATAAGAACAATAGAAACCCAGTGCCACTGCCAGGCCAAGTAAAGTAATAGTAATGATGCTATTACCATTTTATAGCAGCTTCATGGATTTTGTTGCCTGTCAGTGCATCGCCTTGATAGTGGGTAAAAGTCACCAATGCTTTGTTGACTTAAAACTTCAGAATTCCAAACTTCCCCTGGCAATAACCTAAGCAAGAAAAATTTCATGGGAGCTTTAAGAAATGGGAATGAGATGTCATAAAATTTCCAAAATTGGAAGCAGTGCCCAACTACCAGGGGTCCTTGTTCTGCTCTCCTCCCAGAAAAACATTGTAGATGAATCGCGGTTAGTGGCTGCATTATAGTTTTGCTGGAGGTCCAGTGATTACCAAGTATGCCACTGATTAAAAGGGAATATACACACTAGTTTAGAAGGCTCCAGTAGAACAAATGGCAACACGTTGTGCAATTGAAGCGCATGTGCATGCAATGTGGCCACCCAAATTGACATGCACTGCTCTGTGTTTCTCAGGCACAAACAGATCGCAAATTGGAAGCGTGCGAGAAACCTGCTAATGTGGCCTAGTCTGAAGTCAGTAGAAAAATGCAGGTAACTAATATTTCATGGAGTATGTCAGGAAAGTGTGTAGTGACTTGGCAAGAATGGGTTAACTATTGGTATTAGTTCTTGCAAAGGACCAATAAAAATACCATTCCACCCTGGAACAGTCCTATTGTTTATATTACGATTAGTGAAGCATGGAACCAGATCTTCTTTTCCAGACAATGTGGGGCCGAACCGTGTATTTGGAATTCTCTTCAGCTAGGGGTCTGGTGGGTACCCTAAGAGGTAATTTTAAGGACAACCATACATGTAAAATAAATGTATTTCGGTATTGGAATATGTAAGACAGAAACCAATATTATATTTGTGAATGGGAAGGGAGGCCCCTCAAAATGATACCCAACATGGAGCCCATATTCCCTTGCCAAGGCGAGTTATTAATATATTGGGAAATATGGATTACACACAGGTCATGTTTGGTATTGTAGGAATTGATAATTAATACAGGAGAGGAATATGTGGTCAATATCCCAATACAATGTACATATCTACATTTATATGGAATCTGCCTAACTGAGGGGGAATGAATGCTTTTGGCTAGTCGTAAATCTGGACATTCATAGACACTCCCACATCCTGAATGGCCCATAGGATGGGGGTTGTTCACAAGGAGTTTAAAAATCCTTGTAGCCCCTATAACTTTGTTCATATTGAGGGGACATGATAAAACCATGTGTATGGACACGATTTTTATTTTTGTATTATATGCACTGTCCACCTTATGGAATATTAAATCTAAAATTTAATAAGTTTTGTCTTTTGTCAGTTAGCCTTTAGCAAGTTTATATGTGGTTGAATGGAGTGTTTTGCAGTGTACCGTATATACTCGAGTATAAGTCGATCCGAGTATAAGTCGAGGTACCTATTTTTACCTAAAAAATGAGTAAAAGTGATTGACCCGAGTATAAGTCGAGGGTAGAAATTATGACCACTACTGCCTTCTCGTTCTGTATTGTTTTGAGGCTTTAGTTGCTCTTTAAATGGACAGCAGAATTCCCATACAGTAGTCCCAGAGTAATAACCATATCCAGTATGGCTATTACTGTATCGGAATTCTGCTGTCCATTTAAAGGGCAACTAAAGCCTCAAAACAATAAAAAAAATCTATTTAACAATAGGTACCATCCTCCTGATTATGTATTGTTTTCAGTAATCCCTAATTCTATATCCCCTAACACCACACAGACACAAATATACACACATAAACAACATTATTTACAGCAGCAGTACCCCCATAACTACATACTCCTAGCCTCCCCTATACAGAGGCCCATCAAGACCCCCACTATTATCCCCCAGCAGCATACACCCATGACTTCATACCCCTAACCCCCTCCCTGTACAGAAGCCCATTTAGACAATTACCATATCCCCCAGCAGCCTCCATGACCACATACTCCTAACCGTTCTTTCCTATACAGAAGCCCTTTAAGACCCACCACCATTATTTATCTCCACCATAACCCCCAACCCTAGAGGCCCAGAGGCAGCAGACCAGACCAGGCCCAGAGGAGCAGTCATTTAATAAATTACCTCTGCTCTGAAGGATAAGACCCCAAAGGTCCTGGGCCCACCGGGGATTCCCGCGGTACCCTAGTATGCCAGTCCAATCCTGTTGCCGCATCTCCTGATCGCTAATTAACTCTGTGGCTGCTTGTGAAGGACTGATGCTAATTAACCAGTTAGTTGCTGGAGTGAATGTTGCAGTGTTAACCATTTAGCTGCCAGGACAGGGATGTGCATAGTCAGTGAGAGTCAAGTTTTTGGGGCGTCTTTAAGGCCATAACTTAAAGTGGTGGCAGCCAGTACCGATTGATTGGTCAGATCACGTGCCCAGCGAACTGGCGTTCGTGACAGAGTACCATTATATTCTTATACAACAATATGCAAATTCTATATGTGTAGAGCAGCTGCCGAGTGCATTATGGGTGATTTAACGGTGCATACAACAGATGTACAGTCAGGTTGCAGATTTGTTTTAGGTTAATCCCACAGGCAGAAGAAAATAAATTGCGCTTTGGTCTATAGTCCGACATACTGTAACAGTCTACAGTATATATAACAAATATGAAGTTGCTCTTATGTTGCTTTGGGATCAAACCAAAGATTAGAGCCTACAGGCTGTGCAAAAAAAACCACATGAAAGCAATATGATTTGGTAGCTTTTGTATGCCAAACACATTCTAGGCTTTGCTGTAAATATAAACACAGTTTTCTGCATTGTTTCTCATGCAAGTCGATAACTTCCAACACACATAAGTACATGACCTGCCTTCAGGCATTCAATTGATCAGGGTTAACATGAGTTTAAACTTGAGCATGATCAAACAAAAATGCAAAGAAAGAAAAAATATAAATCTATAATAAATGTCCATGTGCACTGCAGCGTGTTGCATGATGTTACATTTTGGGCGCCTTTATATCTAAATGTTTGCTGAAATGCAACATTCCACCCCAGCCATCCCATTTCACTGGGACAGACCTGGTCTGAAGGGTCATTGGCATGGTCAGGATGTTCTCTGTTCTATGACAGGGGCCAGGACTAGGGGGGGAGGGTCCAATAGGTTCTATCCATACTGGACCCAGTCCCCCCTCTGTTGGGGTGTGTTAAAATGTGCAGGAAAGATTTATTATCAGCACAGAAGGCAGGACCTAAGGTCATTTGTGTTTGCAAAGGTGCCTTTCAATCCCTCTCCCTTTAAATCTCCCACTGTTGATAATATATTTTGCAGGTTTTTTAATATTGTACACCCTTTGTGGTTAATACTTAAAACAGTTCATGTTTTTTTTGGTTCACTTATTTCAGCAAACATAGTATGGGTGTGGTTTGAGGGTTTGCTCTCTATTGCCAATATGCAATTAGAATTGTTTGTGCACTAGAATTCTGGTTTTTGTATGTATTATATTTTTGGTCTCTAGTTGCACTTTAATATGGATGTACAACAGCCCAATTTTCTATATATTGTGGTTTGCTCTCTATGTAGAGTTATTAGAGAAATATTTTAAGCACACATTTTCATTTTTATTTGTAGCTGCCTTTATAGGGGTGTTCCTAGACCTTCTGTCACATGGAACAAATAATTAAAGCCACCTCAGTACCTTCCTTTGGTGCACAAAATGGGCGTGGCTTGTGGTGTGGTTGTGACTTCTGTGGTGTGCATGACTTGTGGAGGTGAGCAGGGCTTCTGGAGGTGGCTGTGGCTTGTGGAGGTGGGCTGACTTAACACTGGCTGGTGGAGGAGGACTAACCTAACACTGGCTGGAGGACTGCAGGGCTGATTTAACACTGACTGGGGAACTGGAGGGAAGGCTTAACACTGCTCACAACACAGACTGTTAAATATAAGTGCCCACAACAAAGAGTAGTAAATATAAGATGTCCACATAGACCTTTAAATATAAGATGTGCCCATGCAAAAATATGCCCAGCCCACATTCTTGTGAATATAAGATGTTGCCCAGACTGCTAAAATACAAGCAGGGTTATTCAATAAAAGTTCTTGTTGTTTAAAGGGCATATCCACCCCCAAACCTATAATTTACCCCACTACTGGCCCACTCTGTAGTGAATAAAAATCCTTACCTTACATCCCAGCTCCAAATGGTTCCCCAGTAATCCCCCCCAAAGTCAAAAAAACTGCCCACCAGGAGTACTGCAGAGTCCATATAGTACTCTGCCTCCTGTCTCCCCTCCGGGAGATGTTTGGCATGCGCACTGCAGCCCCCCCCCCCCCCCCCCGCTCCCTCCCATTAGCTACAAACCCCTTTGCCAAATTATAGTTCTCCTTCCCCCAGCCCCAACCACTAGAAAAGATTTGTTAGAAAGTGCCCTGATAGTTACTTACCTTCCCTCTCTCCCCCGGCATTCTGTGCAGCCGCGTCCGTGATTGGCTGCCTCTCAGCCAATCACGGACGCGGCTGCCGGTCGGGACTGTGCGGCAGAGGATAGAGGGAAGGTAAGTAACTATCGGGGGACTTTCTAACAAATCTTTTATAACGGTTGGGGCTGGGGGAAGGAGAACTACTATTTGGCAAAAAGTTGGGGAAGGGGTGGACATGGCCTTTAAAATAGTGATAATTTTGCCACAACCAATCAGATATTAGCTTTCAAATGTTAAATAAGATCTGATTGGTTGGGGCAAAATTAGCACCATTTCAAATGATAAGAACTTTTATTGAATCTCCCTGATGATTTCCCATGTGTCCAATAAAGACTTGTAAATATAAAATGACCCATACCCAGCACATTGACATGTAATTATAGAATGCCCCTATTCCCCCATGTCCAGCAGCACACACAGACTAGTAAATATAAAATGCCCCCATGCCCAGCAGCACACAGATTTGTAAATATAAAATGCCCCCATGCCTAGCAGCACCCACAGACCTCTAAATATATAAAAAAAATAAAAAACAAAAAAGACACTTACTGATTCATTGGAAGTCGGGCCCAAATTGTAGGGAGCGCACAAGTGCAGGAGTAACTGAAAAGCACCAGACCATTTTGTTTTTTTATTTTTTTTTCCAGCACAAACTAATGCTGCTTTTTTTAAATTGTATTACAGGTGCACACCATGAGCAAAGGTTTCAGTTTGCTTCATGGTAGCCATGTGCCTTCTACATTTTTTTGTAATGTATATACAGTAAAGATGAACTGACAGCGGTTCCATGGAACTTCTCAAACCCTATCGAATCTGAATTTTCATTTTTCTAATATTTAATTTATGATAATTAAATCAGAATAAATTCAGATCAGGTCTTACCCCTGTGTAACGTTAATGTTACACTGCATGCAATAGTAAGTCATTTGCAGTGACTGTATATGAGCATTTTGTAAAAGCCATGCAGCCGCTGGTTAGCGTGACTTTAAAACAGGAGCCAAAGTCAGTAGCATTGTAACCGGCACATGCCAGCACATCTGTATCAATTCTAGTATGAATGTGACATGAGTGTTTTTTAATGACACGTAACCCTCTAGGTATGCAATTAGACAGTTAGCTGGTACTGTAACTCTTTGGGTAAAGGAATCTTGTTTAATTTGTTCTATGTTGATATATATGTATTTGTGTATAGTGTGTATTTACCTATGAGAACTTGTTTGAAAAATAATATTTTAGTGAATTGGCTGATAACAATGCTATGTTTATGCACAATAGGCAATGGTCCTTAAAATATATCTCTACAATAAAAAAAATGTCCTATGTCTGAAAATGAAAACAGTTTTATTGGTCCAATTTAAATCAACAGACACACAATACCAGCATTAGGAGAGTGCCATGGCAGATGATTGGATTTGGACATCCAATCATCTTCCATGGTTAATAATTACAGGGAGATTCAATAAAATTTCTTATCGTTAAAAATGGTGCTAATTTTGCCCCAACCAATCAGATGTTAGCTTTCAAATGTTAAATAACATCTTATTGGTTGGAGCAAAATTAGAACCATTTTTAACGATAACTTTTATTGAATCTCCGTTAGTTTGTTCAATAGATTCGGCCTATTTCTTTAATTGCTCAATTTATTCATACAGTATATTCAAATATATCCATTGGCACTTTAAGGGCAACTGTGGTGTCAAAAAAAGTTAGGGTTAAATGAAAGCCTGCAGTATTTGCTTTAAAATGAGCCAACAATCACATCTCTGGCTGGAGCCTGTAAGAAATTGCATTGGGGTGAATGTTCAAACTTCCTGCTTCCAGTAGGTTGAGTGACATCACCTGACCTCTGCCCCGCCCCGGGGGAGAAGCATTTTCAGTTAAGACTTAAAGGACAACTCCACCCTCATAATAACATCTTTTAGAAAGAATGGCCTCTTTAAAATATGTTGATATATCAGTTTGTCCTATGAATTAATTACTCTATGCCTGCTATGTTTATGGATGCCTCATGGAAACTGAGCAATTTAGAACTGTACTGAGCCTGGGCATGCTCAGAAGAGGCAGCCTATTCAGTCATTGGCTGTGATGTCAACTGTCAAATCCATAACTGACAGTTGCTGACTGGAAGAACCAGAAAGCAGGAACAAGGGCACCAAGACATTGTGCAGGATTTCAGGTTAGACTTATATATTTCAGGTTTCAAACTATTACTGTTAAGGGTTTTGGGGGGTGATTTACGTGTATGTAAGTTTTCATTTTGGGGCTAGACTTGCCCTTTAATGCTGGGGAAATCAGGAAGTACCTGGGGAAAAAATTGACAGTTGAGAAAGGAAGCCTATTAATGCAGGCAGAGGCTGGTCACATGACTACAAGCTGGTCACATGGCTGAAAACGGGAAGTGTTCAACCAGGAAGTTACATTGCTGAACCTTTCCAGCAATAACTTCTCACAAATTTTATCTAAAGGTGTGATTTAGTATTTAATTCAAAGTTACGATGGAAGGCTTTTTTATATAATCCTTACTAGTTTAGAAGAATTTGAGACTACAGTTACCCTTAAATGAAATGATATAAATCTTTGGAAGTTAACTTGTTGGGGTGGATACATATTGTTTTGTGTGTCTAACTGTAAATGAGGCATGTAGGGGATACACAGGGAGAGAAATACGATCACATAAATGGGGATGGGGACTTAGTTTCAGGTCAGAAATGTATTATTTGCCAAAATAATGAAATTTTAACATTGAAACCAGGTTGTCGAAATCTGTTAGAATGTTCCTAGTGGTAGAGTTTAGATAGGGGTGAACAAGCCCTTTAATTTAGTTTTACTTTATTACACTGTACTGAAAAACCATTTACATTATCTCACATTGGAAGTTATCTGTGCTCGACCTTCACTAGCATAAAATAATGTTTATTTGTATAATAAAATCTGAATTGTAAAATAAAAATGTTTAAACAATCTTACAGATTATTATCTTTAACAGCATCTGTGACATTCACATTTTCTCCTCATTGCTTTTCTCTGCAATACTAATCTTCTTTAGGGGTTGCCATCTCCTGGGCTAAAAATATTGACCTGCAAGATACTGTTTGTGCAATCATGCTGAGTCTGTGTGTCTGCTTGAGCTCACATCTTTGAGGGAGCACTGTCCCATATCCTATAGTACACATTAATAGATAAAATAAGGGTGTGTGATATGCTTACATTGTCAGTTCTCTTTGCCTCCCCACGCCTCCCCAGCCATTGGATTGGAGGCATGGGAGTTGGACTTTACATGTGCCAGGTCCATTTTCTTGTTTTGCAACCAGTGATGTATGCTCTAAGGTTAGTATTTCTTAAATATCGAGTAGTTCTTTAGTTTTCCGGAGTTTGGTTCTCCTTAAATTTAGCCAATCGGTTGTTACTGAATCTCTTCACCTTTGTTTCATGGCTGAAAGGCAGCACTAAAAATCAAATAATTACATGGACAAGATATTTTAAAGATGTTTTACACATTGGCATAAAAACTTATTTGCTCAATCCTAGAAGTAATCCATGTGGTTTAGACACTCATTATAAAAATGCCCCATAAGAATTCCCTTTGCCACGATTTTAATGGAATTTACAAAAAAAACCTTCCTCACCATCCCAGTCTGTTTCCAAAGACCTCAGTCCCCTGCAGAAATGTAAAACCTCTAAAAGATAAATTAATCCTTTTTCATTTTGGAGTAAATATAGAATTTTCAGACAAGGCTCTCAGAGATTTTTTCTTTTTTCATTTTCTTTTTCTATTAACACTGTTCTGTTGTAGGCAGGGATCCTCTCTTGAATGCTAATCCAAACGTTAAACTGTTCTGAAATAAAAAGTGCATTTATGAAGAACAAATTAAATGGAATGGGAGTTTTTATTTGCGATGGTTAAATGGTAAATGGTTTCTTTCAGCTTTTTCCTGATGCTTTCTCCCTCCAACATAACAAAGCTACATAGGAGAGTCTTGTCTTTTCCTACTCCTGGGGATTCAGAGAGAAAACATCAAAAAACAAGTTGCTACATATAATTGCAGCAAGCATTGGTCAAAATGTTTAAAATTATGCTAATTTAGTGGAATGAAATGGGAAGTTTTGTTGGCAGAATTCTGAACAAATGAATATCGCTGTACCACCAAAATCAACAAACTTTCAGGGTTATTCAATAAAAGTTCTTATCGTTAAAAATGGTACTAATTTTGCCCCAACCAATCACATGTTATCTTTCAAATGTTAAATAAGATCTGATTGGTTGGGGCAAAATTGGCACAATTTTAAACGATAAGAACTTTTATTGAATCTCCCTGATAATTCATAAACATGGTAACATCCACACTTTCCTCCTTTTTATTGTAGGATTCTGTTTTTAAAGGACTTACCTTTCCTATTTCTTTTGCCTTTAAAAAAATTGCAGTTCTGCTTATGAAAATAACTCTATAAAAGAAATTACTGATTATCCTGCGCCCGAGGAGTTTTGCAGCTGATGGTTTCTATTAAAATGCAGCGCTAACAGTAACAGAAAGGAACTAGGCTGTATTCTATTTTCTAGAAAGTAAAAGTTTAGGCAATAAAACATTTTCTCTGATAACAGTGTCTCACTCACTGTACAAAAAAATAACTTTCCTTTCCTTTTAAATTTACCATTACAATATTTCTTCCTGCAGCATTTTGAAGACAGGTAGGAACATAGCAAACTTCTTATGTGCATGGCACATGTTAGTGGGCAGTTTTGCCATCTAACTTCAAACCACTGATGGGAGGTAGGTGTATACACTCCTAATGTTATGGTTTTAAAATTGATTATTTTATTGCCCATGCCTCCTTATAGTCCAATGTATTTTCTCTAAGCACGCATTTTCTAGATATATCTCCACATCAAGACTTTGAATGCTGCTGGTGGACAAATGTGCAACTTTTAGAAACACACAGCCCATGAGGCTACAGGTTCAAATCATCCCCAAATTGACATGATTTTTTTCCCCTTTCTTCCTTAAATCTTGATAGGAAATAATCACTAAGCACATATTTTCTATACATATATCTCCATATCAATAATGACGACTCTGCTGCTTGCTACCATGCTGTTTATTTTCCAGACACCATGAATTGCAGACAGCCTACCAGGAACAATACAAAAAAGTTAGCTGATTTTACTGGTATTTTTATATTCCATCCTGTTCCTAGAAAAAGATAACATTTCTAAATGTACCTTTTAAATACCAATATAAGGTATTATTTTATATCCAAGATGTCTTCACTTTCATCAATGGCTAACACGGTACAATTATCTACTACAAATGTACCTTTTGCTTTTGTGATAGCTCTGGTGGTTTAGTGGACAAGTGTACAATTTTTTAAAAACACAGCCCACACAGGCTACAGGTTCAAATCCCCACAATGACTTATGATTTTTTTTTTCTTTCTTCCTTAAATCTTAATAGGAAATAATCTGTTTAATCTGTCAGTAAACATTTTCAATTTGCCCAGTGTCATTCACACAAATGGCTTAATTTTTGCGAGACGATTCTAAATTTGCCCCCCACATAAATACGGATACTGATCTGGATATAAATGGGCAGATGGAGATTGACTACATAGCTAAAAACATATTTGATTTTCAGGTATCCTTCATAGAGGCCGTTATGGTCTTGCCCTTGACCTAGCGCCTGGGTTGATTCAGTTGCTCAGTAGAGATCTGAGCATCTTTGACCCATCCAACAGCCAATCAGTAGAAATTACTGTTAGGAACATTCCAAGGAAGTGGTGCATCCTGGGAAGAAGGACGTTTAGAACCTGAAATGTCAGCTCACTAATGTCAACAGCAGGGAACAGCAAAGGGTATGAAATCAACTAATTTTTCAAAATGGGAGAGAATATGTAGAATAACTAAGAAGGCATTACACAAACTAATAATTTAACAAATATTGATAATTTCCACTGAACTGTCCCTTTAAAATGCAATTTTTGGGGAACCATGTGTGAATATATATCACCTGTTCACTACATACTGTATAACCTGCATTCACATAGATTTCTGTTGTGTTTAGGCCACACTGTGCTGGACGCCAATGTGCACTATCGCCCGTTAGTGCTGCAATCTACGCAGGTTTGGAGACAGCGTGCGATTCACAAAAAACTGGTGATTTCCAGTTTTCCCAGGTTTCTTTCTGTTTGATACAATAAGCGGGCGAGGAAAAGTGACCGCTAAATTCAATGCAATTTCATTTCTAAAACACAAATTTATGGGGCTGATCTGATGCAATAAAACCAGATGTTATTTAATTGCCACTCGCTGCAAATTAATCAGTCTTGGAAAATAATGTCCCTGTCGCCCCCATAAACCTTTCTAAAGATTGGATTCACACAATAAAAAAACAAATAACTTCCCCTTTAGACAGACTACGCATGACACTGATAGTAATAATCCTCCGAACAAGGATCCGCTGTTATTTCCTACACGCCCACTTCGTTGGCCCAATGAGATCGTTAAGCTCCAAAATGGGCGTGTCTACCATGTGCTGACAGCTCCTATCATGAATAGGGAAACGGAAGTCTATAACTTTAACTTGAGGCTTGGAACGCTTACGGCGCTAAATAGGATTTCCCCCAAACTACACAGAAAGTTCAGTAAGTGATTGACGTTCGGAATGTGACACGTGTTGTAATGTCAGTCTCATAGGCATCCGGAGGGCGACCAATGGATCTAGATGAGGCCTTTCTTCACACCGGAGAGTTCGGTCGTTATCAGAAACGTCTGACTGGGTTCCTGGTGCTTCTTCAGGTCGGTGATTCACTGATACGAAAAGAAATGAACTGGTAACCGCCATCCCTATTGTTACCACAGGTGGCGCTAGAGGGCCGTCACAGTGTGGAGAATAGGGAACAAATACGGTAAATGCGGTGAATACTGTACTGCTGATGGTTTGTGGAATGACAAGGTATCTGGGTCAGAAAAGTCGATTTTATATATATATATATATATATATATATATATATATATAATTATATTAATTTAAAATTCAATTTATCTTATTATATATTAATTACTCTTTGAAACGCATATGATTTAGATTACCACCTGGCCTCTCTTAAATAAAATATAAAATTAATCATCTAGATCAAGGATGGCAAACTTGTGGCCCTCCAGATGTTTGAAAACTACCCAGACATCCCACCCCACCAAACGTGGCTTCCGAGCAGGGTGGGGAGAGGGTATGTTGGTGGAAGGGCAGGGGGCCTGCAGTCAGGCAGAGACCCATAGGAGGCGTGACAGGGGGCGTGCTGTCAGGAAGAGACCCATAGGAGGCTTGGTGGAGGCGTTCTGAGGGTGTGGCAGGGGGCGTGCTGTCAGGAAGAGACCCATAGGAGGCATGGCGGAGGCGTGGCAAGGGGGGTGCTGTCAGGAAGGGACCCATAGGAGGCATGGCGGAGGCGTTCTGGGGGCGTATCGAGGGGTGCGCTGTCAGGAAGAGACCCATAGGAGGCATGACGGAGGCGTGATGTCATAGCCCCACTCCTTTATGCAATTAGCTAGGCTTACATAACTGTCACTAGGGGAAAAAAGTCAAATAAAAGGGACAGTTAATGTAGGCACTTGAGGTGGCTGGAAAGTGGATCTGAACCCGGTTCCGCAGCGGATCTCTGAGAACTGATAGTCAGCCAATCACAGACGTGTCTGCTGGCTATACAGACAGCAGAGAGAACGAAGGAGTGTAAGTAAGTTTTTTCTGCTTTTTTTACAAATCTAACTTGGTGGTTGGGGGTGGACTGGGATACAATACACTACAGAAATTGCATTTAAAGGTAGTGGGTGGGGAAACGGCACTCCTTCGCATACCAGGGTCCTCCAGGAGGACAGGGAAGGGGCAGATAACGGATTTCACTCACTTTTCTGGACTTTGAGCAAGCACTGCAGGAGAACCATAAGGAGCAGGGACCAGAATTACATTTTAGTCTTGGTGGCATTCACCCCACCACCCTAAAGTAACTAGTTGCCAGAAGCAGGGATAAAAAAAAATCTTTTATGCAGTAAGGGCTAGGCCACACTAGCGCGTTTGTTATGCGTTTGCGCATGCGGTTTTTAACAATTGCATGCAATTCCGTGTGCGATTGCGCAGTGTGTCCGTGCCCTACGACCTGACCCTTTCCAAATGCAGAGCAGCCAGCAGCACATTAAATCAAACAACCTGACACTTGTTACCAGACTGTGGCAGTGTGAGATAGAAAGAAATATGTGCACAGGCGCAGTCTCCACTCCTACTATTTTTTACATGTAGGGAATTCCACAAGCCGTGCAGAAAGACTGAACAGGTCACGTGACCTCTCTCTACTGCCGGCAGTACTTTGTTGTCAGTGCAGGGCGGTGCTTTGAAAATGTAAGTGTACAGGGTAAACGTGCTAAAACCTGATGAGCTCCTGATTGTGGGACATTGCCTGGGACCTGGGAGAGTGGGACAGCTCCCTAGTCTGGGACTGTCCCAGTAAATTCGGGACTAACAGCAACTATTCAGTACATCAGTCATTTGTTTGAGAAAAACACAATGCATGAATCCACGGCAAAGGTTTTGGGCATTGATAGTGCCTAACCCAGGGAGGGAGGTAAGAAATCCTATACCACCTCCCGTATATAAGCAGCGGCTGCCAGCTCGCCTATCACTTTACTGTGTCTGTGGACCTACAGTACGTCCCTATAATGTTAAAGATAAGGGAGATAGTCTAGCAGGTGACACAGTGAAGTAAGCAGGCAAAGTTTTCCTTTAAGATCATTCTGAAGTGTTTTGATTGGGTTTGGTCAATACTTTATATGCCCCATTGCAACATTCCTTGTTTTTAGCCATTCTGTTGTAGTTTTTTTGGTGTGTTTGGAAAACTTGTCCTGTTGTATGACCCATTGTAAGTCTAAGCCAAGCTTTAGCTGTTTGACAGATAAGGCTCACATTTTACTGTGTCTACAAAAACTCAAAATAATCACCCCTCTAACACTGTTCTTGGCAGTTAGTATAAGGTGCAGTGTTTGGTTTTAGAGAGAAGAGGCTTTGTTAATTGTACGATCATGATATTTAACATTAAATCTAGGATCACACGAGCGACTTGTTTTAGTTTTGCCTGCGTTTTACTGGCTATTTTAGCATTGCCACTAGGAAAATGCTGAGTGCAAAATCTGAAAACCCCTGTAAAATGCTGGTAAAATGAATACAATACGTTTGTGTGAACCTAGCCAACTGGTAACTGAGGCCTGTAATATATGTGATGTATTGGTTTTTTTTTTAGAATTGGAGATGGTCGCCTTAATTTTAGCACCAGGTAACAAATTAAAAATAGGGTAAACTTTATTTTAACTGTCTGTTTACATCCATTAAATAATTATGACCCTCCACGGTAGGGGAAATCAAAGAATGTAACTCCCAGAATTTTTTTCGGTTAAAAATCTGGACAAGTAACCAAACAGTGTTGGGGCTGCACCTATTCACACAATTGTCAGTTGTTCGAATCAGCCGACAATTATCTGGCACATTTACAATGCTTTAGACTGAAGGACAAATTTATGTGCAATTTGTCACATGTGGAAGGCCAGATTGCACTGATTTCTTAGTCAGACCTACAGTCTGTGCGAACAGATCTCAATGGCAGATGTCGAGTAGCAGCGCTGTGTTTAATGTCTTTCTACGTTTTTTAGTAAGCTTTATTGGCAAACTTGATTTTCAGTTATGACTCCCCAACAGAGATCTTTTAGGAAGGAAAGTGATTGCTCATGGTCTATGCACTGCCAATTTGCAATGGTCTGATATATTGTGATGGCATTCTGACTTCTGTGGCATTTACAAGGTTAAAGAATTGACTGCTGGATAATAGTTTTTAAATGAATTTGTTCTCCAGCCAATGTGTCTGTGATTACAGACATGAGAGTTCTTGTTTACAGTACTTTCTGTACCTGTTTGAACAGCTGCTGCCTTAATGGCAAGAAAAAAAATATTTTTGGTTTAACCAAGAGAAACCTAGGCTCAGAATACTGATATAAAATTTATATGAGGGACTGACAGTTTTATGTTATTTATAAATAATACACCAAGGTTGGAAAGTAAAACATACTGTATATTTTCCAACACCCAACAAAATTGAAAATAAATGTGCTTGATGTGCATGATGGAATCTGCTGATAACTCCATAGCTTGCCAAATGTTTAGAGAATTCTTAGATTATTTTTAATGCATGTGAGGGTTGGACAAATCCCAGGAGCCAGGTAGGATATGCACCAAAATTGTACACCCGCCGACTTATTTTCCCATTGATGTTTATGCTATAACAAATAAAAATGCTATAATAAAAATGCTATATTGGCTCCTTGAATTATCTGACTGGCTCTTAATTTTAACATTAATTTGTCTACCTTAGATGTATGAAAGCATAAATGTTTTTTAAAGTTAAAAATTGCAGGTTTTGTCACCTTAAGATATGGATCATTTGAACTTAATCTACAATTAGACCCCCCCCCCCCCCCCCCCAAAGTGAAAGTTTTTCTCCCTAGAATACATATACATTGTAGGATACTCCTCTAGTAAGTTGCATTTACATGCAAGGTATAGAGTAGAGGAGCACACTACTTCAAGTGATGCATTTGTTTATTGGTGCACAAAAATAAACGTAAAACGTTTCAAAACTCAAGGTCCCTTCCTCAGGTAAGTTGCATTTACATACATGGAGTAGATTCTGTAACTATAAAGGCTTTTATATTGTTGCTAGTACAACTCAAAAACCATGTAGTCTTCAAAGAGCCTTGGGAGCATGTGCACCTATTGGCCATATCTCTAAAGATGTCTTGCACCAATATGAAACTCCCTGGTAATTTGAAAGCTGCTTGTTACCCTGCAACACAAAATAGTCAGATGATTTTACTGATATATTTTTTAAATATTTTTTCTGTTCTTAGCAAAAGATAATGTTTCTAAATGTACCTGTTATGTTTGTATAAGCCATCTGTGGTGGCTCAGCAGTCTGATAGCACTTTTTCCAAATGCCCATACTTACTGTACTTTTTACTGATGTTAATAATTTTTCTTACATCCTTGCTGCTAAGAAATAAACTGCAAAGATAACTTTCTTTTTTTATTATTACTTCTAATTACTAATAATAATATCTTTAGAATTACTTATTTTTTTTGTATGAAAAGCAAATTAATAAATTATTGTTAGGTACTGTAGCATTTAAATATTTTTACATAAAAACAAAACTGAAATCAGGGAGAGAGAATTCACACAGACATAGCTTGTTGTATGTTGGAAATATGTTCTGTCTATTGGGACAATGTTGTCTGGAGACTTTAGTTCCCCTCTAAATATTTAGCAATAAATCATGTTAATAAATTACTCCTATTATGATACTAGAGGTCAGGGCCATGTTAGATATGTTATTATACTATGTTATTATACTATACAATATACTAGAAGGTAATTGGCCCAGCCCTTTTAAATGTTTCTATAATTTGTCCACAAATGTTGCACAGCGTTCAGCTCCCTATAGCAGTTGCAAAGTCTTTTTTTATTTTAGCCTATTTGGTCTATTTAGTCTGTTTATTTTACTGAGGGGGGAAACTGGGGAATTGCTTACTCTTGCAAGTGAGTATCAGTTACAGTGAAATCTCCCTTAAAACTGTGGCCCATTTTTATATTTGATTGAAAGAGACAAAATATGGTCCCTACTTGCAAATCATAATAGATATTCTTTTTCAGCCTGCAAACATCGTGCTTAATAGCTTGCTTTGTACCTAGAGCTCTGTTTTTTTTATAGAGTCTGTCTGTGATAAGTATGGTCTACATTACAAGAACCATAACGCTACTGGATCAACATTTTAAATAGTGCGTCAGTATATCTGGGGCTAAAATAAATGACTACCATCTTACATAAATCCTTTTTACCAAAATAAAATGGTTCATAATTAGAGATGGCCGGTTCGCGGACCCGAACCCGGATCCGCCGCGGATTTCTCCCGTCCGCGAACGGCGGATTATTCCGGACTTTCCGGACTTCCGAACTGCGGATTTTTTTTTTTTACGAAAATTTTCGAAAATACGAGTATCTCCGTAATTACGAGGATCTACGGTACTTACGGGATCCGGAAAAACCGAAGATCCTCGTAATTACGAGGATTCACGTAATTACGAGGATTCACGTAATTACGAGGATTCTTGTAATTACGAGAATCCTCGTAAAAACGAGTAATTCGTGTAAATTTTCAAGACGGAGCAAGCCACATGATCCAAATTAGCCAATGGCAGCTATCATAGTTACAGAAAGCCTCGTTTTTTTCCGGAAATCTTCGTTTTTACGTGAATCCTTGTATTTTCGAAAAATACCGTTTTTTTAAAGTCACGCTAGAGGACTGTACTTTTTAGGTATTGTTGGCATTTATACGTGCTTCTAAGGCCATTACCCAGGTCCCTGAGTGGTTAAGTGTACGTTACCAAGGCTATTTAGACCACGTTTAATGCGGATTTTGCCGAACTTTCATTTTAATACGTTTTAACGGGTCCGCTCGCGGATTTTCGAATTTTCGGATTTTTTCGAAAATCCGCGGATCCTCGCGCGGACCGGATTTTTCGAAGTTCGGACATCTCTATTCATAATCAATTCACATTAAACACAAACCTTTTTATGTAAGCACAAAAAAGACAAGAGTGTCTTGCAATATTATATATATAAAATTTAAAGGGCAATAGAAATGTCTTGGCACAAAAATGGCAATTTTGTTTCACGGTACATATATAAGCTAGATGAACTTCAGTGTCTCTTTATTAGATACTAATACTATGTCAAATTTAAGTAGGATATCATGGATATAAAATATGTGTATAAAAGAAAATAATAGCATCAGTAAAGCAATTAGTCTCGCTAATTATAACTCAGACAACATATGTTTGAATTTTTTGAAGTAAAACCTCTAGTCAATTGAATAAAATACTTAATTGCAAGGATGGTGTTAGCATATGGTATTTTTACCAGAATCTCAACACATCAGCTGTACATTTTAGCAAGCACAACAACCTACTTATCATACCCAAAGAGTTTCTCCTCTGTCTGGGACCTGTCAACTAATTTTTTCAAAGTGGGTAGATTGGATGCATGCACAAGTACATGCCACTATAGCTGAAATTAAGCAGTTTCTATAAGCTTACTGCTTGCATGTCATGAACAAAGGTAAGATGTATTGATGTGATTTTTGGAGTAAGCAAAAAATATTCAATCACAGAATAGCATTCTAATTCATTAGTTGACAAGCCTGACACTTAAAAGGGGAACTGTGGTCTTCTTACAAGTGCTCTCATACATTTAAAATAAATCCTGGATCATGCTTCTAGCTGAAATCCATCCAAACTTACTGCAGTATAAGGGGTGTAGTTTCCTGCTTACGCTGTGATTTGTGACATCACTATTACCATTGCTTGGCCCCCTCCTTACTGGCTTAAACATGACCACTTGTACCCTACTGCTGCATCATCAGCTGCATCATTAGTCCCTCCCCTAAAATTCTTAAGCTGGGTACACACAGTACCAATCTCTGACAGATTACAGACAGAATCCTTAAGATTCTGTATGTCATCTGTAAATGATATAACTACACAAAAATGTGCTCCCTATATAAAGTATAACAGTCCTATGCTTGTTGGAAAAGTATGATTGAGCCCTTTCTATGGTCTGTATTGATATCACTTGTATGGTCTATGGTTTCCCTTTTAAGGCTTCGATATCTGTTCAATGAAAATTCAAATCCCATTCCCACTTCTGTTCGACAGACGTCTCAGCAATATTGATCAGTTTATCACATTGGATAGGGCTGTTAGAACTTTTTCCCGAAAATCAGAGCTAAAATTTGATCAAGATTAACAGTGCAATGTGGTAATTTCCAATCGAAATAGCTGGTTCACCATTGTCAATGCCTTTTTTAGTGTATGGCTAGCTTTCTTTTCTCCTCTCTCACTCATGTTAGTATAGTGTAGTATCGTATTTAAAGGTAATGTTCAGTGGAAATATCAATATTTTAAAAAATTATTAGTTTATATTATGCATACCTAGTTATTCTAGATATTCTCTCCCATTTTTCAAATCAGTTGAATCTCTACGCCTTGCTATTCCCTGCTGTTGACATTAGTGAGCTGCCATTTCAGGTTCTAATGGTCCTTCTTCTTCCCAGGATACACCACTTCATTGGAATGTTCCTAACAGTAATTTGTACTGATTGGCTGTTGGATGGGTCAAACATGCTCAGATCTCTACTGAGCAACTGAATCAACCCAGGCACTGGGTCAAGGGAAAAACCATAACAATGTTTATTAGGGGTCCTACAAACAGGAAGTTAGTATTTCAGAATTATTTATTTATACACAGACAAAATGCTGAATGGGCAGGTTAAGGTCATTGGGATGGAAAAATATTGCTCTTTTTTCTTAAAAGCATGTGTATTTCTACTGAACTTTAAGGTTGAATAAAGAAATAGGTCCATCCAGTCCAACCTACTCAACAATACCAATAACGATACCAGCCTAACAGTTGGTCCAGAGGAAGGCAAAAAAAGAAAAATGTATGAAGGGGAAAAAAATCCTTCCTAACTCCAATTGGCCAAATGGAAATATCCTCTGATCAAATCCTTTTTGAATACATGATTACAAAACTGCAACAAATATTCCAAATAAGGCCTTACCAGTGCTTTGTAAAGAGGGAGAAAATTATAATCACCCTTGAATCCATACGCTTCTTTATGCAAGAAAATATCTTGCTGGCTTCTAGTCATTGCCGCCTGCCACTGCTGGCTACATTAAATTTGTTATCCACCAAAACTCCAAGAACCTTGCCCAATAAAGATTCATTTAAGACAGAGCCATTAATTGTATAAGCAGCACAAGGATTTTTAAGCCCAAATTGCCACTTAGGAGCCCAATGTGACAATCAAGATCCGCCTGCTACAGTTGCATATCATCTGTAGCTTTTAATTGTTGACAATGCAGAGACTTTGCTGCCACATACCTACATCCAAATCCTTAATAAAACAATGACATTCGTAGTATTGCAGGGTGCACAAATGCATTTGCAGAACTGTAGAGGGGAGTAGATTCAAGGGATATTAATATTATTCTGGCTCTTTACAAGGCACTGATAAGGCCTCATTTGGAATATGCGTCGAGTTCAGAGAAGGACAACAAAAATAATAAGGGGAATGAAAGGGCTTGAATATGCATATAGATTAGACAAATTAAAGTGCACCTATAGTGGGAAAAATAACTTTTTTTCCCTTTCTTTCCATGTGTTCTATAATTCCCCCCCAACCCCCGAGTTTCTTCACTTGCTTCAGTTTCCCTCTTTGTCCTGAGATACACAATTTAGAAGAATACGTGATTGCATTCCTCTACTCCTACTTGTACTGTCAATCAAATCCCTGTGAGGTGACCCTCTTCCCTGCTCTAGTCCCTCCCTCCATGCTCTGTAATAAACATAGAGATAAGAGCATTAGCAGGGGGAAAGAGCTAGCTTTGAATGCAGAGATAAGGCTGCACTTAACCCCCCTTCTTGATAGCTTTCACTGATTGATGATGGGTCACAAAGAGAGAGATCTTATTGCAACAGTTTATGGAGAGATCCGTGTCTCCAGGACAGCTTGCTTTCTATTGGCCACTGTGCGTGGGTGTGTTTTTCAGGATGTTGAACTTTTAACTCCTGCTGCACATGATAAGCTTGTCGGCAGCTGGAGTTAAGACATATAGGAGGTAAAAAGGGGGAGTGCTGCAGAGAGATCTAACACCATGGAAAAACAGAGTCACTGACAGAGGTAGGAGAAAGGCAGCACAGAGTACATGAATTTAACTTTGCAATTGGGCAAAGTGTTTTTTTCACTATAGATGCCCTTTAAGGCTGTTTACATTAGAAACGCTCTATTGCACAGGGATATGCACTTTATACAATTATATCAGTGGGCCATCTAAAAAAACTATCGTGCAATGTTTACTAATAGGTCATATCAGAGGACTTGTGGACATCCTTTAAGATTAGAAGAAAAGAAGTTTCATCTTCAGGTTAGAAAAGGTTTCTTTACAGTGAGAATGGTGAAACTGTGGAACTGTCTTCCAGCAGATGTGGTAATGGCAATTTCATTGAATAGCTTTAAAAGTGGACTGGATAAGTTTCTAAAACTAAACAATATTGAGAATTACTGGTATTAATACATATACTGTAGTTCTGGTTGGTACAGGGATACTACATAATGAGAATTACTGGTATTAATACATATACTGTAGTTCTGGTTGGTAAAGGGATACTGTATAATGTTGACAATTACTGGTATTAATACATATACTGTAGTTCTGGTTAGTAAAGGGATACTATATAATAAGAATTACTGGTATTAATACATGTACTGTAGTTCTGGTTGGTAATATTGAGAATTACTGGCATTAATATATATTCTGGTTGATCCTGGGATACTTTCCAATTGCCATTTGGAGTCAGAAATTAGCTGTTTTTTTTGTCTTCCTCTGGATCAACTCTTAAGTAGTGTTAAAAAGAAGGGTGAAAAGGTTGGACTTGATGGACGTATGTCTTTATTCAACCTCAATTACTATGTTACTAAGTAGTAACTACAAATTTAATTTTTCTTGTGTTTTTTGTTTCCAATATTGTCATTAAATTGAAATAAGGAAAAATACCTGCTAGTCTGTTTAACCTACATTTTCTGGTGCTGCATATATAATGGTACAAGTTTTTTTTCCTTATCTTACATTTGAACTTTTAACTATTTGAGTCAGTGTGTGGGTCCTGTTTGTGTGACACTTTTTGTATATTTCTCTGTCACACTATGGCAGATTTAATGATAATATAATTATATTTTGATAATTTCATAAAAAAATGTACCCTGCCCCCAAAATGTGCATGATATTTTGCTTTTTATTTTTGAAATATATAACTTGAAGTTCTGTTTCTTCTCCAAGATCTATTTTACACTGATGCAGAATTTCAGCATTTTATTAGAGATGTCATAATCACATTTGTTACTTTGTCCGTTGTTTTGATTTCCCATGTTGGAAACTAGAAAGTTCCTATTTAAAATGATAATGGCATTGGGGAATAATTCCCTCTTGTGCAAAATAATACAGCTTTCAGGGAATCCTGTTTACACTGTGCTAAAAATATCAAGATTAAAAATGTTGGCTTGTCTTTTTGTGAGGTTAGTTTACGGAAAATTTTGGATGGATTTTGTTTGTTTAACTCTGCAGCAATTTATCTGTTAGAAAATGTTAGAACTACCAGCTTTGTTCTGTGGGGCTTGGATGCTCAGTAGGGGCATAACCAGGGCATTCCAGGGGCCAAGCTTCAATAGGCCTCACCTTCACTTCCTGGTCCCATCATTAGGAGGTATGCATTATTTTTAAAGTTTAATGCAAATTATTTAATGCTAAACATTTCTTGAAATTTAAAACATTGATGGGTAAAGCAAAAAAGTTAGGTCTACAGCAGACACTGTCAAAGTCAGTCGTTCTTTCATCCATGAACGAAGGTCGATTAAACATGTTGGTCCATGCAATATTCTATGGACTGCACTAATGGTCACAGCAAAATATTGTCTGCGACTATTTTTGGTGCAAACACTGATATTTTAATGGCATTATATTATTATTATATTTCAAAATATCCCCTCATGTGTACCTAGCCTAAAAGCCACATTAAAGGGTCACAATACTCCCTGAAACAACTTTACATTTTCTGAAACTACAATTTGAGAGAAGTCAAATGGTGGTACTCACATATTTATCTGTGCTTGCTTTGTCATTAAATTATTAATGTTTAGTGAGTGTTCCTAATTGCCCCCTCCCTCCCTTACTCACTGCCTTATTGTAGTGTCTGCGACACTTATGCCTCACCATGGACACTGCTCTGCTTACACATCTGCCTCTCCCTCCCCCTGCATTCTTTTCTTTGCTGATTCTCTTAAATGTTTCAGAAGGTGTGCTGTCAGGCATGGGTCACATATTATAATTTCTGCTTCTGGAGTGACAGGTCTTTCCCTGTAAATGCTGTCATATCAAATTATGATTTCTCAATCTACAGCTCAGATTTAAAATCTGAAAAAAGTTTTGGAGCAGTGGGATGTCGTATCTAAAGGTAATCCTTTTTAAAATTCAATTTTTAAAAAGATACCATTTCATACAGCATCAGTGCATATCTCCTTTTCCTGCAGTTAGCTAATACTTAACTCAAGCTCCCTGGTCCACTGTTAGCTCTTAAATTGGGGCAGTCTAAAGCCGGCATGGTGCGGTAAAAGCTACAACTCTATGGGACATCAAGAGAGTTCCTGGAATTCCCATCAAAGAACTGATTTTGCACATGCATAGCCTATTAACGAGGATGTATATACACATAAAGCAAGTGTTATAACAACTCACAGACACGTGTGCATACATCCTCATACTTTGTTTTAGGGATTTAAAGGGTATGTCCACCCTTAAATCTAATTTTTAATATAGCCTTCCCCCTGGTCCCCCAGCCCCAACCGCATCATTATTATCTTTAGAAAGTGCCCCAAACTTTTACTTACCTCCCCTCTTTCCTCTGCCGCGCTCCCGGTCCTCTGCTTGCGAGAAAATGCAATCACAGACGCGGCTGCCGGTCATTCAGTGCAGCGCAGGAAAGAGGGGAGGTAAGTAAGAGTTTGGGGAGCTTTCTAAAAATAAAAATTATGCGGTTGGGGCTGGGGGACCAGGGGGAAGGCTATATTAAAGGGGATAAATGCTAGGGGGAGGGAATCCGGAGAAGGAGGGGGAAGGAGGGGGAGAAGGGCTGCAGTACGCATGCCAAACCTCTCCCGGAGGCCAGGTAGGAGGCAGAGTCCTATATGGACTCTGCTATCCTCCTGTTGGGCAGTTTTTGGGACTTTGGGGGGGGACTACAGGAGAACCCTATGGAGCTGGGATGTTAGGTAAGGATTAAACTACACTACATGGTGGGGCAAGTAGTTGGGGGGATTATAGTTTTGGGGGTGGACATGCCCTTTAAAGAGAAAAACAAACCGTATCAATAAACTTTAATTTGAAGCGGAAACTACCATCAGCTCATATTACTAACCAAATTCATGCCCCGCACATTTGAAGATGTATTCAGAATGTAAAATAGTGAACATATAAGGACATTATTCTAATTCCAGTCATACTAGTCTCAACACCAAGCAAGGGAAAACAAGACCATGAACTAATGCAATAAAGGAAAAACCCGCAAACTAGTTGCTGTAGCAACACCACAGCATGGTTAAACATTGTAATGTAAGTGGACATTAATTAAATACAACAGAAAAGCATGAAAATGTAACAAATTCAGTAGTATAAAGTATGTTATTAAGGTATGACAAAGCGACCAATTGGTTTATGTCAGTTTGTATGGTAAAGATGAAGGACAGTGACAAATGATTTAAAGGAATCATATCGCCTCTGTTACTATTAGTATTTAATGCTGGCTTGGCCTTTTATTTAATCTTATTCATATTGGCTGAGACGTCAAGTGACTCACAGACAACTAGTGACTGAATGACCCTCAAACAGTATTTTAAGAAGGAAAAATGACTCAACCAAACAACCCTGGATCATTCACTCAGTGGTGACCTTGAGAGTAGACAGTTATGTTTAAGTTCAGATTTTTGTTGTTTCTTTGATTTTTATAAACTGCTTGAGGCTATTGGGGAAGTGATCTGTTCCTCACTTGTATAAATATGTATTTATATTATTATATGTAGGCAATAAATATATACGGTAAGTTCCTGAGGTTTAAGTCAGAGGATAACAAACAGTAGTCTCATTCGCTGTGGGTTGCAGGAGAATTATACTGCTAGGTAATCTTACTAGTAATACTCTGTTTTAAATTTACTATAATGAAGCCCAGTGCCCCTCAGTAGGCAGATTGTTTACATAGCATCTCCTGCTGTGTTAAAATAAAGTAATAATAGGTGAAGATATCAACCTTGATTTACAGAAAAGGCTTCATACAAGATATGGATTTGGTTTTGGACTGGGGACCCTTTAATGATGGTGGAATATGCAATATATTTCTGTTAATTCACAGCTATGAAAATCTCATGCTGGTGAATTTATTTGTTTTAACACCCTGGTAGGAAAATTAAAGAAGACATGTCCCATCAACCACCATTGCTTTGTTCAAAATGATGCATACAACCTCACTTCTTTGAAGAAAGCTGGCTACTGGTTATCAAAATAATAGTAAAAACTATGGAAAGCAGATAAACATTATTTAAATTAATGCCTTTAAATAAGACATTGTACATGAAAGGAGAACTAAACCTTAAACTGTATAGTAAAAAGAAGATAAGGCGGCAAAACTGTGAGAGTGCTAATGGGGAGTAGCAGTGAATGTCACCCAGTCCCATAGATGGTACTGCAGGGGCTAAAGTTACTGACTGGTCTAACCTCCGGTTGGGACAAACTGTCATCCACTAGACATGACCAACACTGATTTGTCTTCACCAACCACTTGTGAATGGTTAAATGGGATGAAGAATCTTACTGTGTGTACCAGCCCCTTAAAGTCATAGAAGACTAAAGGTTCGTACATACGTGCGATCACGTGTCCCGACGCACGATGGGTATGAACGTTCATTTTGGGCGATAATCAGCCCATGTATGGGCCCTTTATAGCCGAATGGCTGTTTCGGCCAATAAAGTGACCATACATGGGCCGATTATCGCACTTGTGTACGAACCTTAAGGCAAGAATCCAGGATGCCTTATTTATGCTTTATATCATATATCTATTCACCTGCATAAGGAAGCATGTTTGGTTTTCACATATTAAATTATATTTTATAATGTTATTTGGATGTGCTAGTTTTTACTAATTAATATGTAACATTTTGTTCTAAAAGGTTTACGTGGCTAGCCAGTCTATGCTGATAGTCCTTGTGGGGGCAGTACCAGAATATCATGTAATTGACCAGGAAAACATCCCTGAAAGCAAAGAAGACTATGATAAATATGTGCACTATGCAAATAACTTCACATCTATCGTTTCAGAGGCAAGTATCATAAACTTAATTTACAATGTTATTTACTAAATTCCTTTACCTAGTTCCTTAAAATAAAAATGAAACGCCACACTTCAAATCTTAGATGAAGGTATTTTAATGATCCAGGTTTATTTACAGCAGATGGATTATAACCAGTTTATCTGATTTGTTATTGCTGGGTTCAATAGCAAATGGATTAAAATTAGGCTAGTGGGGTAAAAAGTGCATTTTTTTGTTTTGTTGGTGTTTTTTCTGCAAAGCTAGTTACTAGTAACGTCTATTGAATTCAGGTGCCTGTATGTTAAACTGGCTAAACGTTGGATGCTTGAACAAAACACTGTATTTTCTAGTTTTTCAATGGGAAAGGCAAATTAAAATGAGAGTAAGTTGAGTAACATACTGTTCTAGGGTCCGTACACACGTCCAACGGCACAGACGAGACACAACCCCCCCCCCCCCGTAAAGATGCACATGCAAGAAAAACTGCCATATTGGCCAATAGTCGTGTGTGTGTATGCGTTATCTCAGGAGCCGTTTGTTGATCCACCACGGCAGATTGCCAAACGAAACCAGAAACGCCAGTTTGTTGCATGTGTACTCACGTTGCACGGGATCGGGCATCATGCATGCCGTTGGACCAAGCTTTACGTGTATTTTAATCTGTATTGCACTGTATTTCTTATTTGCAACAGGTTTAAGTAGATTGTGAAACTTGGTTTTCTAACATTTCTTTTGTCAACTAGTTACGTTCAACTTAGTTTGGGTGATGCCAGCTTTGGTTTGGGTAATGGCAGCTTTGTTTTGGGTAATGGCAGTCTTGTTTTGCGTTTCTATTACCGTATATACTCGAGTATAAACCGACCCGAGTATAAACCGAGGTACCCAATTTCACCTAAAAATCCTAATAAAGTTATTGACCCGAGTATAAACCGAGGGTAGAAACTTGGCACTCAAGATGTTTGGAAACTACAACTCCCAGCTAATAAAGCATGCTGGGAGTTGTAGTTTCCAAACATCTGGATGCCAGTGAGGGTGGCATTCAAGATGTTTGGAAACTACAACTCCCAGCATGCTTTATTAGCTGGGAGTTGTAGTTTCCAAACATCTTGAATGCCACCCTCACTTGGCATTCAAGATGTTTGGAAACTACAACTCACAGCTAATAAAGCATGCTGGGAGTTTGTAGTTCCCAAACATCTTGAATGCCCCCCTCCCCCTCAGTTCAGTTTGTACCTGTGGGCTCTCTCCCTTTGGACTCTTCTCCCTGTGGACTCCTGTGGACTCTTCTCTTCTCCCTGTGGACTCTTCTCCCTGTGGACTCTTCTCCTGGACTCTTCTCCCTGTGGACTCTTCTCCTGGACTCTTCTCCTGGACTCTTCTCCTGGACTCTTCTCCTGGACTCTTCTCCTGGACTCTTCTCCTGTGGACGACTTCTTCTATCTTCCTCCATCCCGGCAGGTACGGTATCAGCATTCCGGCAGCCGCGCGCCCATTCCTGTACTGGCGCGCCGGCTGACGTCACTGCCCGGCGCCGGGCTTGGCGCCGGGCAGTGACGTCAGGCCGGCGCGCCAGTGCAGAAAAGGATCGCGCGGCTGCCGGAATGCCCGTAAGTGGTTGACTCGAGTATAACCGAGTCCGAGTTTTCAGGCTGATTTTTCAGCCTGAAAAACTCGGTTTATACTCGAGTATATACGTAGTTGTTCTGTGCATCATATAATGTATGTTTGTGTTAAATGTCAGTACAGAAAACATGATGTTTTTTATTCTATAACATATGGGGGTCAGGCAGAGAGGACCATTTGTGTTAGTGATATAAAAATAAATTAGCATGAAAGATTACTATGACGGGCATAAGATGGCAGTAAGCGTAGAACTTTATCAACTGGTGCAAATGTTTATCTTTGGTGTATTTGTTATTCTCATGCCTTATTTGTGAATAAAACTGAACATTATTGTAGGCAAACTAATGTATTTATTTTCTTCATTTAGGGCTTGTTTACACTAGAGCATGTTTTGGTGCACTCCATACAGCATTTTGGTGCATTAATGCACAGAGTTGCCATTGAAAATAATGGCATGCATTCTGCGTTAACGCATCGGAACAACGCACACAAATGCTATGTTCCACTGCACTCTAGTATGAACGAGCCCTAAACTGGACTAGAGTAGTTTATAAAGCATGCCCATCAGTTTAGACCATATTAAGTAAAGAACATGGGGTAAATTGTGCTACATCATTTGTTTTCAAACAGACTATGAGCTTCTCGGCTGAATTGGGTGCCACTTCCTTTCCAGAGAAGTGTAAGCACACTTTTCCTGACAGGGCACTGTATTCAGAGGCCACATGTCTGTATGCAGAAATAGGGCAATAGTGTTAACAGTTGTGAGCCATCACTGCAGTGTCATTTAAGGCTAGTTTGTTACCGTATATACTCGAGTATAAGTCGATCCGAGTATAAGTCGAGGTACCTATTTTTACCTGAAAAACTTGTAAAAAGTGATTGACTCGAGTATAAGTCAAGGGTAGAAATTATCACCACTACTGCCTTCTGATTCTGTGTTGTTTTTAGGCTTTAGTTGCCCTTTAAATGGACAGCTGAATTCCCATACATGAATAGCCAAATCCAGTACCAGTAACCTCCAATTCTTTGGCACTCCACATGTTTGGAAACTACAACTCCCAGCATGCTTTGTTGTTGCGAGTTTCAGTTTCTAAACATGTGGAGTGGCAAGGTTCAGTAAACTTTCAATTAAGCTTACCATCATCTCTACAATTCTCCTGAACCCCATATAGTAAAGGGCCCTCTGACCCCTATATAGTAAAGGGAACTCTGACCCCCATATAGTAAAGGGAACTCTGACCCCCATATAGTAAAGGACTCTCTACCCCAATAGTTAAATGTCACCTGAGAGTTGTACTTTCAAGCTGTCCTTTGCACTGTACTACAGCTGTTTTTTGCCCCAAACTGAGGAGACCCTTCAGATTTACAGATTCCAGTGACAGTGCTGAGTGAGTCCAGCAGCCAGAATACAGGAACAGGAAGTGTAAAGGCAGATCAGCTCCTGTAACTTTCTATGCAGGTTAACACAGCGCCACCTACTGGTTCACTATCTGTAATTGCAGAATTTGCATCTAAATTAGGACTTGACTCGAGTATAAGTCGAGGTTAGGTTTTCAGGCTAATTTAAGCCTGAAAAATTCGACTTATACTCGAGTATATACAGTAATTTCCCGTTTCATTATATGTTGGGATCACATGGAGATTACTTTTATATAAGGGCATTTTCTCACTCTTAAAACAAAAACCAGATCACTTGACCCATACCTGCTCCCAACCAATATATGAAGCACTTTAATAGACGTATTACTAACCAGATATCTAGGGTTAATTATTACATCCATTCTGACAGAGTAAGTTGGCTCCTGCCTCCATGCGGTCATTCAGGGCTGACTTCAGAGCCAGTGGTTGACTGCTCTTTCCTCTGCTATCTCATGTGATGCATTAAGAGGCAGATAGCGCTTGGAACGTAAGTTTCCCTCTGCACTTGTACCTGTATCTCCCTGTAAATGGTCTGTATTGATGTTGGCTGCTATTTATAGTAGAAGATTCAGATGCTGCTTTCAGATGGAGGCAAGTGATTCACTGTTTGATTCACCTAAACGTGAACTATACGCAGAGAAAAATGAGTTGTTTTCTTATCACCAAAATTTGACCACAGATCTATACAGAAGTCTATAGTTGCACTGGTACAATGCCCAAGTCATTTAGAAGCTTATTAGCCATGTCAGCATTCGGTCTAGCAGGGAATAATAGGAAAATCCTATCATTAAAATTGTACAACCATGAACAACATACAGGCAATACTGAGTCAAGCAGGATACCAGTGTATTCCTTTTCCTTCTATTAAATCCTGTGGACAAAATCCATTGTTCACATTTTACAGCTGCTCTTTAAGTTCAGCGACTGAATTTACAACCACGCTTTCATTTATGACATTGGCCTCACTCCAGTTCATTTATATTTTCATATTCTGATTAAGCAGTTAAGGTTTTTTCCCACTGGGTTATGGAGTGATTGACCCCATGGTTTCCAGTCAGGTTTCTAAATTTCAGATTGAATCCTTGGTAATAAAATGGGTTTTGTCTATCTTGCTATGGCCACCTTTGAACACATGTTTTGCCTTGGGTCTAAAGAAGCACGCTGCTTGTACTGAGGAAATGTTCTGTTATTATGCAGCACATCTAAAAATAAAATGCAACTGCAGCTTGTTAAGAAAGATTCAAGCTAAACTGTAGCTCTTGGCAAAGTCTTTTATTATCTGTTCTTTGTTATATTGAGAAATGGACCATGAGTATAGAAAATCTTTTTTAGACAGGTGGCAATTCTGCAACTACTCTATCTTAACAATGCCACACCGTTAAAAGGCCCTTGCTGACAACCTTGGAAATTGTCTCATCAGCGCTTAGAAGTTGTGAATGAATACATTTTGTTTTCTTTGCAAAAGTTCAAGGTGATTGACACATTAGCTGAGGACCTTTTCTTTACTTTTACCAAAGGAAAATCTCCCCATATTTATATCTATAGAGTAGATAGCATCCACTATACTGTTCTGTAGCATGACGTCCTCTTAACAGAATTTGACAGAAGGAGAATTTCACCCAAAAAAACTACTGATTCAACTGATATGATACATGTTTATAATTTTTAAGCAGACATAAACCTATGATATAAGGAAAGTCTTCCACTACAGCAAGTTTCATGCTTAATTTTACTCCTTGCCTTTACCCTATCACATGAATATATCTACTTGATCAAATCCTCTTTTTCTGTCTGAGGGAAGCACACTTAACATGCCTAAGCAAGTGGCTCGAGGAGGAAATGGGTTTAGAAGCACGGTTGACAGACATCCAGGGTGGCAAATTTGGGTGGCACTTCCTTGACTGCAGAGAACAAATTCAAAGTCCAGCAGTCAGGGCTTAAGTCTATTTCTTGCAATTGCAACCCTTCCTAAATAGGTCACCATGGTCTTTGAGGGGTGACCCAAGACACATGATGTGTATGCATGGCTGTTTCTGCTGACAATTGTGCCATGTATGGGTGCTTTGTCGGAGAAAACAGACATTTAGTCAGAGCTCGTAGATGATCTGCCCGGCAACAAGCCCTGACCTAACAGCCGATTTGGCCAACAAATCGCCCATATATGGCACGCTTGTTTCTGAAACAGACTTGCATACACATCGTGCTTCGCCGGCAGGCTCCTGCGATTGCACGTGTGTATGCACTTTTAGGGTTTACAGTGCATATTGACTAGTCAAAATTGTTGTCTTTACCCCTCCCTTTGGAGATTATCTGCAAAGGAGGCTTCATTAAGCCATTATTATAAATAGAAAAATATATATATTGTTTTTTTCTTTTTGCTAATTGTAAGGTTTTTATTAAAGGAGAACTACAGCTAAATGAGGATGAGACTGAATACTGTCTAAAAATTTTATTAGAGCTAGTAGTGTCTTTATTAGTCAATTATTGGCTGACCTCTTTCTAAACCTGCTTGGGCGGGGATGGCCAGTGTTGAAAAAACTTTTATTTACGTTTCTGCTCCAAGCTTAAAATTCACTTTTTCCAGGAAATTGAATGTTTGTTTGCAAGCATGGCGCAATGATGTCACATGTGCGCTTGCAGCAACGGCACCGCGACACGAGCGCAATGACGTCATGATGCGTGCGCTCTGCAAACGACAATGTGTTGTGTAGCAAAGGGATCTGAAGAATCTCATGGGGCAAAGTTAAAAACAGGATTATGGGGGAGGAGGAAGACAGAAACTTTCAAGCCGTTAATGTAGGGTATGGGATGGTGCTAGAATAAAAAAATAAAAACTTTAGATTTAAAGCCCCGGCTATCCAGTAATATTAAGTTGTATTTACAGTGTACCTACCCTTTAAAAGATATTTTAAAAATGTATAGTCGAATCTCTGAATGCTAAAATGCTAAATCGAACTAAGGAACTCTGCCTTTGTGAGATGCTACATTTACCAGTCTGTTATATTCCTACCTGTATGTGTTAGTGAACGAACAGTCATTATAATTAGTAAAGTTGTACAGCTGTGCATGCTGGGTAGGTTTGTGCATTGGTAACACACATAGTGGCAGTTACCAATAGTTTATGGTAAATATATATTTGACGGGTTTCGGGGCTTGCAACTAGGCTGAGGATTGTAGTGCATCCGTCAATCTGGGTACTTTTCCTATTAGCTGTTTTTACTTACATTAAGACTCCTTCCGTTCCTCTGCTGATGCCTGTGATGTAGCCAATGGGAAGCTCTCTGCAAAGAAGAGAGCTTGGCTACATCGGGGACTGTCACTGAAATTGGCAGAGAGGTGCACCTCCCACCTCCTCGATTCAACGCTGATCTGGTCCGGCTCCCCTGCCCGCCGGAACTGCAGTCACAGCCGCGGCTGCCATTAATGAAAACGGCGCTGGAACGAGGAGGTGTAAGTAAAGAAGGGAAGCAATTCTGAATTTATGAATATAGCGGTTTGGGGTGGGAGGGTTTCCCCTGCATGGTGGCACAAGCATTTAAAGCTACATAACTGTCAGCCACAGAGGGAATGGGAAGAAGCAACCCAGCAGTTTCCTGCATTTTGAAGAGGCATAACGTAATGTAAGGTAAGGATTTTTTTTTTTTTTTTACAGTGGGGCCAGTAGTTGGTAAAATTTTAGTTTGGGGGGTGGACATGCCCTTTAAGGTGGCTATACATATGAACGATAATAGGTAAATCTTGTCGGGGACAACGGAATTTACCTATTATCGTTCGTGTGTAGGAGCTTTTTCCGAGAAATGACTGTAGTATGGGGATCGGTTGGGTCTTTGTGTGCTGTTCCCACAGCATGTGTGCCAACAGATACCAATGTGATCTGTCGGAACACATGCTGTGTGATCGCATGTGTATGGCCAGCTTTGAGGGTATCTAGTGGCAGATGAGGAAAACAAAACATTCCCTGGTGTTATTCAGGGTCAGGAACCATTCCCCTGACCTCTTAGGATTGATCCCTGGCTGCAGTATTTGCTGTGAGTGTTTTGTACCCAGGGACATGTTCTAAGGGGCGGGGCAACAGTGAACATTTAGACAGAAATTTAATTATTGCTTATAATAGGGATTTTTGCATATCAATATAGGTATATAATACACAAATATATTTTGACACTTTTCTTTAAAAGAGAAAAAAACACTTTTTATTAATAAACCTTTTGGTTTAAATATTGTCTTAAAGATTTACATTTGCAGTACCTAAAAAATGTATTGTATGTTTAATTGGTAGTTATAGAGAATACAATCTATTTCTAGTGAATATTTCATAATATAAAGCTTTTAAATGTAATTAATTCATTTTTGTAATAGTGGGATCATGAACCAGACAAATATTTAAGTTGCAGTTTCTGTTCTTTATTTCAATAGTGGCACTTGATCAAGCATGAAGCCTACAAAGTAAACTTGGCCTCATCATTGTTTTTTGCTGGTCTGCTTATTGGAAATGTATTGTTTGGGCCCTTATCTGATAAACTTGGAAGAAAGCCGGTATACTTATCAGGTATGTATTTGTATGTTTACACGCCTGTACATACATCTACTACCATACCAAGGGGAAAAAGGGGATTTTATTAGTTGTGAACATAGATTGTGTTCCCAATATATTTTTGTTGTATGCCATTTACTTCTATATAATGAGGAAATTTGTGTATTTTTGTCTGCTAGTGAACGAAAAATCAGTAAGTTTTGTTCTGCCAGCGGTTCCGCAGAACTTTTTGGATTTTTTTTAAAACTGTCATTTGGAAATTCTGCCAGATCTGTAGATTCTGAATTAAAACCAGGTTTGTGTGGATACTGGGTCTCCTCTCTAGTTTATACCTGTTAAAAAATGTATTTCGATTTTGTCCCTCTTGTATCACTTTTTGTGTTATAATATTGTAGAGCGCTGCATCCCTATACATGCATGTATGTCACTCGTTGCTATTATAGTTTTTGCCATAACTGTCGCTGTTTTGTTTTGAAAAGTTTGGTCTCATGGCAAATGCATTATAAGTCACATTCATGTCATAGAGTCTTGGGAATAAAAAAAAAACAACAGTTTTTATCACCTAAATTTTTTCAATTGTTAAAGGACAATTATACTCACCTTCTCCTCTCCTCTTCTCACTAGCTTATGTACCCAGGGTGAGGACCTGAATCGGTAAGTCATCTCCCCTGGGGACACAAAGTTTCATTTGGGTAATTATTACTTGAATTAGAAAGTGTACCCAGGGGTGAGGACTTAGATATTCAATTCCTTATCCTGGGAACTTGTAAGGGACAGGGGGAAGATTTTAGGACTATAGTTGTAGAGTTATGTGTAGTTGCGTAGTTATAGAGAACTAAATTTAAATGTGTGGATGCATTGCTTCTACTGGCTTTGACTTTTTTCCTGGTACAAAGGAGACAAGTGTGGTTTCTGGTCACATGGATTAGAATGAGCTGTTAATTCTTGCACAATAATTGAGAATGTCTCCCTTATTGTTTGACTACTTTATTTGTTTTCCTTACATTCAGACACTTTCAGTCCGCTCTTATTCCATGACAACCTGCATCGGCCAGTTTAGACCGTATGCCTACAGCATGACACTTTCAGACTGGCACACTTCAAACCGGTTCATCAATGGATAGATTTGTCAGCAGGAATATCAGACACCTGCCTTCCCATGTGTAGCTTAAAATCCACTCCACTAGAGCTTCAAATGTTCCTGGACAGCAGAAGCTGATGCTTACCTTGTGATGATTGAGTGGGGATATGGTGACTTTCTATAAATATATTAATGGGCCATAAAATAATCTCTCTGGTGTGCTTGTGAAGGTTCTCATTCATCCAGGTCATGGTATATCTGTTGTATTCAATTAGATCAACTGGACTTGAAGTTTAGTTCTTGAAGACGTTTCGCTAGTCATCCGACTGGCTTTCTCAATTCAGAATGACTTGTACAAGAATCTGTGGCAATTATGTACCCGGGAAATCCAAATTAGCATATCACAGCCAGGTGTTAAGGGCATGATTCGATAGTGGCGAAGAGGTGATTTAGGAACGCCCAGGGTAAGGTGTCAAAACAGCATTGTACATGGCAGACAGTTGAGAATGGTAGAGGTTTACAGAAAACCAACACACACAGATCAGTATTTGATGTTTGACTGCCACCACCCTTTAGATCACAAGCTGGGTGTCATCAGAACCCTGCAACACAGAGCAGAGAACATCCCCACTAGCACAGAGGCGAAGGCTAAAGAAATGAAACATCTCAAAGGAGCCCTTAAAACTTGTGGATATCCAGACTGGACCTTTGTCAAATAAGTAGAAGGAAAGAAAAGAACACATATACCAACAGTGAAGGGGAAAAGCAAGAGAGGAGAAAGAACATGGTCATCCCATATGTAGCAGGGGTCTCCGAGAAATTAAGAAGAATTTTCAAAAAACACCATATCCCTGTCTGCTTAAAACCAAACAACACACTGAGGCAGCAATTGATACATCCGAAAGACCCAATACCGAAACACAAGAAAAGCATATACGCAGTGCAGTGCAGTGAAGAATGCTCTGATTTGTATGTGGGGGAGACCAAACAGCAACTGCATCAACGTATGGCCCAGCACAGAAGAGCCAATTCCTCGGGTCAGGACTCAGCCGTGTACCTGCATCTTAAGGATAAAGGGCATACCTTTGAAGATTGTAATGTTAACATATTGGCAAAGGAACGTGACTGGTTCAAGAGAGGTGTCAAGGAGGCCTTTTATGTGAAAATAAAGAAACCAAGCATAAATAGAGGTGGGGGGGGTTCGACACCAACTGTCTGCCATGTACAATGCTGTTTTGACACCTTACCCTGGGCGTTCCTATAACACCTCTTAGCCACTATGCAATCACTCCCTTAACACCTGGCTGTGATATGCTAATTGGGATTTTACAGGGTACATATTTGCCACAGATTCTTGTCATTCAAAATTGAGAAAGCCAGTCGGATGACTAGCGAAACTTCTTCAAGAACTAATCTTCAAGTCCATTTGATCTAATTGAATACAACAGATAAACTCTCTGGTGCATTGTTCACTAATACATCATATCAGAGGACACGTGGACGTCCTTTAAAGGGCATGTCCACCCTCAAAACTATAATCCCCCCCACTACTGGCCCCATTGTGTAGTGTAGTTTAATCCTAACCTCACATCCCACCTCCATATGGTTCTCCTGTAGTCCCCCCCCAAAGTCCCAAAAACTGCCCACCAGGAGGATAGGAGAGTCCATATAGGACTCTGCCTCCTATCTGGCCTCCGGGAGAAGTTTGGCATGCATACTGCAGCCCTTCTCCCCCTCCCTCTCCCTCCCGATTAGGATTCCCTCCCCCTAGTGTAAAAATCTTTTTACCTAACATTCCCCCTGTCCCCCCAGCCCCAACCGCTCTATTAATATCATCAGAAAATGCCCAAAACATTACTTACCTTCCCTCTTTCCTCCGCCGCACTGAACTCCCGGTAGCCGCGTCCGTGATTGGCTGCCGCTCAGCCAATCACAGACGCGACTGCCAGTCCTGCCCCTCTGCTTGCATTTTCTGGCAGCGCGGCGGAGGAAAGAGGGAAGGTAAGTAAAGTTTGGGGCATTTTCTGATGATACTAATAGAGCGGTTGGGGCTGGGGGGACAGGGGGAATGTTTGGTAAAAAATTTTTTAGAAGGGTGGACATACCCTTTAAGATTGGAAGAAAAGAAATTTCATCTTCAGGTTAGGAAAGGTTTATTTACAGTGTGAATGGTGAAACTGTGTAACTGTCTTCCAGCAGATGTGGTAATGGCAAGTTCACTGAATAGCTATAAAAGGGGCCTGGATAATTTTCTAAAACTAAAAAATATTGAGAATTACATATACTGTAGTTCTGGTTGGTACGGGGATACTATATAATATTGAGAATTAATGGTATTAATACATATACTGTCGTTCTGTTTGGTAAAGGGATACTATATAATATTGAGAATTACCGGTATTAATACATATACTGTAGTTCTGGTTGGTACGTGGATACTATATAATATTGAGAATTACTGGTATTAATACATATACTGTAGTTCTGGTTAATCCAGGGATACTTTCTGATTGCTGTTTTCAGGCAGGAAGGACATTTTCCCCACTTTCTAGCTTTTTTTTTTTTTGCCTTCCTCTGGATCAACTGTTAGGTAGTGTTAAGGAGTAGTCTATAACCTCCAATACTATGTAACTACATGCAACACAGTGTAGGTTACCATTGAGAGATATACTGATAAGTGTGTATTGATTTCTACATTTTCTCTTTTTTTCTGATGGTTTTCAACTGATTTTTGTTTAGTTATGTCGGCCATGGGAAAAGACATAACATTTTTTTTTTAAAAATGGTCACTTTGCTTACAATGTTATAATACTGTTTTTTGTTTCATACTGTGGTGATCGTTACCCTACCCTCAGTTAAGTTTATGGTGCCAATTGAATATTAAGCAGTGCAGAAGATGTTATTAGCCTTAGAGGAACAACACCCACAATCCCATCAACATTTAATTTTATATTGAATTTTTTTAATAAAGGGGGCCAAACCTAGGTTGAAACAAGTTGTGCATAAAGTGTTAAATAAACTCAACTGAGTTTGCATCCTCTTCATTATGATTGCCTCACTTTACTTGTATTCTGTTGTAATATTTTTAGGAAACTAAAGTCTCCAAAAACAACATTGTCCCAATAGACAGAGCACAAAGATACTGCAAGCAGTGTCTTATCTCTTCCTGTGCTGTGGCTACTAGGTGATTTATGAAATTACCTGTGGGTACTAGGGGTCAGCTCCCATAATCCACTTTAGCTGGGTGACACTGAGCTTAGGTGTATGCTGTATACTTCACAGAAAGCTACACCCTTGCTTCCTAGAAGTTGACAGACAAACATGTTAAAGCTCAGAAATCCTCCCTCTCTCTGACACAGAACAGGGGATTTCAGTGTATTTTTTGTAAACATATTTAAATGCTTCTGTCCCAAACAATAATATATGTCTTTGCTTTTTATGCAAGAAAGAAAAGTAATTTTTGCAGTTTATTTCTTAGCTAGCATGGATGTAAGAAACCGAATATAAACATTTCAGTAAAAATGAGCCTTGAGGAATGGAATCTGCAACCTTGTGTTCTCTGTCCTGCTTAAAGCAGAGCTTTATATTTTATCACTATCACAACAGAGATACTATGAGGAATTTGAGTACACATCGAAACGTTATATTTTGCTGGGAACATAATGGAAACAAGCAAATAAACCTAAGGTAGTATAATCAATTGACTGTCTTGTATTGTTTAATAAGTAAGCCTTGGGATTTGAACCTTTACCTCATCGACTGTGTGTTTCTAAAAATGTGGTATTTGTATATTGAGCTACCAAACACAATGCAAAGAATGCAGGTATTTTTAGGAACTTTATCTTTTGCTAGAAACAGAAGCAAAAAACCCCAAAACAAACAATAGTAAAATCAGCTGGCTATTTTGTATTGTTTCTGCAATGCTGTCAGCAATACATGCTAGCTGAAAAATAAACTGCAGGGTAACAAGCAGATTTCAAAGTCTTATCAGGGACTTTATTGGTGTGGAGATGGTTAGAATACTAAACACAAATATTTTAAGCCTCTTTTTAAATAAAGTTTAGACTTTACAACATGACTAAGACAAATATGCCAATATTTTATGCCATATAAACCAGCAATTACCAAACCCCCCATTTAGTCCTCATTTGTTAATGATTAGAAATTAGTGCTACAGATTCTCATTTTGCAAAAATACAACTTGACAAAATCAGAATGAGTTTTTCAGAATTTTCTATTTTATAAAACAAGAGAACTGTTCAAGGTTCCAAGAAGGACTGTGTGCCCTCTGCTGTTATCTGGAAGCATAATAGAAGACAATGATGTGTTCCATTTTGTGCTTGGTATAAGTAGTATTTTTAGTTACCTGAAACTGCATTTTGAAATAGACATACTCAGCCTATTAAAAAGACCTATTTGAGTATTAGATCCTGCTTACGTAAAGAAAAACATGAAAGATTTATGTTTATTTGTGTAGTGTGTATTCATGTTGGAATAGCTTATCAGTTTATTTTCTCAGCAGATCAACATGCTTCTGTTCTGTAAGATTTATGGCTAATGAGCCAAAATGCACACAGTTCTAGCCTTCGCTGCTTTTGTGATCGATTATTGATGAGTATTGTTTATGAAGCATCTCTGTAACTTGACTCGCTTCAAACTAAAAAAATGCTTTATAATTTATAGCCCCAGCAATAGCCATACATTTTTAGCTCAAATGCTAGCTACACCTGATTACTGTCAATGTCAGACACATTTAAAACCTGTGTGGACACTGCTTAAAAATGAAATAAAGTGATGAAAGATAAGCTACATATCATGACTGGATCTTTCTCCAATACAATGTCAACTGGCTAGGAGCATCATCTAGCCAACAAATGATTTACATCAGCCCGATGCAGTTGAGGTTGCCAGCTGAGGAGGACCATGTTCTGTGTGAGTATTTTTAGCACTTTATGTAGTTCTTGGTATAGATTTGAAGTCCTTGTTTTGGAAATAAAAAGGGGAGAGATTGTTGGGTAATTGCCTTGGTGATTTTATTGTGTTCAGGTTATATATCTTGCAGAACTGTCAAGTTACCGTATATACTCGAGTATAAGCCGACCAGAGTATAAGCCGAGGTACCTGTTTTTACCTGAAAAATTAGGATAAATTGATTGACTCAAGTATAAGCCGAGGGTAGAAATTCTGACCACTACTGCCTTCTGATTCAGTATTATTTTGATGCTTAAGTTGCCCTTTAAATAGACCGCAGAATTCCCGTACAGATGTTTTGGAAACTACAACGCCCAGCATGCTTTATTGGCTGGGAGTTGTAGTTTCCAAACAACTGTATGGGAATTCTGCAGTTAAAAGGCAACTGCAGTGTAGAGCCCCCTCCCTCCCTCGAGATTCCTCCCAGAATTTCCACGATCAATGTTGCTGAGGCTCCAGTGTTGCTGATGCTGAGGCTCCAAATCCGGCTGCCGCACGCTCTGTAAGTCCTGTGGATTGCCGGCTGACGTCACTACTCGGAGCCTCTCACTGCCCGGCGCCGAGTACTGACGTCAGCCGGCAAACCCACAGGACTTACAGAGTGTGCGGCAGCCGGATTTGGAGCCTCGGCAACATCGATCGCGATAAGGAAGATCTTGACTCGGGTATAAGCCGAGGTAAGGTTTTTAGGTTTATTTTAAAACCTAAAAACCTCGGCTTATACTCGAGTATATACGGTATGTATTTTTCCTCCTGCAACTTAATCTGTATTGTGTTGTGATGGTCCAAAGTAAAGTGTACCAGAAATATCATGTACATATACTACAGTATTCAACTTACCTGCCTACAACCATATGGGCCAAAAATGAACGGTCCATACGGGCCAAAAAATTGCAAAATGAACGGTCCATACTAGGGAATTTTGGCAGGTAAGTCGACTAGAGGGCCAATAGCTCAACGATCGATTGTTGAATCTCCCTAATATTGGGACATTGTATGTCCAGAATTCGAAAATCTACAGTGTTAAAAGAGAATACTCTCCTCCTTCTATTTCACACATAGTACTCAGGTTCAGAGTTTAAATCAGAATCCTTACTAATGTGAAAAGGCTGTTTAGACAGAAATTTTAATTAACATTTAGAGAATTGTACTGTTATCCTTGGTGAATTGGGTTATTCTTAAGAAAACCTGTAAAATATTTCTGCTTTATATTTCCTAAAGCACTTTTCATACTAATATGAACCACACATTGGGAGTCCTTTTTAGCCATTGGCACCTCTTTGTTTTTAGTCGGTATTTTCAATAAATCAGTGTCTATTTTTTTACCTTTTTCTTCCTTTTCCAGCTGTGTGTTCCACGGGGACTATTGATTTTTTTCTCCTGAAGTTTAGACCATTCGCACTTTAATATTCATATCAGAATAGTCACAGATGCATTAGCTCTCTCAACTGCACAAAAATTAACAGAATGTGAGAGGAGATGCTAGGTTCTTTGATATTCCTTAAACCACAGCTAAGGCCAATTATTTCTGGCTTACATTAGAAAGAAGGCGGATTTGATCTTTTTTTACTGTTCATAGGAAAGGTTATATTCTAGCCTAATCCTCCCTGTGCAGTTTTATTTCCCTGCCTGTAATTGATTTTGTGTCTTTCTGATATTTAGTGGAATCATCTTAGATCTACACATATTTCTTTTTGTCATGTCTCTCTGTCCTATAAAATCAAAATACACTTAAATTGAACACAAATGAGAAAATGCCTAATGTGGTGCAGTTGTTAAAACAATAAATCTATTAGTTTTGTCAGTAGAACGTACATTTACAGAAACATCCTTTGATGATTTGTAAAGATGACAATTTCCTGTCCCTATTTTCTTAAAAATGCTTTTGTCTCATCCTAAATACAGGATAAATACTTTGTAGCAATTTAGCGTGTCTTTAAAGGATAAGTGCACTGTAAAATCAAGTTATGTTCATTTGGAAGCTGCAGCTTTAAAAATACTGCTGCCATATTATTTTTTTACCTATGCCCCTCCAGAGCCCAGCTTTGTGCCTTGGAAGTTGCTGACATTTTGCTACTGGTTTGCTGAATGTTAAGCTCCACCCCTCTGAGATTTCCTCTGCTTTCTCCTGCTTGAGCCTCAAACAGTAAGCCTGTGATTCATGCACGTGCGTGTGGCACGAACTCACAAGCATTTTGAGGCTCAAGCAGGAGAAAGCAGAGGAAATCTCAGAGGGGTGGAGCTTAACATTCAGCAAACCAGTAGCAAAATGTCAGCAACTTCCAAGGCACAAAGCTGGGCTCTGGAGGGGCATAGGTAAAAAAATAATATGGCAGCAGTATTTTTAAAGCTGCAGCTTCCAAATGAACATAACTTGATTTTACAGTGCACTTATCCTTTAAAATAAAGATTGCGTCCGTTATGTGAGAAAATTTGAAAGGAGAACTAAACCTAAGATTTTTTTAATCCTAATGTGAAAGCTTTTCTCCCCAGAATACATTGAAATATTCTTCTCTAGTAAGTTGCATTTAGTATATGTAATGAATAGATTTTGTAACAAAGAAGACTTCCATGTTGTTTCCAGTACAACTCATAGCCCATGTTGGCTTCAAAGAGCCACGCCCCTTTACCCCAGGATTCACGGTCTCTAAAGTTCAGAGTTTGTAGCTTCTGTTTCTAGCGAAAGATAAAGTTTCTAAATGCTATAATTTTAAGAGCACGCAGCCCAAGAAGTCCAAACCCCCTAGTTTACATATGAAACAATACAACATAGTCTATTGCCTGCGTTTTTTTCTTTTTTGGTTTGTTTATTCTCTGTGGCTTAACTACCAAGGGAAGCAACCACAGGGGGCCTGGAGCCAAGGGGGCCCCATCTTCTTAGTTTTCCTATGACAGATATTGCCTCTTCCCAGAAAACCACAGGGGATGAAGCATGGGAAGGGTCCCCATCATAGTTTTGCCGGGGGGGGGCAGTTATTCCTAGCTAACCCACTGTTTGCTCCCAGAAAAATATAAAATTTCTACATATGCACAAACTTTTTATATATAAGAGCTGTTTTTTTATTTACCAATCAGCATGAATTGCATGCAGCCTTTCAAGAGCAATACAAAATAGTGAATTAATCTTACTGACATTTACTGGTGGTGCACAGCTAAAGTGCTTGGTTTGGAAGCAAACAGACCATTGGGACACAGGTTTTTATTCCTCAGGATTCCTCTTTTCTTTCTCTTATATTCCTAGCAAAAGATAAAGATTCTACATGTACAGATATTCCAACTAGTAGCTCTTGTGGGGTAGAGAGAAAGCTTTCTTTTTAGAAAGACACAGTATAGAAGTTTGCAAGTTCGATTCCCCATACTTTTATTTTTTCCCCTAAATGTTAAAGGTCATGTCCACCCCCAAAACTAAAATTTAACCCCTTACTGGCCACATCAAGTAGTTTAAAACAATCCTTACCTTACATTCCTGCTCAAAATAGTTCCCCTGCTGTGCCCCTCCAAAGTCCAGGAAACTGCTGTGTAGGAGCAGTGTGTGACTCATGCTGTGCCTGAGACTTCCTCAACCTCATCAAGGTTGAGGCATGCTCAGTGCAGCCCTCCCTGCCTCTCAGCCAATCACGGACGCAGCTGCCGGTCCCGCCCCCTGCTTTCAATTCCATGCAAGCAGAGGGCCTGAACACTGCAGCAGGGGAGAGAGGGCAGGTAAGTAAGAATCGGGGGACTTTCTAACAATTATATTAATGCGGTTGGGGCTGGGGGAGCATGCCCTACCACATATCAAAAGTTAAATTTTGGGGTGGACATGCCCTTTAATAATCTGTTTCTTACATCCATGCTAGCAAAGAAATAAACTGCAAAGATTACTTTTCTTTTTTGTATGAAATTATCATTGTTAGGGGCAGGAGCATTTGTAATCTTTTTACACAAAAACTGCATTGAAATATGTGTTCTGTGTCAGAATGAGGGATGGTCTCTGAGCTATAACATGATTGTCTGTCAGCTTCCAAGAAGCAAGGCTGCAGCTTCCTGTGAAGTGTACTGCGTACACTTAGCTGGGTGTTCCCAAATAAGGTGAATTATGGGAGCTGACCCCTAGTGATTGTGAATGTGCTTTTTCTTTTGGGGCAATGTTGTCTGGAGACTTTAGTTACCCTTTAATGCCAGCCGAAAGATGATGTTAAAATCCCACAGCCACTAAGATGAAAAAGAGATGTACCAAATGCCACAATCACAATAATTAATCCAACCCCCAGTGACTGCGGCTCTATGTAAATTGTCCCATATGTGTCACCTACTAATTTGACTGGCTTGTTTTAAGAGGGATTTAACAAAATACAAATACTTGGATAATATAATAAAAGTAAAACATAGTAAGCAGCTTTCCATATCCTTTCATTTAAAGGTAATCTTAAGCCTACAAATAAATTATAAGTATAGGAGTGCAGAAGCTCTGATTGATGTTATTTAAGAGGTAAAAATTATTAAAGCCCTTATCCTCTTTACAAACATTTAAATCAGTAAGGTCTGTTTGGTAGTCTGCAGAGACTGCGTAGATTATATACAAATGTATTTCTAAATATACATACAGTATATGATTTTCAAACAAAGGGCTGGTCTGCAAATTTGTCAAAGGTGACACTCTGGCTACTTTCAAATGAGTGGCATTTTCAGGTAGTGTTTTCTGTTCCAGACATTTATTGAGCGGTCACAAAATGACAAAATGCTACATGTAGAGTTTTTCTTCTACTAAATATGTCTTCACAGTCTACAACAGCTACAATGCTGTTTTTGTGAAAGGAGCCCAGGTCCTGAGATTGCAGAGTTTTTTTTTTTTTTTTTTTCAATCAAAGACAGTTTCAATGATCTCACTGTAAAGAAACCTATCCTAACCTGAAGATGAAACTTCTTTTCTTCCAATCTTAAAGGATTTCCACGTGTCCTTTGATATGACCTATTAGTGAGCAATGCAGTTTACTGTATGACCCATTAATATATTAGTATAAAGTGACCATATCCCCATGCAAATGTCGCTTCTCCAATGTAAACAACCCTAACTTGTCTAATCTGCCTTTAGTTGCCCTTCTCTGAACTGCTTCCATTTCCAAGATGTCCCTTTTGTATTAACTGTATTTATACAGTTTATATATATCCCTTTTATATAAACTGAAAATCTTTATCCGTTTCAAATTAGTATTCTTTATAAATAGACCAATTGAGTAGGAATAACATGTTTTCCAAAAATAATTTGTCATTTGTTGAAAGGTAATTAATATGTTCGTAAGAAAGATAATGTTTTAATGTTGACAGAATTTTTCCTAAAAATCCTCTAATATGTTGACACTAGTTTGGCAAAAAGCATTTGCTCTGTTGGACACAGCAACACATCAATATGTTCTAATATCTAAATATTCACTATAATAAGGGAGTCACTGCAATCTACAGGTAACTTTAGTACCAGTACTCCAATCTTTTCTACTTGCTAAGCCTACAGCCAAGTCCCCAGTTGTTAGGATGCAAGCAATGCTTCATTGAACACCGTTGCTTACAGGAATTAAAGTGGAAATATTTGGTAATGAAGCCAAAGATACCCAAAGAAACCAGCAAGCCTTAAGGCAGAGAGGGCAATAAAGCACAATGGGGCAGTCCAAGTTGAAAAAGAGATCTAGAGATTAAAGTTTGTAGTCGAGCAGGTCATACAGATCAGGCGAGGATCAAATGAAATTGGGGTTGAGGGCACAAGCAGAAGCCAATAATACAAGGTCCAAGAAACAAGGCTGAGCGGTTAATATGAAATCTCAATGATCAAATACACTGCAAGTTGGGAACAAAAGCCACAGAAACATTAATATGAGCAAAAAACATTAAAAAACATGCAGGTAACACAAACCTGAGGAGAGCATGGGGCATATTTATAAACGATTGCAATTTTCACCATTTCGCAATGACAAACAGCACTATTTTTGCCTTGTTTATAAATACGCTCGTTTTCGCTTTTGTGGAAAAGTATCATTGCGGTGATGTGTGACGGTAGTTTTCATTGGGTTAAGTGTTGTATCACAGTGAAAATAGAAATAGTGTCGACAATTACCAGACCAGAGAAGGTGAAATTTCAAAACTATTTTTTTTTTTTTTTACACCTTTTCTGCCTTTTGTTGCTTTTTTTTTTTTGCAGTTTTAGTCATGTTCCATTAACATGACTATTTCTTACACTGCACTATGGTATGTTCCCATATTAACTGGTTTGATAATTAGCTGCAGTTGCTAAAATAAGCAATACTAAAAAAATTGTCTTATTAATACAAAATAGAGAAAATTCGCCTGGGTGAGTTTTATACTATTTATCATATCCTATTGATAAAAGCGCGAAAATTACCGTAGCTTTTACACTCGTATCCTATTGATAAAAAAGAGAAACGAGTTTTACACTATTTATCATATTTGTTTGCTGAAAAAAAGGCTATTTTTAAATAACAAAGATAGTGTGTATTAACCAATTTGATACTACTTTGAAAATCCACCAAGGAGTATTACCTATTTACCATCATATTCCATCTTTTTTCCATGTATTTTTCACCTTTCATGAAAATTCGCCTTTTTAATAACTTTATAAGAAAAGTTGAAATTTTAAAAAATTGTGAAGTCTGGTGGCAAAAAAAAGCGAAAATAATGCCCCCTTATAAATATGTCTCTTAGACCCCCATTTGGTAAATAAAGAAAATCGGAACCTAAAACAAAAAAAGAGAACTTAAAAAAGCGAAAAAAACTTCAAAAAAAGCAAAATCTCTGTATATATTACTGTAAATGCTGGAAAATAGTCTAACACCCCCCTGAGTACTTACCGGGTATTAGTATTGAGAAACACTCCGCAGTGTACTGACACCTTCTATGGACCCATTGGCAGGCTAAATAAATGGCCACTTATGCGTTTTTACCACCTCAGACTTCGCGAATTTGAACGGCTGAACGCAATAAAGCACTTTTTGACATTTTTAATATACACTCGAGCGATTACAGTCCATTTCCATTTTATTTAAATGCTGATCATGAATTGGTTTTTATTCGTGCCAAATTATTGGTCATTCTTATTTCATTTATTGAAGCTCTTATTTTTCTTTTTGTCCCCGTTAAGTGCACTGTTTGAACTGGGTAATAATTTATTCCAACTGTATTCCAGACCTGCTGTTTTGACCCACTTTTTGTTGAGATTGTATGCACAAATTGAATGAGAGATTCTATAGGTTTACAAATTTGTTTTATGTAGAATCCTATATTTATGAAATCATCCTGCTTTATTTCATTTGTACTGTGTAGTGCATGTAAGCTGAAATTGTATTAATTTTTTTAATTTTTTCTTTATTCTTCATGGTTTTATACTGTTTTGTTTGCAGATACATGCAGTATTTTCCTGATGGAAAAACATCTGGAAATGCTAGTGAACCATAAACAAAACAGCCAATTCAAAACATTGTTGGAATAATATAATTAATGGTTACCCTGCAAACTAAAATTGTAAAACCATCACTTGACAATTCAATCTCATTCTTAGTTTACAATAGTGGAAATGTTTTAGAGCTTAAGCACCATCATACATAACAGTGCCACTCTTTCATCTATACTAATAAAAGGCAAAGCCCTCACTCACTCACTCACTCACTCACTCATCACTAATTCTCCAACTTGCTGTGGAGGCAGACGTCTTAAATTTGGCAGGCTCATTCATTGCACCTTACTTACAAAAGTTAAGCAGGTTTCGTTTCGAAAAGGCAAGGCCCTCACTCACTCACTCACTCACTCACTCATCACTAACTCATCACTAATTCTCCAACTTGCCGTGGAGGCAGACGCTGAAAGTTGCAGGCCTCATTCATTGCACCTTACTTACAAAAGTTAAGCAGGTTTCGTTTCGAAAAGGCAAAGCCCTCACTCACTCACTCATCACTAATTCTCCAACTTGCTGTGGAGGCAGACGGCTTAAATTTGGCAGGCATTTTCCCATTGCACCTACTTACAAAAGTTAAGCAGGTTTCGTTTCAAAAGGCAAAGCCCTCACTCACTCACTCACTCACTCACTCATCACTAACTCATCACTAATTCTCCAACTTGCCGTGGAGGCAGACGGCTTAAATTGGCAGGCTCATTCATGCACCTTATTACAAAAGTTAAGCAGGTTTCGTTTCGAAAAGGCAAAGCCCTCACTCACTCACTCATCACTAATTCTCCAACTTGCTGTGGAGGCAGACGGCTTAAATTTGGCAGGCTCATTCATTGCACCTTACGTACAAAAGTTAAGCAGGTTTCGTTTCGAAAAGGCAAAGCCCTCACTCACTCACTCACTCCATCACCTAATTCTCCAACTTGCCGTGTGGAGGCACGGCTTAAATTTGGCAGGCCTCATTCATTGCACCTTACTTACAAAAGTTAAGCAGGTTTCGTTTCGAAATTCCACCTGTAACGGTGAGTATCTGACATTGCACCTGTAACGGTGAGTATCTGACATTGCACAGACTGGTTGGTCCGATTTCAACCAAATTTGGTATGCATATACTCCTTTACCAGTAAAAGGTTAACAAAATATTTTTTTTAGGGTGGGGGTGAATGGGGGGGAATAGAATTTTGAACTCCTGCACACTAACGGCTGGACCGATTTTTACCAAAAATTCAGGGTGTGTGCGGGGACTGGCAGAGGTGTAAGGGGAAGGGTTTGGAGGGTGGACAGAGAGGAATAGTGGGGGGTATTAGGGGCAGACGGGGTGGGGTGGTGGGGTGTTATTTTCACCAAAATTTCATAGTTGAATAAAAAATACAATATTAAATTAAAGTTAATGAGTGTTGCATTATCGTAAAGCTTATTGAATTGTCTTTCTTTAATATATCAAGTGCCGAGTGATTACAGCAATCTTGATACATTATTGCTTTCTTACTAAAAACGTTATTTCAATACATCTCCGCTGCGAAGCGCGGGTATTTTGCTAGTATATACATAAATGCAGAATTACAGATGCAGTTCTTTAAAGAAGATTTTCTGAAAATAAAATGGAAAGGAAAAAGATAATTCAAACCAACATGATACATATACACTAAATATCATCCTCCCACATGACCTGTGTCAAACAGTATGCCACATGCATTGGTGTATTTAGAGACATGGCTCCAACACAACCCACAAACAATCTCCCACATGTTGTGAATCAATGGTATACTACAAAGAGACATGGTTAACAAATAGCTCTAAAGGACCATAGCAACAACTCTGTCAGGTTTGCTCTAAAAGCAAGAATGAATTTTATTCTAAACAACCCCACAAACTATTGGTTTGGAACTACAGACCTTTAGTTATGTAACCGTGCCATACTTTCATTCAAATCAGCAGAATTAAATATGTTAATAAATTCACTGAAAACTGGTTACAGTAGAGGTTTACAGAAAAACAACCTACACACCCCAGTATTTTATGTTTGACTCCCACCACCCTTAAGATCAAAAATCGTGTGTCATCAGAACCCTGCAACACAGAGCAGAGAACATTCCCACTAGCACAGAAAGGAAGGCTAAAGAAATTGAACATCTCAGAGGAGCCCTTAAAACTTGTGGATATCCAGACTGGGCCTTTGTCAAAAGAAGTTGAAGGAAAGAAAAGAAAACAAATCCCAACAAGGGGGAAAGCAAGACAGAATAAAGAATATGGTCATCCTATATGTAGCAGGGTTCTGAAAGAAATTAAAAATAATTCTCAAAAAAACACTGTATCCCTGTCTGCTATAAACCAAACACCCTACGGCAGCAATTGATACATCCGAAAGACCCAGTACCGAAATAAAGGATAAGCGACATCATATACGCAGTGCAGGTCAGTGAAGAGTGCTCTGATTTGTATTTGGGTAAGACCAAACAGCAACTGCATCAATGTATGGCCCAGCACAGAAGAGCCAATTCCTCGGGTCAGGACACGGCCATGTGCCTGTACCTTAAGGAAAAAGGACATACCTTTTGAAGATTGTAATGTCAACATCTTGGCAAAGGAACAGGACTGGTTCAAGAGAGGTGTCAAAGAGGTAATTTATTTGAAAATAAAGAAATTAAGCCTGAATAGAGATGGGGGGGGGTTCGACGCCAACTTTCTGCCATGTACAATGCTGTTTTGACACCTTAGCCTGGGCAGTTTTGATAACACCGCCTCAATGCAATCAACACCTTGCATTCAGTAGGTCCCTAACACCTGGCTGTCATATGCTAATTGGGACTATTCAGGGTACTTAATTGGCAAGAGATTCTTGTCCAAGTCATTCTGAATTGCGAAAGCAAAATCGGATGACTACTGAAACGTCTTCAAGAACTAAACTTTAAGTCTAGTTGATCTAACCGAATACAACGAATATACCATGACCTGGATGAATAAGAACAGTCAGAAGCATATCCCTATTTATCTTATTTATAGGCTGTAAATTTACAAGCCTATAATTTAAATCCGGAGATGCATCATCCTAGGCTTGTTTGAAAGGTATAAAAGTGCTCTGTTCAATAGAGAGCACCGTCACTCTTTAAAAGGCAAACTTAAAACAAAAAACTTACCATATGTCCATTACCTGCCCCAAACATTTATTATTATTATAGTATTAGATGTATTATTAACCAGATATTTAAGGATAATTATTTGTCTGCGTTCTGGCAAAATAAGCTGGCATCTCCCTTCATGCAATCAATCAAGGCTGTAACTGCTGACATCAAAACCATTGATTCATTGCTGATTCCCCTGCTGCCTCCTCTGTACCTGCTCAAGCTTATAAAAAGCTCATTGAGAGAGGAAGTAGATACCTTTTTCATAGCGGAAAAAATGTATATAATATCTGGTTACAAAACCATATAAGAAAAACAGTTGGTGTTGTGGGCCAGTTTTTTGTTTTAAGGGGAGACGTGCCCTTTAAAGAAAAACCAAGCAAATGTTCTAGAAATGCCAAGTCGAAACTCCAGCTGAAATGTTGTGTAATAACTAAAGCGAGTGGTTTATGTGAGAAAACCCACCAACATCCAAAAGCTGAATCTGTTCTATATGGAGGAATATTCTAAGATTTCCCCTAGCTGATGTGCAAGACTGTTCGACAGCTACCATGAATGTTTAGTTGTCGTTATTGTTGCATAAATAGGTCACATCAAATACTGAGAGAATGGTTTACTTATGACGCAAGCAGATAGGTTATAGGATCATTTCAATAAATACATGACCAAACATAATCATTTTTGTTTTATTTATTTAATTAGGTTTTCTTAAATCTAGAAGATTTTAAAGGGTTCACAAATGTTCAAGTACTACTGTATCTGTCTATTTATCTTTATTTATGTCTAGACAATCCCACTTAACCACTTTTTAGACAAAATCGGTCAGTCCAGACATGGTAAGCCATGAATTATTGCTTCTGCCACAATAATTCTGATCGACAGGCTACTGATCAATGTATGAAATAGTAGATTTGTTGTCGGGAAAATACACCTTTGTGTTCCAGACATTAAGCACACGTCATATGCTATAATCTAGATGTTTGAAACTGGATGTTGGTTTATTGACTATGTGTTTATCTTTATAAACACATACGGGGTTATTCAATAAAAGTTCTTATAGTTTAAAATGGTGCTAATTTTGCCCCAACCAATCAGATCTTATTTAACATTTAAAAGCTAAAATCTGATTGGTTGGGGTAAAACTAGCACCATTTTTAACTATAAGAACTTTTATTGAATAACCCTGATAGTGGTTATCTTTATACACTTAAATGGGTCTGACATCACCTGCTACCACCTGGGAAAGAGAGATGGTTCATTTATTGGATGTTTTTTAAAATATGTATTAGCATTTCTAAAGTCCTCACTATAATGCCTGTCATCTGCAATTGTTGCACTTCTGTTAAAGAAATAGTTCACTGCAATAGTGAACTATTCCTTTTCTACATTGATTGAAGCCAGGGAGGTTAAGGAGCTATGCCTTACCCCCCCCCCCACTCCCCCCCCGTTCTTCAATCAATGTTTGGATAGCCAGGAACGAAGTTCTGAAAATATTACCTTTCACGCGATCCAGCGGGGCCGCTCTGACAGTTCCTGACTGCTTCCTGCTTCTGTTACGCTATAAGGCGCATGCGCGCTATAGCAGAACAGAAGCAGTCAGGAATTTCAGAGGGGCCCCGCTGGATCGTGTGAAAGGTAAGATTTTCTGAAGTTCGTAACTGGCTATCCAAACATTGATTGAAGAACGGGAGATAAGGCATAGCTCCTTAACCTCCCTGGCTTCAATCAACGTAGAAAAGGAATAGTTCACTATTGCAGTGAACTATTCCTTTAAAGTTCTCTATAATATGCTTTAGGTTATATATGTAAATATATATTATTTTTCTTTTAGGCCTATTTTTTGACATCATATTTGGGTACTTGGCTGCTCTGGCACCCAGCTATGAAGTGTTTGCTATCTCCAGATTCTTTGTCGGGGTAATGAATGGTGGAATGGCTCTGGTGTCATTTGTATTAACCCAGGAATATGTAGGAAAATCATATTGGGCACTGACCGGTAGGTTCATTTACTGTACATTTATGTCATTGAGAAAAAAATGGTAACTCTTTATTTTTAGTTTCTCGTCTAGTTCACTGCAATAGTGAACTATTCTTTTACTTCATTGATTGAAGACCGGGAGGTTAAGGAGCTATGTCTTACCTCCCATTCTTCAATCAATTGTTGGAAAGCCAGGAATGAAGATGCCAAAAGCTTATTTTCTGCGTGATCCAGCGTGACCTAACTGATAGGTCCTGACTGCTTCCTGCTTCTGTTCCGCTATAATGCACACTATAGCAGAACAGAAGCAGGAAGCAGTCAGGAATTTCAGAGCGGCCACGCTGGATCACGCAAAAGGTAAGCTCTTGGCATCTTCGTTCCTGGTAAGGCATAGCTCCTTAACGTTCTAGTTTTAAATCAATGTAGTAAAGGAATAGTTCACTATTGCAGTGAACTATTCCTTTAAGGCTTTGTAAATACACAGAATAAATATTTAAATGGCAAGTCCACAACCCCCCCTACCCCCAAATACAAAATTGTGGATACAAAAATTCACTGAAAACCAAAATAGTAAAAGAAGCGTCAAACATTTAACATGGTATACAACCCAATGTTCCATCCCCTTTCTCCCTGTTTCAGGTAGCAGACAGATGTAACTGCCAAATACTGACTGTTCTTATCGGAGCTTCTTCTTCTGCACACGTGCAAGTTCAAAAAGAACTTGTACATCTTTAAAAAGAGGCAGCAACATTTTCAGAATGCACACATCGGCTGCATACTAGGTACTGTAGGTGTTATATCCTAGAGTTTTCTTACTATTGCGATTTGGGGGGGGGGGGTTGTCTTCAAATAAAATGTATTTGAGGTGTGGACTTGCCCTTTCAGTTGAAAAATTATTGGACATTGTTGATTGCACATTAAAATGCATATTTCCTGTTTAGTTCTTAACATGTTTATTAGAAAGTTTTGTGCCCTGCGGTCTCATTTTTCATCTTTTTCTTGATTTCAGGTTCTTTAACCAATCTCACTTTTGCACTCGGTATAGCATTATACGCTTTGCTTGGATTTTACATCAGAAATTGGAGGACTCTTGCCTTTGTAGCAAATTGTCCTGGAATTTTTTTTTTTCTTCTCTCCTTGTAAGTTTTAATATAATGTGAGTGGTTTTGTACTAATCCATTGATTATATGCAGTTTTAACTAGAATAACAAGAGCTATTCAAGTGTTTTTTTTACACTGTGCATTTTTATATTTTAATAATACATTTTTTTTTCTTCTACAGTGCTGGTACTTGGCTGCGATTATACTTAAAGACACAACATTTTATTTAGCTGGTTAGATCATGCAACATATTTACTAGGTACTCAGGGCTTGTATACAATGGGCACATTTCTGTACATTGTTGGGCAACATTTACCTAGATCCGCAGTTGCTCTAGGTAAAGTTGTCCCGTACATGATTTAATATTGTGCTTACGCCTCCCAATGAATTGGGAAATCCTGTTGCTACGTCTACGTGCATGCTTTTGTAGCCAGCTATTAGATGGCGTTAAAACATTTTGTAAAAAACACTGCAAGGCCAAATTGAATAGCTTGCACAGGCTGTTTTAAATGGAGCTATTGAATAGTTTAGCATGACATAAACTCTGATGTTTGCATTTTCATTTTTTAATATAACCCCTACAAACAGGGGAGACCTCCTGAGCTTTTTGCTGTGCATTTTTGCTGTATGATGGGTTGTGTAGTAAAACCTAAGCCTCACTCACAGGTTATACAATAGTAGTGTCACAGTTTTTATTTGAACCACTTTAGTTTGTGTTTCAGCCTGACCCTGTTTTTAATGCCCTGTACTATGTTCTCAGGTGGGGCATGTGGGAGAAACTGCTATGCCATAGGAAAGGCTGACATAAAAGGCTCGGACAGCCACAATGCTGTATTCCTGTCTCAAAGACATGCTCAGCGTCTTGCTAATGAAACACATTTAGCTTTGTATTAGGACAAAGACAGCTTTGTGGTGGTGTCTGCAGCTACCGCAAGCGGTTTAATATGCCGATTGCAGCAGTTTTATGTGAGAATGAAATGGATGATTTTACATGAGAAACCGGAATATACAGGAGCAATTCTAGACTGTCAGGTGTACTAGTTATATTTATTTTAATTACTTTTTCATTTATAATAAAGATGTTTTCTTTTGTTTCCCCCAACTTTCTGGGTTATATATTTTAATTCTTATGTAGCACTGAGATGTTACTGGCCAGAAAATTAATAAAATTGACAATGCAAACAGCAGTTCTCCTTTCATACATAGTAAACAAACTGGTACTGTTTCAACTGTGAAGGATTTTGGGAGAATGAAATTCCTTCCCATTGCACTGATTTAATATTCTGGAAACCCCATTTTCTTTTCGCTTTGTTTGTCTGAAATCAGTTTCTGTTTTTGGCTCCCAGTATGAAAAGCAAGTATTCCTTTGTGAGTTAATAGTAGCACTGAATCCTTGTCAGACTTTTCAGTTCAGGCTTGCTGAAGGTTGACAGACTCTGCAACACCCTGCACCCACCCACCTTTGACTTGATATTAGTCTTTCTTTTTCTTTCCTGGCTCACACAGATAAAACACAATTTAAGTGTTTAACAAGTGTTTTGCAATACATGGCAAACAGGACAGAGAGTCTAATCAATCCCACATGTAAGTTATAGCACTCAACACGGAGTGATATAATGAGCAGAATGATTGATCTTTGAATGGGAGACATATTCATTCTATCACATGCATCATAGCCAGACTGTCACTTTGTTGAGTATTTAAGTATGCATATAGCAGAGCATGGTTCCTAATCTAAGCTAAAATGCAAAAAGGCAATGTGTAGCTTCCAGTTCTTACAGGATTGATGGTACTCAATCGCAGTTCTGCATACAGTATTTATCTGAAAATTTGTGTGAGCTGAGGGGCATATCTATACGGTAGAATACATTGAACATTTTGTAGAAAACTTTTGGTTACATTGTTGTGATGTTTAATTTTTTTTTTTTATATTTATTTTTATGTCTTAATACTTTCTAAAGCGTTTAATCAGTATTAGTAAAGTAATAAGTACACTTTATCCTTATTTCCGGCCCATTGTAGCTCCACCCCCATGTCTGTCTGGGATTTTCTTCTTGCTTAGCATGTCTTTCCATTGGTTAGGTTCTGGGTCGAAAGGGGGTGGAGCTGCTGAAGAAGGGAACACATTCCCCCTAAACGTTGTGCCTTTGATGTGTGGTTTATAATACATTTTTGAATCTCACCACGGGGTGCGACCTCAGACTTTGCTTTTTCTTGATACTTTGCTTCCCTGGGAAGTGGGAAGAACTTTTGGAAGTCAGAACTCACATCAGTTTGTGTGAATAAGGACCCTGTGTTTACTGGTGGAGCTGCAATGGACCAGTTATACGTTTAAAACCTACAGTCATTTGTCATGTCCCCAACAAAATGCCTTCCCATATACAATCATCTAAGTGGTAGTGTATGAATCAACTAACCAGAGAAACAAAAGTTTATTTAGATGGTATTTTATTGAGTTCAGTGACCATTCTACATGTTTTTACCATATAGGGTTGTATCAAGTATTATGGTCAGGATCCTGTAGCTCTGTGGTCTGTACAAACACTTTGTCGACCCTTGGCCCTACTGCCGCCTATCTCTCTTTCCTGTATGCATGCCTGTCCTTCAAACTATCTTTCCTTTTGTCCTGCAGCTGTTTTCTACTTTTCTAACCTGAATCTTGATTTATCATCCTGGCATTGCACATGATTATTGTCATCATACTCTAGCACATGATAACCGTAACAATAGACACAGTTGTTGATACTGTATGAAAACCTAAACTATCTGAGGTCACTTTAAAAGCTATAAAATAAGCTCAAGCAAAAATGGTTTTAGAAATGAAAAACCTTCTGTCGGAAAAAGTGACCTTGCTTTTCTGATACCCTGGAAAATGTAATTTTAGGATACGAATAAAGGTTTGCAAAGCTTTCTGGAAGGGTTTTAGAAAAACTCTTACCTCTAAAATATATTAAAATATTAATCAATAATCCAGAGCTTGTAAAAGTTCATTAAAGGGTAGCGATTGTGTTCTGTGTTATTAATTCTAGTACCTTTCCAATAAAATCAAATAATTTTTTCCTTGCTTCTAAATGTTCTATGCCCTGTCACTTTACTGTTCAGATGGCCCTTTTAGGTAGCCATCAAAACCTCTAATTAATATTCATTCAGGTTCCTATTGCTATGCTGAAACCTCTCTCTCATTGCACATTTATTTGACAAGCAAAACATAGAGTGTCAGCAGACTCTGAAGCAGCACCATTCATACAGACAATTGTACCTGTATAAATACTAATTAGGATTTATATGTGACCATCTTGACATAAGCAAGAGAGAAAGAAAGCTTTCATTGCAGGGGAAAATATTGTATAAAAGTGTGTTAAGTAATTCAAGGAATATCAGTTCAAATGGATCCCCGAACAAGGTAGCTACAGTACCTATTACTATATGGATGTACATACCCTCACTTTTTTAATAGGAAGATGTAAATGTAATGCCTGATTTCTCTCTTTCCTTGTTTGGTGTTGTATTTTCATGATATCTACATCCCTGCAAATCTCTCAGAAGTTAATAAATATTTATTTTTACCATTGTTTTCATTCATTGTCTATCACTGATTAACTTTTACACCAGATTTAACACACTTTATACAGCCCTTAATTATTTCCCCTTTTACTTTTCTCACTCACCTTATTCTACTTCTCTGCTGGTTTGGCTAAGGAAGTCATTGTGTTAGAGTAACAATAATACGTGTTCCTACAGGGAAACTTTTAAATTAGATAGGGGGGATAGTGTGAAATTTCAGATCTCCCAATAAAGCTATTTTTCAGATTTTATCTGAGTCTTAAGACAACTAGATCCTACTTTACAAAGGTTGTGAAAGAAACCTTGCAAAGAATATGTCCTGCGCTTGGATGAGCACAGCCACTGTCCTTTTCTCTAATCGGTAATGATGATGTAGATATGATAGAGGCTGATATCCTTCATCAGCTTTGTCCCTGTCATCATTTCAGTTGAGGAGTAATACCAAACATTGCTTCACAGTATTTTTTTTTTTTTCAATCATCCAACTCACTAAGCAGTAAATTTTGTAACATTTATATATTTGTATTTGAATGTACAAGAAAGTGGAAAGAAAAGAATTAGGTTCTCCTTAGGGATTTAAAGTACTTTCCAGAAAGAAAAATAGCATATAGACAGGGAAATGTACAGAGAGACTCCATCGCTAAAATATGAAGCTTATCGGTTTGTAGCAGTACACCAAGGGTAAAGGGTTTTGCTGCAGTTGCAAAGTTGGAAAGAGGCAAGTATGACACATATCGCATCTATGTACCTGGTTCTAAATGCATGCAAGTTTAAGATGTCATTCAGAATGTAATATCAGTCTAAATATCTGAGTGGCAAGTGCAGAGATTGCTTCAGTCTGTACAGTGCAATCAATGTAATTAAATTTATGTTTGGAACGGAATTCCCAAGAGAGTATAATGACCAGGTCATTTTTGATGACCTGGTCTTCAACATGTGTAAATAGATATAGTTAATGTTCCCTGGCAAAAAGACATTGTAAGTACTTTAGAAAGTAGTTTTGCCTTTGAGAGATCTAAGTTTATTTTACATTCAGACAGGTTGACACTCCGATTCAGTTGTTCAGTTTTAGATTTAATTAGGGCACTTAGAACAAATCCAAGTTTTTTTTTTCTTCCTTTAAGAAGAAATATTACTGAAGTTGATAAATGTCACATCTAACAAGTATTCTCATATTGCCTGTCATTTACACAAGCTCGTTGAAGGACAACTCAGAAAACTATATTATCTGAACCTAATAAAGATGCAAACGCTTCATTTGCCACTTAAAACAGTCTTATACCAAACTGAACAACAATCCAGTCATACAATCATGGATTGGACCCCTTCTATTCCATTCATCTTCCTAATTAGCTAGAAATGCCTTCCAATAGCCAGTAGCTTGACCTAGAGAAGTCTGTATGGCAATTTAGCCATATAGAATTGATGCTATCCATGAATGAAGAATTTGGGGAAGATTTGATCTAAAATTTTGCAGATAATTGTTTTAGTGTTTAGATTCCTTTGCTGGTTACATTGTAGTTTATTGGAATGAGATTGTTAGAAGTGAAGTTGTATGAGACATGTCATTGCTGTTTTACGCAGTTATTCATTTTTCAAATACTGAACTGAAAGCAGAAGCATCATTTATGTATCTTTGTAGCTGTATGGAAGGCAATTGTATGCATGGCAAACACATGGAGCCAATTAAATCGCAACCTGGGTTGAGTCAAGGTTACTCCTTCCAGAGAATGTTCAGGTAAAGAAGAATTTATTTAAGCGATTCAACATTAAATGGTTCCGAATCATTTTGTGAGGGATGTGGGAAAGTAATGAATTGTAGACAGAATTTGAAGGTATGTGAAGCATTAAATAGCAATTTGGAGCAGAGTCTTTTTAGTAAAAACTCAAGATCAAAGAAGAAATTGTTTAAAATGGTAATAAATATTTTTGCAGGTATTTAATTCATAGAAAGTTAAATGAAATTAAACCAATGTGTCTGAGCAGATGGCATTGTGAGCCATAAAAAGTATAAAGACATTATGTTCATTATGTTCACATTAGATGTCCTTAAAGGAGAACCTAAGCTCAAATGTTAATGAGCCTAAATGCATTCTCTCTGTTTTCTATAGTATGTAATAGCCGACACAGTAGTTGTAATTCTCCCTTCTGAAATTAGCAGTATTGAAGAAATATAATCTTTATTTCTGCATGTTTCTAGCATTTCCATTCTTCCTATTACAGGATTATGTTTTCTGGCTTCTCTGCCTAGAAATGTTGTCCAGTTATTACTTGACAGCTCTGGGAGGAAGAAGGGGGCTATCCGATTATCAGGGCATGTTTAGATTTAAACCCTTTTTGCGTACAGGGAACAATTACCAATTAATTTCTTACTGTTTTGCAGTAAAATCTGTGATACTTGTAAACTCTGTCATCTACATGTTTTGCTCTGTTAATTAAAGGGCGAATATACCCCTCCCACAAGGTTTATACTTACCACCCCACCCTGAAATCCCTCCACCTTGGAAACTTTACTTAACTCCCCAGCGTTTCTGTACTGAGATACTCTTCCTGAAATCCACCGTCTTCTCCCAAGATTTTTCCTCTCCCTCTCAAATGATTGCTGTGGATTGGTCTTCAGCAGTCATTTATTGGCCATGATACCATAAGGTGTCATATATTGTAAAGGAAACATGGGTAAGGGGGGTTGTAAGTAAAGTTTGCAAAGTTAAGTTATTGGGGGGGGGTGTTGAAGGCAAGTATACATTTTGTTAAAGGGGTGGACTACACTCCTTAATTTCTACTTTCTACCACCTTTACAGGTGTGCCCAAGCCAGTTTCTGCAGGATTAGCAAATCCGAACAAGTGTTGGCCAATTGCTCTGGGAACACTACGTGCGCTGCCATGCATTCCGGTAGTCAGAGAACATGCAATCTGCATTTTTTGCACAATCACATGTGCTCCAAGAGGGCAACATTGCACAATCTCAGCGGACAGCAACACGCGCTTCCGGTGTGCTAGGATGTGATTTAGTTTGGCCTCCGCCTAACTACTTTTTACACACATACGATTATGCTGGCCAAATTGGCTAATGACTATTTAAAGACCATCATCTGTTCTAGTTCCCCTATTGATAGTCTAATCTTAGAATGATGGGTAAAAGAAGCTAGCTGCAGAGTTTAATATCACACTTCAACTTCTGAAAAGACAGTTAAAGGGTTATTACAATTGCCCTTTTAGTTGCTGTTAAAATGCTAGATTCTCACCCCTAGGCGTATAGCCAATAACCATTAAATTTACTTACAATGTACTGCTCTGGCTATGCCCCCTTCATCTGGGGCCTGTTCGAGCATGCTTTGCCAGGTTGGCCTGCCTGCTCACAAAGGCAGTCTGAATGAAGAGGGACTTTGTAAGTAAATTTTATAGCTATCAGTCTTGTGCTGTTTCTGATCATTTTTGGAAACAGTTCAACACTCCAATAATTTTTAATCAATTTTAAGTTTTGTGCTACTATTTAGACTCCTGTAACGTGCCACAAAGAAGGTTCACCTTACTTTACACACTGACTTTGCTCTGGTTTGAGAGTATTATTTGCATCACTTGGCATTTTCTTCTTTGAGTGGATTTCAGTGCAGCTTTATCAGTAACACCACCAGGATTTTCATGCTAATTTTCTTTAACCACTTCTTCCCAGCTGCGTCAATTCAAGCTAAAATATTGCTTTCTAATCATTACAAAAAGAAAACCACTTTCAAGATGAATCGTCAATGTTGAGAATCTGCAACTGGGAATTTAAATAGTATTTAATTACTCCATATCCCTAGAATTTTAACAGATGATCTGCTTTATTTGTGTCCTCAATTTAAAGCTAAAGTTTAAAATCAGCTTTAAAATTGTTGTGTTTATATTTCTTTGTAATAGATAATATAAATAGAATGTTATTAAAACATATTACCATGTTTCATTGTAATGTAACATATATCTTGTACATTATATTAACTATAAAATAAACCATTAGTTTTATCAATAAACAATTTATCATAATAAGTATCACCTGTATGCTGATGATGCCCAAATTTACATCTCTGCCCTACACTGACATTCCAGGTTCCCGACTGCATTAATGCCATCTCTGGCTTCATGTCCTCCCGCTTCCTCAAACTAAACATGGACAAGACTGAAATTGTCCTTTTCCCACCTTCACAATCTGTTCCCCACCTTAGTCTTACTATTAATATTAACAACACACCTATATCACCATCTCCTCATGTCCTCTGCCTAGGAATAACGCTAGATTCTGATCTTTCCTTCAAACCCCCTGTCGGCTCCAACTCAAAAACATCTCCCGCATTCGTCCCTTCCTCTCGAATGAAGCTACAAAAATCCTAGTCCATGCCCTAATCATATCCATACTACTGCAACACATTCCTGTGTGGTTTATTAAACAACCGCCTGGCACTGCTTCAATCCATCCTCAACTGCTGCCCGGCTCATTCATTTCTCTCTTCTCTAATGCCTCTCCTCTCTGTCAGTCCCTCCACTGGTTGCCCATCATGCAAAGGATCCAATTCAAACTGCTTACCTTATCCTATAAAGCTCTATCCTGCACAGCCCCTTCATATATCTCAGAGCTGATCCACTGATATTGTCCCAGATGCAAACCTCCACTCCACAAATGATCTCCTTCTCTCATCCACCCATGTCACCTCTTCCCATGCCCGTATTCAGGACTTTGCTCCTGCTGCCCCTCTGCTCTGGAACTCCCTCCGTCTGTCCGTCACTCACGTCCCTTAATACCTTCAAACGTAACCTTAAAACCCTTATATATTTGCCCAACGAGTCTAGGTAAATGAGGACCTAAATATAAAATGATAATTTATGTTTCCCTCTTAACTGACTGTTCAAGGAGAATAGTACATACTGCCCCCTGCTCCCCTCCTCTTCTAACTACTAAAACCCCCAGGGTGAGGGCCCAAAGTGCAATGTCTTCACCAGTGGGTTTAAAGTATATCATCAGTAATACTTTTCCCTTGCTGTTTGCTCCAGCGCCACTCCTTCACTTCAAGATCTGAGCAATGGGAAAATGTGCTTTGCAAGAAGCTAAGGTCTAGGTCTAGCAAAACATAGGTCATGGGTGTTGTCAATGGAGCGAGGGGGCGTAGGAGGATGGACCAGCAAGGAAAAATTGCAAATTTTATTTTTGTTTCCTCTTCCTATATTATACAGGCTACTTTTCTAGGCTTTGAAAAACTTTTTTGAATGAGCTTCCAAAAAAGGTAGAAGGTCAAATCTCGCTCTGTAAATGATATTTTACGATTTCCCTTGTACCAGTTTAGCAAAAAAAACTAAAATCTCAGAAATCTTTCCATGATTATCATTTAAATTAGCATATTACCCTGTGTCACACCACTTTGAAACATTAAGTAAAGTAGCTCTTGCCTTTAGAAGTACCAGTATATTCCGTTACCATCTTGGAATAATTAAAATAACAACAGACTCCCCTTAGGAATTATTGAGAGAAGATTGTTATGAGAGGTGAGAAAACACTGCACAGTAGATGTAACATTAATACAAATTCTAAATTAATTATAAAAAGGTGTGAGTGATAGAAATTGATGGAAATAACACACAGTAACATATCTGAATGTGTAGAGATGTAACAGGAAGCTACTTTGTTGATCTGTGGAACACTTCTACTGCAGGGCAATTCCACCCCTCAAATGAAAAATTGGAAATCACCCCACAAACCCCAGTGATGTAAGACTGACCTGAAATGCCCCTGATGTCCTGTTACATAGCTTTCTGCTTACTGGTTCTTCCAGTTAGCAGCTGTCAGTCATTGCTCTGTATGTGGGTCACATGTTTTTGTGCTGCCACATTGCGTTATTAGGGGCATGGAAGAATTTAAGTGTGAGTGAGAGATTCGGCAGTTCTCACTCTGCCAACCCCAACCCTGTGGTAGGAGACAAGTGCTGTTAAAGGGCAAGTCCAGCCCAAAAATGAAAATGTATAAATAGGTAAATCACCCCCAAAACCCTAAACTGTAATAGTTTAAAATCTGAAATGTTTAAAGCAGGGGTGTACCTGAAGGGGCCCGGGCCCCCCGCGAGTTTGGGTGCCGGGCCTCTGACTCCCTCTGCAGACTGCAAGATCTGTGGGGCGACATGCTGGTTTTAATCAGTTGATCGCGCGTATGGATGAAACATGCGCGCAATCAGCTATTTAAAACTGGACCCGAAATTACGGAACTGAACGTATTTTTCATTCATACGTGCAATCAACTTATTGAAAAATTAGGGGCTTATGGCAGGCACCCTGTGGTGGTGGGGGCAGTAGTTACGCCACTGGTTTAAAGGGGAACTGTGGTCCAAAAATGACTTTAGGTAAATTGATAGGAATTGCTCTCCTGAGAATTTTTGCAATGTATTTTCATTGTTTATTTTGCATAGTTTTGAAGATATTTACATTTTTGTGTGTGATATGGCAGCAGCATCACTAGGTCCCCTGCACTTCCTGCTTCCTGCTCTAAAATCATGTCAGTCAATCTTCCCTGTGTCACCTCTCCCCTTTGCAGCCCCCCCCCCCCCACTCATGGACCCCATGGTCTCTTCAGTTGCAGGCCCCCCTTGGCCCATTCTCTTACAGCCCCCTGTGGTGCCTAAGCCCCGCCCACTTGTGGATGTCTAAGCCCCACCCACTCACAGGTGCATAAGCACCACCCACTCACAGGTGCATAAGCCCCACCCACTCGCAGTTGCCGTGGGCCACTCGGACCCCCCCCTACAGAAAACTCTGCGGATTCTGAGGCTATGCTCACCGGCGACACTGTGCAGGAGAAGCCTTAGGATGTCAGCCTCCCACCCATTAACTTTCTGGTCAGTAATTTCTTTATATCTTGGGCTGTGGAGCATGTAGAGAGGTGGTTGATGGCTCAGTTTAAAGGTAGGAAACTGGCCTTTCATTTAAACTCAACTTGGTTGGAGACCACAGTTTCCCTTTAAGTTTAACCTGAAATACTGCACAATATCCTGTTGCCCCTGTTTCTGCTACCTGGTTCTTCCAGGTAGCATATGGATATGACAGTTGACATCACAGCCAATGACTGAATGCTAATCCCCCTAGTCGCCTGAGTGGCTCAGTACAGGTCACTAAATTGCTAAGTTTCCATGAGGCATCCAGAAGCATAGCAGGCATACAGTAATGAATTCAGAGGACAAAGTAAGATATATCAACATTCTTTAAAGAGCCCATTTTAAAATATTTTATTATGAGGGTGGAGTTGTCCTTTAATGTCTTCTGTTATCAGTCCAGTTTATGCATAGGGTGGCGCAGTAGTTGTTCTAGTCATGGGGAGGGGCTAATTATGCCCCCTCCCTCCTGCTATATGGATTTTTGTGTGTGATTAATTAATAGAAAGTTGGACCAATACTTAATTTCTGAGACCATAAAGGTCTTTGGGTGAGGCATTCAATTAAAACCAAACACCTATAAAAGGGATGCCAACCTGCGGCCCTTTAGACGTTTTAAAACAGCAACTCCTTGCATTCTGAGCCAAAGAATTCTGGGAGTTCTCGTTTTCAAACATCTAGAGGGTCGAAAATTAGACTTCCCTTACCTATGTAATGAGCACGATGCAAGGTTGCTCAGTATTTCCATTAGAATATGAAGCAGACTGTATTGGTTTTAATGTAGTTATACTGCATGTGTTTGATAAGTTAATGATGCCTCAAATGTCTCCAGTCCTATCTGTATTCTCAAATGTCTTATGCCTTTGTCTTATTGTTAATGGGAAAGTTGATGAAGACTAAAGCCATTGCCATCTCGGTTGGTTGTTCTGGATGAAAAAATTTCCATTGGTTGGTATTGTCTCCCTTTACTTTAGTAAATGTATGGCGCATATATGACATTTTGTGTTGATTGCAGTTGCAGCATAATGAGCAAAGTTCTAGCTGAAATCTGCCTAAAATTGGGAAGTACTGATGGTTTGCTCCATTGTGAATCAAGCCAATCACTATATGGCCAACTTAGCAATACCATTTCAGTAGAAAACCTCTTGGAAATCTTTGTCGTGTACTTCATAAACAAGATGATATTGAAGATCTGCCTAATGAGTCTGCTTAAGTCTGAGAATATGCTCTGAATGTGTGATGATCACTGAGAGCTGAATATGTTTTTGATTTCATACATAAAATGAATCTCATTGACATTAATTAAAAGTGATCCATGTCAATTTCTACTACATTGTTACAGTGGCTTTTTCCAAGAAAAATAATTATGATAAAATGCTGGACATTTCTGTGACATTACTCTTACCCAGGGGATTAATTGAATATGAGTAAAACGGAAGCTATTTGTGATTAAAATTCTCAGACAGAAAATCAATATACACTGCCTGTGTTTTCCATTTACACTCGGTGTTCAGCTTCCACTAACCACAAGGGTTGCAGCAGTTTTAAGTTGTTTTTGTAACAGTGATCACATTTTGGAAGACAAAATCATTTTAAATCTAAAAGTAGGAAATTGTTTTTTAAAGTGTAGCATTCAGTGGTTCAGGTTTCAGCAACAATACTTTTAATTGGGCAACATAAAAGTATATTAATAGTGCTTCATTTTAACAACTTTTTTATAGTCCAATAAAGCTTTGACAGATTTCACAGTCTTTGCCTGACTTTTAAAGGGACAGTATACTGAAAAAATGACTTTGCTTCATCTTAATCTATTATTGAAAACATGTAAGTAGCATTTAAAGGGCATCTATAGTGGGAAAATGAACTTTGTTTTCTTTCTTTCCATGTGTTCTATAATTCCCCACAACCCCCAGAGTGTCTTCACTTTTTTCAGATTCCCTCTCTGTCCTGAGATACACCAGTTAGAAGAATACGTGATTGCATTCCTCTACTCCTACTTGGACTGTCAATCAAATCCCTGTTACGTGATCCCCCCCTCCCTGCTCTGTAATAAACATAGAGATAAGAGCTTTAGCAGGGGGAGAGAGGTAGCTTCGATGGTAGATATAAGGCTGCACTTGACCCCCTTCTTAATAGCTTTCACTGATTGATGATGGGTCACAAAGTGAGAGATCGTAAACTGCACTGATTTCCTTCTTCTTCCGTGTCTCCAGGACAGCTTGCTTTCTATTGGCCACTGTGCGTGGGTGTGTTTTTCAGGATGTTGAACTTTTAACTCCTACTGCACATGATAAGCTTGTCGGTTATCTGGAGTTGAGACATGGAGGAGGTAACGGAGGGGGAAGGGGGGAGTGCTGCACAAAGATCTGACACCATGGTTAAACAAAGTCACTGACAGAGATAGGATTAAGGCAGCACAGAGTACATGAATTTAACTTTGCAAAGGGGCAATGTGTTTTATTTTGCACTATAGATGCCCTTTAAGGTGGCCATTTATATATACAATTTTAGGACTGTGTGTATGCAGATCTTTGTAAGATGGCAGACAGGATCTTGCAGATCCTGTCTGTCCTCTTTCAGAAATCTGTACTGTGTGTACCTAGCTTAAAATATAGGATAGGCTTTGCATTCATCAACAAAAATTGCCCAACATTATCACTTTGTAGAAAATAAGTAAATTAACATAATAATAGATTGTGACTAGGCTGTGCTATTTACACAGCTAGAAAAGGAAATAACATCTTATCATGTTAATTACATTGAGAGAGACTAAAATACCATTCTATTTGTATTGCAACATTTTTACTGTAAAATATCCCATGAAGTAGACCAGAGAGTAGACATTTAGTGATTTTGGCTTTGACAATGGGCATTATCAGCACTTGTTTTTGTATTAAAGGGACACTAAACCAGCAATTTCATGTACCTTGCATCTATTTCACAGGGAGGTGAGATTGCATATTCCCACCTCCCTGAGAATTAAAGAACACTTGGGTTTATCTTACCTCTTGCGCTTCAGTCACAGCTTTTCAACAGCTGATTGTCACGTTGTTTTGTTCCAACCATGCTCCTATCTTTATTACAGCTGAGCATGCACAAAACATAGGAGGTGGTCAGGACAGCGTGCCATCTACTGTTGAAAAGCCACAATTGAAGCGCGAGAGTAAAAGTTTAACTCCGTAATTCAGATGTTCAATTATATATTCACAGGGAGGTGGGAAACTATCTACCTTCCTTTGATTAATAGATGCAGATGCAAGCTACATGAAATTACCTGTTCAGTGCCTGTTTAAAGGGGAATGAAAGTCTTATTCAAACCACCCCTTCCATTGGCTGTACCTATTGTTTTTAAATATATTTTTATTCGTAAGTAAAAGCAGGAGTTGTGTCTGTTATACCTCTTTGTTATACTTTAATTCTTGTTTTGGAAACTTTTGTGCCCCTTTAAAACCCCTGCTAGAGTGCCATGGATAATGTGGGATTTTTGATAAATAATTAATGACACAGTGAAATTAGTTGTGTTGTATTCCTGAGGTTTAATTATAAATGTAAAATAAATTTTATAAATTAGGGCGATATGATTTTCTGATGTTCTGATACCTAAAACCTTAGAACTGAAAGAGTACTTTTTATCATGACTGTAGATCAATGGTGGACATTTTATTTTTATTAGTTCTGGGATTTAACTAGCGCCATTTAAATAACGCTTTAGTCATTTATTTTACTATGTTTATAAAGTTTTCTAGCTTAAAGGAGGTGAAACCTATTTCCCCCTACTAGTTTATAACTGGTAACTGCAGTTTACAAATAATTGCAGTTTTACCCTTAACATCAGTTCTGGATCTCATTTCTTACTGCAGCCTGTCAGAAATTATGGTGCTGAAAATGTTAACAATTCCTGCTTTCCATTACCATGAAGGGCACCCTCTGCTCCTCCCCTGTCTCTGTGATCTGAGCATGCTCACTTAAGACTTATAGGGGCACTATACTTGTGCAGTAACTGAGAACTTTCTGTCTCCTTTCCTAGTGTGCCCACCCCTTTATTAACATATGCATAGATAGAATGAGTGTGACACTGACTGGCTTTTATTTATTCCTAGAAGTATAGCAAACAATGCTGCATATGATCTTTTAATTTGTTTTTACCAATTAAAGAAAGTGTCTTTGTATCTACTTGTATTCTGCTTTAAATTGGAAATGTTATCACCCTATAAAATACATATAGCATATTGCTAATTAGTAATTGAAGCAGAAAAATGCTTTCATTCCTTTTTCTAGTATAGTTTGGTATGCAACGGATCACTGCCTCATTCCTAACATAGCATCCACATGCTTTCTTTGCTAATTGACAACGCATTTAGGTTCATGCTGTAGATTGTTTATTTGTAAATTTGCTGTGAAAAACTTTAATTGCTACATTTAGCATGCAGATTTTCTGTGTTCATGCTTAACGGAACCTTAAGCATGCAGATAATGCTAATCAGTTCTATTTCTTTCTGTATATCCTATAGAAAATAGAAACCAGTTTAAATGGAGAAAACTCTCACACCTGGCCCTTCCAAACTCTAAAATATCCACATATATAAATATAGCAGGCTGGATCAATAATTATTTCAGATTAAAGTTATTTATACCCAGTGGCTTAACTACCAGGGGAGCAGGGGAAGCAACCGCAGGGGGGCCGGGATCCAAGGGCGGCTCCGTCTACATCTTTTCAAAAACAAATATAGCCTCCTCCCAGAGAACCACTGTGGATGAAGCGCTTATAGGGGCCCCATCATAGTTTTGCTGATGGGACCAGTAATTCCTAGTTATGCCACTGTATATACCTAATCAAAGCAGTAGATGCCTCTGTCATACAGATATTTGACATGTGAGGTAAGCATAGTGTAGTGCTTTAGTACATACTTTACTAATTTATGTTCTAGCAATGCCAGGCCATTCCCTCAATACTCTGTACTAGAGTAGGCCCAGCACTATACTAGAGCTTGTTATACAGTAACTAACAGATTTTTTTAGATCCTGTTAAATGATAGTGATTCTGCCTACTTGAATCTCCGGACCCAAATCACAAAGGCCAGTGTGAACTATATCATCACATTGTGTTTCTAGGGAAAAGCTCTCCTTTAACAACAAATTAAAAAATGAATTGTCTTATTTGTATAAATAATTACGTTATATGTCCTTTTTTTTTCAGTTTACTCCCCGAATCCCCAAGATGGCTGTATTCACAAGGCTACACAGCAGAAGCAGAGAAAGTATTGGAATCCATAGCCGTTGGAAATAGTGTAAACAGGCCAGTTATAAAACTAAGACTAGGGGCAGGAGCAGCAAAAAGTGGGGGCCCCGCACACAGTGTCCTTGACTTGGTGAGATATGAAGTCCTTCGCTGGAGAACCCTCATTTTGATGTATATCTGGTGCGTATCACTAAATGACTGTTTAACTAGCCTGACAATTAAATGAACATGATTATTAGTCAGTATGTTTTGAATGGGGCATTTCAGTTTCTGTAGTATTATTAATGGAAGATTGCAAAATTTGACTGGCTTTATAGAGTAAATTAATTATGTGAATATTAGCCATATATTTTCTTTTCTTTTACTACAATAAGATCTTGGTTCTATCCATTCTGGCTCACTTAGCAGATTTGTTCTTTCCTTGAGTTATTTACGTTTTTGTACTATAATTAAAATGATTTCAAACTTACAATTTTAATTTTCAGATCTATCGTATTTGTCATTCAAGACAGAAAGCATGTATTCTTTATTAATAGTCTCTGTGGATTATTGCATTTTATGGGTATAGAACACTAAACTGCTATCCTATAGGGCTGGAATTGGAAAAGAATTAAAGGAGAACTAAATAACATATAGAAATTAGCCAAACTGCAACACTCTATTTAGAAAAAGTTAAAAGTCCATTATAGAGATGGGATCCAGGTCCAACGACTTGGTTCCGAAATCCGAATGTTTAGTCTGAAACCGGACGCATTGTTTGGATTTTGGGACTTTGGAGCGCATTTTCGATTTTTATCGAACGTCGAGCTATTTTCAAAAATTCTTGAAAATAGCCTTGAACTTTGATAATACTCAAAAATATGGTCGGAAACTCGACGTTCGATAAAAATTGAAAATGCAAAGTCCCGAATTTAAGTTCCATTTTCGGGTCTTTGGGATTTTCTATAGAGAATATAGATAGTAGCATGCAGTCACAGTAAAGGTAAAGAAAACCAGGATTGGGTATAACTACCGTATCATAGTACATCTAAGGTAAGTAAACGTAATGACATAATTATGGAGAGGCTACAGATACAACTGCCCGTTTGACAAAAGATGACGTGTTATAGTAGGGACAGTGTTTTGTCGGAACTGCGCAGCATGTATATTATTTATATTTTTATTTGACTAGCTTATAACTAGTTCCTCCCCTACTTTTAGGGTTACCAGTGCCCTATACATTGATGATATTAAAGGAGAACTAAAAACTTACCATAAAGGGCAAGTCCACCCCCAAAATGAAAACTTACATACAGGTAAATCTACCCCCAAAACCCTAAACGGTAGTAGTTTGAAATCTGACATATAAGTCTAACCTGAAATCCTGGTTCTTCCAGTTAGCGACTGTCAGTTATGAATTTGACAGTTGACATCACAGCCAATGACTGAATGTTAATCCCCTATCTGCCTCTTCTGAGCATGCCCAGGCTCAGTACAGGTTTCCAAATTGCTCAGTTTCCATGAGGCATCCAGAAGCATAGTAGGCATACAGTAATGAATTCATAGGACAAACTATGATATATCAACATAATTTAAAGAGACCATTCTTTCTAAAAGATGTTCTTATGAGGGTGGAGTTGTCCTTTAAACAACATAGGCTAAAGATGATGTGACATTTTGTTTTTACCTGCCTAAGTATGAAGCAGCCAATGAGGATTGTACAGTTATCCTTCCAAAGGTGTCTAAAGTTGTCTACTGAAGTTTTCCATAAAAAAACATGCTTCGTAGCTTTGGGTTTACCTTTCTGATATTTATAAGGTGTTAATTAAACCTCTCCACACCATATAAATTTTCCATTCATAAGTCACCCTTTTATGGACCTGAGTGTCAGCAACCATCTTCAGAAATCTGGAGCTTCTGATTTACAATTTTACACTGGGTAAAAGTGTGCCTTTAGCTGTGTTAAAGCCATTCATCTTTACTGTCATAGGGCTGCTGTGACTCTAAGCTGGTATAGTATACCTTGTGCACAAGATATTTTGTTTCAGCCAATGTTTTTGCCATCCTTTACCATATCCCAGAGATACATAGTAAATGTTGTTGTAACATAGGGTCACCTGTACAAGAGTTTCCTGGTGTGTTAAAGGGGAACTATGATTGCATTTAAACAAAAGGCCATGTGCCTACCTTTAAAACAAGCCATCAACCACCTCTCTGTGCTGCACAGCTAAAGATATGAAGAAATCACTGATCAGAAAGTTAGGGCGTGGGAGGTTCTGAATCTGCGGTCATAATACTAGTTCTAATACTAATGCCTTCTAATCTGGGGTTGGGACATGTTTAGTGCAGGAGAAAGGTGAAGAAACCAGGAAGAGATTGTGTTACAGTGACTGAAGAAGGACCGAAGGGGGGGGACCGGCAAAGGGGGCCCACGCAGAGGAGTAAACACAGGGATTGTCGCATAATTTCAAAGCAGGAAGTGCAGGGGATCTGGTGATGCTCCCACCATATCACACATAAAAATTTTATATCTTCAAAAAATAATAAAAGAAATTGCAAAAATACTCAGGAAAGCAATTCCTATAAATTTGCTTAAAGTCATTTTTGTACCACAGTTACCCTATAATGCGTTATTCACACTTTTTCTTACAAAAAATGGCAACCAATCTAAAACTTTGTTTTCTTCTAAAGAAAGACTGTAGCATTAGACAAATATTGGTACAAGTCACTTTTCAGTTTATTGGTCTGTGTGACTGGTTAAATTTGTAAAAAGATTATTGACAGTGTTTCAAGTTTCCATCCCTGTCAATGGATGATACACACATTACTTCTGTAACTAGGCAACATTTCACAGGTCCCCAAAGAACATAGACAAAGGGCTTTTATTTGATTGACTTGACGTAATTTAATCTTTTCAAAGCATTTTATCATTTTGACCTACTTTTTAAATTGTAATCTAGGTGGATCTATATGTAGCCGTTACTTGTACAAGCATTATCATTTTCTTTTAGCAAATCCATATGTTTTGGTTATAATTCTTTTTGAAAAACATTTTATCATCTCCAAAATTAGTAAATCCAGTTTGTTGCCCTTGGTATCTAAAAATATGCACTGTTGAAATTGCTGCATCCTTCAAATATGATCCATTTCTGCAAAAATATAAGATTTTCTCAGGTCCCACTTTTTTTATGCCTCTAATTAGAAAGTAGCTCACTTTGATTGTGCTTTGATTTTTCACTTTTTGTTTGCCAGAAAACTTATAACTTTGATTATAAAATGTTGGTGGGACTGCTCAGAATAAAATTATTATTATTAGGTCTGGCTGGTGTGCCAGAAAGCAGTCAGTCCCTAGACAAGTATGGCAGTTACTAGTTACTGCACAGGTATATTGTCACTATCACTTTCTAGAGACCATGCTGTGGGGTTTATGTAGGTGCAACATTTTGCCTGTGCTACAATTTTGTAGTAACCAATCAGAAATTAGCTTTTTATATTTATACTGCCATTAAATAACATTTGATTGGTTGCGGCAAACATTTACACCTCTTAAATAAGTGAAGACCAGCCTCCAGGGTTTGCTAGCTCAAGACTGCCAAGAAAAGTATGGATATTGGCACTGAAATGGTTGACGTGTACATTTATGAATCCTAAAGCTTTATATCTTTGTTTCCAAAATAACCACAGAATTCAGAAATAAAAGCAAGCAATTAGGAATGTGAAATTTGTTCAAAGGAAGGGTGAAATGTTTAAAACTTTCTTTAAAAGATTAAAATTGACAGTCAGCAGGTTGACTTATTACAGGAGCAGTTACATTAGTGAGAGAGCTGTTAAATGAATGTAGCCTTCTAAGATGCCACTAGCAGTTTCTTTTCATGTGGTTCTTCATCAAACCGCTCATTATGACAACAATTACATCTCAAAGAAAAGTATCCTGATTGTGCAGTGTCTTGTGAAACGCTAAATTGTGTAATTAAAACAACGAGAATGATCTCTTTATTGTCTTTCGATTTAAAGCCATTGTATTGAACTTGCAAAATGGTAGTTCTTTAATAATAATGACCTGTGAAAAGACGATCTGCTCCTAAACGTTCTATAAGTAAGCGGAGGCACAAAAGCATTTCATAAATCTGCTGTATTATAATATTTCTTTTAGCACAGGATAATTGGCAGTTTCTGAGAGAAGGTTTCTTAAAGGAGTGTCTGCTGCTGGATAGATTAACTTCATTATTTACTAGTAATTTCCTCAAACATTGGAAAACTTTAAGCTTTGTAAAGTAAGTTTTCAAAGGCTTGAACAACAGTATGAAACTAGTGAACTTAAAGTTTTTCTTAACACTTGCCACCTACAGAATTTTATATTTAGAAGTGCAGTCAGGAGAAAAAGAAAGTACTCTTCTTTCAATTCAAAGGTTTTACCTATCAACTGTCTTAAATGCTTTCCACTTGTAAATTATCTTTCTCACTGTGGAATGATGATGTTTGTAAATTGCCATAAACACCTTCCAAGCAGAGTAGGATTATCCATTAAGGCAACATAAGGTACAAGAAACATCAGGGTGCCCTTATTCAGTACCACAGCCCATACAATACAAGAACAAGGGGCACAATTAGATCTTAATCCATCTCTGCTTCCCAGTCTGAAAGCAAGCAATGATTTATTTTCTAATTTCATTGCCAATGTCTTTTTCCCCCCATGGCATTGTGTTAACACCCATCTGAATACTCAACACCAGCAAACTGCCAAAACTCCTACTTTTATAGAGGTGGCCATACTTGCTGACAGTCCGTTAATAAGGTTCATTTGATTGCCAGCTCCTGGCAGCTATTTTCCCATTTAATTCCAATGGAAAGGTGTAAAGGTGTGCTTCATTTTCCACTCTCTGCATTTGGGCTACATTTCTGTTAAATGAATAAAAGTGGAACATAGTGGAATCTATTGTGTGTTGTTTTCATACACGTAGTAATTTTATCAAATATCTATACGTAGTATCAGGAAATAATCGATGTGTGTGGTGTCTAATGACAAAAATGGGCCAACACAATTTTTTATGATTATGTTTATGGACACCTTTGGATTTAAATTATTTTAGAACCTCGTAATGATCAGTTGATATATTATGTCCTTATATGTAGAACCGTAGAATTGAACGACGTGTTTCTTTCTTTTATGACTGTATCAGGAAGTAGTAAAATAATTATGGGACGAATTACAGGAAAATAAGAATTTCTACCAGGTTTTAGCATGTTACAGTCTACTGAAAATGAGATGTAATGTTTGACTTTCCAAATCCCACCGCTCTTGGAGCAGTTATATTGTGGTAGCCCTTCTCACCCTTTTGGGGGTATAATGTAATGCATTTGTTCTAAGAGGGTGATCGAAACCTGAAATCTTATTTGAATTAGGCACCATGCACATGTATCTGTCCATCTCAGATTTCATACTCATTTTTACATAAAATAGGCTAAAAAATATCAGTTGTGGCAAAAATTCTAGGGGATATTTCTGGTCAATCAACTGAAATATTGCAAATACCGTATATACTCGAGTATAAACCGACCCAAGTATAAACCGAGGTACACAATTTCAGCTAAAAATCCTAATAAAAGTTGTTGACTCGAGTATAAACCGAGGGTAGAAACTTGGCATTCAAGATGTTTGGAAACTACAACTCCCAGCTAATAAAGCATGCTGGGAGTTGTAGTTTCCAAACATCTTGAATGCCACCCTCCCTTTGGCATTCAGATGTTTGGAAACTACAACTCCCAGCATGCTTTATTAGCTGGGAGTGTAGTTTCCAAACATCTTGAATGCCAAGTGAGGGTGGCATTCAAGATGTTTGGAAACTACAACTCCCAGCATGCTTTATTAGCTGGGAGTTGTAGTTTCCAAACATCTTGAATGCCACCCTCACTTGGCATTCAAGAGTTTTGAAACTACAACTCCCCAGCTAATAAGCATGCTGGGAGTTGTAGTTCCCAAACATCTTGAATGCCCCCTCACCCTCCCACCCAGTTCAGTTTGTACCTGTGGGCTCTTCTCCCTGTGGACTCTCCTCCATCCAAGGGCTTCCTCCATCCAAGGGCTTCCTGGCAGGTACGGTATCCTTAGCGGTATCCTGAGCATTCGGCAGCCGCGCGCTCATTCCAGTACTGGCGTGCCGGCTGACGTCACTGCCCGGCGCCGGGCTTGGCGCCAGGCAGTGACGTCAGGCCGACGCGCCATACACAGAAGATCGTGCGGCTGCCGGAATGCTCAGTTTTCAGCCTGAAAAACTCGGTTTATACTCGAGTATATACGGTATGTGTGTTTTGTTTGTTTTATTTCCTATAAAATCTTTCTAGCCTTTGAAAGACTTTGTTCCTGCCTGAACTTATCATTTCTAAGGCACACAAACAGTTAAACATACCAGCATAGAAATTTTAAAAGAAGCAAAGGTCTCCCATTTGTAACTGACACCAGCACTTTGGTACTGAGAATGCAGGAGCTGCTGTGTTCAGTGAGAGAGCATATGCATTGCTTTCCTCACTCTGTGAACAGGCAATACTAACTCTTTCCTCTCTCTCTTTCCACTGATCACAGCCGCTCTTATACCAGTGTCAGTTTTAAACATAACAAGCAACTATGCTTCTTTTAACATTTCTGTGACAGTCAGTAAGCTTAGCTGCTTGTGTGCCTAGGAAAGCTAGATAGCCATTGTAAGGTAGTTAGTTTATGCAAGAGATTACAATTGGAGCAATAGTGTTATACATTCTTATTAAAATCAACCAGATACTGTTGCTCCCACTCTGATTCTATAGCCTTTTGTATTGTATACAAATACTGACCTGGGGTAATATATGGAACATTTGGCAAAACTTTGCATTTGTCTTGACTTACAGAAACCAATGTAGTATAAGATTTTCAAAGCTTTAATAACAGCAAACCTTACAGTTGCTTCCTTAACAGAATCTTCCATACCCGTTGGGTACAGGCTTTCTAAATGTATTTTAGCCTTGGTAAGAAAGACCTCAACATTGAGTTCTTTTATCTCCTATTTTGTTAAGAATGTTAAGTGTCAAAGTGGAAAGTATTGGACTGTATGTTCATGTTAAAGTTTTTAATACCTTTGTGCCTCTGTATCTTAGTATAGAAAGCACTTTCGAAGGAAAGTAATAAATAATTATATTCCAACTGTTATTTTAGTACGTTTATGTGTATATTTCCTATAATGTAGTTTGCACGGCGCCATACCAGTTGTGTTTGTGCATTTTTAGCTGCCAGCTCTCCTGCTCTGTCCCCAGCAGAGTCTTTAACTCCTTCATGCACTTTGTATGCGCATGAAAGAGAATATGTAGGGAGAATTAGTACTGTACCGGGTAGAGCACGAGTTTTACAGCTGCGCATTTTTGTTGGGCTCAGCACTGGGAGGTAAGACTACTCTGTTACTCTAAATAACATTTAGTGGTCAATACTTTTTATTGAAAATGTTTTTAGAGGAAAAAAATAAGTTATCACTCAACAACAGCTCAGCATAATAAGACATAATAAGAAGCAATAGGTGGCAGGATTTTGGTTTGGCAAACAAGAAAAGCATTAAATGGTATGTAAAAATACCTGTAATTAAGGTTACAACATAGGATCCATCACTTGAAATTCTTTGTCCTTTAACATCTACACACACCGATCCCCATTTTCTATTGAGCCCTGTAATACTCTGATAGATGAGAAAGATAAGAGCAAAAACTCAATAATGATCTAATTTACTCAAAAAACGTTAAATTACTGTATCTAAAACAAATGACAATCTTTCCTTTATAAATGTTTAGTAAATGCATCTTACCATCTTTGTCACAAAAAGTGTTGTCACTATTGAGAACTAACCTGGATTTGTGCTCCCGTGGCAGGATCCACTTAAGCAATTTCGGATAAGATAGAATTTTTTTGTAATGTAGCCAGTACTTTGTTACTTCTATATAGGACATTTACATCCTGTTACCATGCCCATTTAAATGTACTGTAGGTTTAGTTGTACACAGATTCACTCCGCATGACAGCTTCCTCTGCCATGGGGGGAATCCACGCAATGGTATCAATATGGTCAGATTCCATAGTGACCCATCTCGGGACCTGTAGTAGACTTTGCCATGTATCTAAATGAGTAAGTTGAGCTACAATATAGTATTTATAAAGATATTGGTCTTTCTCAAATTTTGAAGTGAGTTGGATCTTCAGAATTCTAAAGCATTCATTTTTCCATAGCACACTAAAGCTGAAACCAGTCTGTAACTGTCAATCTGGAATGCTGTTAAAGCCTCTTTGAAGTTATAGAATTGTAATTTATAGAATAAAACTACCACGGTACCATGGAAATTACCCAGAAGTCTCTGTTCCTCTGTTTGCCTATGTGGGAAGGGAGCTCTATAGCTAAATGCAAAAACAGAGTTACAGACCAGTTTCAGCTTTATTGAGCTATCTTCACAGATGTGCCGCAACAGAAATTCATTTAACTTTTTTAAAGGGCACACTCAAAGTTATACACACATAACACATTTATCTTCTTCCACCCCTTCAGTTCTCTTTTTCCCTGTCCATCCCGGGAGCCGGCTTCAGTCTCTGCCATGATAGCAAATTACTAACAGCTGCTTCCCAAGCCACCTCCACTGCGGCTGCATGGGTTCATGAAGAGCTTGTAAAACCATCTGAATAGATGTGAAGCTTTAGAACTGGAGCCGTTTAAGGGTACCATGGAAGCAGGTAAGTACCAGGTTAGTCCCAGAGTTTTGGGGGGTTCTAAATGTGTGTATAATTTTGAGTGTGGGGGGATAGACATACACTTAAACTTTTTTTTAAGCAACTCAGTTAAAGGCCTTAAAGAATATTTTTACACATTTATTCCTAAAAACGTATTTTATGATTGTGTATATTTAATATTATGTACACCATATTTATAAATACGGAGTTAATAACGCAAATAAAATCACAAAGATGATGATAAAATCACCTTTTTTGGGTTGATATTTGCATGGGAGAAATTCTTTCTCTCCTGGCACAAATGAACAATTTATTGATCAATACTGATCTGGGCCTTCGTTTTGTTTCTTAAGAATGGTTTGGGGTAAATCTCACACAGTCCTGCAACAATTTCATGTGGAACTCAAGGGGAACAGGAGTGAATTTATTTTTTTTAGTGCCCTATCAACTGTGTTGCGCTGGTATAAAATTGCTTTAGAATAGCCTTTAACTTGAAATGGTCTGTTTGAATAAAAGACCATACAGTGTGTATAAAGACAGACACCCATTGATGCTGCATGATACAGATAGGCATGAAATGAAGTCGCCATTGTCATTTTCAAGCCAATTTCTTAGAAATAAATTTACTGCTTATAAAAACTGATGCACTCATATTTCTCTCTGGCTAAATCAATATCTAATCATATAGAATGTAATCTACCTCATGTTTTGCCATTAATGCAGGCCATGCAATAATAAACTTACATCATGACATTCTTACTACTGATCATTTTCCAGTCAATATTATGCTCTATTATCGATCACAAATAAGTGGCGTCTGCAATGTTCCCTTTAAACCAGCCCTGAAAAAGTTAAGAGGTTATTAGAAAAATTGAATTCAGCTGGGTGACTTAGATTAAGTATACAGTGTGCAGTGAGAATGTTCAGCTGTTACACGTTTCTTTAATGCTTTGCACACCTTACAGGGAACACAGAAGGCTGGTGAATGCAGGGTATGAAATAGTGGGACAGTCCGATATTTAAAGGGTATTTCCACTCGTATTTTCAAGATTTGGGAATCCAGTTCTATTGAAGAACGGGAGGTAAAGGAGCTGTGCCTACCTTCCGTTTTCAATGAACACCAGGAGCCAGGAGAGAAGGTAAGAAACTTACCCTTGCTTGCTCCCTCTGCTTAGTCTGACAGGTCCCGACGGACCTTGTCTTCTATCGCATAGATCGCACATGCGCATAGAAACAAGGTCCGTCGGGACCTGTCAGACTACACGCTGGGGGAGCGAGCGGTAAGTTTCTTACCTTGTCTCCTGGCTCCTGTTGTTCTATTGAAGAACGGAAGGTAAGGCACAGCTCCTTTACCTCCCGTTCTTCAAAGAAGTGGATTCCCAAATCTTGAAAATACGAGTGGAGATACCCTTTAAATCAATCCATGTTAAGACGAAAATGAAAGCTTTACATTTGTTTACTAATGTGGTCCTTAAAGAAGAACTAAGCTTTTCTTCCCAGAACACTTTTACATTGTAAGATACTTCTTTAGCAAGTTGCATGTATGTTAATGTAGATTCTGTAACTAGGAAGGCTTCCATGTACCATAAATTTGTTCAATTTATATACAATGAATTGAATGTATTTTTTAAATTTAGCAGTTTCCAGTACAGTACCTAGCCCACATAAACCAATATCTAATTTTAAGGCTAACTATGGCCTGGCTCACCCTCATTTTACTGCTCAGCAATGAGAGATGGTTACGCAGGCCACGCAGTAAAGGTAACAGTGGGCTGTTAGCCACTGTATGAACTGTTAAGTGACAGTTCACCGCTCATAGCTGCTGCCACCCAGGGAAGTGGGAGTAGGATTTTCTTCCTCCATGGGTTAAGGGCTATAAAGAGCATAAAGGTACCAGTAAGGTGCAAACTTACATTTTATAATTCTCCATATGATTTCTTGTAAGCCTTATTGCAATTTGCTGGTGTAAATAAAAATAATGTACCTGAAAGGGGTTTTAAAAATATATAGTCTTCTTTTTTCCTTCTTGACTTCTGTGTCTCCTTGTTAGTTTTAGGGGCGGAATATAAATTCTGTACCCTTTCTATTCAGTCAACCCGTTTATTGATCACCCAATGGCACCCTTTCTATTCAGTCAACCCGTTTATTGATCACCCAATGGCACCCTTTCTATTCAGTCAACCCGTTTATTGATCACCCAATGGCATAAAGTCATTTGTAAAACTGATTTCTTTGGAGACTTCACCTGAATAGTAATTTATAGAGATAAATTAATTTAAAAAGAAGCATTCAATAACAACCAATCAAATTGTTTTAGGTATGTGTGCAGTTTGGTTTACTATGGCTTGACCTTGAATGCGGGAGAATTGAAAGGCAACCTTTATTTGAATGTAGCACTTTCTGGCCTTGTGGAAGTTCCAGCATTCCCTTTGTGTTTGTATTTTATAGAGAAGTCATGGTAAGTATCACTGATTGTATTTTTTTCATTTTAGAAATGTATAAATGCAAACCAGCAGAGAATGATTTATCTTTGCATTTGATGAGCTTAACCCTTATACTTTTGCTTTCTTAAAACATAAAAAACACATCATTACATAAAAAAACAGCAAATCGAACACATACATTGAATACATTCCATTTTCCTGAAAGCATTTCACTATGTGAGACACTGGGGCCATGTAAGTTCTGGCCGTGTAATGAAAATAACCCATTTCTGCATATTCTACTTCTAGAAACTAGCTTTGTAATATAGTTCAGTATGAGAATTGTGGGACATTTGTTACACCAATAAATGACCAAGTCTTAAAGGGTAACTGTGGTGTCCATACTGGTGCCCTTTAGTAAAAAGGGCACATTCCTACCTTTAAAATGACTCCGGGATCATGCTTTTACTTCTAGCTGCAATCTATTCTGATTTATAGCCGTATAAAGGGTGGTGCCTTAGGTCAGAGCATGCCCAATTGTATCCTACTGCTGTAATGTTCTTTTAATAGTTTCGGAAAAGATAGTTATGGGGGGGGGGGGGGGGCTTCTTACACAGCACATAATGTAAGCCTATAACTTAAAAACCAGAGAATCTTGAGATACCATCCTAGGGTTGTTTAAATGGTATAAGATAGTTGGAGACCACAGTTTCCCTTTAAAGGAACACTAAGCTCACCTTGAAGCGAAATTCCCCCCCTCGTTACTCACACACACACACAAATTCATAGAAATATAAGGATAAGACTTACCACAGAGGAGGTGGCTTGGAAACAGAGATGAAAAAACAGGAGAGTTTAGTTCCGACAGCGGAACCTACTTAAATTCCAAAAATCCAAATTGTAGGCACCAGGGTTGCTTCCCATAAGGTCCAGGGGGAAAAAATACAAAATCATCTTCATTTTTGTCATAAAACAAGTGGTTGGTAGTATAATTCATTAGCTGTTTCCCTTTCTGCAAATCTGCATCATGTTCTAATGCGTAAATCAATGTAGTTAATTAAATATTTCAAAAATATTAGACGGAGGGAGGCAGTTCATTGAATTTAAAAAAAACAGTCATGACTTAGTCAGGCTTAACAGAAATTCTCCATTGAGTATTTATTTCAAAATATATACAAAGATGGGGTAGTATACATCCACACAGAGTGCGACTAGAGACCAAATCAATTTAATATATACAAAAATAGAAGCCTAGTGCACATCCAACTAATTTGCTTACATTTAACGTTACCAGTGAATTGCGACTTATAAAGCCTGCCAGTGAATTTAAAGCAATTAGTTCAATAACTTGGCCAAATTATTTTAAGCCCAGCAACCATGTCACAATTTGTTTTATTCTGCTGGGTCCTAACCTTTAACCTTAGTAAATTTTACCTTCCTAATAGACGTAATTCTCAAACTTTATCTTTGTACCAGTACCTGCCTTTAATGAGATGAAAATCCCCGTCGTCTCTTACGAAGGTAAAATTTACTAAGGTTAAAGGTTAGGACCCAGCAGAATAAAGCAAACTGTGATGTGGTTCCTGGGCTTAAAATAATTTGGCCAAGTTATTGAACTAATTGCTTTAAATTCACTGGCAGGCTTTTTAAGTCGCAATTCACTGGTAACATTAAATGTAAGCAAATTAGTTGGATGAGTATTTATTTCACTTTACAATTTGTCACTTTGCTACAATGGAACTTGTTCCCATGCCTTTAAATTTGTCTCATGACTGCTTGAAAAAAATGGGCAAAGAAAGGCTAGATCCTTTAAACAAAACTCTTATACCTCAAGAGATTGCTTACTTGTGATCTGCGGTATTATATGACAGATGTAAACTACTAGATTCTCATTTGTTTTTGTGATGTTATATAAAATGCATCAGAGAAAAAAAAGCAAATTCCCTGGCTCAGCTAATCAGATCTAAGGCTATTTGTCTTTGAAATGTGACTTTCAGATTGCTGTAGGCTAGATTGCTTATAAAATTAGGGGTATTTCTATTATTTTTCACATCTGATAAAAAAGACATTTAGCTACCTGTTCTGTCAAGTTTTGAAATCAATAAAAGCTATCAATGGATTTCAACCCTTTATTCAAAGTTTATTATGCAAAGCCCCATTCCTTGAATGAGCATAATATTGTTTTATCTTTTACTGCAATATAGCACATTAGTCTCTTGAACAAGAATAAATTGTATTGTGATAAAAAAAAAAATTGCTGCGTTAGCCCCGATGATTGGAAGTAAAGTTTTTATTTTTAGAAAGAATCTTATAGGAAAATTCAAAAACAGAATAAGGCTTAAAGGGCATGTCCACCCCCAAATCTAAAATTTTCCCAATTTTAGATTTTTTAGCGTGTTATGGTTCTCCTTTAGTCCTTGTCCAAAGTCCAGGAAACTGAAGAGCAGTGGCTGTCTTCCTGATCCGGTGGTCTTCTGTGAATCCTCCTGGAGGGATGGTGACATGCGCAGGGGAGCCCTTTCCCCCCCTCCCTGCGGATCCCATTTGCCACCTCTTTCTCCTAGCGTTAAACGCTTTTTGTATAATATCCTTTAGGGTTGCCCACCCCCAACTGCTATAACAACGCTAAAAAAAGCCTTTCAGATATTTACTTACATCCCCTCGCCCCTATATTCTTAGCCAGCAGCCACGTCTGTGATTGGCTGACCGGCAGCCAATCACAGACGCAGCTGCCAGTCCGGCCCCACTCTGCTGTTTCCTGTTACGTTTTCTTCACGTTCAGTAGGAAAGTGCCCTTTCCATTGATTATGTTCAAGAGTGGCAGAGTAAAACGGTACTACAAGACGGCATTTCGTGGCCTCTTTTGAGTAAATTTATGCAAACCCATGGGTGAGGACCTAATTGTTTGGGTTCTTATTCTGGGTACTATTAGAGAAGGGGATGGTTTGGAAAGGTATTGTATGATATAGTTTTCCTTTAATAAGTATGTAAAGTATTTAACTTACTCATACCACTCATACAGAATATTCTCTTTGAAATCTATGAAATTTTGGCCTTCCTTTTGGTAGTGGGCCTGGAGGGTCCTTTAGTCTACATGTTAGTAAATTCAATTTTATTATTGAATGTTTCTATATTTAATATTAAGCTGACAAGTTCCCTTTTTTACATTCCTGACTATTAATGTACATTTTTTACTCCTGGTAATAAAATTTATGTATTCAATAAAGAATGTCAGAATCTGTGTGCGTAAGTGATTTTTAACAAATATAGCTGTAACATTGACGAAAGGCAGTTTAGGAGGCATATTGTATTGGTATATTGAGCCTGCTTTCTAGTCAGTTATCTTTTTTTTTATTTATTTTTCTTTTGTTATTTTTAGGTGTGGAAGAGGAAGGGCAACATCTGGATTTTTGGTGTTTGCTGGTTTAGGCTGCATATTCACAATGTTTTTACCTGAATCAAATGGTGAGGTCCTATATTTTATACATTAAACAGATATTTAGATCTACTAATACAGTGTATAGTGCCAACATATATATTTCCCCTCTAGATAGAAGTTCTGCTTTAACAGTTTTTTTTTCTTTTATAAAACATGTTAAGGTTAAGAATTCTTTCAGTGTTGCAAAGTTTATTTTCTAAAGATCAAATTTTATCAGTGTCTGAATTGTCTTTTTGTGCAAGATAATACTTATGCACTAAGTTTTATTTACAATGTAACTGCTAGAATTTTTAGAATTGCCCTGTTTGTGTAACAGTAATGCATCTTTTGGTGTATGTCAAATGCAGGATAAAATATTTTAACCAACATCAAAGATTATCTGTGATAAGCCCATAATCGACCAGTCAGGGACCATCTTAATGTTCAGTTAAATCCTGACTAAAGCAAAACCTATGGAAGGTTATAGGGATCATGGTGGCAGGCTGATTTGCTGTAGTAAGCAGAAAAGTCAGGCAGATGAAATAGCAATGCACATACTACCTTGTAATCTTTATTGAGTGACATTAAAAGGTGACTGAGTTTATTTGATGTATCCCTGTTTTTTGAGAAATCCCTGTTTTCACAATAGTGGTAAAGGCACAAGCCCCCATTTTCTAATAAAGCAACTAGTCACCTTATCTAAAATGTTTTACTGACTTTCTGTCTGTAATCCAAAGATTTCCTTGCCTTTCCTCCGCTCCTGTGCCGCTTTTTCTTTGTGCAGCTCTACTGGGCAAGTTTGTCTATCTTTGTTGCTCGTTTGGTCGGAACGATCGTCTCTTTTAATTTTGGCTTCTTCCATTGGTTTCTTTTGATTTAGGCGGCAAATTTTTACATATTAAAGGGCAATTATAGTGAGAAAATTGTTTTTTTTTAATTTCTTCTAATGTATCCTATAAGTCATCCCAACCACCAGGGTACCTTTAGTTTCTTTAAATTCTTCATAGTCCCCGAGATATAAGCCTTTGAATATGCTGTGATTTGTAGGAGCTGCTACACCTCATCTGTCACTCAAAGGCACACACCCACACAATCCAAAGCTCCCATGCAGTACTGTCACACACTCTCTCACCCACACTATATGTACCATGTGCAACATATAGTCAAATGCTGTAGTGCTAAACACAATCAATAAACCATTAACCCAGTAATATGAGCATAACACACTATAAAACAGCCCCCCCCCCAAAAAAAAATATCTTATATACATACAAAACCAGTGACTCAAATGGAACACTAATACAGTATATATAATACAGTAATACAGACTATATACCAAACAAGACACACAGTGCAATGTATGAAATATATAGACTAAAGCAACTGAAATGTAACAGGACAACAAGCAGTGTCACTGTGTTTGTGAAGGTCTCTCACTACAAGCTGCTGTTACACTGACTCTCTTCAGTGATTATGATCTCAGCTAAGCAGGGGAGAGATATGAACTTTAGGTAAAAAATAAATAACAATTAGCAAAGTTAGAGAACAGGGAGAGTTCAGTAACTTACTTGTAAAGAATCTCAGCACCACTTGTCCTCTCTCCCCCTCTGCCCCTCCCTTCAGCATATTGCTACTTTATTCCACACTTTGACTGCTTGCAGTCTAGCTCTGGAAGGGAGGGGTCAACAGGATGTCAGCACTTCATTTAAAGTCCTTTCAACTGACAATGCTCGGACTCTGTATACAGCCCGTCACTGCTTGAGGGGGAGTAGACAGAGAGGGGAGGGGGACTACACAGCTTGGTACAAACTTCTGCCAGTGTGAAGAAATGAAGCCACACAGAAACATGAAAGTAAGGCAGCTTATACTAAGTGATCTATACATTGTATACAGACAAAGTTTTTTTTTCACTATAGTTGCCCTTTAAGTCATCATTGTCTCTACTGCAGGAATAGGCAAGGAGTAGACCTCCAGATTGAAAAACACAATTCCCAGAATTCCCTGGGTGCCCTTTGCTATTGTAGAGGGAACCCTGGGAATGCTACTGGTTGCCCATCCCTGCTTTACAGAATATTTTATTAGTCATAAGCCCTTCTTCAAAGCGTTTCATCACCCTGAAAAATTTTTTTTCTAGAGTGTAGGGCACTTTAGCCAAGAAGCAGAACTCTTCTTACAGTCCTTTGATCCCCCAGCGCTCAGTCCCAGGCCCTCTGCTTACTGGAACTGCAAGCAGGGGGCCAGACCAGCAGCCGCATCTGTGATTGGCTGAGAGGCAGGAGTGCTCCCCTGTGGGTGTGCCAGAAACCTCTCACAGGACAGAGGAAGCAGGGACCGGATGACCTACTGACAGCTCCTACTCTTCACTTTTTTCAACTTTGCACAGACATTGCAGGAGAACCATTTGGAGCACAGTTGTAAGGTGAGGATTTTTGAACTCTACACAGTGGAGCCAGTAGTGCACTAACTTTTAGTTTTAGGGGTTGACAGTTTGTTGTATTTTTCTGTATTTATCTGTTCTTAACTAATAATAGTGTTGAAAACATATTTATTCCATTTTCATTTTGATTGGGAAATCCTGTTATAAAATGATTGCAGAGCTACATGTTTAAAAAGCTAACCGACTGGAATCTTCTCTAAAAAGCATCTTTTTTTTTTAGTTTCTGTTTTTTTCCATTCAACAAATGTTAAACCAACTTCCAGAGATAATCAGTATTTTAGCCATTGCATTGTGCTTTCAACAGAACCCATGCTTTATAAAGCCTTATGTTATTGTACAAAGAACAATTCTATGTGCGCTAAGTATGGTGTTTACTTGACAAAATCCCAGGAAATGCCACACTGAATTCATAATAAATATGTAACTGTTAGAGATTTATGAATGGAAAACACTTGATAAAATAGCGATAATAGAATATGTATCTCGGAGCTTTGCAAGGTGGATTTTAGCTCTCCTCCCAGCTTGACACTACATGAGTCACATACTTCTGGGTAAATAGTGCTCAGCACATAATAATGAAATGCAAAGAGGAACAGGTGAAAAAGACTCCGCTATAACATGGACCATCAAGTTCCATGGCACTCAGCTACCAATAAACCATTAGCAATTTTATTAATGTGGGAAAAGGAACCATATTGCGTGGTGTCCCACACAAAAAAGTGTATTCACACTACCAATCCAAAAATCCACACTACTTTATTATTAAAACACACATAGCATATTACATTAAACACATATATAGAGCATAGTAAATATATAAATAGCATATGCAGCAAATCCTTAAATACCACATTAAAAGGTAGGTGGGGCTCGGAGATAAATATATGGGTAGCAAGGTGCATGTATAAAGAGTTAAAATTTCAGATGTCCAGAGAAATGTAAATCAGGCTGCAATAAACCAACACTGATATATATTCAATATATGGGCGCACAATCTGAGGGTTATAGATACGATGTGTGTATATATATATATATCAAGGGTGCGTCCACCCCTTGTAAAGATGATGTAACTCAGTACATGTATGTAAGGTGATATATATGTATATGTAAAGGAACGATCTCACCCATGTCTCTGCGCCTCCATTTCATAGGACATATGGTCAGGCAGTAAATGTGTGCTTGGTGATCCAGTTGTAATCCTAGGGTTTGCTCACAGACAACCACTATGCACACTTAATACAGCCAAATAGACAAATAGTGCTCAGCACATAGCCTGACTTAGTTATTATCTCTTTGCATCTGCATTATTTCACATACTATGAATAGAGGTAATAAACTTATCATCTTTTCTCATCATGTTGAATATCACATCTTAAAGGGGAATTAAAGGGGAGTTATTTTTAACACTTATTTTTACACATACCTAGTTATTCTACATATTCTTTTAGTTTTGGAACTGACATTTCAGGTTTAGCAATGGTCCTTCTTTTTCCCAGGATGCATACTTCCTTGGAATGTTACTAACAGTAATTTCTACTGATGTACAAACATGTAACTGAATAAACCAAGAGCAAGACCATAATGGACTTTATTAGGGGGTCCTGCAAACAGTAAGGCATTATTTCAGAAGCATTTATGTTAGCACAGCATACTGGATGAACAGGTTAAGGTCACTGTAATGTGAAAATGTAGTCTTTTGTCTTAAAGGGCATCTCTACCCTCTGAAAAAACTTTTTATATATTGTAGGCCATGCTCTCCCACCACCAACCGCTATAATAGAACTAAAAATTGATTGCAAACTCTACTTACAGCTCCTCGATCCAGCGCCGATCTGGTCCGGCACACCTGCCTGCTGGGACTACAAGCAGGGTCAGACGTGGCTTTGATTGGCTGAGAGGCAGCCAATCACAGCCGCGGCTGCCATTAATAAAGAACGCCATGGGAGCGAGGTTCTGTAAGTAGAGTTTGGAATAGATTTTTTAACTGCCAATATAGTGGTTGGGGGTGGGAGGGCATGGCCTACAAGATATGTAAAGGATTTAACGATAGATGAGCAGCAGCCAGGAAATGATTGGGAGAGAGGGGGGGGGGCTCCACTGTAGTTGGTGAAATTTTAGTTTGGGGGGTGGACATGCCCTTTAAAAGCATTTGGATTTGCAATTAGAGGCAAACTAAACCCAAATATTACATTTTGAGATGAGATCAAATCCAGCATCTTTCCAAAACACAATAATTTGCACCCTTCATTTTTGAGGTCCCATGGTCCCACACTGTTCTGGATGGCGATCTACCATAGGGGCGCACAAATAGCTTCCTCTGCTTTCAGCTACTGCTGGACCCAGAGTTTATATGAACATTTGAGCGTTTTTTACATAGGAGGATTTAGAGCTAAATTTCTATGCTAAATCACACCCTATTGATTTAAAGTGGATAATAAAACTTGTTTTTAATGAATTAATCCAGTAAAGACATGGATTACCAATGCATTGCTTAAAATGAAAGATTTGGGGGATTTATTATTAATTGTTCGGTTATTTTGGAATATACTATATATAAGTAATGTTGAAGCTTGGCGCTTAACATGACCAACTCCCAGCATGCTTTGGTGGCATTGTGCCACCAAGGCATGCTGGAAGTTGTAGTTTCTAAACATCTGAAGTGCAAAGGTTCAACATCACTGCTATACCATATACTGTATTTAATGGCTGAATCATTTGGAAAACACCAATTTTCTGTATAAGCAAACTGTTTTCCAGTAATGTGATCACTTTAATTTTCACTGCAATATCGTTTTTTGTTTTTTATTCTGTATGGAAATAAACTGCCATACAATCGTGTTAAACTGTAACTATAGTGACTGGTCCGTTTTAATGAGGCTAGCCTTGTAATCTAATTAGATGACATGCTGGGTATTTTGTATATTGCTCTAGAAAATATCCTGTGCCATCAATTTTTGTGAATATATCTCCTGTGTATCCACTTTCTGCATTCAGATTAAAGGGATCTCTCTTTCTTTTATTTTAATGGTAAAAAATAACTGATGGTTTTATCTTATTTTCAGCTGAGAAGAAAATGCCTTGAAATGTATATGAAATAGGCTGACTTCTTATCCTTTCTGTCTTGCTTAACAGCTCAGAACTTAACTGGATATAAGACTTTTTCATTTTCTGCAATATTTGATTTACAGTTACATTTTAGACAGAAATCATCCTATGATTCCTTATCTGCAGTTTCCTGCAATGCAAACCCACTTACTCACAATTTTCTTCGTCTATGGTCACAAATTGGCAAATGTATTGAATATATGGCAGTTTCACAGAATGTCGAAATATCAAGAAGGTGCATGTTTTTGTAATTAACTACAGTAATTTTAATGTTTATTATGTGTTTAAAGGGCATGTCCACCCCCAAAACTATAATCCCCCCCACTACTGGCCCCATTGTGTTGTGTAGTTTAATCCTTGCCTCATATCCCAGCTCCATCTGGTTCTCCTGTAGTCCCCCCCAAAGTCCCAAAAACTGCCCACCAGGAGGATAGCAGAGTCCATATAGGACTCTGCCTCCTACCTGGCCTCCGGGAGAAGTTTGGCATGCGTACTGCAGCCCTTCTCCCCCTCCCTCTCCCTCCTGATTAGCATTCCCTCCCCCTAGTGTAAATCCCTTTTGCCATAACAATCCCCCTGTCCCCCCAGCCCCAACCGCTATGTTTATTTTATTAGAAAGTGCCCCAAGCATTACTTACTTTCCCTCTTTCCTCCGCCGCACTGAATGACCGGCAGCCACGTCCGTGATTGGCTGCCGCTCAGCCAATCACAGACACGACTGCCGGTCCCGCCCCTCTGCTTGCATTTTCTTGCAAGCAGAGGGCCGGCAGCGCGGCGGAGGAAAGAGGGGAGGTAAGTAAAGTTTGGGGAACTTTCTAAAAAATAAATATAGCGGTTGGGGCTGGGGGGACAGGGGGATTGTTATGGCAAAAATGTGTTTCAAGGGTGGACATACCCTTTAAATCGGGTTTGTCCATTAACAAGGGCATGCCCACCCCTCTCACAAAAATTCATACTTACCTTCCCCACCTCCCCTAAACTGACTTCACAATGATTGGCAATCCTGAAGACAGATATTCATGCAGTCCACCATCCTGTTTGCTGGTACTCCTACTTTTTCTATGTTCTTCTAAGCACACCAGTCAGTCACTACTGTGATGAAAAACAATAACCGACTAGTGTTGACAGTGCCACCTACTCTGTGCATGCACTGTACAAAGTTATACAGATTTAAGAGGAGGCAGCAGTTTAAAGGGACAATAAAGTGTCCCTTTAAGCAATCAAAAATTAATCAACCACAGAACCACACATGGGAATCTAAGTTTGATTTTTTAACCAATCTAATTCTTTACTGATTTTCCGTGTTTTTTTAATACAATGGAATTTCAGGTACTTGTAGAATGACTGACACAGGAGAGATGGTACCTTTTGGTCTGGGGGCAAATACAAACAAGTGGCCCTTTTATTGTAGATTGCGGGTGTGGGTGTGGAGGTGGGTGTGGTTTGGGTAAGTGTTGACTAACACTGGCTAGTGAACTGGAGGGCTGATGTAAATTTGGCTGGTGAACTGGAGGGCTGACTTTACACTGAACTGTAGGGCTGAGTGTGCCTATAACACTGGTGAACTGGAGGGCTGAGTGTGTCCACAAAACAGACGGGTAAACTGACAACAACACAGACTGGTAAAGAGAAGCCCACACAGACTTGTTTAAATAAAAGATGTGGCCAAACAGTACATATAAGATGCCCTCATTCCCAGCCCACACAGACTTGTAAATATAAGATGCCCTTGTGCACAGTGTGGAAAAACTTATTGCAACTGCCCACGGGAATGGCTTAATGGTCTTTTTGTGGGATAGAAATTGTCTCCCTGGGAATCAGAGGAGGACATATCGACAGGAAGAGAAGGAAATTAAAAAGAGATGGGATGCTCCTATGCCCAGACCAGTCTGGTAAATAAAGGATATCCTCATGCCCAACCCAGACTGGTAAATATAAGATACTGCCATGCCCAGCCCAGACTGGTAAAAATAAGATACTGCCATTCCCAGACTTGTAAAAATAAGATTCTGCCATGCACAGACTGGTAAATATAATATAAAGCGAGGGCTGCACACACTTCGTGAATTTTCTATTTATTGTGACATAGGTTACATGCACAACGTTTCGGGGTCTCCCCCTTCCTCAGGTGCATAACTACTCGGTGTAGTTATGCACCTGAGGAAGGTGGAGGACCCCGAACGTTGTGCACATAACCTATGTCACAATAATTAGAAAATTCACGAAGTGTGTGCGGCCCTCGCTTTATATTGTCTCTATTGATTCATATCTGTGGTGGTTAAGCAGTTTTGAGGACACAGCACCACTAAAGCTTCACAATCCTTGGAGTGCGGAGGAGACCTTCAACAATTACCTGGAAATATAATATCCTGCCATGCCCAGTCCAGACTGATAAATATAATATCCTGCCATGCCCAGACTGATAAATATAATATCCTGCCATGCCCAGCCTGGTAAATATAATATCCTGCCATGCCCAGCCTGGTAAATATAAGATCTTGTAATGCCAAGCCAGGACTGGTAACTATAAGATCCTGCTATTCCCAGAATGGTAAAATATAAGATGCTGCCATGCCTAGACTGATAAATATAAGATACAGCCATGCCCAGAATTGTGTATGTAAGATGCCTCCATATCCGACCAGTTCACTAGTACACACAGATTTTAAGATGTCCCCAATCCTAGCACACACTCACACAGACTTGTTAAATATACTTACTTTTTTGAAGAAAGTCAGGGTGTGCCGGGCCCAAGCAGCAGCTGCTCCTGTACGCAGCCACCTGTTTCCCCTCCAAATCGCACGTGTATCTCGGCGTGCCAGATGCAAACTTTTAGTTTGCTTCATGGCAGACCCGCCCCAGTGACATCATTATGTGCAGGCCAGTGTTATGCACCCCAGATTTTTTTTTTACAGGAGACCAGCCCGGGGGGAATGGGCTGGGGGGAGACCAGCCCATTTGCTCCTCAGCCTACCAGGCCAGTCCACCCCTGGACTGACATTTTCTACATAACTGATTAACGTTTGATTAATTTTATACTTGTCAATCACTTCTGTTCAATCAAATCCAAAAAGGGAATTGGTTTTGAGTGATTTATTTGAAAGCATTGCTTTTGCCAATCAAATTTAAATATGACCAGTGTTCAGCTAGTTTTAATTGCTATATTATAGATTTTATAAAATATTTTATATTTAGGCCTAAAAAAGTAACAACGTTTAAAGGCTAACATTTAATATTGTGCTCTCCATACAAGTGGCTTTTATTATAAAGGTAACACTCCTATCTCCAGGATTATTCTTCTAGCTGCAGTCTATACAAAGTTAACGCAGTATAAAGGGTTTTTTTTCCTGCTAGCACTGTGAGCTGTGACATCACCAGCACCACTGGTCTGCCCCCCAAGTTTTAGGTTGGAGCACGCTGGGACAGACCATCATGAGCTCCACCCCCAAACTTCTTTATAATGTTTTAAAGCAAGCCACAGCCCTGTAAAAAAAAAAATTCTCTCCATAGATAGAGGAAAGGACAGAGAATGGTTGCAGGTCTGTAACTAGCTGCAGAAAAGATTGATTTTTGGGGGGGCTGGGCCTATGACATATTTTATAACACATGCCTGTCACAGACACTGAGGCAGTCTGGGAAGCGCAACTTTACCAGCCTTTAGATTAAGATCCAGAGAAGCTACAGATTTCATCCTGGGCTCTTTTGAAAGTTATGAATAATAAAGGGAACTTGTGTAAGATCACAATTACTCTTTAATATGCACTGTTTTAGAAAAGCATACAGTATATTTATTTAAAGGGAGAGAAGATTTTGCTATTAATTATTAATATTTCTGTGAAGTAGACAGTAAGAGGTAAACTTGATTGTGCTGTTCTGTTCTTAGAACACAATTTCATTGGGCATTCTTCAAAGAGAACAACATTTTATATATTTGTGTGTGTGTGTGTATAACCTAATCTGGTAATTTCTTTGAAGAATGCAGTGAGGCATATTTTAAACACACTGTAAATTGGCAGGCATTGAGGATTGAATGCATTCTGTGCCCTATATCCTGTTATTTACGGTCCGTTAAAGTTAAAATTAATTGAATATAAAACATTTTTATTAACAGTGTTCTTAAACAACAAGGAACTTAATCAAATCTGTCACAGTTCTGAAACCAAAAATCTACTTAATATTGTAAACTGTAGAAAAATGTGATTAGTCAAAAACATGCCACATGGATTAAGGGACAAAAATATGCTTTGCACTAGTAAATGTACATGTGACAAATGATACTTCTTACTCTGTGTTCAGCCAATGAACAATCTTATAGGACACATTAAGGCTTTGTATTAACAGTGTGTATAACCCATGTTTTACTGAATGAAGCATTGTTTTACTTTCCTTTATATTCCATCTTATTCCAGAAAATGAAATACATAATACATAATACGTCTCGAACCGCCCCCCCCCCCCCTCCCCGGGCCTTGTAAGGGCCTTGCGGCACTAAGAAGTGCCTTTGGCAGGGGTCCCGCAGCCCGAACTGGGACCCCCAGTGAGCGGCTCTCAAAAGAGCCCTTGGGCGGCGTCTTCTTTCTTCCAGCCCTGGCGACACCAGCTCCGCTGAGGCCACCGACCCCCGAGAGGTACCCCTGCGTCCGACAGGGGTACCCCCGGCGGGCGCCGGCGACCTCAACAAGGCCGATGTTGCCGGCATCTTGATCCGTTGCAACGTCTTCGGGCTGGTGACACCAACCCCACTGAAGTAGCCGATGCCAGGCAGACTCACCGCGCCCGACAGTAAGCCCACTGGCACTGCCGGTCTCAGTGGAGCCGATGTTGCCAGCCGCTTCTTTCTTCAGCCATCTACTGCAATGGCATCTGAGGTCTGCGGCGGAGTGCACCTCTTTATGTAGGTTTGCAGAAAACCCTAATCCGTTTCTGATTGGTACATTTTTTAATGCTTGGTTTACATGCTTTACATTAACCAATCAAATCTGATTGGTTATCCAATCAAATTTGATTGGAATCCAAGCCCCCTGCCCCCAGCGGCGGGGCAGGGAGCTTGGAGGGGCTGCTGAGGAGGGGGTGCGTGGCGGGTGGTCGCGACCACCTGCTACGTCCCCTTCCCAGCAGCGCCTCCTGTTCCATATGTTCGCCAAGAGTGGGGTTGGGGTTAGGAGGGGCTGCTGGGAAGCGGTCACGGGGGTAGAGTGTGGGGTGGGCTTATGCCCCGCCCCTGAAGCGGAGGCGCCGGAAAGGGATTTTAAGTCCCGGGAAGCAATGGCGCTCGCTGTTATAAATACGTCGATATCGCTATTTTCGTGGCCGCGGCGGTAATTTTTAGGCCATAGGGAACCGCATGATCAGCCGTGATTTACCAGTGGACCCATTTGGACAAACGGGCAACCTAGCTGAGCTTGGGCACCCGCTCTTCACCATCAGATATTTCCGACCGATCCACGGCACAATTGGTCTGTCCTCCGGAAATATCTGCTGGTGTGTAAAAACATAAACATATGTAATTGATTTACATGTCAGCACATGCTAAAAGGAGTTAGCACAGTCTGCAGCAGACAAAAATTATGGTTGCTGTAACCTGGGAGAAGAGCGGAACAGAGACCAGGAGACCAGAAAATCACTTTTGTTGGAGAGGGGTGACCAAGCTAACAAACGTTGTTTATGTTGGGTGGTGGGCATGCCCTTTAACCTTCTAGATGAGGGGTTTCCAAGGAATGCTGTAATGTCAGGTGCTGCTTCTACTAGAAGATTTTTTTCAACATTGACAGGCTATATGTTAGGAAACCGGCTATAGAGCTATTTCTTTCACAAAACAAAAAGTTCAATTCCTATAGAAGATAAACAGTACTTTTCAGGACCAGTATTTTAAATGATCTAATAACACCCACGTTGAGAACTCAAAGGTCACACAAATCACCTCTAAATTTCTGCAACATATTTATAACTGTAATGGATATATGTTCCTTAACAAATTACACTTTGATACAATGTAGTCAGTGTTCAGATTGTATAACAGTGTAAATTTGCTGTCCCCTCAAAATAGCTCAGCACACAGCCATTAATGTCTAAACTGCTGGCAACAAAAGTGAAAAATCCAAATTGTGCCAAAAGTGTCAATATTTTGTGTGGCCACCATTATTTTTCAGCACTTTCTGGAGTTCACTAGAGCTTCACAGGTTGCTACTGGAATCCTCTTTCACTCCTCCATGATGACATCGCAGGGCTGAGCTTGACTGTAGACACAACACATTTGTCTTTGTACTCCTCACCTGGTTGCTGCTAAACAGGCTTGACACCTTCTGAACCAAATATACTTATCTTGGTCTCATCAGCAAACTGTTTGTGGGCTTTCTTGTGCACCATCTTTAGAAAAGGCTTCCTTTTGGGACAACAGCTAGTCTCCCCCAGTGAAGTGACCAGGCAGCGGGTGTAGCCCCACCCCCAGAATGTCGAGACTTTTTTTTAGTTTTAAATCTAATGAGGCACATGACACGGGGGAGAGGAAATGGCTAATTGGACACAATTTGGATATTTTTCAAATATATTTTTTTGTACTCACTTTAATTGCCATACATTGAGTTATTTTGAGAGGATAGATAAAATAATACACTTACAAAAAATGTGAGGGGTGTACTAAATTTTGAGATACAGAGTCCAGTGCACACATGGGAATTTCTTGAACAAACTGCCTTTAATTGGCATTACATAAAATCCCTATGTGTGCACTGGACTCTGTTGGTGTATGTATGTATACAATCCAAAGAGAGAGCACGCACTGTTAAATATTGTTCTTATATTTACCCCAGTTATACAGGAAGGTTATAGTAACGTATAACCTAGAAAAAAGTCCAGTGCACTCAGAATTTCTCACACCTAGTGAATCATTCAAAACCAAGGGGCGAAATGTTGCCTGCACAATGCACAGCAAATAAAAGCCATTTTGATTGAGAAACTCCCTGAGTGTACTGGACTTTCTTTTCGATTATATATACATATATGTTGTGTCTCGTAAATTAGCCTACTGAAATAGACAGTATCACAGGAATCAGATGGAATATAAAGTAATGTTTTAAAATATGTGAACATGGGAGTTACTAATTGAAACTTTAGCTGCCGTAGCTTTCAGCCTTTAAACCCTGAAATGTTGTTAAAATATTTTCCACTCTTTTTCTAAAGAAGTTGCCAGCCCTTAAACATTCCATGGGCTATTTATTCCCCACTTCTATTTTAAAATCCTGTTTCTCATTTTAAGTTTCATTTTCTCTTTTATACTTATTACTAGTCTTTGTACCTGCAAATCTGTTACCAAGATGATATATGAAAGCTGTTTGACATCAACTCTCTTAAACCGTGTACTTAATTGATTATCTGCATCAAGATTACTGTGTCTGAGAATTGGATTAGCAATGTATAGATGGAAAAGAGATTTAGCGTATCCTAGAAGAACGATAGCTGAAAAATTATCTGATTTAATGTCAGAAGAGCAAGGTGAAGCCCAGGAAGGCAGCCTGATGCAATGCATAAAACTGCATAACATGGGTATGACTGATATAAACTAGACCTTGTAGTATAAACAGATTTTTTTTCAGAACATATGTTTGAACTTGAAGAAGTCTTGTGCATTGGAAGTGGTAAGGCTCCTGTTGCCATGGATATAGAAGGCTTTTATTGGAGTGAGAATTATTAAAGAGAAATCTAAGTTTTAACTCAAGCCAAATCATCTTTTATATAAAGGAGTCAATATCCAAATCGGTATGAAAGAAAATTAAAACAATGGGAGCCAAGACGCAAACGTGTTACATGTTTGGGAACTGGTGTGAAATTTATTACACAGTCAGGCCAAACAGAAGCCCAAATGGAAACTTATCATCTCCATCTCAATGCTTATTGTCTATATTGTATTGTGTAATTACCGTATATACTCGAGTATAAGTCGAGGTTTTTAGGCTTTAAAAAAAGCCTAAAAATCCAGCCTCGACTTATACTCGAGTCACTAACTTGTTATCCAGTAAGCCGGCATCCGCAATGCTCTGCTCCACTGTTCTGATGAGTGACGTCAATACTCGGCGCCGGTTTCATTTCCCGGCGCTGAGCAATGGAGTGGAGCGGATCGAGCGGATGCTGGCTGCAATGGAATGGAGCGGATGCTGGCTTACAGGATAAGTGGTTAGTGTACTGCACCATACTACACTAATCCTCTAGCCTTCTCTGAACATGTATGTTTGCTCTGGGGATGGGGGTGGAACAGTAGTCCCATACAGAATGCTGGCTGCAATGGAGTGGAGTGGAGCGGAGCGAGCAGATGCTGGCTTACAGGATAAGAGGTTAGTGTACTGCAACATACTACACTAATCCTCTAGCCTTCTCTGAACATGTATGTTTGCTCTGGGGATGGGAGTGGAACAGTAGTCCCATACAGAAAGCCCAATTCTTGCCACTGAAGATGTTTTGAAACTACAACTCCCAGCAAATAAAGGCAGTAGTGGTCACATTTTGTACCCTTGACTTATACTCGAGTCAGTCATGTTTTACTCATTTTCTAGGTAAAAATAGGTACCTCGACTTATACTCGGATCGACTTATATTCGAGTATATACGGTAAAGATTATCTTTACGCTTAAAAAAATAAATTTTTTAAAAATGTAACTTTTAATTATAGCAAGATCCCACTGCTCCAAAACTTTTTCGGATTTTAAATCTGAGTTGTAGTTTCTGAGAAATCATTATTTGAAATCACAGCATTTACAGGGAAAACATGACACTCCATAAATTATAATATTTGCCCTATCTCAGACCTCTTACTAGGATCTTTAGCTGCCTGCCAGCACACTTTTTGCAGAGAAAAGAAGGCAGGGGGAGGGAGGGAGATGTGTAAGCAGAATACTCACTGAGGAAGTCCATGGCGCGATTAGCGCACGGGTGAAACGCGATTCGGTTGTGTTTGGCGGGAGATCGTTTGGTAGTTCAGCAACACCCTGATTGTGACAGGGAATTAGGATTGGAAATCCGGAAGTAAGGAGTGTCTATATAGTTGGGAGAGATGGACCAGCTACAAGAGAACCGGGTGAAGAGTGTGGTCCGTCTTACCTCTCATTGAGGTGAGTCCTGGCTTGTCACATAAGTCCTGGCGGGGTGAATTACGCAGGTGTGGGATCATCTATTGAATACTCTGGACTGTGAGACTAACTCGGCTCTTAATATTTATTCTTTGGTTGCTATACATGAAGGGAGATGTGCTGAACTTCTAGATATGTGGTCGGGGGACACCCAGACCACGTGATATAGAATTAAGTGTATTTTTTTAGGGTGATTTGTATTTATGGTGTTTTACTGCACATTTGGCACTTTACTAGTATTTATGAATGTGAGGGGTATATATATGGAGGTTGGGGGTATTAGGAGAACTCGCTAAACATTAATAATTTAATGACAAACCATGCACAAAGTACCACCATTTTACTTCTTTCAAATTGAGAAAATGTAAAGTTGTTTAAAGTGAGTATAGTGACCCTTTAATTTTGTTCAGCTGTTTCCCACAGTACGGACCCTTACCCAGACTGCGTTTACACAGACTGACTATGAATACAGTTATATCAAGGGACAAGGATTTATATGACAATATTGCTTTTACCATAATGAGGTTTCCACCTGTTAGAAAGGAGAGTTTACCAATGCAAGTAAATAAAAAGCTTACAGCATCAATCCCTCCGGTTCGCCAACACATCACCAATGCCTCTCGACTCCGCGTTTTCCTCCTTTGTACCTTTGGTCTCCATATTTCTGACTTTGGTCTCCTCTGTTCTTCCTCCTTCTATTATCTCATCTGTTGTCTATTTATTCCTCCAGTGCTCAGTGATCCTGTTGCACCAGACTTTCCTGGCCTCAGTGCAGATTCCTTGCGTTTCAAGTCCTAGGGACAATTGTGCTGACCTAGGTGCTAATTGCCTAGCGACAAACTGTGCTTGGCTAAAGGTGAAGATGGTGGGGAAGTTTGGGAAATTGGCACTGAAGGAAAGCTTGGGATTTACTGGTGCATTACACATACTTTTAAATGTTCATGGAACTCATTGGTGACTCCTAATATCTTTATATTTAATCTAAGCATTATTCATGCAGCAAAAAAAAAAGTCGAGGGGCACTTTTACATGGGAATGGCCTTTGAAAGAAGGGTAGCTAAAATATTGGTGGTGCACTGAGCTAAACACTGACCATGATGAGCCTTAAAGGGACTGTAAACTCCCCATCCTCCATAAAAACAACTAAGTGCCATCCGTTTCTATTATTTACAGGGAGGTGAGAACGCTTATTCTCACCTCCCTGTGAATAATAGGACGCACAGGGGGAACCTGGAACTTACCTTACCACCGCTCCACTGCAAGCCGCTCCTTCACTGAAAGCCGCTCTGTCCCTACGGCGCGCCCTATCTTAGGTGCATGCGCGCCAATACAAAAGATAGGGCGCGCGATCGGGAGAGAACAGCTGTTCAGGGAAGAAGCGGCTTGCGAGTGGAGCGCGGTAAGATAAGTTCCAGGTCCCCCGAGCGTCCTATTATTCACAGGGAGGTGAGAATAAGCGTTCTCACCTCCCTGTGAATAATAGAAACGGATGGCACATAGTTGTTTTTATGGATTTAGTGTTCCTTTAAAGGGTATCTCCCCTGCTAAAATCACTTTTTTCAATTCAGTTTTATTGAAGAACGGGAGGTAAAGGAGCTGTGTCTTACCTACCAGTCCATTGGGACCTGTCAGAGGACGTGGTGGAGGAGCGAGAAAACCGGGTAAGCTCTGCAACTTGTTCCCGGCTCCTGAACGGTTTATTGAAGAATAGGAGGTAAGACATAGCTCCCGTTCTTCAATAAATCTGAATTGAGATACCCTTTAACATTGGATTTAGTTAAAACAACCCATAGCAATAAGTGGATAAAGAACATCAAAAAGTAGTCTTTTCAAAGAAGAAAGAATGCTTCACTGGTTTATTTGACCTTGACCAGGTAGAAAACCTACACACGCAGGCTATTTTTTTTCTCCCATCACCCACTAGAACACAAGCTGGGAAGAATAACACTACGCTACTGGGCTATATGGTAGCAAAAGGCTTAAGTTTCGTACACATGAACGATGTGCGATGCACGAGTGTGTGCACATGCCGGACAAACGTCTGTTTTGGATGCTGCTTTGAGTGAAACAGGCGTCCAGGCAGGGCTTGTTAATCATCTACCCAGCAAGTCAGGCAATGGGCCCCAATCGAATACCCGTTTTTAGCAATGAAGCGACGATACTTGTCACGATCGTTGGCTGAAATGGAGCTTACTATTATTATTGATTTAAATGGCACCTTCTGTGGCGCTTTACAATTACATAGTCATACATTACATACAGGGTAATACATATTATACAAAGTCATACATACTGCATATGCAGGTAATTCATAGTATAAGTACACAGAGTGATGAGTTACTTACAGCAGGAAAGAGGTTCATGGACATCCTGCGACGCAGGTCGGCCCCCTGCGATTGCACATGTGGATGAACCTTTAGATGTACATACAAAAGATGGTGGCTCCCGCTCTCCCGGATCCTCCTCTCTGGTCCTTCCCCACTTAATAGAGTGCCAGCTTGCACTGGAGTGTCTTTCCTCCACACAATCCTGTTCCTTCTACAACATAGAAAAAGTGTGCTGCTGCACTGCATAGAAACATATGGCAACTCACCAGTCTGGACTTTATTTCTTCATTTAAAACAAAACAGAGCTTGTTGGATGGGGACGGTGGAAGATGTCTGACGCGTTTCAGGCCATCAAGCCCTTAATCTTAGACTCCATGAGGTAAGAGAATAGATCGTTAGTACAAAGCTATTCACTAACTTAAATCCTTAACAAGGTATTTCTTGCATTAACCCCTTCTATACTTATATTTATTTACCACTGTAAAACTATGGTAATACTAAACACTGTGGTCATATTAGATCACAATTTAAACATCATGAAAAAAAGAGCTAAAGCTACATAAAACATCAGACAGCTCCATGTCTATGATTAAGGGCTTGACGGCCTGAAACGCGTCGGACATCTTTCACCGTCCCCATCTAACAAGCTCTGTTTTGTTTTAAATGAAGAAATAAAGTCAAGTTTTAATAAGTTTGGACTGGTGAGTTGCCATATGTTTCTATGCAGTGCAGCAGCACACATTTCCTATGTTGTAGAAGGAATATGAACCTTTAGAGCCCAAGGATACAGGCCACAAGGCTAAAACATGTTATTTGCTGCCTCTGTTTATAATAATTTCTCAATATTACTCACCTTGCACTGTGTAATATCTGCAGGGGTCTTTTTATTTGCAATTAATTTTAGCTGATCATCTTGCTTCCTTGTCTACTTTGCTTTTAAACATGTGCAAGGTCTTTTGGGGGAAAAAAATCATCTACAGTTAAACCTGTGGATAAAGTCAAACTCCTTAAACCATACTTGATTTTAAAAGAAAAGCCACTAAGGCTTTGGGTGTTCTTCATGAAGAGCAATCTAGCACTGACCATTGTATCCACTCAACAAGAAAATGATAATAAGCTGGGTTAAGGCACCTTGCAGATCATTTTATTAATCCATTATAAAATCTTTTCTGCATCAATCTTCAGGCAATTGCAGATGCAAAAGTTGGGCAAATGATTGTTTCACGCTGTTCTACAATTACATAAATACAAGAATTTCATTGGCGTTATCTGTTCTTGGTTACTTGTAGTTACTGTTGCCATGGAGTGAGAACAAAGTACATGGAAATATAGGAAATATATTGCAATTAATTTTTTTTAAAATACTAATGAAATTTTTGCCAGCCTTGGTTTCCTCATTGCTTAAACAGGGGCTCTTCCTTTTAGGGTGATCAGGGTGGCAGATTCAGTGTTTATTAGAAATAAGTATAAATTAGCAGGTGATTTCATGGACCCCCACCTCATTAAATAGATAAGGGGAACCCATTTAATTTACAAATATGTTTATATTTACAGTACAATTCCTAGTCTTGTTAAGAACATATTTTCCCAACGATTGCTATGTTGTAAATGAAAATAGCATATTTAGCCTTGAGGGCACAACAGCAGTTTCTACGAATTTATATCACTTTATTTTTAAAAAATGCAAATGAAAAGAATAAATTTTTTTAAGAATAAAATCACAATAATTTTAAATGATGTAAAAGTGGATTGGTAAGTTTAATTTGGCAACAAATACTCTGGGAAATATCGTTTTAAAGTAAATAAACTGTAATTTAAAGGGCAATTAAAGCCCCAAATGAATTGATTCACATATTAAGAAAGGCCTAAGAACTTGAACTTGTGCAGTTTACTTTAAAAAAAACTATTCTTACCTCACCCTCACCTTTAAGGCTCGGTACACACAGTCAGATTTTTTAGCCCATGTGTGTATTGGTCAAAAAATATGGCCAGCGGCCTGGATCAGACACGAAATTACTCCCAATCGCGCGGCCTCCTATGGACCGTACTATTGGTCTCGGTGAACTGTCGGCCATGACCAACAGTGATTTCTCCTGGCCAACCGCTCGCTAGTGGCAAACGGTTGGTTGGGACAAAAAATCCATCCATGTGTACCCAGCCTAAAAGTCCATAGAGTGAGGACCTAAAATTCTAGATCCTCAGCCCTGGGTTTACAGTAGATCAGCTGGAATACATACTTTAATTCCCTCTTGCCGGATGCTCACTTCTGCTGTTGGCAATAAGACCAGGAGATATGCTCTGCAATAAGCATGTCTTCTCATTGGTCAGATCCTGAGTGAAGAAGGGGTGACGCTGAACCTAAGCAGCAAGGGAGAATTACAGTAAGTTAAAAATTTAGGGTTTAGGTAAGTATTCTCCTTTAAAGAGGATTTAATTGTCTCATGCTCTATTACACTTAGGCAGCACTGGAGAATGCACCCCAATCGTTAATACAATATGCAGAAGACTTCTTTAGTTACATCCCTCTGCACAATGAGCTATCCACAATTGTTTCCTGGCCATGCAGTGTTCTGTGGGCAGGACATCTTTTAATTATCTGACACCTCTCACACACCAATAGCAGAATTGCACACATGGCTAGATGGCTGTGTTCTGAACATGATCTGTACTGGAAGGGGTATCCATGTATTTAGAGACTATCCGCATTCATAGCTCATTATGCAGGATTCCTTTGCTTAAAGGGCATGTCCACCCCCAAAACTATAATCCCCCCAACTACTGGCCCCACCATGTAGTGTAGTTTAATCCTTACCTAACATCCCAGCTCCATAGGGTTCTCCTGTAGTCCCCCCCCAAAGTCCCAAAAACTGCCCACCAGGAGGCTAGCAGAGTCCATATAGGACTCTGCCTCCTACCTGGCCTCAGGTAGATTTTTGCCATGCGTACTGCAGCCCTTCTCCCCCTCCCTCCCTCTCCCGATTCCCTCCCCTAGCATTTAATCCTTGTAGTATAGGCTTCCCACTGGTCCCCCAGCCCCAACCGCATCATTTTTATTTAAGAAAGCTCCCCAAACTCTTACTTACCTCTCCTCTTTCCTCCGCTGAAGTAGCTGACCGGCAGCCGCGTCCGTGATTGGCTGCCGCTCAGCCAATCACAGACGCGCTGCCGGTCCCGCCCCTCTGCTTGCATTTCTCGCAGCAGAGGGCCGGAGCGCGGCGGAGGAAAGAGGGGAGGTAAGTAAGAGTTTGGGGAGCTTTCTTAAAATAAAAATAATGCGGTTGGGGCTGGGGGACCAGGGGGAAGCCTATATTAAAAGTAAGATTTAAGGGTGGACATACCCTTTAATGACCTGAGTATTTAGTGACCATATGCCTTGTTGTCAAGCCTCTATGGAAAACATTCTAATCATTGATTGTCCCTATCATAGAGCTACTGTGACTCAGTTGGTACCTAAATCAGGTAAACAAAATCATTTAAATTGATATTGATTAGAAATATAAAAAAACATGTTATCTTACATTCAAAAAACAAGATTATTTTTTACTGATAATGTAATGCCTTTAGAAAAGCAGTGCAGTATGTTTACTTTGTTATTCTCTTACCAGGCCAAGGCCAATATTTCATGGCATAGACAGACAATCACACTGCTTGTGTGGCAGCATTTGCACATCCCACATTAGTCTAGCATTATTAGAGACAGAGCAAAATGTATAATGTTCAATACAACATATTTCAAAAATCTTTTATAACCTGAGATTTTAGCAATTTCACTGGGATCTTTTACTTAAATCAAATACGCCTTAACCCCAGAAAAAAACTCTCAACTCTATGCTGAGAGATTGGCAGCTGCCCCTGCAACCACATGTGCCTGCTGTGCCTAATGGTAGATCCGTCCCTTAGAAAGCCCTTTAAAAAAATGAATCACCAGATGTAAATTTGTGGGTACCTGGATACTGGGATTTTGCCAGCCCTGATTATAACAAATGGTAGCAAAGGGTTCCTTACAGGAGAGTTAAATAGGATGCTGTGTATTTAAGAATGTATTTGCAATGTTGAAGTGAATTAAGAACTTGTTGTTCCATAAAAAACTAATTATTAAAAGAAATGACACAAAAATACTGTTATAATCTCAGTCTTTAAATTTCTTTTTATTTCAGATTATTTAATAAACTCAACGGTTCTGGCTTTGTTTGGAAAACTTTCTGTCAGCGCAGCCTTCAATGTGGTTTATGTTTATACGTCAGAGCTTTATCCTACCGTAGTAAGGTAATTTATGTGGAATATTATCGACATTCTCTCAATTGAATGTAAATAACTTGGGTTTATGGCCATACAGCATCAACATATTAAAAGGTTTATAGCCCATATATTTGTCAGATTACAGGTATATGGTATAAACATGGGAACCGCCAGTTGCACATATCAATACACATAGCATGTGACAGAATACCTCATGTGTCATCTAAGTTTATTTCATCATGAGATAAAATACCTATGTGCATCTATCAGTTTTATTAAACGTAAGTAAACATGAATCTGTTTCACCGTTGGCACTTTCTTTGCTCTGCTTTCTCTGCTTCCTAGTTCTAATTGGGTAACTCTAAACCATTGATGGCGAACCTTTTAGAGACTTGAGTGCCCAGACTGCAGCCCAAAACCCACTAATATATTGTATAGTGCCAACATGATAGTTTAATATGAATAATGAGGTTTAACTTCAGTAGAAAACAACTCAAAATAGATAGATAGAGACAGTAGATAGAATTGGTTATAGATTAACATTAAATGTTGTTTGCGCAATACATTTTGATACACTAATGTAGTGTTCTCCTCTCACTTTGATTTGAGGGTGGATTAATCCCAGGGTAGGTTTTTTTAGAGGATTACACCTGCCCATTATTGGCAATTGCCAGCCTTGGTGTGCTAGAGTGAATCTATACTTGTATTGATCTCTCTTGTTACCAGAAAGGCCATGTCTCTCTGCCTTTCTGGTAACAAAATGCTGAATTCTGCTGTGCACAGTATATCTAAACAGTATATCTGGTAATTGACCTGCACCATTATTACTTACCACTCTTCCTTATATTTCTGCAGCAGTTCTGTAATTTTTTGGCCTTGCTGTAAGATGCTCCATAGTATGTATTAAAAAGACTATAAATTATATAATTTCTGCTGAGAACCTTTTTCTGCTTCAATCTCAATAATATAAAGCGCCTTGCAGCTGTTATTAACTGGGTAAATGCTTTTTGTTCCGTCTTGCATAAACTGCTTATTGGAGCCCCAGATCTGGTCACCAACATTGATTTGAGTTTTTCAGATAAAGCTCCGTTTACACATGCAGGCTGTGTGGCCATTCGGTCAGGTATCATCAACAACGCCCCAACAAAAGGTCCATACACTAACTGATAGTCGTCTCAAAATGGTCATGCTTCATGGGTCAGGCCTGCAGTCGCAAGTTTGTACACAAATAAAGTTTTCCTCCTCTTCTATGGGGTTTTATTGTCATTGGATGCTATTTTATAAGTATTCTCCTTTTACTACAAATAGATATCCAAGATACCCCTTTCCAAAGCTTTGTCCAGATCTCTAGGACCACTTATGTAGTTAGTTGGGCTAATTGGTCATATAATATGATGGTGACTCAGTGGTTAGCACTGATGCCTTGAGTTTGAATCCACCCTTGGACACCCATGTGCAAGGAGTTTCTCCCCGTACTTGCGTGGGTTTCCTCCGGGCACTCCGGTTTCTCCCACAATCATAAAGACATACTGATAGGTTATATGTGTCAAATAAATGTGCTTAGATTGTAAGCTCTTTGGGGCAGGGCCTGATGTGAATTTATACATGTAATTGTAAAGTGCTATGAAGCTTGTTGGCACTATATAAATCTACAACAATAATAATAATGTAAATATCAATCTTTTTTAAAGTGATGTTCAATGTAATTGTTCCCCCAAGTAACATCAATGGCGTACTGTAGTTAAAAAAAAAAATTACTGACTTAATATACTTGGATTTTTTGCAGTGAAATCACTTTGTCTTTGTCTAATGAAAAGCTGTTGGAAAATAAGACGGGGGAGAATGTGTTTTAGCCTTTCAGTTGTGTATGAAGTCATATACTTTATTTATAAATCCTTCACTTCTGCATTGTGTAATGATCCTACAGTATGTATTTGGCTAGTTGCACACATGGTAGTTAAGGCTAGGTACACGGGTTCGATATTTCTACACACACCCGTTTGTGACATTTAACTGGACGCTCAAATGGAAACATCAGCTCCCTATGTACCTTTTAAAATAACCACATTAAAGGAACAGAGATACAAAAAATACAGTCTAAACCTACATTTTAATTTCTCCCAAGTGAAAGACAAAATTCTGACCTGTATATTTCTAATAAAAGACAAAACAATACTTCCTAGTATGTAAACATATTACACGGCACTTTTACAATTATACATTTGCATCAGAGTTACAATGTACATTAGTAAGTGTACTATGAGCATGTATGTATGATCATGGAGGGAAACACCCATATCAGGCTTAGGAAACAAACACACATATATACACACTATCAGGGTTATTCAGTAAAAGTTCTTATCGTTTAAAATGGTGCTAATTTTAACCCAACCAATCAGATGTAAGCTTACAAATGTTAAATAAAATCTGATTGGTTGGGGCAAAATTAGCACCATTTTAAACGATAAGAACTTTTACTGAATAACCTTATTGAAGAACTTTTTATTGAATCTCCCTGAATGTCTTTCTGAATGTGGGAGGAAGGCCCCCAACTCCTTGTAGAGCCAAGGGTGAAAATAAAACCTGGTATCAGCACTGCAAAGCATTAGTGCTAACCATTGGTAACATGATGATGTATTTTAAATGGTGCTTTATACTGCAGAACAAATGCCTATGCTCACTAAAGCCTAAACCTACAAAATCTATTTTCCCATTAGTTCTGTACTCCGCTCATGCACTGCTGTTAAAGCCTCATAGGAGATATAATACCAGTAATAATAAAAAATATATAATAATAATAATAATAACACATGAAAACAGAAATTACCCATAAGTCTCTTCATCCCTTATTTCCATTTTTCCCTAATGTTTACTGCATTTTAACAGAATTGAAATTTAACTACACTTTAACTGCCTTATTGGCTGTATACATTAACAGAGATTGTTTTACCTTAATACATTTTGTCACAAGACAACAAATAAGAGAATAGATCATTGAAACATGAAGCCAAATAAGGTAAAGAACAGACCTGATGGCAAAAGGAATAGACTTTAATTCATCTCATGGGGGGGTGATTCCTTCCTGACTCAAATGGCAATCGGAAAGTATCCCTGCATCAACCAGAACTACAGTATATGTATTAATACCAGTAATTCTCAATATTATATAGTATCCCTGTACCAACCAGAACTACAGTATATGTATTAATACCAGTAATTCTCAATATTATATAGTATTCCGTACCAACCGGAACTCCACTATACGTATTAATACCAGTAATTCTCAATATTATATAGTATCCCTGTACCAACCAGAGCTACAGTATATGTATTAATACCAGTAATTCTCAATATTCTATAGTATCCCTGGATCAACCAGAACTGCAGTATATGTATTAATACCAGTAATTCTCAACTTTATATAGTATCCCTGTACCAACCAGAACTGCAGTATATGTATTAATACCAGTAATTCTCAATATTCTATAGTATCCCTGCATCAACCAGAACTACAGTATATGTATTAATACCAATATTCTATAGTATCCCTGGATCAACTAGAACTGCAGTGTATGTATTAATACCAGTAATTCTCAATATTATATAGTATCCCTGTACCAACCAGAACTGCAGTATATGTATTAATACCAGTAAATCTCAATATTATATAGTATCCCTGTACCAACCAGAACTGTAGTATATGTATTAATACCAGTAATTATCAGTATTCTTTTAGTTTAGAAACATATCCACTGCACGTTTAAAGCTAACAGCATGTTTCTATTCTTTATAAATTAATACGTTATTCCTTTAGAAAAGATAGGAAGAAATTTCCTAATTGCTACTGTTACAATATAGGATTTTTACTAAACCACATAACAGACACAGTTTAATATCCATAAAATCAGAACCAAATTACTTTTATGGCTGCCTCTATGTTGCTATGGATGTGTAACTTTGCCTATGTCTATACTATTAAAACAGCGGTTCTAGATGCAGGGTTTTGTGAAAGGGATATACTGTATATGAAGAGTGATGTTTACCCATCACTGCTCATTTAACACTCTAGCTACAGGCAAAATATCAGATTCCTAGTTGCATGGATACAGTAAAGCCATTACAGCCATTTTGTTCTCATCTCTCAAATCCTTATACTAAAGAATTATCATATATTTTTATTAGGAGAAATTTAGCAACGTGATCATAAAAAAGCATTGTACTAAATTTCATTTTGAAGATTAAAGATTTCCATTTATTTAAATATCTTAGCCCTAGTGAACCTACCTGTAACATAATTATGTCCTTTAATAAGGAAGTTTGATTACTACTCACGGTTAGTCGCCCTTTTACATCTTCACCTAATTTATTGTTGCCGTTGGATTACATTGATGTTGCCTGGTTTTAGAATTAATGAAGGTAAATGGCCTTCTAGACGAAGGTTTAGCATTACTGAAGCTGAATGATAATTTCCACAGTAATAGTGTGATGGCAAAAAGCTAAAGGCTATTTCAGATGAATGCTGGAACTGTTGCTATACTTTTGTGGTTCATCCAGTTATATGCATAAAGCTATAAAGTAGAACTTATATGTAATAATAAATTCATTTCAGGTGATTGCAAATGTAATAAGGAACTGACCTATTATGTTCTTATCTTTAGGCAATGCCAAAAAACCAATTGGTCAGTAAAAAGGCGCTGAACTCAACTACCCAAACAGCATCTAAAATTTAAAAAAAGTAGTATAATTTTACATATGGCTAAATGATTTAGACAAGACACACACAATTATAAAAATACAAATCTTAATTTACAAAATATACCCCTACATGTAATACAATATAGTTTGATTATTTGCTATCCCTTATACTGATATTAATACCAGTCGGTGGTAAAAACCTTTTATTAGGTAAAGCATTTTTGTAAGGGCTACCATGGAATTCCGTTCCTTATTTGAATATCCTGAAGGGGAGCTGCGAAGCCTAATTTTCTCCCTATTTTATTTACTAATATTAATACCACTTTTAAAAGTGACACAAATCTGAGCAGGTGGTAGCAAATACAGTATATAGGGCATGACTATGGACAGTGCTCAAACGCTTACTACTAAAGAGTTAATAGCTTCTGAAAAAGACAGGCTTTATACTTATCGGCACTAATCTACCATAACTCTGTTCCAATATATCGATAACCATGTGTGTGGTTAAAAAAGACATCCAACCTACAAGAAATTCAGCTTATGCCATTTGTTCTTTTTTCACTGGTTATCGTCTTTATTATTCAGCAGTTTGAGGGGAAAAAAATTATAGACCATTCAAGGGCAGCTTCAACTTCCCTGACAATATCACTCCCAGCATGTACAGACCAATGCCGGACATCCCAATGCTTGGTCAAAACTAAATATAACAATAAAGTGTCCACTGTACATAGTACCAAATCTTTATTGCTATCATCTCCCTAGTTTAACATACAAATATTGCATACAGCTCTAAAAAAAAATTGCAATCTATTATCCCAGTTACAATATAAACAGTGCAAGTAAATGAAAATTTTTACAGGCTAAGCAATGAATATATTACAGTCCATCTGAGGCAAAGCGCTGGGATGTGCTAACTCATGGCACTATGACAATGGTGATTACAAACTCACACTTCAGCAACACTGTCTCTAGTCTGATAATGCCATCATGAAATAGAACACTATGACACAGTGAGCTACAGTAATGTTCCTTAGTATCTCACACATATATTCAGTGGTAGTCCTGCTCCTCTTAATGTGTCACAATCACAAGTAAAGTATCAAAACGGACCCGTAACTCGCCTGTCTACACCAGGACATAAAAGAGAACTATACATTTTAGATTTTTTAAAATCCTAATGTGAAAGTTTTTCTCCCCAGAACAACTATACATTGTAAGATTCCTCTCTAGTAATTTTCATTTAGTATGTAAATAAATTCTGTAACTAAGAAGGCTTCCATAATGTTGCCAGTACCACTGACAGCCCGTGTTGTCTTTATAGAGAATTGTGAGCATGTGCACTTATTGACCACTTCCCCTGACCCCAGTATTATCTGTCTCTATGCATAGGGCATTTTATATACTGATAAAGTCCCTGATAAGACTTTGTTACCTTGCAGTTTATTTACTAGTCTAGCGTGAATTGCATACAGCCTTCCTGAGACAATACAAATTAATTGGTTGATTTTTATAAATTTTATTTTTTATAATGTTCCTAGCAAAAGTTAAAGCTTCTAAATTTACCTGTATTTACCTTTTTTTGTCTGTTATGTTCCTAAAGATTCTACATGTACTTGTATTCCACGTTGTAGCTCTATTGGGTTAACCATATATAGCTTTGCTTTGAGCAAGATGGTATACATGAGGTTACAGGTTCAATTCCCCAGACTCACTTTCATTTTTTACTGAAATGTTAATTATTCTGTTTCTTGCTTCAATGCTAGCTAAGAAATGCACTGCAAATATTACTTTTCTTTTTTGTATGAAAAGTAAAGGGATATATTAATATGTTAGGGACCAGGATTATTAATATATGTTTACAGAAAAGCTGCACTGAAATCCCTGTTCTGTGTCAGGGAGAGGAATGATCTATGTGCTGTTATAGCTGTCAGCTTCTAGGAAGCAGGGCTGCAGCTTCCTTGCATTGATCTGTTGAACATGTGTAGTGTATTGCATACATAGGAGCTGACTCATAGTACCCACAGGTTGATTTCATAAATCACCCAGCAGTCATGAAAGGTAAGAAGTGAGACAGAGCTTGTTATATGTGTGTGAATGTGCTCTGTCAATTGGGGCAATGTTGTCCGGAGACTTCAGTTCCCCTTTAAATTCTCTCTCTAACCTGCTGGGTGCTTCATTGCTCAGATGTCTTCACTTAACTGGTTAAAGTTAGGCCCACACCAGGAGGTGCCACATGTAATAATAGAACCTATGCTTGCTCTAACTATAGCTGGCACCATGTTCACTTTACCTTCATATATCAGGATGTTCCCTGCCTCCTTCCAGGAAGCAATCCTCAGATTTAATATTTAGGTGTACAAGATTCACCTACTTCAAAACTGTTTTTAATTTCATTGACTAAGACTTCTAGATACTAATAGTGGATTTAATGGGACCAAGGGACTTTTTTTTTTAAGGGACATTTTGTTTTTCAGAAATGGACACTGTCCGCAACATAGATTCTACCTTGGCTCAATTCATTTGTCATTGCATCTCCACCTTCTTAGGTGGACATACCCTTTAATGGAAGAGACTTACTTTGGTGCAGGCTCAGTACAGTGCACACAAGTCAAATGTAGAAGTCGATGAGGAGAGGGAAAGGATCATTGCTTTTTTTGAGTAACTGCCAGCTTTTTATTATTTATTGTGATCTTAAAATTATTCATAAATAAAATAAACAGGCACACAAGAAGATTAATGTGGCAGTATTCATATTATACTGAGTATTTCTTTATGTTTTGGTTTTAATCCTGTTTGTTGGAAATCCCTTCAGGATGTGAACCGATGATTCATGCTTCGAGGTTTTTCTATTATATCACCTTTTATTTAATATTTGAAATAAAAGGATAAGGCCGGTGACATTGCTCAATGTAATTGAATGTTTGTTATGAGTTTATTGCATTTTTGAAATTTGATTTTTAAATACAATCCACAGATAATTTATATTGGACAGTATGAATTATTTAAAGATCTCCTGCTCTAACGCTGATCAGCATGTTCACGTAGTGAAGAGAAATGGCTGCTATAATCTAATACAGATTTGCTTATACGCTTTCTAATTATATAGAGGACCATTTTGTTTCACAGGTGTGCTCTGCTACAATAATGACCCATGTTGATCCCTACATCAAAGGCTACAATGTGCAGTTCCTTGTTACCCTGGATATATTTCTACAATATAACTTGTTCTCTTGTAGCTGGACAACACTAGTGATGGAAAGGGATGAAGTCTGGTATCGAGTCCATCCCAGTTTCTGACTGAACTAATGGCTCTGAACTTTTCAATAATTATTGAATATTCTAAAATGATCTAAAATATACCGTAGGCCAATTTCGAGAAATAGCAAATACGTAAGCCCTCGATTTTGAATATTCTAAAATTATCATAATGTTACGCGGAACTTGAAAATAGCTCACGTGTGAAGAAAGTTCTTTTTTTTTAGTTTTGGGTTTATGTACCAGACCATTTATGTCTTCCCCAGACCATTTCCCAGGTCCCTGTTTCTATTGCTGTTCTTACCTTAAATTTGATTCACATTTTTTAAATCCAATGGACTGTCTTCTGATTTTCAAATTTCCGAAAATCATTTTTGAAATGGAACTCGCCAGTTCATCTCTAGTGATAAATCCCGGTTTCAAAATAGATTCATGGTATCAATTCAGAACTGCTGGTTTCTAAAATCTACCAATCTAACAGAATTTTAGAAACTCTGAACTTTTTATTGAAAATAAAAAATTCCTATTGAAAAATGTAAAAAATTTGTGGTTTGACTTTTCCGAACTTTAATAGGTAGCAAGGAACCTGTCCGAATGAAGCTTGCCAGTTTCATTCATCTCTAGACAACACCATCATTGTTAATTACATTCACACGGGGACACTCCACATACAGATTTCTGGTCTGGTGTATCTTAAACATTATGAATATGAATTCTCTTTAAGTGACCCGTGTAATAAGTAATTGCACTGCTGGTAGCCTGGCTGGCTTTCTCTTGTGTGTGAGTGAAGGAATCAAAAGAGAAATCAAGTAAAATGTTTGTTCTTTGACCTATGAATGCAGATCAACTAGCATTACCTGATACTGCTTGAGATGGGAATTGAGCAAAATATCTTTAGAGCTTCTTGTAAAATAGTAACCATCAGCCACATACCCAAAATACTTACGAAGTATTAGCTTAACTGCTGGTGTTTTGGTCCCTGTTTTTGTGGAATCTTTTACTGGGCTAATCTACTGTAATAAAACAAAGATAGGACGAAGATCACATTTTAGAAAACATACTTCAGAAAGCGATTCAGCCACTTTCACATTAGTGGGCTCATAGTCATGCAAAGTTCTTTTTATACAATGATCTCCTTTGTATTCCTTTGGCATAGGTGAAGTCAATAGAGTGTTTACTATTTGTCTTATATGAACTGCAGTATTCACTTAAAAGGGCAATTGTTACATCATTTTAACCAACAGATTGTGGTCTATTTATGCCAAGCAAAATTGATTAAAACTTTCAGGTTTCCTTAGATATTAAATATTAAAATTCAGGTATTGTCTTAAATTTTTCTGATTCTGCTCTGATTTCTCTCTTTTGGGTTTGTGTATAGAAGCTTATGACTTTTTCTTGACTGAGTAGGTACCATTTAGAGTGGTAAGGGTTGAATATCCCTGTTCTACAGAAACATAGACCACGTTTCATATAAGCATCAGATTCCTGTTTCACCTGTTTGTACCTTTGAATCTATTTAAACCATATCCACTTTGTTTTACTATCCTATTTTTCTCCCACAAATCAGAAAGGTGAAGCATCAGCAGAGCCAGTAATAGATAGCAATATGAAAAGATTTAGTGGGTTAATTAGATGGCAGCCACTGTTGGGTTGCACATTGTTTTTTTCTAATTTATTCACTTTGATACTGTGAGGTCGCAGCGAGTAGGAACTATAGTGTCGTTTTGTTCTGCTAATTAAGTATTGATAGTGTTACAAAGGTAATGTAATAAAATGTCTTTAAAAAGTAATATCTTGATAATTGCTCTGTGGCTCGTTACATTTCTCTGTTCTCAAGTTGTCTGTTGCTGTTTGAATCCATTGCAGGGAAAATAAGATCTTGACAACCCCAATGTTTAATTATAAACTTTGCATTGCTACAGGGTTCTGCATTAGAGTCAGAATCTCCACTCGGAGCATTATCTAATGTTCTTTGTGCTACAACTGATTCATCATATGACCTTTTATTCTATTATGATAACAATGTCATAATCATTAGTATAATGAAGTATACTTTTCTTTCTCATTATATCCAATTTAATACTGCCTGTAATTCACTTACATATTAATTGAAATAGAAATGAATCCTTCTTGGTGGTACTGCTCGCTAAAATAAAGTAAAAACTGTGTGCTTTTTGTTTTTCAATTGTTAGCGGGCAAAAGTACAACTTTTTTGACTTCAAGGATTCTTCCCACTTCCAAGGTAGGTAGGTATCAGAAAACACTGGATTCTGAAGTCGCACTCCTTAGGTGAATTCAAAGTGTTTTATTGGAAACCACACATTAAATACAACGTTTCTTGACCTGAAGAAGGGGGCACGTTCCCTCGAAACGTTGAATTTGATGCGTGGTTTCCTATAAAACACTTTGAATTCACCTAAGGAGTGCGACTTCAGAATCCAATGTTTTCTGATACAACTTTTTTAAACTCGTTTTTAATTGATCTTTAGATCAGCCCTAGTCATGGGATACAGTAGGTTGACTTATTCCAAGTTTAACAAGCCGTAGATCTGACAAATTCCATTGTATTTTTTTTCTGGGCCAGTAACAACTGGCTGGTTGCTGTGAACAGGCTAATAAAAGGGGGTCGCATGCTAGCACACTGTTAGGTTTTCCAGTCTTAAGCTCTATACACGTGCTATCACGGGCCTGACCCACGTTGCATAAGTGTCGAATGAATGACTATTTTGTCTGACTATCACTTAGGGTGAGGCCACACTGCAACGCACAGGAATCGCGCACAAAATCGCGAGCGTTATCGCACGCGATTGTGTGCGCGATTCTTTCGCGTTTCACGCATGCGGTTTCGCCTTTTCACGTTATGGACACGCATGCGTTAACGCACCAAAAATGGTGAATGCGTTACCATAACGCGAACGGACGCGCAATCGCATGCGCATCGGAAATCGCGGGAATTTTTGCGTTCCCGCGATTTCCATTTTGGTGAAAATCGCGGGCGCAAATGCGAGCGCAAAAACGCGTGCGCAAACGCGCGAAAAACGCGCTAGTGTGCCCTAGCCCTTAGTCAGGCTGTATGGCTGAGCGCTCATGCACCAGGTGATTGTTGGCTGTTCATTTCACACTTGTGGATTGTGTGCAGAGCTTTATATGTGTCTTTAGAGAACTGTACTAATGGTTAAAAAGCAATCATGTGGAAAGATGGATAGCAGTTTTCCCCTGTTCTGTAACACACAGGAAGATCTATTTTCATGTATGTATCTATTTTCATTTTTGTATCTTTCCTGGACCACTTAAAAGCTGTTCTGATTGATTGCTAAGTGTGTTCAATGGGGTATGCACATTTCTATAGACATATGTGTCTGTTGTGCAGCAGTGACATTAGGTTACAGATTCTCTTTAAATCAGTTAATCATATTAAAGAACAAGTAAATTATTGCTTTGTACTTTTTACCAATCCTATTGTCCTACTGCTATTGTATGTCTCACATTTTAGGCTGTTTGCACAGGATCCTGAAAATGACCATGTACAGGATTAGGTTTACTGCTTCCTAAGTACTGTTATGCACAGGTCAATAATATGTCCCATACAGGCTAGGGACAATATTATATCAGCTGTAATTTCTGACTCCACTAATCACTATTTTTTAGGCTTATTCAGTAGGTCTAAGTGATTAGACATGTTTGTAAATCACAGTTGAACATGTGTCCTTCATTGAACCAACATATGGGTCACAACCAAATATCGGTAGTGAGACTTTAAGGGCTAGGCCACACTGCTGCGCTTTTTTTGCGTTTGCGCTTTTGTTTTTTTCATGTCATTGAAAATGCGGCAACGCATCGAAAACGCGCGTTTTCAGGTGCGTTGCGATTTGCGTTAAGCATTTTAAATCGCAATTGCGTTTATCAATAGTTAATGAAAAAAACGCATGCACAAACGCAACGAAATCGCACATGAAATCACATGTGATTGCGTTTGCGTTGCAGTGTGACCATGCCCTAAATCCCGAACAAATAGACTACCAAGTCAGCTTGCTGAATGTTAGTCTGTTGATCAGGAATGTCAGTCCTGGTTGTCTCGTGTCTCACGTATTACTTTTCCCATGTCCGTGATTTCAATGCTGCCTTGTGTATTTATACATTTAATTGAACTCATAAGTAAATCTACTTGTGATTTATGTATGCCATGTAATTATCCTCATGTGTACTTTACAATTACTGTGTTATGTTCTGATTAGATTTTGAGTCCTGACGGGTCCTAAAATGATCTAGTTTCACGTGAGAAGAACTTGATTTTTTTTCACAACACTCATTAGCTATATGAGCATTTCTATTCCAGCATTGTGTTTAACTAATACTACCCCCTTCACTCATGTACAGATTATTTTTGGTTTGCTAATCAGTGATGTCTTTAATTACAGGAAGTTCTGTGACTTACCCCTTGTTCACTAGCAAGACCCTGTCAAACCTCAACTGTTTCCTATATCATTTCTTCCTCGTTTGCCACTTCTTCTACCTTCTTTGTCATTAATTAATTGTGCATAACACTTCTAGATTTGACCTTCCAGTCTCACCTCTTTTTACAATGTGATGTTCAGGACCTGCAATTTGCTCCCTTCACCTGCCCGTTTTTTGGGGTTTTTTTTACAATAATTAATATACTGATTGATAAGATTTTTTTTTTTTTGCTGGATACATTTTGTTTAGTGTTGTTGTTGTAGAGTATGTTGTTGCAGTATTTCTAAGATAACTTAAGACTAAATATACCTACAGCAGTTAAAGTATTATTGACACACGATAGGCTTATACACTGCCCGCTATAAGTCAGTATGGGGCACAGTTACAATTGAAAACTGCTTTTCAATCAAACCAGATTATTATAATACATTGGCTGGTGTAGTGAGGAATGTAAATTAGGAAAAACACATAGGATTGTAAATATGTTAAATGAAAATATTAGGAGGGAGAGTCAATAAAAGTTCTTATCGTTTAAATGGTGCTAATTTTGTCCCAGCCAATCAGATCTTTAACATTTGAAAGCTACACCTGATTGGTTTGGGGAAAATTAGCACCATTTTTAACGATAAGGACTTGTATTGAATCCCCCTGCTTGTAAATATGTAGTATTCAGTTAGGCTGGGTACACAAGGGCAATTTTTTCTCCCCGACCAACCGTTCATCACAAGCTAGCGAGGGCCGGAACAAATCACTGTTGGTTGCAGCGAAAATTCCCCGTGAATGATCATGCGGTCCATAGGCGTGTTACTTGGCAAACATTCATCTCTCTTTATTACCCTTATAAACATTCATCTCTCTTTATTACGCCTTTCTCACCCTCTCTCGCCCGCTGTCGTAGTTCAATTCCCTCCAACCTTCTATCTATTCCTCTAAATCTGCCATCTTGTCTGCCCCTCTCCTGTGCTCTGCTTAATGTTCTCTCGCCTGTTAACAAATCTACCCTCATCCATCATATCTTCTGCTCTAATAATTTTCACCTTCTTGCCTTACTGAAACCTGGCTTTCCTAACATGACTCTGCTATCGAGGCCTCGCTTGCTCTTGGTGGCCTCTGCTTTTCCCATTCGCCTTAGGTCGTGGTGTTGGCCTTTTACTTTCCTCCTTCTGTAGATTTACTAATATTACCTCCCAGCCAAACCTTTCATACTCATCTTTTGAGGCTCATTCAATTCAGCTCTCTTACCCCTTGTCGTTATGAGTAGCTGGGGTGTACAGACCGCTGTGTACAGTATTTCCGGCCACATTCCTTTCTTTGAAACATTGACGGCTCCTCCCTCTCCTGGCCTTCTCACTTCCTACACTAACTTAACATCCTCATTTAATCTTCAGAAATGGACTTACACTAGTACTCACAAGGATGGCCACTTCCTGGACCTAGTGTTTATTAAAAACTTCTCTGTCTCATCTTTTCAATCTAACCCGTTCCCACTTTTCATATTATCACTTTTCAGGATCAACACCCTCGTCTTCCTCCTGTCCCTCCCTCTTGTGTGTCTGTTCGTAATACTAGATCCATAGATCTCCCGTCACTCGCCTCATCCCTGTCCTCTAGTCTCTCCTCCCTTTTGACAGTTGATGACCCTGACTCGCTTGCTAATTCCTATAATGCTATCCTGACTTACATGATAGACACTTTTGCTCCCTTGCATTCCTTCAGACGAGGAACTTCTAATCCTCGTCCGTGGCTCAACCCCACTTCCCTTTTTATACGCAGGTGGGCACGTGCTGGTGAAAATGCATGGAGAAAGTCCCATACAAAGGCTGACTTTCTCCATTACAAGTTCATGCTGCAATGTCTCGGCTGTGGGCTCCTGTGGGCAAAACAGAACTATTACTGTAAACTTATAAATAACAAATCTAACCCACGTTGCCTGTTCTCCATCTTCAACTGCCTTCTGCACCCCTCCCCCCCTGACCCTCTCCTTTCTCTGCACTCTCCCCAGGACTATAGGCATTACTTTCAACATAAAGTGGAGAATGGACATGGGGCATCTTATAATACAAGTATGTGTGGGCCGGAGCTTGGGGGCATCTTTTATTTACATATATGTGTAAAGTGGGCATGGGGGCATCTTTTATTACAAGTATGTGTACACTTGGCATGGGGCATCTTATATTTGCAAGCCTGTGCAGGCTAGGCTTGGGGTCATCTAATATTTACCAGTCTGTGTGGGCTGGGCATGGGGGTAAATTTCTCTGAGTAAACCTCTCTTTCAGGATTCAATACACGGTTTGCGTGTGTGGGTAAATCCTGAAAGGGGTTTACCTACAGCATGACTTTAACAGCAGCTATCAGTTGTCAATAAATAGTCTCTCGCAAATTAGCTTTAAAAGAACCAAGCTCTCTGTAAACTCCCCCGAATGTGTTCAGTTTAATTAATCATCTCTGGAAAGTCACTCCACGCTATTACCAAATTAAAGGATTTTTTGTGAACCTGGTGGGTTGTCAATGACTGAGTTTGAGTTAGAATATAGCAATAAACTATGAATAAAAAAAACTGTACAATAGTTTTCGAAATATGTTGGAGATCTCAAGAGCAATTATACAGATAAAAGACTGGAGGGTTTATGCTCTGTAGAGCTATTACTTAGCACTTGGTAAATAATTCCCTGTAACAGTGCTGTCAATTAGCTGCAAGCATTTTTTTTTTAAAAAATACCTGCATGAGACCATAATGTTGCACTGAACAAGTTTAAAAATGCATAGCCCCCAGAAGGTGAATATATAATACTGAGATGCAGAGACAGATTCTAGAGATGTGCATATAAAAAGATGACAGCCCCTGGATAGCTAAACAAAATTACCAGGAAAATTATGTTTACGGCTCCTAATAATATATATGGAAATCTACTCAGATAATAATGGCCTATTTTCAAACTAAGTCATTATTCAACAAACAGTATATAAAAGGAAATCTTCAGTTTGTGTTAAAGCTTATTTAATGGTTATTTCTGGTTATTCGATTTGTTTAGTGAATGTTTGCAACTACATTTAAAGGGCATGTCCACCCTTAAAGCAAAAAACTGGTCACTTGTTGTTTACCCGCCCCCAAACCCAATGGATATATTCAGCATGTTATTACCTGCATTACTAACCAGATATTTAAGGATTATAATTGTCCCCATTCTAACAGAGTAAGCTGGCCCCTAGTTCCATGCAGTCTCTGCCTTGTCCCCTGCTGCCTCCTCTGCACATGCTCAATGAGCTTATAAAAATCTCATTGAGCAGAGGTAGGAGGAAAAAACGTTTGCCGGAACAGAAGAAAACATACAGTAAATATTTGGTTACAAATACGTGCTATAAACTGGTCAAACTAGCAGTTTGGATTGCAGGCAGATAACTTTCAAGTCACCGTTTTTGTTCAAAATGGGGATGTCTGATGCAGATGTTTATAAGATAAATTAATTTCATATTGAGTTGTTTACTTAAAACCCAACATTGCCTTTTATTTACAGGAATGCAGGCTTAGGCGTTTGTGCAATGGCATGCAGATTTGGCGGCATCCTTGCTCCTTTTGTACCTGCACTGGTAAGTTAATGAGTTTCCTTTTTATTGGTGTAACTGAGAAGTGATTTTATTTTTTGACATTTAAACTGTTTCTTGGAGAAAGAATTTCTCCTTAATGTTCGTTATCCCTCACATTGTTACTCCTCATATCTTCATATTGTAACTCCTCATATTTTTTTCTCTAAAATAATATTTATTGTAGTCCTAGTGCATGTTGCCCATAACTACTAGTTTTTTATTTTGGCCCCTGTTGCTTAATTTTACTCAGCACAGCGAGATACAAAGATTCAATAAAAGTTCTTATTATTAACAATGGTGCAAATTTTGCCCCAACCAATGAGATGTTAGCTTTCAAATGTTTATTAAGATCTGGTTGGTTGGGGCAAAATTAGCACCATTTATAATGATAAGAACTTTTATTGAATCTCCCTGAAAGCACCTTAAAGGACATGTCTTTTTATACATAGTAGGGCTTCCCCCCCAGCCCCAACCGCTATAATAAAATCATTAGAAACTCCCCTGATATTTACTTACCTTACCTCTTTTCTCCGACGCATTTTCCCGGCCCTCTGCTTGCACGGAACTTGCACGGAACTGAGAGGCAGCCAATCACGGACGCAGCTGCCGGCTGCTTAGAACGCCGGGGGGAAGGAGGTAAGGTAAGTAGAGTTCTGGGGAGTCTCTGATAATTTTATTATAGCGGTTGGGGCTAGGGGGGAAGCACTAAAATATGACCAAGGGGTTTCACGCTAGGGGGAGGGAGACCAAAACGGGAGGGAGAAGGAGGGGGGAGGGCTGAACTGTGCATGGCAAAATCCCCCCAGAGGAGAAACAGGAGTCCTATATGGACTCTGCAGTACTCCTGGTGGGCAGTTTTTTGGACTTTGGGGAGGGATTACTGGAGAACCATTTGGGATGTAAAGTAAATATTTTACTACACTACACAGTGGGGCCAGTAGTGGGTTACATTATAGTTTTGGGGGTGGACATGCCCTTTAATAGATTATTCCTTTTTTCCTGAGCATGTCTGAGCTCAACAAGAGGGGGCAGTAACTGCTGGGCTCCAGAGCACATAACATGGGAGGAGGATTTTGTTTTCATAACGGTGATATCCCTTTAAAGTAGAAAATTTAGTAAATGGATGTTCTCATTGTTATTTACTTACTGTTTGATGTAAAAGTGGCATGCTTTTGCTTTTACTGCTTTCTTTGATGTTGCTTTTAAATTCCATGTATTAATTGCAATCCATAGATGAGTAGATATAGTTATAATGATAATATCTTATAAATAGAACATTTCTACTGTCATGTCTACATCTGTCCAGTGGGAGACGTTTTTTAAATCTAAAAAGTTGAATTTTTGAGGAGAGATTTTGGAACTGGTGATATCTATGGAGTGGGACACACTGAGAAGATAAACCGGAAGCTATGCCTACCACTTGCAGGTGTATGTAATTGAGTCCATTCCCATGTACAGGGTTGATCTGGGTTAACAAACATACTTTCTCTTCAGCTCATTGTCCATTAAGAATATGAATCGTACAACAGCATAAATAGGACGTAGGGATATGGTAGTTATTTGACTAACCTGATATTCTCTGTGCCATAACTGACATGCTATCGTTATACATTTAAACATTTTTGCTCTTTTTTACACATCTATTATTTCTATTTTTGTAAATGGACCATTACTGTTCTAAAGACACACTACAGCTTAGCACAAAAAGGATGTAAGAATAGCACCAGCAAATATTTTATTTTTTAGAATCTACTGCAGAGAGAGCCACCCGGGATACCTTGCACTTTATGCCTCTATTGTTATGTTCTAGTTCACTTTTAACAAATGTTCCCACCCTTCTATCCATGTTTCTAATTATCCCTCCTGTACTTATCACTTTAGCCCATTAGATTTTCTTTTACAGGTCTTGGGCTTTTTGTTGGTTTGCTTTTCTCTTTTTAACTGGGTTGGCATTTGGACTGTGCACACAATTCTGAAGGGATAATTTAGAGAATATTACATGGTTAGTTTGCCAGGTTAATTAAACCTGCCATGTTTACCTCCAGATTACATCCTGTTCACAGTGTAAATAAAGGTTTATCTGCAGCTGTTTAGACCACCAATGAATATCAGACTGCAGGTAGAAGTTCACCCCTGCATACTGTTTGCAGAACAACTCACTAGCCAATAACGCATCCTTAGAGGAAACTGTGCTATAGATTGTAGAATGTAACCCCAGGTAAAGTGCATTTCTATTTCTCACTTTTTCATAGTCAAAACATCTAATATGTAAAGGTAATACTGCAAACATTTTATAAATTAATTATAGATTTTATTATTATATTCTTATAAGAAAAACTAAAATTTTCATGCAGATTTTTCATTTAAAATTGATCTCATTGAAAAAAAAATTTCCAGACATTTTTAGTTGCTTTGTTATTAGTCATTCAGGACGATGCACCAGGAGTTGCTATCAGTCCTGGTGCAATTGCAATTCCTTACTTAAAGGGCATGTTCACCTTTAAAAGAAAAAACTGGTCAATTGTAAGTTACCTGCCCCCAACAGATGTATTTTGCACTTTATTACCTGCATTATTAGCCAGATATTGGGCATGTATACTGCCAAAATTACTAAATTTGCAGAGAGCGCTATCCTGTGTACTTTTGCCATATACATTCATTATTTTTTTTTTGGAACAGTTATCAAGTTATTTTCATTTTTGTGTTTCTTATGGATGCAGCAATTGATTTCTCTCCTCCTATAGTGGGCAGTGTGCTTGTAGTCTATGGAGATATGTCCACCAATCAGAAGGGTTTTGCATAATGGTTAAAATAGCCCTTTCCCCATTTATTAATTAAACGTGGAATCAGTTGAACATGCAAACAACTGATTTTCAAGTCCCACCTGGGGATTCTGGGATTTTACATTAAAGGACAACTCCACCCTCATGAGAACATCTTTTAAAAAGAATGGCCTCTTTAAAATATGTTGATATATCATAGTTTGTCCTATGAATTCATTACTGTATGCCTGCTATGCTTCTGGAGGCCTCATGGAAACTGAGCAATTTAGAAACCTGTACTGAGCCTGTACTGAGCCTGGGCGTGCTCAGAAGAGGCAGACGGGATTAACATTCAGTCATTGGCTGTGATGTCAACTGTCAAATCCATAACTGACAGTTGCTAACTGGAAGAACCAGGAAGCAGAGAAACGGGAAACAGGACATTGTGCAGGATTTCAGGTTAGACTTATATATTTCAGATTTTAATTAACGTTTAGGGTTTTGGGAGGTGATTTACCTGTATGTAAGTTTTTATTTTGGGGCTGGACTTGCCCTTTAACCCTTTCCCTTCTATAGTTATCAGTACTACATGATCTGTTGCGTGCAAGTAAAATGTTGTTGTCAGATTTTATCAGTTTATCAATGGTATATATTATATTAAAAGACCCCTATTATATTTTGGATTGCCGAAACACGTCGGGATACCTCTAACGTCTACAGGTACGTACATTTTTTTAAGATTTGTTTATTTACCTAATCTGCGTCCCCCAATTGAGCCCATAAGGCTCCAGGGCTGAGCGGTAGACACTGATTAGAAGATCGCAAACACCTTCATAGTGGTAATTTGAATTTTCTTAGCAACATTGCTTTTACTTTGTGTGTTCCCTATTTGAGATATTGATCCTTGAATTGATTGCTTGAGACTGACACCGTCATACAGCTTCTATCATCAGACCACAAGTTATTGATTTTATCTATAGCAGTCTCATAAGAAGATACATAGACTATTGTTGTGGGTTGCCCTTTTGATACCAACCAACTTGGAGTTCTGTTGTATTGGATTTATGTCTGTTTAGATTTAGGATATATAGGTAGTTTTTAGTCTTGTATTTATATAGGATCATTGGTGATTAAAAAATATGTAACTTTTGTTAATTTAACTGTTATTTATGTTTTATATTGCATATTAATGTTTGGTTTTAGCACAGGACCATTACATTCACATATCCTTTATACTCCATACTACCATATACCCCTTCACAACTCATTCCCACTCACTAAGGACTCACTCTCAAATGGTCAATATCTGGCGACCCTACACAAAACTCCCATACCAAGGCTTCACCCCCAACATTAGACATAGTAAGGTGGTTTGATGTCTATTTTTGCTAGCCAAGTCGTTTCTTTGGAGTTGGATGGTTACTGGTTTGAGTGGTTCTATTTTGAATTTCTGGATGAGGAGAAAGGTGTTTAGAAATTTCATATTTAGTATTGGCCTGAACTCCCCTTAAACAGAAGTTTAAGGACAAGATGAAGATTTTTCCTTGCGGAGGTCAACTTGGGAGATTTTGATTGGATGAATTTGTTCTGTGTAGGATAGGAAAGAAATTCTAGATTGTACTCCTGGCGAACAATTCTTAACACCCATGAATCTGATGTGGTTAGAGCCCAGATCACTGGGAAGTGGGATAAGTTTCCTCCCACCTCTGAAGACAGGGCTCTTACACCTTCATAAAGGTCTTTCCTTAGATGGGTTGACTTTGCCACAAAAAGGCTGCTGGTTTTGAAATAGTCTCCATGAAGTTTTTTGAGGATGAGTTTGTTAGGTCTGTACGGTGTTGCCGCCTTTAAAGATGAAAAGTAGATGAAGTAGAAGGGATTGGACCCCTAAAGTTTCTGTTTTTTTTTTTTAATTTTTAATGTAATTTTTCTCAATAAATTCCTCAAGCTTTGATCCAAAAAGGACCTTGCCTATATTTAAATGGAATATTTGTTAATCCTTGTTTTGAATGGACATCCTTTAATCCAAAAGGCCCGTCTCGCGACTACTGATAATCCCATAATATGACAGTTTGACAGTTGAGTCTTCCCACATATATTTGTTTGAAATTTTAATGTCTGATTTTAATGTCTGAATTCTCTGGGGTGCCATTTTTGATTGCTTCCTCCAGATCAGAGATCCATACCCTGTTGGTCCTGGCAAAGCTGGTTACAGCCACAGCAGGTCTGATGGAGGCCCCAGCAGTGAGGTATATTGTTTTTAATAGAGAATCTCCTTTCCTATCCATAGTTCCTTGAGAGACACTGCATAGTCTGTGTCGAGGAATGTTTTTCTGCTAGTTTTGATGATGGCTGTATCAACCTTGGGGCATTCATCCCAGAGGTCAGCCGAATGGATGATATATGTTCTACTCACAGGTATGGCAGACAGCTGGGGCTAGATACAGCACTAATCTCCTAATCCAACCAAAGTGAAGGTAACAGGAGATCAAAAATCCAGCAAACGGCAGAATTTGAATTTTCCTGCAAGTCAGATTGAGACACGGTCACGTGGGGCATGGCCATGTTGGTACACCGGCTGAGGAAATTTTTTAAACTCCAGAATCTGAAAACAACCCCCCTAAAAACACCAATAAACTATAAAATGCCACTTTAGTAAACTCTGTTAAAGTAAATCAAAGCCTGTTAAGAACTGGATGAAGTATCTGTGTGTATGTGCAGTGTCCGATCACACCTCCTGACCTCAGTCACATGCTTCCTTGCTTTATCTGCCCTGTAAAAGGATTGGCTAGAGATTATTAATGGGTGTGACCAACTGTAACAAGTTTATGCCATAGCAAAGCACTGAGCATGTGCAGAACAGAATGGTCGTTGACCAAACTGTCAGATACTAGAATGCTGTGAAGTGAAGCACAAACCATATGTTATTTAGGTCAATTTCTCAGCGCCTATATCAAAATGAGAGGTAAGACACAGATAACTGGTTTTATATCATGGTGTTCTGCCTTCTGGTTCAGTGTTGTTCTGTGGCTTTAGTTGCCCTTTAAGTGCGGACTATGGCATTGGGATAAAGAGGCATAGAGACCCGCTGCCAGATCACTGAAGGATAGCAGAATATTGTGTAAATGCGAGGACAGGAGGAAAAAACAAGAGGGAGTAGGACTTGAATTTATCTACTAGGGGAGGGACCAGCCTGTCAATTGGTGGACCAGGAGGATTAACCCATTAGTTAACCACTGCCGTGTAAGGACCAGGGAAAATGAGACTACAGAGTCTCGAAACGTTGCTGTTATATATGTAAGCATTTATTGATAAAAGTCTTCATATTCTTCAGAAAACTCAGGTTGCGGCTCAAATTTGTCTTAATAAATATATATATATTTAACAAATAGAACAGCATCAGCAGCACTCCGTATTCAAGTAAGGGTATGTCCGGGTGCAGACTCCTATACAGGCTCCGTATACCTGTCCACATAGAGAAAGAAAATAATGTAAAGCTGCACACCTTAATCATAGAAAAGCTTATATATATATAGCTTATAGCTTATATACATAGCTTATATACATATAGAAATGTGCTGCTTCACATTATTTTCTTTCTAGCTTAAATATTATATATATATAATATATATATTATAGATATAATATATATAATATATTATATATATTATATATGCACATAGATACATGACTGAAGGACACAACTGTTGTTATAAGCAGAGCAGCATTTATTACAGATTACACTGCAATTATTCACACTCAGCTGCATGTGTTTCTGATATCCCTTTGAGTACCATGTTGCTCTCTAGACTGGTTTGCAATCATCTCACTATGTTCTATTACCGGAGATTATTTCTGGTGAAATTTTGGAACCAGATATTCCAATACATCAATAGCTCTGTTACTTAGATCTACTGTTGAGTACTTAGTTGGAATATCAAATCAAGCTTTTTCTGGCAAATTTTTATCTTAGATACTGACCGCAAAATACTGAGGTATCTGAGCTACCTTTCAAGCTACCCAGTCAGAATCACTCAATAAGCTTATATCCCAGTACATGCCTTAATGCAATGACATTACATTTCATATGAAATGCAAAACTGAACATTCAATATTTGTATTGACTCCTAAACCCACCCCCAAAATCTGATTGGGCCAAGATCAGATTTAAGATTGTATCTAGACCAATCAGCCTTTGGATGTGTGTTTGTCACATAGTATAAAAAGTGAGCAATCTGAGTTCAGCAGTTATGCTGGCATGTCTGGTGGAACAGTGTCCTTTTCAGTATCTCAACTTTCCCTATCAAGCTCTTCCTAGAAACTCACTAGCAGCTGAGAGTCAAAGGGGACAGTAGTATTGATAAGTCTTCTGGCAAAGGGAGGCTCTATGGATCTCCTCTTGGTGGCTCCAGTTGTGGCTGGAAAACTGACGGAGGAAGATGGTTTTGACCACCACAAAGAGCAGTTGTGTGTTCACAATGGTGTTGGAGTTTAAAAGCAATGACCACAGGCTTTCAATTAAAAAAAATGTGTAGATATAAGCAATTTGCTGGCTAGACTAGGGTACCCGACTCAGAAAGCTCAATGCAATCTCCAGCCATGGTGGTTCTTAGTTTCTTCATCTAAACAGGACTTGAGCAAATATACTCCTGAAAAAGGCTGAGTACACACTATAAAATATTTTTGTCCGACTGTTCGATACTGCCGTATATCAGTCCGTTACCAGAAATATTGCATGGTGGGTGGGGGTAGCCATTACCATGCTCAGTTGCCCTTTCAAACATTCGATTGGGACAAAATATTTGTTTGAGTGTACTCAGCCTATGGCATTGATGAAAGATTCTAATTTCAACGACTGGTTATTTGGGGGGCCTATAGAAAGACATTCTGTACAATTCCTTTTTTGCATTACTGAGAAACAGGGCTTGACTAAAAATAGTCATTATTAATATTTTTTTGAATACACTGAACTTGAAATATAATTTTGTTTCTCAACAAATATGGCCAACATTACTGCAGATGTAATTGGACCACTACTGCCAGTATTCTCCTAGAAACACTCTCCCACCAGTAGAGGAAAATCAGAATGGATTGTGGGAGTTGCTAATTAGAATAGAAAAAAATCTTATTTTACTTCTTTAAGAGAGACCCGTAAAATTGCTAAACTCTCCCCCTGCTCATGTTTACACAGACACCTTCCAGGCATCTGTAAACCTTTTAAAAATAAAATTTTCTAAGGGACCAAGTAAGTTAGGGATAGTTTTTACCACACCGCCTTTACTCATCATGCAAATAAGGGAAGAAGTGACTTGTTAAAAAAGGTGGGGTAAATAGCTTGACTACACTGCATATGCCAGAAACCTTTGCTTCACTTTGAACAGGCACTGCAGGAGAACCATAAGCAGCAGAGGAGTAAGGTAAGGATTTTTTAACACTACACCATGTGGCCAGTAGTGGGTTGAATTTTAAGAGTTTTGAGTTTTGGGGTGGACATTCCCTTTTAAGGATTATTATTGTCCCCATTCTAGCAGATTAAGCTGGCTCCTCCCTCCATGCGGTCACTACTGACATCACAACCAATTATAAACTGCTGTTTCACCTGCTGCCTCCTCAGCACATGTGTATAAAACATTCTTTGAGCAGAAGGAGGAGGCAGATACCTTTTAGATCTAGTTACAAATACATGTAATAAACTGGGATTGCAGGCAGACAACTGACAAATAACGCCATGGACTTGTTGTTTAAAATGAAAAAGGCTCTAGGTGCGATTGTGTGTCATTCATTGGCTGGCATTGAAAAAACCTACTAAATTTGTCACTATGAGTTTTGTGAAATGCCTGCAAACACTGTGAACCGGTATTAAAATCATGCTAACCTTTATTACTTCAGTTAGAGTGACTTTGAGTTTTTCTTGCATAGTGTCTCCTGGTGCATCTCCCAGATTGTGCTTTCATGCATAGCCTAGTTCAAATACAGAAAATAATTGACTAACATATTTATAAAGCTGATTTATAATTTTAGACTTTCCAAAAAAAATCAGGTTTTGGCAAAGCCAGAAATAAGGTTTTAATGAAATCAATTATCTGGAAACCAATTTAGTTTGTGGAGTTTTAAATGATGTATTTTTCTTGACATAAAAATATGAACCTATAAAAACCCAAACAAAACAGTGTGTCATATTAGCAGCCAATCACTGAAAAGGATGACTCAGCAATTTTAGTTTACAGGGCTGCGAATGAATCATAGGCAATTTGGTGAGTCATTTATAAGAACCTTTGTCAGTGTAATTTATCGATAGGACAAAGAGAAACTTCGCATTGGCTTTTAATCCAAGGCAATAGAATTGCATTATAAAACTTAAAGGGAAAGTTCAGTGAAAAATATTATTTTTCAAATTCTTAGTTTATATTATGCATACCTATTAATTATACATATTCTCTTCCATTTTCAAAAATCGGTTGAATTTATACCCCTTGCTATTCCTTGCTGCTGACATTTTAGGTTCTGTAACGATCCTTCTTTTTCCCAGAATGCACATTACCTTGAAATGTTATTAACAGTCATTTCTACTGATTGGCTGTTGGATGGGTCAAACATGCTCAGATCTCGACTGAGCAAATGAATCAACCCAGGTGCTTGGCCAAGGACAAAGACCATAACGTTCTCTATTAGGGGTCCTGCAAACAGGAAGTCAGCATTTCAGAAGCGTTTATTTATACACAGACAAAATGCTGAATGGGCAGGTTAAGTTCATTAGGATGGGAAAATACTGCTCTTTTTTTTTTTTAAAGTATATGTATTTGCACCAAACTTCCCCTTTAAGAGAGAATTACTCTCTAGTGTTTGTTTTATTGAATAAAGCATTTATAACCTCTGTTTTATATTTTGTATAGTCAATGACAGCTGAGTAAATGTAAATGCATTGGTAAAGTACTACCAATTGGTTGTCCCCTATAGTTGGGAGGCATCTATACCTTTATTTCTCAATAGTCAAGAGAAGAAAATAAAAGTATCTGCTAAATTTGTATTTGAGTTTAAATTGCAGTTATCATAGATGAAGGTATATACTTAACCTGCTGGTTTTGCTATGAAACAGCCATTGATCTGACTAGCTACAAGGCTAATGGAGTAAGCTCTAGCAACAGTAATAGGTGGCGCGCTGAGAGGAAGAATAAAGCAGTCAAAAATGTTGTTTTTGTTACAGCAATAATCGCCTTGTTTCCTTGGCTTCATTCTGTACTGTGCTAATAAAAATCCTCCAACACAATTATGCAGGGCTGGCTCCATTGAATCAATATTGAAATGGATTTCGCATTTTTTACATCTGTTTTGCTAACTTTTCTTTATGTATATAACAACCCCAACAAAAGTAAAATATTAATAACAACTAATACATTATTAATAATGCATAATGCATCAAACCACTATTTCTAATTTCCATATTTGGTGGGTTTTGCCCCAAAATAACCATTGTTTATGAAGCTAAAATGTGGCGAAATGGTCCAGACTGAAAATTTCTATTGACCACTTTGGCTGCCTTTACTTTAAGTACTTGGAGCTGATGTGGTCGGGGACATGTATGTTCCCCTGGTCGACCTTTCCGGGTGTAGTGTATCTGATGGAATCCGTGCTGCAACAGCAGAACATGGGTGTCAGGAAAGTGTGTAGTGACTTGGCAAGAATGGGTTAACTATTGGTATTAGTTCTTGCAAAGGACCAATAAAAATACCATTCCACCCTGGAACAGCCCTATTGTTTATATTACGATTAGTGAAGCATGGAACCAGATCTTCTTTTTCAGACAATGTGGGGCCGAAACGTGTATCTGGAATTCTCTTCAGCTAGGGGTCTGGTGGGTACTAAGAGGTCATTCTAAGGACAACCATACATGGAAGATAAATGTATTTCAGTATTGGAATATGTAAGACAGAAACCAATATTATATTTGGGAATGGAAAGGAAGGCCCCTCAAAATGATACCCAACATGGAGCCCTTATTATTAATATCTTGGGAAATATGGATTACACACAGGTCATGTTTGGTATTGGAGGAATTGATAATTAATACAGGAGAGGAATATGTGGTCAATATCCCAGTACAATGTACATATCTACATTTATATGGAATCTGCCTAACTGAGGGGGAAGGAATGCTTTTGGATAGTCGTAAATCTGGACATTCCTAGACACTACCACCTCATGAGGAGGGGGGTGGTTCATGAAATGGTTTAAAAATCCTTGTAGCCCCTATAACTTTGTTCATACTGAGGGGACATGATAAAATCGTGTGTATGGACCCGATGTTTCTTCTCGCCCCGGGATACAGGACTTCTTCTAGTGAGTAGGGTCTGTGAATAATTTTATCCTTTTTATTTTATATAACTGTTGTACCTATTGTATGTCATTTTATTATAACACCATTTTCTTTTATTTTTGTATTATATGCACTGTCCACCTTTTGGAATATTAAATCTAAAATTTAATAAGTTTTGTCTTTTATTCTTTAAAAGAACTCAGTTAGCCTCTGATAAGTTTATATGTGTTTGAATGGAGTGTGCAGTGTAAATGCTAATTAACTCTGTGACTGTTTGTGAAGGACTGATGCTAATTAACCAGTTAGTGAATGGTGTAGTGTTAACCATTTTGCTGCTAGGACAGGGGTGTGCATAGTCAGTGAGAGTTTAGAGTGTTTTTGGGACGTCTTTAAGGCCATAACTTAAAGTGGTGGCAGCGAGTACCGATTGATTGGTCAGATCACGTGCCCAGCGAACTGGCGTTCGTGACAATGGGACCACCTGAACTGTCGGCCGCGGCCACTATTGCAGCGATTAGTCCTGGCAGAGCCATCACCAGCAGTGAATGCTCAGTCAGGACAAAACATCTGTTCCTGTGTACCCAGCCTTATAGACCTGCAACTATTCTCTGTCCTTTCCTCTTAGGGAGGAAAAAAATAGCAGTGATCATGCTCCAACCTCATGAGCACAAGTGCTGGTGATGTCATAGGTCACAGTACTAGCAGGAAAAACACCATTTATACTGCTGTCACTTTGGATAGACTGCAGCTAGAAGCATGATCCTGGAGTCATTTTAAAAGTAGCAGAGTACCCTTTTTAATTAATGCTACTTGTATGGAGACCACAGTTCCCCTTTAATGGTTTGACCATCTGTAAGGTATCGGTCTCTCAGCCATGTTGTCATTAAACAGAGTCTTTCGTTAACCATTCCTGTCCCAAAGATAAATTACTCTAGTCAGATACTACTTGTCTGTCTCACTATCATTATTTATAACATTGTGCTGTGTTATTTAATTTACAAAGCCTAGTTTATATTATGTGTACGTTTTATTGGCAAAGAAGTGCACTCTGAAATTCAGGGACGCTGTTTAATAATGTGTCACTGAAAGTAATTTTGTAGAAGGGCTCATATTCCTTCTGTGATGAGTTAGGGAAGAAAAGTAGATCCCTTGTCTGTATATATGAATTCATTTGTTTTGCAGTGACTCCTCTTTCAAGGACGGTGTATTGAGATAGAATACTAGCTTACATAGAACTGATTAACGTACTGTGTTAGGCCGAAACATGAAGTGTGTGCTGCACCAATAAAGCGCTGTTGGACCCATGGTCTGTTTCCTCGTGTTCCATTTGATCTACATTCTATTTTTTTTATTACTTCCTGACTTCCAGAGGACAGGAGTCTTCCATGGGAACAAGGTCGCACCAGAGAGAAAGTGGTCAACCCTTCCAGCTCTGTGGGCATACATACATGGGATCTCAAATATTCTAATTTGCTTTGGGTTTGTTTTAAATTGTGGGGTGCATTGTTTCCTATGTTATGCTAAGTTGCAGTGGGTCATGGGCTAACTTTGCACCAATTAAAACTGGTGACATAGCTACAGTAAACATTCTGTAAGAATATAATAAACATGGTATATAATGTTACATAACTTAACACTTGCAGTTCATTTTTCAGTTTTAATAGTTGGCTTCTTGATGGTAAATCCTATTGTTATAATTAAAATGGTCTCCATCAAGGTTAGCTTTCTACTGGTAAATGCAGTTGGTAAGCCAGTTCTCTTTTTTTAGGTGATTGGTTGCCTTCTATTTTTAATGTTTATTATTGTTATTCCATGGAGTAACCTACATAATATGGACCTCTATTGGTTTCATTAGATGTACTTTAATGCACATGGTAATGCAGACTTGCAGTTTGTTATTTTGCACATCTGGGCAGGCCTGTAGCTTGTGTGAGTTGCAGGGTTTAATCCTTTTTCCCATTGAAAGATTAAACAAAATCTAAAAAAACTTCAAGTTAATAAGAGGCTGAGGATTCAAACATTCCCAGAATGAAATGAGTGTTCCATATTGATCTTTACAGTTGTATGCAGAGTCCATGTAACACTTGCTGGATTTATTTCTTACTGTGCTTATAATTATGTCTGTAAAGCATCAGTCCTTGTGTTACTTGACAACACTTTATTATCGGTCTTCAGCATTTTAGGTTTTCATATGTCAGACATGGACATTTTCAAGAAAAGCACAACCACTTCAATGATATACTTGATCTAATTTAAATTCCATTTCTTTGTGTAATTTTCCTCCTAGAAATCTCTTAATCCATCAATGCCATTTGTGGCATTTGGAATCAGTGGCATATCAGCAGGAATCTTTAGTCTTTTACTGCCAGAAACATGTAATAAACCTATTGCAGAGAACATTGAAGACCTGCAGTTACCTGCATACCAATTATTAAGCAAGGTAAGAGTAAACAGAGCTGTGTTATCATTAACGGTGCATTGCATGAGGCTATGTGCCACTGAGCTTTTTTTATATATAACAATAACCTATAAATTGTACCGCAACAGTAATTCTTTTTCATAGCTCACTACTGAACTAATCAAATATAGATTTTTGTTTTCTCTTTGTTCGTATGGCATGGGTATATACCAAGATGTTTTTGTGTGTGAGATAAGCGCAATACCTAATTATATGGATGAAGATTTATTTAAGAGGGTTTGGTTTAAGATATTTTAAAAAATGAACAGATGATCTAAGGCATTGTTGCATGGCATTATCCCATTATTTCCCAATTATCTGTGTTTCCTGCAAGAAAAATCCCTTCCTAGTGTGTCTATTTAGTGATTAAATAGAATAAACAATAGAATGGATCAAAATGACAGTAATAGAAAAATAGAAGAAAGTCATATCGATAGGATCAAATGCAAGAAGATTAGTCCAATGATCATATATCTGATCTCCTTACTGAGCAACCTGTTTTATTATATAAGGGGGGGGCAACTAGGAAACCCACTTAGGTGTAAAATAGCAAAGGCTGTTGTTCCCCAAAACGGTATAACAATCTGTCAGAATGTATCGCTAAAAAATGGATCACATGGTAGAGTGTTGGCTGAAGCTTTTGTTTCTATACTGGTTTGGCCAATATTTATAAAATGACAACTGTGGTCTCCAAAGCAGTTAGGGTTAAATTAAAGCTTTAAAATAAGCCCTGAATCACATCTCTGGTTGCAGCATGTGAGACATTATATTGCGGTGAATGTTCAAATTTCCTGCTTCCAGTAGGTTGAAAGACATCACCTGACCTCCCCCCGCCCCATGGGAGAAGCATGCTAAGTTAAGATTTAATGCTGCGAACAACAGGGAGTACCAGCATGGACAGTTGAGAAGAGGGCCTATTAATGCAGGAACAAGATGGTCACACAGGAAGTGTTCAAGCAAGAAGTAATAGTGCTGAACTTTTCCAGAACTAACTAGATTTGTTATATAGGGTTATTATTGAAGGTACGATAAAAGGCTTTTTATATAATCCTAAGTTGTTTGGGAAATTGGAGACCACAGTTACCATTTAAATGTGTACAAAGCTCAGAATTCATTTCAATGAATCTCTGGAAAGGAGAGGGATCCACAAAGGAATCATAGAAGCATCCAAGGCTTGTGTGGGTCAATGTAATATTAACATAACAGGTGCTTTTTGGTGGAACAGTGCTCCAATAAGTCCAGTCGTATAAGCTTTGTTTTAGTCATTTACTTGTTTTGACATACAGGGCATACATAAGATATGTTAAATTTGCATCAAATAGCCGAGGGGTATGTACGTGTTTTCTGGTTTACTTTTTTTACTTTTCTAGGTCCACCAAAAAATAAAGAGGCAACTTAAGGTTCAAACTTCATTAAATAAATGCTTTGAAAATACAGGCCTGAGGACTTTTGCAATTTTCTTTAATTCTTTTTTTGCAGTATATTGGAGAGAGTTTCTTTTTGTTTGCCCTCTGGCACTCAGGGATCACTGGAGTGCTTGCAAGTAAATAAAAGATGCTTCTGGCTTCTTCAGTTGGAAGCTTCCTGCATAATCAGCTGTCCATACTTCTCTATTTCCTGGGCAAGTTGGGCTCCTGGGGGCTCATAGTTTAGGATTAATGAATTAGGCAGAAAAATAGTTTCTTTGCATATCCTTCAGGAATCAACTCTTCGTACACAATGAGATTAGAAAAAGCAGCATTTCCCAGCAACACTTGCAAGACCAACCTTTTTCTGCCCATTCCACTGATTCTGAACTGTGTTGTACCCAAAGCTACAGTGCCGACATACCTTATTAAAATAACTTCTAATCCCTTTTAAATATTGACCATTTACAACAACTTTAAGCTTTCTGGTTTACCACAATAACCACATTAAATGCAAGTGTAAAAGTAAATATATATTTACATATATATGTAATATAAATATTATATATTTGATTTTTTATGACAGACCAGGAACTACAGGTTTACCAGCTTATTTTGTTAAATGAGAACAAAAATCTAGTAACAAAATCGTTTTATTTTCCATATAATTTGACTAGTCAAATCTTTCTTGCAAACTTTTTTGCCTCTGGTAAGGCTCTCCAGCTGTATACTAAAAATGTTATTGTGCCAAGCAACAAACGACGTTTAACGCTCTCACCCCAAACAAAGGGACTTGCACCTTGAACATCATATTGCTTGGCTCGTAAGTGTTCACTGAATTTTTTGTGTAGAACATTTAGGGGGTTATTCAATAAAAGTTCTTATCGTTTAAAATGGTGCTAATTTTGCCCCAACCAATCAGATGTTAGCTTTCAAATCTTACATAAGTTCTTATTGGTTGAGGCAAAATTAGCACCATTTTAAACGATAAGAACTTTTATTGAATCTCCCTGTCATTTTGGAAGTCGGCCATGTTCCAGCTTCCACAGTAAGTGGAAAAAGGAGCAGGTGGAATATGCAATAGTGCTTTCATTTTGAACAGGGACTAGTTTCTCAGAGAAATGTTTCACATTACTTCCCCTAGCTTTTCCCTTCCATTTATATCTGTTTCCTTGATCATGCCCACCCATCTTTATCCTGGTCATCAATGTTCACTCCCTCCCCTTGAGGGGGATAATATTGTACAGCGCATACATACAACAATTACCTGTGCTATCCATATATATATATATATACTTGACATTACCCTTGTCAAATTACACTCTGTGCACATTAAGCCAGTGCAATGTCTTATTGGCTGCTAAGACAATGTACTTTAGCACCTGCATTTTGAACCTATTTGAATCTAATAGGGGTTAGTCCTGCTTTAATATACAAAGACAGAGCTTGTATTGTACTATAATATGTGTACTGTATGTGTAATATACTTCACTGGGGCAGTTCTATGCCTGCAGTTTTAAACATGTTTTATCCCAGCAGATCATTTACTTACATGCCTTTACCATCATCTGATCTCTTTCAGGCTGCATGCAATGTTACATTCAATAAGTCCCATAATGTAGCACAGACACATGTCACTGCAAAACCAATTAGAAGAAGATATTTCAACCCAGTGAACAGATCTAAATAATATTCTTTCAAAATCCTCTGTTCTTTTTTAGCAGTAAAAAAGTAAATATCCGGTAAATTTAAGTATATTTATTTTATTTAAAATTTGCTGTAGAAAAAACAGCAGAATAACCTACATTGCAGAAGAGACCAATTTAATTTATTCTTACTCAACCTAGAATGAATCTGCAGAAGCTGAGATTACGAAGCGACACTTTGACATACCTGTAAAATAAATCTCTTATTTAAAGTAATAGTTCTGTACGCTAGTGGCAATCACTTGAGCTTAGCTAAAGCCCCTCTACATGTGAGGTACATCAGCATTCTCCTTATCTGCATCTCTGGTAGTGAAGGCTACTGACAAATGCTCACAGATTACTACCTACTGCACTCACATCATATTAAGATGTGAAAAATAACATTGTTATTACTATTATTAGCACTTAATATACACTCGAGCATAGACAGTTGGTAAAGGGATTTACATACACATCTGTTTTTTCTTAAGTTTTTTTTTAAAGTAAATTCCAAAAAAACTCCCATTCTCCTGGCAGATTGTATAATTAAATTAGTATGGTAATGTAAACCCGTGTAGCTACATTCAATAAAAGTTCTTCAGGGAGATTCAATAAAATTTCTTATTGTTAAAAATGGTGCTAGTTTTGCACCAACCAATCAGATGTTAGCATTCAAATGTTAAATAACATCTGATTGGTTGGGGAAAAATTAGCACCATTTTAACGATAAGAACTTTTATTGAATCTCCCTGTGTATTGTTAAAAATGGTACTATAATTTTGCCCCAACCAATCAGATATTATTTAACATTTAAAAGCTAACATCTGATTCGTTGGAGCAAAATTAGTACCATTTGTAACGATAAGAACTTTTAATGAATAAAAAAGAGGAGACAGTAACTATACATCGGTCCTTGGTGAATTGGTAGGTAACTAGTTAAATAAGCCCCATCTACAGGCTAATAAACAACCACAACAGAATGATGTTATCATGTAAATGGGTGGGGAAAGATGTTAAAATCTTTCTGTATTTTGGTTGGGGTGTGTGTGTGTACTATTAATATTGTGTTGTTGCAGGTAAATAGAAGTGGTCCTGTCATATTCAAGCTTATCTTATATACTAACCTAGGGCTGTAAAAATGCATGGACGCTGGACGTATTTACTTGAGCGCCGCGTCACAATGTGGGAGGGATGGAGGAGGTGTACATGCTGCGTCACAATCTGGGAGGGATGGTGGAGGTGTACATGCTGCGTCACAATGTCGGAGGGATGGAGGAAGTGAACGTGCTGCATTACAATGTGGCAGGGATGGAGGAGGTGTACAAGCCGCGTCACAATATCGTAGGGATGAAGGAGGTGTACACACTGCGTTACAATGTGGGAGGGATGGAGGAGGTGTACACACCGCGTTACAATGTGGGAGGGATGGAGGAGGTGTACGTCCCACGTCACAATGTCGGAGGGATGGAGGAGGTTGTCAGGAAAGTGTGTAGTGACTTGGCAAGAATGGGTTAACTATTGGTATTAGTTCTTGCAAAGGACCAATAAAAATACCATTCCACCCTGGAACAGTCCTATTGTTTATATTACGATTAGTGAAGCATGGAACCAGATCTTCTTTTCCAGACAATGTGGGGCCGAACCATGTATCTGGAATTCTCTTCAGCTAGGGGTCTGGTGGGTACTTAGAGGTCATTTTAAGGACAGTCATACATGCAAAATAATTGTATTTCGGCATTGGAATGTGTAAGATAGAAACTAATATTATATTTATGAATGGAAAGGAAGGCCCTTCAAAATGATACCCAACATGGAGCCCATATTCCCTTGCCAAGGCGAGTTATTAATATCTTGGGAAATATGGATTACACACAGGTCATGTTTGGTATTGGAGGAATTGATAATTAATACTGGAGAGGAATATGTGGTCAATATCCCAATACATTGTACATATCTACATTTAGATGGAATCTGCCTAACTGAGGGGGAATGAATGCTTTTGGCTAGTCATATATCTGGACATTCCTAGACACTCCCACCTGCATAGCCCAGGAGGGGGTGGTTCATCAAAAGGTTTAAAAATTCTTGTAGCCCCTACAACTTTGTTCATACTGGGGGGACATGCTAAAACCGTGTGTATGGACACAATGTTTCTTCCCGCCCCGGGATACAGGACTTCTTCTAGTGAGTAGGGTCTGTGAATGTTTTTATCCATTTTATTTTATATAACTGTTGTACCTATTGTATGTCATTTTATTATAACACCATTTTCTTTTATTTTTGTATTATATGCACTGTCCACCTTTTGGAATATTAAATCTAAAATTTAATAAGTTTTGTCTTTGATGCTCTAAAAGAACTCAGTTAGCCTCTGATAAGTTTATATGTGTTTGAATGGAGTGTGCAGTGTAAATGCTAATTAACTCTGTGACTGCTTGTGAAGGACTGATGCTAATTAACCAGTTAGTTGCTGGAGTGAATGGTGTAGTGTTAACCATTTAGCTGCTAGGACAGGCGTGTGCATAGTCAGTGAGAGTCAAGAGTGTTTTTGGGGCGTCTTTAAGGCCGTAACTTAAAGTGGTGGCAGCGAGTACCGATTGATTGGTTAGATCACGTGCCCAGCAAACTGGCGTTCGTGACAGAGGTGTACACGCCGTGTTACAATGTGGTAGGGATGGAGGAGATGTACACCCTGCGGGGTTTGCTAGTTTTACAAAATAGAAAAATTGTTCACAGCACCTGCCCATCTCGTATCAAAGAAACATCAGGGGGTCGGTCTCTTTATATAAATACCATGGTCCTTTATTAAACAATCGTGGGGAAAAAAAAAAACTATTTGACAATGCATTGGGTGAGCGAACTCCTACTTTATCTAACGCCAATGCTGGTTTTATGCTAGCTGAATAATTCAGACCTAATACATTTATATTGGCACTGCCATGTCGATTTTGTCATCACAGATTTTCTATATTATTCTGATGGGAATTGGGTAGTTTAGCGGGACGTGTCCAATGTGTCGGGGTAAGTTCTGTAGTACTCATTTCTATTGTGCTATTTAAGGTTAAAAGCTTAATGGGGCCTGATCACCTACATTGACATGTTTTAAAAATCCTTGTGCAGATCTCTGGAATGTAAGAAGAAGGGGCCATAGACAGGTTCAGTTTCTGTTTATGTGATGTTTTATGGGAGTGTTTGGCTCTGCTATTGGCATCTAAAACCTGTCTATCCAAAACGGCGATAACCGGATGATTTGATGATTGATGCACAATTAATAACTTCACAAAACAGAATTTAAAGCAGAAGCATCACATAACTTGTTTAATGCACAATGAGTAATGCTGGGGGAGGGGGGGCAACACCTCCCACCCTTTTGCATGGAAGGATTGGGCTATGGCCCCAGATGTTGCTTAAACTAGGTTAGTTATGCCCTTAGTCTATCTCTTCCTATAACTCATTATTTTGGTGTTTGGGTTATCAAAAGCAATAGGGTGGGGATGCTTTACCACAGCTCCCCACCATGTCTAAAGTTGTGTGAACAATTGTGGTTGATTCTACACTTTGGGGCATGAAGTGTGCAACCATTAGGGCTAAGGGGTAATAAATCCTTCATGAGGCCCTAATCTACACCCCTTTCCTTTGTCAAACTACCCACCCATCATTCATAAATGCACCCAAGACCTAACATAAAAGCTTCCCACCGTGTTTATAGACATATTGTTTAAATGCATCTGGTACCCTTAAAGCATTGTTTAACAGCATTAGATTTATAGTATTATAACATTTGTGGCCCCGCTGGGATCCCAAAATAAGGGTTTTATTCCTTTACTAAATTAGTGTTCTAATAGGAAATTTTCTGGTTTCACTTTATTATTCGCTAATAGTGAAAATAATGCTCCCCGAGACTTCTATTATTTTCCTTTAAGATGGATTTCTTATTTGTGTTTTTTAGGGAGACAACATAGATGCAAGAATTTAAATGAAAGAATCGACTGCAAATCATTTTCTGAGAGACCTAAGAAAACAGCAAATATCAGTTTGAAACCAGAAACACTCTGCCCACAAGAAATATTTCGCCAGTGACACATCTGTATTTTTTACGGTTTCTGTTCTCTTTCTTCCGTTTGGATCCACAGTGAAATTTTGCAGCTCATACAATCTATTTGAACAGCGTTCTAGTAAATGAGACTTTCAGTGAGTTATTGTACCTATGGGTAGAACGATAAATTTAGGAACATCTTTTAGGAAAGGCATTTTTATGCCTCAGTCGCTTTGGCTAACCTGCTGTAAAAGTCCTGTGTCCTCTGTTTTATAGGATTTGTAAAATTGTATATTTAATTAAGACTGGAGAGACAAATCATGTAAATACTGTATATCTACTATAAATGCCCTGGTCAACCAAGGACAGAAAAAAGAATAGTTTTCTATTGAACAGTATTTCTATTGGATGCAGTGTTTTTATTGGTCTGGCCTCCTCTGTTTATTTTGTATTGTGATCCTGATTACAAAACCTTATTTTGTAATGACCTCATGACAGCTGATGCAATAAAATGTGCAAAAGTTTGACTTTGCTATTAATCTGCAGCAACCAATCAGATGTGATCAACCTGCAGTAACCCAGTAAAAAGCTAACATCCGATTGGTTGCTGCAAATTTACAGCGGGGCACCTCTTATAACCCAGTCAAAAGCTAACATCCGATTGGTTGTTGCAAATTAATAGCAGGGGCACCTCTTATAGCATCAACCCCAATTTGTTCTTTTCTAAAAAAAAAAAAAATCTATTTTTTTTTATCCTAAATGCACAAAATCACAAAGGATTATAAGGAGCTTATTTTTATGAACCCATTCCCATGTTTTTATGGTATCTGGTTAAGAAGACAGAGCATCTAATGGTATGTACCCTGTTTAGGTTCCTGGTCTGTGAAAACTGGACTAGATTCTGAATATAATCCAGTCCAGAGCTTGTTAATAAACACAGGCTTTCCCTGTATGGATCATCTGTCAAGTTTTTTTTTTGTTTGGTTTTTTAAATGCTTTTCAAATTAATTCCTGTTGTGTTATTTTATAGAATCAAAATCTACTTTTGTATTTCTGTTCTACTGATGTGCTTTGTCACAAGGACAATTTAATTTGGTGATGAATTCTTCTAGCTTTCTTGAAGGTTATTCTGTCATGTTAACGTTTTTAAGTATTGGGATCTGTAAAAGAAAATTATTCAAGTAAAACAAAAGTTTCATGTGACTTGCAGTGTGATTATATTAGGGATATTAGGATTTCACTACACATCATTTATGTCATTATATTTAATACATTATTTTCTCTTTATATATGAAAGGGAAAGGTTTATTTGTGTAGAAATAAAAACTTCCATCAGGCTCATTAAGAAGTGTTTTTTTTGTGCCTCTGCAGTAATTATTCTCTCGCCTTTTATAACAGGTGAAATAAGTGAAAATCTGTCTTTTTATTTCCCTGTGGGTTAAACAGTTATTTAAAGTTAATTTGCAAGGGAACTGAAATTCTAGTTTCAAAGAGACTGGAGACTGATGTTGTGCAGCACATTTATTGGTACTGACTAATCTGTACTAGTCACTGGTCTGTGTTCCATAATGGGTAAATACAGAGGTTCTTTCAGAAGTTTCATTAGAATATGTGCACTTTTCTGGTGTCACAGCCCAAAGGGAACTAAGAAACACACTGTTAAGTATAACAAATATTGCTTGCTTCAGATAAAACAGCTGGTTTTCCTCCCCTTCAAAAATACAAATATACCAGTAACTGTACCCAGAGCTCTCTTCTGGGGTTAAAGTCACACTAAAGGTACCCATATACTACTTTAGACATTTGTCCTTAGACGTTCTTCTATAGACAAATGTCTACTCTAAGAACCGCCTAGGCCGTTCTTTAAGGCTGGGTACACACCAGCTGATATTTTCGGGCGACTGACCGATTCACGCCACTTTCTGTCGGTCGGTCGGCCGAAAATATCGGCTGGTGTGGGGCAGCCGGCCGCAACCAACCTCGATCGTTCATTTGTCCGGATCGGACGAACGAATGATCGGGCGTGTCGGAAAATTACAATCGATCATGCGGTTCCCTATGGGAACGCTCGATCGATCGTTAGCATATTCGGCCGCGGAAGAAATTGCCGCTAGTGACTGACATTGCTCGGCGGGACAAATAGTCCCTCAGTGTGTACCGAGCCTTATGCAGTCAACTTGAGATCACAAAATGAATGAGTCAAATTGGATTATCTCAAGGTAAGAACCGCTGCTTGTAAAATGCAGTCTTTAGACATTAGATAGAGACAAACGTCTAATCTAGCGTATGGCCAGCTTAACTGATTCAATATTGGTTTGCGGTAGTTGTAGCATGGCTTTTTAAGGTCACATTGTGGGTAAAACTAAGTTTCACTAAATCTCACTAAGTGAGATTTACTCTGCAGCTCTGGGTAATTCTCCCTATTGCTGCTTGAAAAATGTATATGGTTTTCATTTCAACCCAAAGTAAGTGGAGTCCATAATTACCCTTCAGCTGATAAAATACAAGACAAAATAATTTGGCAACTAACCCAGTCCTGCCCTTATAATGTCACAATACTGGTAGCCTTGATTACATTGTTAAATGTTCTGTATCCACAAGTAAAAGTAAAAGACTCCACTGTTTCACAATTGTTGTAAGAACATGGGACATGTATGCAACACTTAAAGGGCATGTCCACCTACAAAACTAATTTAAACCACTACTGGCCCCACTGTGTAGTGTTAAAAAAAATCCTTACCTTACATCTCAGAACAGACACTGCAGGAGAACAGTTTGGAGTCCCAAAAAGAGAGGAGCTCTCTGTGAATCATCCGGTCCCTGCTGCTTCCTTAACTTCAGATAGGACAGTGATATGTGCAGGGGAGCCATCCCTCCCCCCCCCCCCCCGATCTATTTTTACTTCCTGGTGCCCTAGCTATAAATCCCTTTTATGTAGTGTAGGGCATCCTAGCCCACCCCCAACTATCAAGTCTGTTTGTTTAAAAAAAGGATCAGAAATCACAGTCCGTGTTCCACCGGCGTGGCACCGGCGTTCTGCATTGCCTGCAGCCACGTCTGTGATTGGCTGTCTTTCAGCCAATCACAGACGCGGCTACCAGTCCAGCCCACCCCCTGTTTGCAGTTCCGGCAAGCAGAGGGCCGAGATCAGAGTGCCTGGGGAATGAAGTACCATTCTGATCCTTTTTTTAACAAACTAACCTGGCGGCTGGGGGTGGGCTAGGGTCCATCATATTAAAAGCTGTTGTTAAGGGTGGAGATACCCTTAAAACTATTTAAATAAACGCACTTTATCAATAACGAGGACCAGGGATGTTTTTCAGCTGCTTTAATTTGCAACATTGTAGTAAGTAGAGAACCTCAACTCAGCTCACTACTTGGAAACAATGTTGCAAATGAACTGAAGGAAGTAAGGGGTGGATGAGCTCAGCTAAAAGAACTGAGGAGAGCAGTTCAAAAATGCCAGTTAAAAGCTGCAGCAGACTTTTTACCAGTGTCCCCTGTGACTAGCAGCCATGATATCGATATACCTGTCTCTGTTTTCCTTCTACTCAACTCCATGGGGATCGTAAATCTACAATCACGTTATAATTTACAACCGTTATCTGTAATTTACAATCATTATCATTAGTTTACGATAACAATTGCTGAACTGATCAGAAATTAATGATTGTTAAACCAATCATTTAAGACACGGTATCGCTATAAAAGCGATACCGTGCCTTTATAATATGGCCTTAGAGTAGGTGAGGAGGGAACAATTCATTGGAGGGGACATGGAAAGCAGGTACATACTGTATATCATGTCAATACTGGTAGCTAAAAGGTAATACTCTGCTGGCACTGAAAGTGTTAATGGCAATACTCTGGGAAAGTGCTATTATTGAAGGATTAATATCAATACTCTGGGGAAAGTGCTGGCACTGAAAGTATTAAAAGGAACATCTGATGGAACTGAAGGGTTAATGGTAATACTCTGCTGGCACTTAAAGTGGTAATGGAAATACTTTGGGGAAGTCTACTGGAACTGAACAGTTAATGGCAATACTTTTCGAAAGTCTCTTGGAGGGCTAGGCCAAACTACTTCACTTTTAATCGCTATGAGATTGCAATCTAATTACAGTAGGACAAATGGCTAGAAACGGCCCTGAAGTGGACACCAATATGTGAGTTTGGAAAATGGCCGCAGCATTACGGTAACAACTTTGTCAAAATCCAAATGCTGCATAACAGGCAAGGAGCCATTTTGCCTACATTCTATCCACATGAAAATGAATTTGTCTTTCATGTTCAATTCATTTGCGTGTGAGAAACACTGAGAATTGAGTGGATCACTGTGCAAGTGGATGCAATGCATGTAAAACGCACATGCTTGGGTGGGCACTGCCTTCTGGCGTAGTGTGACCTGCCAAACTGCACTGTTCACTGGGTTAGCAATTCTTCTATGGATTCTCTTAAGTTTATTTGTGTGTTTTGTATATGTTTAGACTAAAGAAGCTCAGCATGTTGTAAATGTGGACTGGGCATTGCTTTATAGAGGGGTAGAATTATATTTTAGTGCATTGAGTCTGCACCCCTTTTACATGTGACAACATTCTGCTGACTCTAGTTATTACGGTTCTTATTTCTTGCTAGAACAAATTCTGACATGTGGAAGCTCTTCTAGGTCCTTCGCTGTAAGAAATTCACTTAACTTACCATTTCAACTTAACACCCTTCTATGTCATTGATTGGAACACCTGACCTCAATTAGCTCATATTCTAGAGGTTCGTATAATTGCTTTAACCTACACTGTGAATGTTCAAGCAATGTGTTCAGTATTAATAAGTAGAAGCACTATTGTTGCTTATTGGTTTGAGCATAAAAAAACAAAATCTGTTGATGGCTGATAGATATTTTCATGTGGGTGCAGACCCATTAATTGTGTAAGCAGCACATGGATTTATAAATCACTGCCTTATTCAACATTGACTCAGCTGCAATTAAACACATCTGGTCAAATGTCCATGTCACATGTTTCATGGATTGTCTCTATGATCAGCAATTATTAAGATCTTTAGTTTCAGTACATTAAGTTATTATGGGGTGAGTTTACCCCTAAAAATCTACATACCTGTTTGACTTAATACCGCTACTGACTTCTGAAAATCTCTCCTAAAATGTGCAATAATGCTGCGTTGCCTTGGTAAAGTTTGTTCCCTCCCTGTTATTATTGCCGAAGTCAGTGACATCACGGCTAATGTTAAACTGGGTTTCACAGTGTACACATGCTTCAGCTTGTAACCAGCTTGTACAGCATTTGGGGAATGAAACCCCAGACCTGGACAGTGCAATGTCAGGTGTGGATATTAGTGATAATTCTCAGTTTCGAAAAGAAACTTGGTTCCGATTTGTTATTGCCAGTTTCAAAAATCCGAGGATCCAACGGATTTTTTAAAAGTTTCGAAACTGAACTTTTCATCAAATTTGAACCAAAAAATTTAAAAATTTCAATTACATTTTCTAAATTTTAATAGGTTCTGCAGTACTGCTTTTGGAACAAAACTCCCCGTTTCATTCATCTCTAGTAAAGTTTGGAGCTTCTTTAGGCAAACAGGTGCATGGGTTGGGTTTTTTGCTTTGGGGTCGGACATGATATTTAATAGGAAACTTTTTTGTTGTTGCACTAAAAGATTTTGGAAATTCAATAACCTTTTCTTTTACAGTTATTTACACAGGACAAGTTTGAAGCTCTTGCAAATGTTGCAAAAAAAAAAAGTGCACAATCTAAAGTAGATTTAAAGGGCAAGTCCAGCCCTAAAATGAAAACTTACATACAGGTAAATCACCCCCAAAACCCTAAACTGTAATAGTTTGAAATCTGAAATATATAAGTCTAACCTGAAATCCTGCACAATGTCTTGTTGCCCCAGTTTCTGCTTCCTGGTTCTTCCAGTTAGTAACTGTCAGTTATGGATTTGACAGTTGACATCACAGCCAATGAATAAATGTTAATCCCCCGTCTGACTCTTCTGAGCATGCCCAGGCTCAGTAAATGCTCAGTACAGCTTTCTAAATTGCTCAATTTCCATGAGGCATCCAGAAGCATAGCAGGCATACAGTAATGAATTCATAGGACAAAGTATGATATATCAACATATTTTAAAGAGGCCGTTCTTTCTAAAAGATGTTCTTATGAGGGTGGAGTTGTCCTTTAAACCTTTTTTGTAAAGAACGGTAACAAAATGGCAGTTGGTGGAACTTAAATAATGGCAGATTTCTGTGAGTCGGCTAGAAGAATTTACCAAAGTGGGTGATGTACTGAAAACAGCAATTTTAGCGATATATTAAGCACCCCTCCCCATACCCACTTTTCACTATACGTATCCGTACATCTTGTATCACATGCAACAACCAGTTGATTTGGTTGCAGACTAGTGTAGTCAAACAGAACAGTGTTCAACTGGAAGGACCGCTAAAATAAAACCGTTACAGTGCCACAATGCAGCCAGCAAAGATTCAAGTTGAGCAACAAACCAATTTTAGTGCACAAACACAGTTTTTAAGGGCTAGACCACACTAGTGCACCCGAGATTTTGGCTAAAATGGAAAACACGGAAACGCGAAAATTCCTGCGATTTCCAATGCGCATGCGATTGCGCGTCCGTTTGCGTTTTTGCGTTCACTATTTTTGGTGCATTAACGCATGCGTTTCCATAACGGAAAAGGGCAAAACGCACAAACTCAAAACGCACAAGAATCGCGCACACAATCGCGTGCGATAACACTTGGGATTTTGTGTGCAATTCCTGTATGTTGCAGTGTGGCCTCAGCCTAAGGCTCCGGCCCCCACTAGGACCAACCATCACCAGGCGATCCAATCAGAATATCAGCCTTTGTGCTGTATTAAAAAAGGACAACAATAGGATTCCCATTTATAGTACGCAGGGGAAGGGTCTAACGCGCACTAAGCAACATTTGACAGCTTTGTTTAGATTAAACAGGCTAAACCCAGGGTTGAGGACCTAGCGCTTTAGGTGAGTAGAAAGGAGCAGGGCTGAGGTGAGTATAATTGTCATTTAATATCACTGAGGAAACTCACACAAGTGGCAGGATTACTTTTCAGTACCAGTTAACTTTGCCAGAGGTGAAATCTCCATTTACTGTAGCATTTTTCTGGGACTATACATCTAGAACACTTGGGTGAAATTAGCCTGGAGCAAATGTTAGATATAGACGCTGAGCTCCACTGTCACAGGTAATACAGTCTCCATATGCCATTCAGTAGAATGGAAAATCCACTCTCAGCACATAAGAGGTTTAATAACCGGGACCCTGTTTCTGTCTCCAGTCTACTTTCTGCACACCTGCTTTCGCCTTCGTCCTCCCCTCCGGCTATTATCATCTTAATCAGCTGCTTGAATCATTTGGTTTATTAAATAACCTGCCCAAATACTGAATGGTTTTCCAGGTGGCCCATTTACTCAATGGGAATTAATAAGATTAGCTAAATATATTACAGACCACAGCAGACCAGTCACGTGAGATAAATGAAGCCAAATAGACACTAGCCAGCAAATCAGCTGCATCAAAGGGATATACTCACCCAAAAGAAACATGGTAAAATAAGTAATAGTGTCCTGGATTGTAAAATAAAAAACAAAACAATAGCCATCAGTGTATTTACTAAGGGCTGGTCTAATATTTCATCAGACAGAAATGGGAAATATTTGATGTAATAGCCCAAGTGATTGAACATATGTATATCATTATATATATAATGAATATACAAACGTCGGACATCCCACACTCTCGCCAAACAGGATACATGCCCCGTTGCCGATAGGAACGTCACATAAGTAGTCTATAAGAAGATAGAGCACTCATGGGACTTTTATTTCAAACAATTTATTGTTGAACACGAGTGCTCTATCTCCTTGTAGAATATATACTGTGTATATATATATATATATATATATCGATGAACTGATTGCAATAAATAGAAGCATTATCAATTTTATCTAACTACAGTAACCCAGCAAAAAGCCAACATCCTGTGTACCTGTGAGTGGGGATCCACCTGCACAGTAAGCAACCGAGCCAGTGGATGGGTGAAGAAGTGTTGGTCACAAGCTGTGCAAGGACTGTGGATAGCCAGGTTCAGGCAGCTATCCACAGTCCGGCACTTGAGCACCACCACAGCAGAGAGAACTTGGAGACCCTGTTCCAAGTGCCAGAACCAAGTTTTACAAGAATAGCTTAAAATAACGACCAATGTGCAGCCAGTGGTAGTTTGTTAGGATCGTTGTTGGCCATTTTCTGTCCCACACATCTTTCTGAAATTCAGCAAATCTCATCAGATCCGATGGGTCACAGTTGTGTATGGCCACCTTATTATTAGCCATGTGTATGGCCACATTATTATTGGCCATGTGTATGGCCACATTATTATTGGCCATGTGTATGGCCACCTTATTATTGGCCATGTGTATGGCCACCTTATTATTAGCCATGTGTATGGCCACCTTATTATTGGCCATGTGTATGGCCACCTTAGAATCTACCATGTGTATGGCCATCTTATTATTAGCCATGTGTGTGGCCACCTAATTATTGGCCATTTGTATGGCCACCTTATTATTAGCCATGTGTATGGCCATCTTATTATTAGCCATGTGATTGGCCACCTTATTATTGGCCATGTGTATGGCCACCTTATTATTGGCCATGTGTATGGCCATCTTATTATCACTGTGTATGGCCACCTTATTATTGGCCATGTGTATGGCCACCTTAGAATCTGCCATGTGTAGGGCCATCTTATTATTGTCCATGTGTATGGCCACCTTAGAATCTGCCATGTGTATGGCCACCTTATTATTAGCCATGTGTATGGCCACCTTATTATTAGCCATGTGTATGGCCACCTTATTAATGGCCATGTGTATGGCCACCTTAGAATCTGCCATGTGTACGGCCATCTTATTATTAGCCATGTGTATGGCCACCTTATTATTGGCCATGTGTATGGCCACCTTCTTCCCCGAAGGCACATTACCTTGAAATGTTATTAACGTCATTTCTACTGATTGGCTGTTGGATGGGTCAAACATGCTCAGATATCTCGACTGAGCAAATGAATCAACCCAGGTGCTTGGCAAGGACAAAGACCAAACGTTCTCTATTAGGGGTCCTGCAAACAGGAAGTCAGCATTTCAAGCGTTTATTTATACACAACAAAATGCTGAATGGGCAGTAGTTTTTCATTAGGATTGAAAAATACTGCTCTTTTTTTTTTAAGTATATGTATTTGACCAAACTTCCCCTTTAAGAGAGAATTACTCTCTAGTTGTTTGTTTTTATTGAATAAAGCATTTATAACCTCTTTTTATAATTTTGTATAGTCAATGACAGCTGAGTAAATGTAAATGCATTGGTAAAGTACTACCAATTGGTGTCCCTATAGTTGGGAGGCATCTATACCTTTATTTCTCAATAGTCCAAAGAGAAGAAAATAAAAAGTATCTGCTAATTGTATTTGAGTTTAAATTGCAGTTATCATAGATGAAGGTATATATTACCTGCTGGTTTTGCTATGAAACAGCCATTGATCTGACTAGCTACAAGGCTAATGGAGTAAGCTCTAGCAACAGTATAGGTGCGCGCTGAGAGGAAAATAAACAGTCAAAAATTTGTTTTGTTACAGCAATAATCGCTTGTTTCCTTGCTTCATCTGTACTGTGCTAATAAAAATCCTCCACATTATGCAGGGCTGGCTCCTTGAATCAATATTGAAATGGATTTCGCATTTTTTACATCTGTTTGCTAACTTTTCTTTTGTATATAACAACCCCAACAAAGTAAAATATTAATAACAACTATACATATATTAATAATGCATAATGCATCAACCACTATTTCAATTTTCCATTTTGGTGGGTTTTGCCCCAAAATACCATTGTTTATGAAGCTAAAATGTGGCAATGGTCCAGACTGAAAATTTCTATTGACCACTTTGGCTGCCTTTACTTTAAGTACTTGGAGCTGATGTGGTCGGGGACATGTATGTTCCCCGGTCGACCTTTCCCCGGGTGTAGTGTATCTGATGGAATCCGTGCTGCAACAGCAGAACATGGGTGTCAGAAAGTGTGTAGTGACTTGGCAAGAATGGTTAACTATTGGTATTAGTTCTTGCAAAGGACCAATAAAAATAACCATTCCACCCTGGAACAGCCCTATTGTTTATATTACATTAGTGAATCTGAACCAGATCTTCTTTTTCAGACAATGTGGGGCCGAAACGTGTATCTGGAATTCTCTTCAGCTAGGGGTCTGGTGGGTACTAAGGTCATTCTAAGGACAACCATACATGGAATAAATGTATTTCAGTATTGGAATATGTAAGACAGAAACCAATATTATATTGGGAATGGAAGAAGGCCCCAAAATGATACCCAACATGGAGCCCTTATTATTAATATCTTGGAAATATGGATTCCCACAGCAGTCATGTGTTGGTATTGGAGAATTGATAATTAATACAGGAGAGAATATGTGGTCAATATCCCAGTACAATGTACATATCTACATTTATGGAATCTGCCTAACTGAGGGGGAAGGAATGCTTTTGATAGTCGTAAATCTGGACATTCCTAGACACTACCACCTCAGGAGGGGGGTGGTTCATGAAATGGTTTAAAATCCTTGTAGCCCCTATAACTTTGTTCATATGAGGGACATGATAAAAATCGTGTGTATGGCCCGATGTTTTCTTCGTCCGCCCGGGATACAGGCCTTCTTCTGTGGAGTAGGGTCTGTGAAATAATTTTATCCTTTTTATTTTATATAACTGTTTTCCTATTGATTGTCATTTTATTATAACACCATTTTCTTTTATTTTGTATTATATGCACTGTCCACCTTTTGGAATATTAAATCTAAAATTTAATAAGTTTTGTCTTTTTTCTTTAAAAGAACTCAGTAGCCTCTGATAAGTTTATATGTGTTTGAATGGAGTGGTGCAGTGTAAATGCTAATTAACTCTGTGACTGTTTGTGAAGGACTGATGCTAATTACCCAGTTATGAATGGTGTAGTGTTAACCATTTTGCTGCTAGGACAGGGTGTGGCATAGTCAGTGAGAGTTTAGATGTTTTTTGGGACGTCTTTAGGCCATAACTTAAAGTGGTGGCAGCGAGTACCGATTGATTGGTCAATCACGTGCCCGCGAACTGGCGTTCGTGACAATGGCCACCTAACTGTCGGCGGCCGGCCACTATTGCAGCGATTAGTCCTGGCAGAGCCATCACCAGCAGTGAATGCTCAGTCAGGACAAACAATCTGTTCCGGTGTACCCCAGCCTTATAGACCTGCAACTATCTCTGTCCTTTCCTCTTGGGAGGAAAAAAAATAGCAGTGATCATGCTCCAACCTCATGAGCACAAGTGCTGGTGATTTCATAAGGTCACAGTACTAGACAGGAAAAACACCATTTATACTGCTGTCACTTTGATAGACTGCAGCTAGAACATGATCCTGGAGTCATTTTAAAAGTAGCAGAGTACCTTTTTTTATTAATGCTACTTTATGGAGACCACAGTTCCCCTTTAAATGGTTGGACCATCTGTAAGGTATCGGTCTCTCAGCCATGTTGTCATTAAACAGGTCTTTCGTTAACCATTCCTGTCCCAAAGATAAATTACTCTAGTCAGATACTACTTGTCTGTCTCACTATCATTATTTATAACATTGTGCTGTGTTATAATTTACAAAGCCTAGTTTATATTATGTGTACGTTTTATTGGCAAAGAATTGCACTCTGAAATTCAGGGACGCTGTTTAATAATGTGTCACTGAAAGTAATTTTGTAGAAGGGCTCATATTCCTTCTGTGATGAGTTAGGAAGAAGTAGATCCCTTGTCTGTATATATGAATTCATTTGTTTTGCAGTGACTCCTCTTTCAGAACGGTGTATTGAGATAGAATACTAGCTTACATAGAACTGATTAACGTACTGTGTTAGGGCCGAAACATGAAGTGGTGTGCTGCACCAATAAAGCGCTGTTGGACCCATGGTCTGTTTCCTCGTGTTCCATTTGATCTACATTCTATTTTTTTTATTACTTCCTGACTTCCGAGGACAGGAGTCTTCCATGGGAAACAGGTCCGCACCAGAGAAAGTGTCAACCCTTCCGCTCTGTGGGCATACATACATGGGATCTCAAATTTCTAATTTGCTTGGGTTTGTTTTAAATTGTGGGGTGCATTTTTCCTATGTTTGCTAAGTTGCAGTGGGTCATGGGCTAACTTTGCACCAATTAAAACTGGTGACATAGCTACAGATAACATTCTGTAAGAATAAAAAAACATGGTATATATGTTACATAACTTAACACTTGCAGGTTCATTTTTCAGTTTTAATAGTTGGCTTCTTGATGGTAAATCCTATTGTTAATTAAAATGGTCTCCATCAAGGTTAGCTTTCTACTGGTAAAGCAGTTGGTAAGCCATTCTCTTTTTTTAGGTGATTGGTTGCCTTCTATTTTTAATGTTTATTATTGTTATTCCATGGAGTACCTACATAATATGGACCTCTATTGGTTTCATTAGATGTACTTTTGCCATGGTAATGCAGACTTGCAGTTTGTTATTTTGCACATCTGGGCAGCCTGTAGCTTGTTGAGTGCAGGGTTTAATCCTTTTTCCCATTGAAAGATTAAACAAAATCTAAAAAAACTTCAAGTTAATAAGAGGGCTGAGGATTCAAACATTCCCAGAATGAAATGAGTGTCCATATTGATCTTTACAGTTGTATGCAGAGTCCATGTAACACTTGCGGATTTATTTCTTACTGTGCTTATAATTATTCGTGTAAAGCATCAGTCCTTTGTGTTACTTGACACACTTTATTATCGGTCTTCAGCATTTTAGGTTTTCATATGTCAGACCTGGACATTTCAAGAAAAGCACACCACTTCAATGATATACTTGATCTAATTAAATTCCATTTCTTTGTGTAATTTTCCTCCTAGAAATCTCTTAATCCATCAAGCCATTGTGGCATTTGGAATCAGTGGCATATCAGCAGGAATCTTTAGTCTTTTACTGCCAGAAAATGTAATAAACCTATTGCAGAGAACATTGAAGACCTGCAGTTACCTGCATACCAATTATTAAGCAAGGTAGAGTAAACAGAGCTGTGTTATCATTAACGGTGCATTGCATGAGGCTATGTGCCACTGAGCTTTTTTTATATATAACAATAACCTATAAATTGTACCGCATAAATTCTTTTTCATAGCTCACTACTGAACTAATCAAATATAGATTTTTTGTTTTCTCTTTGTTCGTATGGCATGGGTATATACCAAGATGTTTTTGTGTGTGAGATAGCGCAATACCTAATTATATGATGAAGATTTATTTAAGAGGTTTGGTTTAAGATATTTTAAAAAATGAACAGATGATCTAAGGCATTGTTGCATGGCATTATCCCATATTTTCCAATTATCTGTGTTTCCTGCAAGAAAAATCCCTTCCTAGTGTGTCTATTTAGTGATTAAATAGAAAAACAATAGAATGGATCAAAATGACAGTATAGAAAAATAGAAGAAAGTCATATCGATAGGATCAAATGCAAGAAAGTAGTCCAATGATCATATATCTGATCTCCTTACGGAGCAACCTGTTTTATTATATAAGGGGGGGCAACTAGGAAACCCACTTAGGTGTAAAATAGCAAAGGCTGTTGTTCCCCAAAACGGATAACAATCTGTCAGAATGTATCGCTAAAAAATGGATCACTGGTAGAGTGTTGGCTGAAGCTTTTTGTTTCTATACTGGTTTGGCCAATATTATAAAATGACAACTGTGGTCTCCAAAGCAGTTAGGGTTAAATTAAAGCTTTAAATAAGCCCTGAATCACATCTCTGGTTGCAGCATGTGAGACATTATATTGCGGTGAATGTTCAAATTTCCTCTTCCAGTGTTGAAAGACATCACCTGACCTCCCCCCGCCCCATGAGAAAGCATGCTAAGTTTAAGATTTAATGCTGCGAACAACAGGAGTACCAGCATGGACAGTTAGAAGAGGGCCTATTAATGCAGGAACAAGATGGTCACACAGAATTTTTCACAAGAGTAATAGTGCTGAACTTTTCCAGAACTAACTGATTTGTTATATAGGTTATTATTGAAGGTACGATAAAAGGCCTTTTATATAATCCTAAGTTGTTTGGGAAATTGGAGACCACATTTCCATTTAAATGTGTACAAAGCTCAGAATTCATTCAATGAATCTCTGGAAAGGAGAGGGATCCACAAAGGAATCATAGAAGCACACGGCTGTGTGGGTCAATGTAATATTACATAACAGGTGCTTTTTGGTGGAACATGCTCCAATAAGTCCGTCTATATGCTTTGTTTTAGTCATTTACTTGTTTTGACATACAGGGCATACATAAGATATGTTAAATTTGCATCAATAGCCGAGGGGTATGTACGTGTTTTCTGGTTTACTTTTTTACTTTTCTAGGTCCACCAAAAAATAAAGAGGCAACTTAAGTTCAAACTTCATTAAATAAATGCTTTGAAATACAGGCCTAGGACTTTTGCATTTTCTTTAATTCTTTTTTTTCAGTATATTGGAGAAGTTTCTTTTGTTTGCCCTCGCACTCAGGGATCACTGGAGTGCTTGCAAGTAAATAAAAGATGCTTCTGGCTTCTTCAGTTGGAAGCTTCCTGCATAATCAGCTGTCCATACTTCTCTATTTCCTGGGCAAGTTGGGCTCCTGGGGGCTCATAGTTTAGATTAATGAATTAGGCAGAAAAATAGTTTCTTTGCATATCCTTCAGGAATCACTCTTCGTACACAATGAGATTAGAAAAGCAGCATTTCCCACAACACTTGCAAGACCAACCTTTTTCTGCCCATTCCACTGATTCTGAACTGTGTTGTACCCAGCTACAGTGCCGACATACCTTATTAAAATAACTTCTAATCCCTTTTAAATATTGACCATTTACAACAACTTTAAGCTTTCTGGTTTACCACAATAACCACTTAAATGCAAGTGTAAAAGTAATATATATTTACATATATATGTAATATAAATATTATATATTGATTTTTTATGACAGACCAGGAACTACAGGTTTACCAGCTTATTTGTTAATGAGAACAAAAATCAGTAACAAAATCGTTTATTTTCCATATAATTTGACTAGTCAAATCTTTCTTGCAAACTTTTGCCTCTGGTAAGGCTCTCCACTGTATACTAAAATGTTATTGTGCCAAGCAACAAACGACGTTTAACGCTCTCACCCCCAAACAAGGGGACTTGCACCTTGAACATCATATTGCTTGCTCGTAAGTGTTCACTGAATTTTTTGTGTAGCACTTTAGGGGGTTATTCAATAAAAGTTCTTATCTTTTAAATGGTGCTAATTTTGCCCCAACCAATCAGATGTTAGCTTTCAAATCTTACATAAGTTCTTATTGGTTGAGGCAAAATTGCACCATTTTAAACGAAGAACTTTTATTGAATCTCCCTGTCATTTTGGAAGTCGGCCATGTTCCACTTCCACAGTAAGTGGAAAAAGGAGCAGGTGGAAATGCAATAGTGCTTTCATTTTGAACAGGGACTAGTTTTCTCAGAGAAATGTTTCCATTACTTCCCTAGCTTTTCCCTTCCATTTATATCTGTTTCCTTGATCATGCCCACCCATCTTTATCCTGGTCATCAATGTTCACTCCCTCCCCTTGAGGGGGATAATATTGTACAGCGCATACATACAACAATTACCTGTGCTATCCATATATATATATATAACTTGACTACCCTTGTCAAATTACACTCTGTGCACATTAAGCCAGTGCAATGTCTTATTGGCTGCTAAGACAATGTACTTTAGCACCTGCATTTTGAACCTATTTAATCTAATAGGGGTTAGTCCTGCTTTAATATACAAAGACAGAGCTTGTATTGTACTATAATATGTGTACTGTATGTGTAATATACTTCACTGGGGCAGTTCTATCCTGCAGTTTTAAACATGTTTTATCCCAGCAATCATTTACTTACATGCCTTTACCATCATCTGATCTCTTTCAGGCTGCATGCAATGTTACATTCAATAATTCCCATAATGTAGCACACAGACACATGTCACTGCAAAAACCAATTAGAAGAAGATATTTCAACCCAGTGAACAGATCTAATAATATTCTTTCAAAATCCTCTGTTCTTTTTTAGCAGTAAAAAAGTAAATATCCGGTAAATTTAAGTATATTTATTTATTTAAAATTGCTGTAAAAAAACAGCAGAATAACCTCATTGCAGAAGAGACCAATTTAATTTATTCTTACTCACCCTAGAATGAATCTGCAGAACTGAGATTACGAAGCGACACTTTGACATACCTGTAAAATAAATCTCTTATTTAAAGTAATAGTTCTGTACCTAGTGGCAATCACTGTGAGCTTAGCTAAAGCCCCTCTACTTGAGGTACATCAGCATTCTCCTATCTGCATCTCTGGTAGTGAAGGCTACTGACAAATGCCCACAGATTACTACCTACTGCACTCACTATATTAAGATGTGAAAAATAACATTGTTATTACTATTATTAGCACTTAATATACACTCGAGCATAGACAGTTGGTAAAGGGATTTACATACACATCTGTTTTTTCTTAAGTTTTTTTTAAAGTAAATTCCAAAAAACTCCCATTCTCCTGGCAGATTGTATAATTAAATTAGTATGGTAATGTAAACCCGTAGCTACATTCAATAAAAGTTCTCTCAGGGAGATTCAATAAATTTCTATTGTTAAAAATGGTGCTAGTTTTGCACCAACCAATCAGATGTTAGCATTCAAATGTTAATAACATCTGATTGGTTGGGGAAAAATTAGCACCATTTTAACGATAAGAACTTTATTGAATCTCCCTGTGTATTGTTAAAAATGGTACTATAATTTTGCCCCAACCAATCAGATATTATTTAACATTTAAAAGCTAACATCTGATTCGTTGGAGCAAAATTAGTACCATTTGTAACGATAAGAACTTTTAATGAATAAAAAAGAGGAGACAGTAACTATACATCGGTCCTTGGTGAATTGGTAGGTACTAGTTAATAGCCCCATCTACAGCTAATAACAACCACAACAGAATGAGTTTATCATGTAAATGGTGGGGAAAGATGTTAAAATCTTTCTTATTTTGGTTGGGGTGTGTGTGTGTACTATAATAATTGTGTTGTTGCAGGTAAATAGAAGTGGTCCTGTCATATTCAAGCTTATCTTATATACTAACCTAGGGCTGTAAAATGCATGGACGCTGGACGTATTTCCTTGAGCGCCGCGTCACAATGTGGGGAGGATGGAGAGGTGTACATGCTGCGCACAATCTGGGAGGGATGGTGGAGGTGTACATGCTGCGTCACAATGTCGGAGGGATGGAGGAAGTGAACGTGCTGCATTACAATGTGGCAGGGATGGAGGAGTGTACAAGCCCGTCACAATATCGTAGGGATAAGGAGGTGTACACACGTGCTTTACAATGTGGAGGGATGGAAGAGGTGTACACACCGCGTTACAATGTGGGAGGGATGGAGGAGGTGTACACACCGCGTTACAATGTGGGAGGGATGAAGGAGGTGTACACACCACGTTACAATGTGGGAGGGATGGAGGAGGTGTACACACCGCGTTACAATGTGGGAGGGATGGAGGAGGTGTACGTCCCACGTCACAATGTCGAGGGATGGAGGAGGTTGTCAGAAAGTGTGTAGTGACTTGGCAAGAATGGGTTAACTATTGGTATTAGTTCTTGAAGGACCAATAAAAATACCATTCCACCCTGGAACAGTCCTATTGTTTTATATACGATTAGTGAAGCATGGAACCATCTTCTTTTCCAGACAATGTGGGCCGAACCATGTATCTGGAATTCTCTTCAGCTAGGGTCTGGTGGGTACTTAGAGGTCATTTTAAGGACAGTCTACATGCAAAATAATTGTATTTCGGCATTGGAATGTGTAAGATAGAAACTAATATTATATTTATGAATGGAAAGGAAGGCCCTTCAAAATGATACCCAACATGGAGCCCATATTCCCTTGCCAAGGCAGTTATTAATATCTTGGGAAATATGGATTACACACGGTCATGTTTGGATATGGAGGAATTGATAATTAATACTGGAGAGGAATATGTGGTCAATATCCCAATACATTGTACATATCTACATTTAGATGGAATCTGCCTAACTGAGGGGGAATGAATGCTTTTGGCTAGTCATATATCTGGACATTCCTAGACACTCCCACCTGCTAGCCAGGAGGGGGTGGTTCATCAAAAGGTTTAAAAATTCTGTAGCCCCTACAACTTTGTTCATACTGGGGGGACATGCTAAAACCGTGTGTATGGACACAATGTTTCTTCCCGCCCCGGGATACGGACTTCTTCTAGTGAGTAGGTTCTGTGAATGTTTTATCCTTTTATTTTATATAACTGTTGTACCTATTGTATGTCTTTTTTATAACACCATTTTCTTTTATTTTTGTATTATATGCATGTCCACCTTTTGGAATATTAAATCTAAATTTAATAGTTTTGTCTTTGATGCCTAAAAGAACTCAGTTAGCCTCTGATAAGTTTTATGTGTTTTGAATGGAGTGTGCAGTGTAAATGCTAATAACTCTGTGACGCTTGTGAAGGACTGATGCTAATTACCCAGTTAGTTGCTGGAGTGAATGGTGTAGTGTTAACCATTTAGCTGCTAGGCAGCGTGTGCATAGTCAGTGAGAGTCAAGAGTGTTTTTGGGGCGTCTTTAAGGCCGTAACTTAAAGTGGTGGCAGCGAGTACCGATTGATTGGTTAGATCACGTGCCCAGCAAACTGGCGTTCGTGACAGAGGTGTACACGCCGTGTTACAATGTGGTAGGGATGGAGGAGATGTAACCCCTGCGGGTGGCTAGTTTTACAAAATAGAAAAATTGTTCACAGCACCTGCCCATCTCGTATCAAAGAAACATCAGGGGGTCGGTCTCTTATATAAATACCATGGTCCTTTATTAAACAATCGTGGGGAAAAAAAAAACTATTTGACAAGTGCATTGGTGAGCGAACTCCTACTTATCTAACGCCAATGCTGGTTTTATGCTAGCTGAATAATTCAGACCTAATACATTTATATTGGCACTGCCTGTCGATTTTGTCATCACAGATTTTCTATATTATTCTGATGGGAATTGGGTAGTTTAGCGGGACGTGTCCAATGTGTCGGGTAAGTTCTGTAGTACTCATTTCTATTTGCTATTAGGTTAAAACTTAATGGGGCCTGATCACCTACATTGACATGTTTTAAAAATCCTTGTGCAGATCTCTGGAATGTAAGAAGAAGGGGCCATAGACAGGTTCAGTTTCTGTTTATGTGATGTTTTTATGGGAGTGTTTGGCTCTGCTATTGGCATCTAAAACCTTTCTATCCAAAACGGCGATAACCGGATGATTTGATGATTGATGCACATTAATAACTTCACAAAACAGAATTTAAAGCAGAAGCATCACATAACTTGTTTATGCACAATGGTAATGCTGGGGGAGGGGGGGCAACACCTCCCACCCTTTTCATGGAAGGATTGGCCTATGCCCCCAGATGTTGCTTAAACTAGTAGTTATTATGCCCTTAGTCTATCTCTTCCTATAACTCATTATTTTGGTGTTTGGGTTATCAAAAGCAATAGGTGGGGATGCTTTACCACAGCTCCCCACCATGTCTAAAGTTGTGTGAACTTGTGGTTGATTCTACACTTTGGGGCATGAAGTGTGCAACCATTAGGGCTAAGGGGTAATAATCCTTCATGAGGCCCTAATCTACACCCCTTTCCTTTGTCAAACTACCCACCCATCATTCATAAATGCACCCAGACCTAACATAAAAGCTTCCCACCGTGTTTATAGACATATTGTTTAAATGCATCTGGTACCCTTAAAGCATTGTTTACAGCATTAGATTTATAGATTATAACATTTGTGGGCCCCGCTGGGATCCCAAAATAGGGTTTTATTCCTTTACTAAATTAGTGTTCTAATAGGAAATTTTCTGGTTTCACTTTATTATTCGCTAATAGTGAAAATAATGCTCCCCGAGACTTCTATTATTTTCCTTTAAGATGGATTTCTTATTTGTGTTTTTTAGGGAGACAACATAGATGCAAGAATTTAAATGAAAGAATCGACTGCAAATCATTTTCTGAGAGACCTAAGAAACCAGCAAATATCAGTTTGAAACCAGAAACACTCTGCCCACAAGAATATTTCGCCAGTGACACATCTGTATTTTTTACGGTTCTGTCTCTTTCTTCTTCTTCCGTTTGGATCCACAGTGAAATTTTGCAGCTCATACAATCTATTTGAACAGCGTTCTAGTAAATGAGACTTTCAGTGGTTATTGTACCTATGGGTAGAACGATAAATTTAGGAACATCTTTTGGAAAGGCATTTTTATGCCTCAGTCGCTTTGGCTAACCTGCTGTAAAAGTCCTGTGTCCTCTGTTTTAAGGATTTGTAAAATTGTATATTTAATTAAGACTGGAGAGACAAATCATGTAAATCTACTGTATATCTACTATAAATGCCCTGGTCAACCAAGACAGAAAAAAGAATAGTTTCTATTGAACGTATTTCTATTGGATGCAGTGTTTTTATGGTCTGGCCTCCTCTGTTTTATTTTGTATTGTGATCCTGATTACAAAACCTTATTTTGTAATGACCTCATGACAGCTGATGCAATAAAATGTGCAAAAGTTTGACTTTGCTATTAATCTGCAGCAACCAATCAGATTGTGATCAACCTGCAGTAACCCAGTAAAAAGCTAACATCCGATTGGTTGCTGCAAATTTACAGCGGGGCACCTCTATAACCCAGTCAAAAGCTAACATCCGATTGGTTGTTGCAAATTAATAGCAGGGGCACCTCTTATAGCATCAACCCCAATTTGTTCTTTTCTAAAAAAAAAAATCTATTTTTTTTTATCCTAAATGCACAAAATCACAAAGGATTATAAGGAGCTTATTTTTATGAACCCATTCCCATGTTTTTATGGTATCTGGTTAAGAACAGAGCATCTAATGGTATGTACCCTGTTTAGGTTCCTGGTCTTTGAAAACTGGACTAGATTCTGAATATAATCCAGTCCAGAGCTTGTTAATAACCACAGGCTTTCCCTGTATGGATCATCTGTCAAGTTTTTTTTTTGTTGTTTGTTTTTTTAATTGCTTTGTTCAATAATTCTGTTGTGTATTTATAGAATCAAAATCTACTTTTGTATTTCTGTTCTACTGATGTGCTTTGTCACAAGGACAATTTAATTGGTGATGAATTCTTCTGCTTTCTTGAAGGTTATTCTGTCATGTTACGTTTTGTATTGGGATCTGTAAAAGAAAATTATTCAAGTAAAACAAAAGTTTCATGTGACTTGCAGTGTGATTATATTAGGGATATTAGGATTTCACTACACATCATTTATGTCATTATATTTAATACATTATTTTCTCTTTTTATATGAAAGGGAAAGGTTTATTTGTGTAGAAATAAAAACTTCCATCAGGCTCATTAAGAAGTGTTTTTTTTGTGCCTCTGCAGTAATTATTCTCTCGCCTTTTATAACAGGTGAAATAAGTGAAAATCTGTCTTTTTATTTCCCTGTGGGTTAAACAGTTATTTAAAGTTAATTTGCAAGGGAACTGAAATTCTAGTTTCAAAGAGACTGGAGACTGATGTTGTGCAGCACATTTATTGGTACTGACTCTCTGTACTAGTCACTGGTCTGTGTTTCCATAATGGGTAAATACAGAGGTTCTTCCAGAAGTTTCATTAGAATATGTGCACTTTTCTGGTGTCACAGCCCAAAGGGAACTAAGAAACACACTGTTAAGTATAACAAATATTGCTTGCTTCAGATAAAACAGCTGGTTTCCTCCCTTCAAAAATACAAAATACCAGTAACTGTACCCAGAGCTCTCTTCTGGGTTAAAGTCACACTAAAGGTACCCATATACTACTTTAGACATTTGTCCTTAGACGTTCTTCTATAGACAAATGTCTACTCTAAAACCCTCTAGGCCGTTCTTTAAGGCTGGGTACACACCAGCTGATATTTTCGGGCGACTGACCGATTCACGCCACTTTCTGTCGGTCGGTCGGCCGAAAATACGGCTGGTTGGGGCAGCCGGCCGAAACCAACTCGATCGTTCATTTGTCCGATCGGACGAACGAATGATCGGCGTGTCGGAAAATTACAATCGATCATGCGGTTCCCTATGGGAACGCTCGATCGATCGTTAGCATATTCGGCCGCGGAAGAAATTGCCGCTAGTGACTGACATGGCTCGGCGGGACAAATAGTCCCTCAGTGTGTACCGAGCCTTATGCAGTCAACTTGAGATCACAAAATGAATGAGTCAAATTGGATTATCTCAAGGTAAGAACCGCTGCTTGTAAAATGCAGTCTTTAGACATTAGATAGGACAAACGTCTAATCTACGTATGGCCAGCTTAACTGATTCAATATTGGTTTGCGGTAGTTTGTAGCATGGCTTTTTAAGGTCACATTGTGGGTAAAACTAGTTTCACTAAATCTCACTAAGTGAGATTTACTCTGCAGCTCTGGGTAATTCTCCCTATTGCTGCTTGAAAAATGTATATGGTTTTCATTTCAACCCAAAGTAAGTGGAGTCCATAATTACCCTTCAGCTGATAAAACAAGACAAAATAATTGGCAACTACCCAGTCCGCCCTTATAATGTCACAATACTGTAGCCTTGATTACATTGTTAAATGTTCTGTATCCACAAGTAAAAGTAAAAGACTCCACTGTTTCACAATTGTTGTAAGAACATGGGACATGTATGCAACACTTAAAGGGCATGTCCACCTACAAAACTAATTAAACCACTACTGGCCCCACTGTGTAGTGTTAAAAAAAATCCTTACCTTACATCTCAGAACAGACACTGCAGGAGAACAGTTTGGAGTCCCAAAAAGAGAGGAGCTCTCTGTGAATCTCCGGTCCCTGCTGCTTCCTTAACTTCAGATAGGACAGTGATATGTCAGGGAGCCATCCCTCCCCCCCCCCCCCCGATCTATTTTTACTTCCTGGCCCTAGCTATAATCCCTTTTATGTAGTGTAGGGCATCCTCGCCACCCCCAACTATCAAGTCTGTTTGTTTAAAAAAGGATCAGAAATCACGTCCGTGTTCCACCGGCGTGGCACCGGCGTTCTGCATTGCCTGCAGCCACGTCTGTGATTGGCTGTCTTTCAGCCAATCACAGACGCGGCTACCTTCCGCCCACCCCCTGTTTGCAGTTCCGGCAAGCAGAGGGCCAGATCAGAGTGCCTGGGGAATGAAGTACCATTCTGATCCTTTTTTTAAAACTAACCTGGCGGCTGGGGGTGGGCTAGGGTCCATCATATTAAAAGCTGTTGTTAGGGTGGAGATACCCTTAAAACTATTTAAATAAACGCACTTTATCAATAACGAGGACCAGGGATGTTTTTTCAGCTGCTTTAATTTGCAACATTGTAGTAAGTAGAGAACCTCAACTCAGCTCACTACTTGGAAACAATGTTGCAAATGAACTGAAGGAAGTAAGGGGTGGATGACTCAGCTAAAAGAACTGAGGGAGCAGTTCAAAAATGCCAGTTAAAAGCTGCAGCAGACTTTTTACCAGTGTCCCCTGTGACTAGCAGCCATGATATCGATATACCTGTCTCTGTTTTCCTTCTACTCAACTCCATGGGGATCGTAAATCTACAATCACGTTATAATTTACAACCGTTATCTGTAATTTACAATCATTCATTAGTTTACGATAACAATTGCTGAACTGATCAGAAATTATGATTGTTAAACCATCATTTAAGACACGGTATCGCTATAAAGCGATACCGTGCCTTTATAATATGGCCTTAGAGTAGGTGAGGAGGGCAATTCACATTGGAGGGGACATGGAAGCAGGTACATACTGTATATCATGTCAATACTGGTAGCTAAAAGGTAATACTCGCTGGCACTGAAAGTGTTAATGGCAATACTCTGGGAAAGTGCTATATTGAAGGATTAATATCAATACCTGGGGAAAGTGCTGGCACTGAAAGTATTAAAAGGAACATCTGATGGAACTGAAGGGTTAATGGTAATACTCTGCTGGCACTTAAAGTGGTAATGGAAATACTTTGGGAAGTCTACTGGAACTGAACAGTTAATGGCAATACTTTTCGAAAGTCTCTTGGGGGCTAGGCCAAACTACTTCACTTTTAATCGCTATGAGATTGCAATCTAATCAGTAGGACAAATGGCTAGAAACGGCCCTGAAGTGGACACCAATATGTGAGTTTGGAAAATGGCCGCAGCATTACGTAACAACTTTGTCAAAATCCAAATGCTGCATAACAGGCAAGAGCCATTTTGCCTACATTCTATCCACATGAAAATGAATTTGTCTTCCATGTTCAATTCATTTGCGTGTGGAAACACTGAGAATTGAGTGGATCACTGTGCAAGTGGATGCAATGCATGTAAAACGCACATGCTTGGGTGGGCACTGCCTCTGGCGTAGTGTGACCTGCCAAACTGCACTGTTCACTGGGTTAGCAATTCTTCTATGGATTCTCTTAAGTTTATTTGTGTGTTTTGTATATGTTTAACTAAAGAAGCTCAGCATGTTGTAAATGTGGACTGGGCATTGCTTTATAGAGGGGTAGAATTATATTTTAGTGCATTAGTCTGCACCCCTTTTACATGTGACAACATTCTGCTGACTCTAGTTATTACGGTTCTTATTTCTTGCTAAACAAATTCTGACATGTGGAAGCTCTTCTAGGTCTCTCGCTGTAAGAAATTCACTTAACTTACCATTTCACTTAACACCCTTCTATGTCATTGATTGGAACACCTGACCTCAATTACTCATATTCTAGAGGTTCGTATAATTGCTTTAACCTACCTGTGAATGTTCAAGCAATGTGTTCAGTATTAATAAGTAGAAGCACTATTGTTGCTTATTGGTTTGAGCATAAAAAAACAAATCTGTTGATGGCTGATAGATATTTTCATGTGGGTGCAGACCCATTAATGTGTAAGCAGCACATGGATTTATAAATCACTGCCTTATTCAACATTGACTCAGCTGCAATTAAACACATCTGGTCAAATGTCCATGTCCAATGTTTCATGGATTGTCTCTATGTCAGCATTATTAAGATCTTTAGTTTCAGTACATTAAGTTATATGGGGTGAGTTTTACCCCTAAAAATCTACATACCTGTTTGACTTAATACCGCTACTGACTTCTGAAAATCTCTCCTAAAATGTGCAATAATGCTGCGTTGCCTTGGTAAAGTTTGTTCCCTCCCTGTTTATATTGCCGAAGTCAGTGACATCACGGCTAATGTTAAACTGGGTTTCACAGTGTACACATGCTTCAGCTTGTAACCGCTTGTACAGCATTTGGGGAATGAAACCCCAGACCTGGACAGTGCAATGTCAGGTGGTGGATATTGTGATAATTCTCAGTTTCGAAAAGAAACTTGGTTCCGATTTGTTATTGCCAGTTTCAAAAATCCGAGGATCCAACGGATTTTTTAAAAGTTTCGAAACTGAACTTTTCATCAAATTTGAACCAAAAAATTTAAAATTTCAATTACTTTCTAAATTTTATATGTTCTGCATCTGCTTTTGGAACAAAACTCCCGTTTCATTCATCTCTAGTAAAGTTTGGAGCTTCTTTAGGCAACAGGTGCATGTTGGGTTTTTTTTGCTTTGGGGTCGGACATGATATTTAATAGGAAACTTTTTTGTTGTTGCACTAAAAGATTTTGGAAATTCAATAACCTTTTCTTTTACAGTTATTTACACGGACAAGTTTGAAGCTCTTGCAAATGTTGCAAAAAAAAAAAGTGCACAATCTAAGTAGATTTAAAGGGCAAGTCCAGCCCTAAAATGAAAACTTACATACAGGTAAATCACCCCCAAAACCCTAAACTGTAATAGTTTTGAAATCTGAAATATATAAGTCTAATAACCTGAATCCTGCACAATGTCTTGTTGCCCCAGTTTCTGCTTCCTGTTCTTCCAGTTAGTAACTGTCAGTTTATGGATTTGACAGTTGACATCACAGCCAATGAATAAATGTTAATCCCCCGTCTGACTCTTCTGAGCATGCCCAGGCTCAGTAAATGCTCAGTACAGCTTTCTAAATTGCTCAATTTCCATGAGGCATCCAGAAGCATAGCAGGCATACAGTAATGAATTCATAGGACAAAGTATGATATATCAACATATTTTAAAGAGGCCGTTCTTTCTAAAAGATGTTCTTATGAGGTGGAGTTGTCCTTTAAACCTTTTTTGTAAAGAACGGTAACAAAATGGCAGTTGGTGGAACTTAAATAATGGCAGATTTCTGTGAGTCGGCTAGAAGAATTTACCAAAGTGGGTGATGTACTGAAAACAGCAATTTTAGCGATATATTAAGCACCCCTCCCCATACCCACTTTTCACTATACGTATCCGTACATCTTGTATCACATGCAACAACCAGTTTATGTGGTTGCAGACTAGTGTAGTCAAACAGAACAGTGTTCAACTGGAAGGACCGCTAAAATAAAACCGTTACAGTGCCACAATGCAGCCAGCAAAGATTCAAGTTGAGCAACAAACCAATTTATTGCACAAACACAGTTTTTAAGGGCTAGACCACACTAGTGCACCCGAGATTTTGGCTAAAATGGAAAACACGGAAACGCGAAAATTCCTGCGATTTCCAATGCGCATGCGATTGCGCGTCCGTTTGCGTTTTTGCGTTCACTATTTTTGTGCATAACGCATGCGTTTCCATAACGGAAAAGGGCAAAACGCACAAACTCAAAACGCACAAGAATCCGCACACAATCGCGTGCGATAACACTTGGGATTTTGTGTGCAATTCCGTATGTTGCAGTGTGGCCTCAGCCTAAGGCTCCGGCCCCCACTAGGACCACCATCACCAGGCGTCCAATCAAAATATCAGCCTTTGTGCTGTATTAAAAAAGACAACAATAGGATTCCCATTTATAGTACGCAGGGGAAGGGTCTAAACGCGCACTAAGCAACATTTGACAGCTTTGTTTAGATTAAACAGGCTAAACCCAGGGTTGAGGACCTAGCGCTTTAGGTGAGTAGAAGGAGCAGGGCTAGGTGAGTATAATTGTCATTTAATATCACTGAGGAAACTCACACAAGTGGCGGATTACTTTTCAGTACCAGTTAACTTTGCCAGAGGTGAAATCTCCATTTACTGTAGCATTTTTCTGGGACTATACATCTAGACACACTTGGGTGAAATTAGCCTGGAGCAAATGTTAGATATAGACGCTGACTCCACGGTCACAGGTAATACAGTCTCCATATGCCATTCAGTAGAATGGAAAATCCACTCTCAGCACTAAGAGGTTTAATAACCGGGACCCTGTTTCTGTCTCCAGTCTACTTTCTGCACACCTGCTTTCGCCTTCGTCCTCCCCTCCGGCTATTATCATCTTAATCACTGCTTGAATCATTTGGTTTATTAAATAACCTGCCCAAATACTGAATGGTTTTCCAGGTGGCCCATTTACTCAATGGGAATTAATAAGATAGCTAAATATATTACAACCACAGCAGACCAGTCACGTGAGATAAATGAGCCAAATAGCACTGCCAGCAAATCAGCTGCATCAAAGGGATATACTCACCCAAAGAAACATGGTAAAATAAGTATATGGTCCTGGATTGTAAAATAAAAAACAAAACAATAGCCATCAGTGTATTTACTAAGGGCTGGTCTAATATTTCATCAGACAGAAATGGGAAATATTTGATGTATAGCCCAAGTGATTGAACATATGTATATCATATATTATAATGAATAACAAACGTCGGACATCCCACACTCTCGCCAAACAGGATACATGCCCCGTTGCCGATAGGAACGTCACATAAGTAGTCTATAAGAAATAGAGCACTCATGGGACTTTTATTTCAAACAATTTATTGTTGAACACGATGCTCTTCTCCTTGTAAAATAATACTGTGTATATATATATATAAATATATATCGATGAACTGATTGCAATAAATAGAAGCATTATCAATTTTATCTAACTACAGTAACCCAGCAAAAAGCCAACATCCTGTGACCTGTGAGTGGGGATCCACCTGCACAGTAAGCAACCAGCCAGTGGATGGGTGAAGAAGTGTTGGTCACAAGCTGTGCAAGGACTGTGGATAGCCAGGTTCAGGCAGCTATCCACAGTCCGGCACTTGAGCACCACCACAGCAGAGAGAAATGGAGACCCTGTTCCAAGTGCCAGACCAAGTTTTACAAGAATAGCTTAAAATAACGACCAATGTGCAGCCAGTGGTAGTTTGTTAGGATCGTTGTTGGCCATTTTCTGTCCCACACATCTTTCTGAAATTCAGCAAATCTCATCAGATCCGATGTCACGTTGTGTATGGCCACCTTATTATTAGCCATGTGTATGGCCACATTATTATTGGCCATGTGTATGGCCACATTATTATTGGCCATGTGTATGGCCACCTTATTATTGGCCATGTGTATGGCCACCTTATTATTAGCCATGTGTATGGCCACCTTATTATTGGCCATGTGTATGGCCACCTTAGAATCTACCATGTGTATGGCCATCTTATTATTAGCCATGTGTATGGCCACCTAATTATGGCCATTTGTATGGCCACCTTATTATTAGCCATGTGTATGGCCATCTTATTATTAGCCATGTGATTGGCCACCTTATTATGGCCATGTGTATGGCCACCTTATTATTGGCCATGTGTATGGCCATCTTATTATCACTGTGTATGGCCCACTTATTATTGGCCATGTGTATGGCCACCTTAGAATCTGCCATGTGTAGGCCATCTTATTATTGTCCTGTTGTATGGCCACCTTAGAATCTGCCATGTGTATGGCCACCTTATTATTAGCCATGTGTATGGCCACCTTATTATTAGCCATGTGTATGGCCACCTTATTATTGGCCATGTGTATGGCCAACTTATTAATGGCCATGTGTATGGCCACCTTAGAATCTGCCATGTGTACGGCCATCTTATTATTAGCCATGTGTATGGCCACCTTATTATTGGCCATGTGTATGGCCACCTTATTATTAGCCATGTGTATGGCCACCTTATTATTGGCCATGTGTATGATCACCTTATTAGCCATGTGTATGGCCATCTTATTATTAGCCATGTGTATGGACACCTTATTAGAATCCTTAGAAGTGATTACTTGTCGGCCACTATAAGATGCTCCATTTGAGAGCAGCACTCATTAAAACTTTTATTTACTTTATTTAGATTACTTTAAAACAATTTCATGCCACACCACATGCCTCACATTACAAATATTAGAGACAATGTGCAACATTTTTGTCAAGGCTTCACAAAGGATCAGAGGATCTGAAACATTGCACATTGATATTTGTGAGGCATGTGGTGTGGCATGAAATTGTTTTAAAAGAATCTAACATGATGTTTAAAAGGGCCCTGCTGTCAAATTATATTAAACGTGTACTACGGTGAATATACGTGCGTGCACCTGCTGTTTGGTCCCCAAGAAGTGTGTGCTGGTTAAATTGACTGTAATATGATCCTCACATCTGATTTCCAATTATCCTTATTTTAGTTTCTTCTTTCCTGTTTTTCTCTTTTTTTGCTGATAAAAAATATACAGTAAATTAACACTGATTGGGACCTGTCGTGTAATTAACCAGAACTCCATGTGCAGTTAATTGGTCCCCTTGCATTGTCCATAATCCCTATTAATTTGTAAGAGGAACTGGGAATCAAGAAAGGTTTCCTTCTTGTGAAATGTTCTTCCCCATAGCTACACTTACCCTGAAGGTTATACAGAGAGAATTCCTAATAGTCTGTCAGCAGCCTGTAAATGTGATAGGCAGGAGCTTAAACCCCATGGCACATATCTTTATAGCAGTGGCATTTCATTAACATATAAATCAAAGGTGTCACTGATGCACAAAAGATTTGTAGATTATTTTCAGAAATGCGGCAAAGGTTTTAGTAGAAAAGGAATACCAAAAATGTTCAATGTAGACCAGGGATGTCCAACGGATGTTTACAAAACTGCAACTCATGGCATTCCCTGGGTGCAGTAGAAGCCAGGGAATTCTGGGAGTCATAGTTTGCAATCATCTAAAGGGCTGCTGTTTGCCCATCTTTGAGGGCTAGACCATACACACAGGACGTGTGTTAAAAAGCGGTGCGAGGTGTTGCTGTTTGTGCAAACGCATGCTCTCCGATAATGCAAGATTGTCAGAACGCATCGCTAGCACACAACGACATAATCTATTGTTTCGGAAACAAGCGCGTTAATGATTTTAGTACGTTGCAGTGTGGCCTTTCCCTGATGTAGACTAAATTCCCAGTTTACTTTTGTCATCTTAAAATCAGCTTGTTTCTTTGCTTCACCATGTAAATGAGTGGGATGATACCGTATCATTGCTTGTTGTTCAGGACTAGGTGGCAGAACTCTAAAACATTTCCCCTTGGGGAGCACAATACAAGTTCCACTAATTGCAGCTCTTTATTGAATTTATGGTTGTCTGACGCTCCCTCCCTCTCTCTAATGTTGCATGCCATCTTGTAATAAAAGTGGCTAATTAAGTATAATTGTTTGCATGTTGATAACCTAAACCAATTTAATTATGGTTAATTAACTGCGTGGAAACCAAGGTTTCCCATTTGTTGTTGCATTATGACAGTAATTGATAACACCTGTTATAGATATTAATCCCCTCTTGGACATTAAGCAGATTTATAAAGTGCATTATCAGCAGGCACATCTCTATCCCCCTCCGTTAAAAAGGTGAATTTCTTTATAGAACGTCTTGGAAATAAACCGTAAGATCTCTATTAGGTCTCCCTGTAATCTCATCAGTTTTGCCTTATGATTAAATGCCGTAAAGTCTCGGTGCTTTAATAGCTATCGTTCATGTTCATTTTAAAAACGCATTTGTTTTACTGGTGTGGAAAAACCTCAACTGAATTGGAAAAAGTTATTAGAAATTTTATTTTAGCATCAAACTCTCTTTCTTGGTCTTACCACATTTTTTTAAAGGGCATGTTCATCCCTCAAATGAAAAATAATATATAGGTAAATTACCCCCCATATCCCAATTAGTTAGAAAGCTGACAGACGTAGGGCTAATCTGTTATGCAGCGAAATGATGATCTCCCGCTTCCCTGTCAAAGGTTTCCACCTCCTATTCGAGCTCTCCAAGCTTTTTTACAAGTCTTTACATGCTCACAAGAGGCAGCTACGGGAATAGCATTCAGTCATTGGCTGTGATGTGATGTCCATGACTGCTAGTTGCAAACTGTAAAAGCCAGTGGTAGAGGGAAACTGTGGTCTCCAAACAAGTTCACTACTGGCCCCGCCGTGTAGTTTAAAAAAATCCTCACCTTACAGCTTATGGTTCTCCTGCAGTGCTTGTTCAAAGTACAGGAAACCGAATAGTAGGAAGTGTCTTCCTGTTCAAAAGGTTTCTGCCTCCTCCTCGTCCTCTAAGAGGACAGGGACATTTGCAGGGGAGCCCTTTTCCCCTTCTCTCTTTACTGATCCCTACATGGGTGCCCTTCACCTAGTGTAAAACATTTTATATATAATGTAGGGCATCCCTTCCCACCCCCAACCACTATATTAAATTGCTAAAAAAAGAACTACTTACAGCCCTTCACTCCCTTTCAGCCAATCACAGCCGCGGCTGCCGGTCCAGCCCCAGTTTGCAGCAAACAGAGGGCCGGATCAGAGCACTGCAGGAGCAAGGGGTTGTAAGTATAGTTCTGCTTCTTTTTTGAACAATCTAATATAGCGGTTGGGGGTGGGAAGGGAAGTCCTACGTTTTATTAAAAAATGATATAGGCATGGGCCACACTAGCTCATTTTTCGCGCGTTTGTGCACACATTTTTGCCCGCGATTTTCGCTAAAACGTTTTCCGTTGCGCATTCAATTGCATGTCCATTTGCTTTTGTGTTCAACCATTTTTTTCGGGCAATCACATGCGTTTTCTCTTTGTTCATAGCGAAAAAACACATGCGCAAATGCAAACAACGCGTGCGAATGCACAGAAACCGCACAATCACATGCGATAACGCTAACATTGTAATGTGGCCTTGGCCATAGAGGGTAGAGATACCTTTTAAAATGAGCCATCAGCCACCTCTCTACGTGCTACACAGCTCAATTGTCCATTGGCAGTTGACATGAATTTGCAGGGTAATTAAATTGCATCTACACTGGAAAAAAAATTCAATTGCACATTACTGGAAAATATAATTCTTCCCAAGTATCATGTACCATTTATTTGTTGATCTGCCACCCATTTCTTTAAATATCCAATCTGAAACATATTACATTTCAACTGTCAATAAAGTATTTATCATAAACTCTTCTGCTCTGTGCAATTTTGCTGTAACTGGAATGGGGACAGTTGTTTGAATTGCATGGTGGGAAATTCCCCCTTCCAGCGCTGCCTCATAATGATTACTGAGCATGCTTGCCCTCATGTAAAGTTTTTCTGTCTGAAGAAGGTACCCCACGGGTACCGAAACGTTACACGTGTGAATAAACACACTACAAATTTTGAAAGACTGGAGTGCGCTGTTTCTTATGATTGTCTCATGTAAAGTTAGGTCAGATAAAAGGAGGACTTGGTTAAGAGAGGAAGCGGGATACTGAGCCTGAGCAAAACAAGTACTAGATTGAGGGCATGCAGCAACACATACACCTCTGAGTAAGGGCTAACTATATGTATTTATTTATGGATTAAAGTGCATGTCCATACCCAAAACCACCTAGACTTAGATTCTGGTAGAAAACCCCCCAAAGCCTGACATGTTTTACTTAAAGGTGCACATGCTTTAAAAGGCTGTTTGAAGAGAAGACAGTGGACAGAGACATTTACTGGCAACAAAATGGAAGCCTTCCTAGTTACAGAATCCAATACTTACATGTATGTAAATGCAACTTACTGGAATAGCATTTTTCGTGGGTGTAAAAAGACAAGGGGGGGGAAGTCCTAGGTTATTTATTTTATTCTTTCCATTATCCAAGACTTTAAGGACAGTCGCCGACCCACGACGCACAATGTGTATGAATGGCAGTTTCAGTCAATATTCAGCCCTTGTATGGGCATTATGTTCACTGTCTCTAAGCTATCGAGCCCTGTTATGATCTTTATTTTTGGTGATTTCCTCCCCCTCAAACTCAATTATTGCCATCAATATGAACCAAGGGTCTTTCCCCTCCCAATAATCTGCCCACGCATTCTACCACATGCCAAGCCCTGGCACCTGGCACCAACCCTTGCCCTCACATATAAATAGGAAAAAAATCTTTGGGCATAGCTCACTGTTCAGATTAAAACTCTTCCATAGCATTTCCCAAATGGGGTGGCAGCTCTTTACCACATTACCATCAGAGACACTTAAGGGGCAGGTAAGTACCAGTGCGTTTGCAGCTCACCAGGGTTTACAATCAAATTCACAAGTGCTGCAGGGAGCAGGAGTAGTTTTTCCCTCTGGGGGCTGGGGTGGTGCAACAGGGGATCTAGGTGCCAGGCAAACAAGATCATTTCCTTTATTGCAGGAAAATCTGCAGTCGGCCATCAAAAATCCTTTAGGGCTCGTTCACACTACATCAGTTTGTGTCCGTTTTTCAAACGCAGGTGCGTTTAAAAAAATGGACAGACAGTAAAACCCCATAGGATTTCCTAATATCGTTCGCACCTGCTGCGTTATAATCCGTTCCGTTGCAGTCTGTTTAAAATTCGCATTGCATGCAGCATTTCTGTCCGTTTTTTCATGCATTTACACATTGGTAAAAAATGGATACAAACTGACAAACACATGCTGTGCGTTTCTGTCAGTTTCTATTGTGAACAAGCCCTTGTTAGGAGGCACAGCAGCACAGTTGGAGGAGTGGCACAGCACAACCATATCGGGTCAGGAGGTGACATCTAATCCAGTGGACCTTATATCGGGGGATATGATGCGGCAAATGGTTCAACAAGCTACTTGCCTTCAGGTACTATAAACATGCCACACACACACTAACATTATCGACTCATGATTCATAAAAAGGGGGTTATACAAATTACAGACATGGGAGACATTATGACAGGATGCAAGGATCACCAGAGGAGAGGTTTAGAGACAGGGACATTACAGAAAGAAACAGAAGGGGCAAGTGTTGAGATGCTACATACAAGGGTGGATATCAACAGTGAAACAGGACAGCAATTAGGGCTAGGGCAGGAAGCAAGTTCAATGTTGCAGTCAGGGGAAAGATCAGTGACAAATGATACAGGGGAAAGTAATTGTTCCACAGAACAGAGCAGGAGCTCAGATATGGCTTGAGGGCATACATATATTTGCTTCGAAGGCCCACTAGGATTCCATCTTAGACAAGAGGGGAAAGAAAAAAATATGGAAGGAAGAATATGTTGACATTTTTTCACTAATGCGGTTAGAGAGATTTCAATTTGACAAGTGGGACATAGGTGGTTGCGCATCATGAATAATAAATGATTGCAAATTGTCCAGGGTGCCTTGTCGTGGGGAAGCCAGTCCTTTCAAGTTAATTTGTCCTTTCAGAGCAGACAAGCAGGAGCCAGCCTTCAAGGGGGGGACAATAGAGAGGAGTTTGCTGGCAATTTTATGAAGGGAACTGTAGGTGGGGCAGTGACTGTAGATTTCGGCACAATTGTTTTGGCTTCAAGATCCCATCCCAGTTGAAAGGTCCAAGAATTATATGTAAAAATTTAAAATCAGTTAGAGAACCCCCAGAAATGTTTAAAAGCAAATTAGAAAAATAAATAATTCTAGGAAGAATCGCAGGCCCCTTTAATAAGCCCCCAATTTCAATGCTGGTGGTTTCCCCTTTGGGACTAATTCCAAAGAGGGACCCAGGTAGCTATCGTTTATATACATCACCTGTCCTTCCTAGAGGGAAAATCACTTAATGATAAAATTGAGTAATCTTTAGCGTCAGTAGACTACACATCATTGGATATAGCAAAAGAAGTGATTAAAAATGCAGGAAATGGCAAAGATCGATGGCAAAGATCGATGTTGCTGATACACCCAGACTCAATGTATTAATGGGGTTGCTGGTTTGAAGGGCAATATTATGTGGATAGAGCATTGCCTATGGGATGCTCTATAACGTGCACTATTCGAAACGTTCAGCACATTTGTAGGATATGTGGTTTAGCAACAGACAGGATTACAATCCATTTTTCACTAATTCGATAATTATTAATGGTAGGCCCAGCAGGATCTGAAGTATGTTCAACATTGTTACAAGCTACAAGAAGTTGCAAATGATTTTAATATACCTCCAGCTCCTGAGAAGACGATATAACCAACAACCTGCCTAGTGTTTTTAGGGATAGAGAGTGATTCGGTAGCTCAGGAGTGTAGATTAGAGTGGAAGGCATACAAACAATGATTAGAACAGTGTTGGGAGCAAACAAAATCCCTTTGCGATTATTATAATCATTGCTGGGCACATTTCATTTTACATGTAGGATAAAACCAATGGGGAGGGTTTTTGCTAGGCAGCTAGCAATGGCTTCGGCAAGGATTACATTCGAGTGACTAAACCAATTAAGGAAGACCTCAGAATGTGGTTGTGATGGGAGGGTATACTGGCAAGCACAAGGAGATTTATCAGAGCAATGGCAACTATTTTCAGATGTGTCAGGATCACAAGGGTTTGAAATTTACCTGCACCGTGGTCAGAGAAATGGAAGGGGTCAGAACTTAATTCCAGTTTAACATTTTAAATTAAATTCCCAGTGCTAGCAGCAGTGATATTGTGGGCTGATGTGTTGAGAGATAGAGGTGTCATCTTTAGGTCAGATAACATGTCCGTAGTGCATACTATCAACAACTTGACGTCAGGTTCTCCACCTGTTTTGACACTGTTGAGAGAATTGGTATTGAGATGTTTAGAGCAGAATATATCATTTAGAGCTAATCACATTCTAGGCTTATGTAATGAAAATGCGGATGCTTTCTCTTGCTTCCAGTGGGATAGATATTTGCGAGTGGCTCCAGAAGCCAAGTGTGCAGTCTGATTTAGCGAATATGTTCTGCTGGGTCAAAAATGCATTATCGCCTTCAATGTGGGCAGGTTATACAAAAATTTGGGAAGATTGGAAACAACTGGAAGTGGAAGCAGGTGAAAAGGGATCAAATGCAAATAGGCTGCATATTTTAATGTGGAAAGTTATGGACATGTTCACAAAGCAAGTTTCTTCTGGTGTGTTGGATAAGACTTTGGCGGCCCTTAGTTTTTTGTTTAAAGTTCAGGGCTGGGAAGACAATTTAACAAATGTTGTAATCAAACAAGTGTGTGAAGGTTTCAAAAGAGGTAGAAGGAGGGAGCAGAAGATACTTCCGATAACAGTGCAAATTTTCCGAGGTTTGTTTCAACAAAACTAGATCAGCTTATGGACTTAAATTATTTAAATTAGCATTCTCATGGGCCTTAAATGGAGTATTTAGAGTATCAGAGCTAATTAGGAAGAACAAAGCAGCGGAAGGGGGAATTTTAAAGTAAGACATTACACTGGAACTGAAGGGGTTGAAGATAGTGATAAGGGAGCCCAAGACAAAAAAGGTGTTGGACATCTGACTATCCCAATTTACCCAATAGAAGGGACAGTGACATGTCCCATATAATGCTTTTAACAATTTTTACGAGCCAGGCCGTCTGCAGGGAGAGTACTGGTAATACCCAAAAATGGTAAAGCATTGTCTCAATCAAGCATTGTATCAATTTAACACATTACTAAAGAAGGCACTCAACGGGCTGAAATTGTCAGCTATGTCGAGTATGGAACACATTCATTCCGTATTGGGGCTGCAATGGAAGCTGCAAGGTTGGCTCTAGAGGACATAGTTATACAAAAATTAGGGAAATAGGAATCTAACAGATTCTGACTGTATATAAGACCATCAAGTATAGAACTCAAGTTCCTTTTGGTTATTAACATCAAGTTGGTTAACAAACGATTGTTCTTGTAGAAAATGTGTTAACTTTAATGTTTATTATATCAATACTTAATACTTGGTTATTAATATAACAATTGTGTTTTGTTACAGGCATAATAAAGCTGTGGCCAGCAATATCCAACTAATACGAAGTTGTCAGTCGTTATTGGTAGTTAGTAAGTAAAGAAATGATAATGTTACAATTACGAATAGCGGAAAATAGACAATGCTTAAGTCATGGTAGCCCTGCTTGTGCATATACCTCTATCACTACATTGTAAACTAAAGAGTAGAATACCCATGGTTCCATGATCTTATTAAAGCTTCCTTCATACAGACTGCCGATTAGCCTATCTACTTTTCTAATAATAGAATATCCTTCCATGACCGTCTAGACTTTCTGACGCTTTGAACCCCCACTCCCATATTTACTACTTCTGAGCAGTAGAAAGTGTTATGCAGAGAACCATTGCCAAGTCCTAAGTATAGCATTTTTGCTCATTTATTATTTTGACTTTTACACCCATTTAAGGTAGTGACAGGCCCAAGGAGACAAATTGTATTCAATCTGCCTTCCTATAGCAATGTGTCGATTGTAACTGATTACTTACAGAGAACTGAACCAAAAGAAAGAAATGTAATTTCTAAAATCACTATTGAACCCTGAACCCAAAGAAATTGAATCATCCACTGTGTGGGCTGAAGTAAGTATCTCCGAGCTGATATGCTCTTTGTGCCAGACTTGAAAAATTGAAAGGTGATGACACAGTTACAGTTAAAGGCTTATTCTATACAATACAGACATGATCTTGGTGAACTCTTTTTCCTAAAGGAGAAAGTACATCAAAAATTAGATCAAGCAAAATGCACTGCTAGTTATGTCACTGTAAATGTCAGCAACTCTGCGAATCTCAATATCACGGCCTGGAGAATGCTTTCTTGTACTGAAGTAGATATGCTATGCTGGAGAACCTACCTACAGAGACATTAATAGAGACATCAATAGCTGAACCACCAGTGAAGGTTGATCTCTCACCAGAGTTTCCACATTTCTACAAGGATTACATTGTCTGGTGGACTTTGGAGAGGACCTTGCCATGTAAATGTAGGGTGTAAATGCTAAAATAAATGAATCAAATAACTATTTATGCAATGGCTTTCATGGTACTAATGTCATTGGCTTCAGTTTAAATCAAATGGTCTATAATAGTGGGGGACAATTACAAATAGTGTTTGGGTTCCCTGGAAGTGTGTGTGTATACAGTATATGGGGGGGGGTTGGGGTTGGATTTTTTGGATGATAAGGTGAGCAGTCACAATAACGGGTCCAACTGAACATTAAATGAGTATTGTCAGCTTTACTTTTAGTTTTATTTTTGACTTTCATTGTTGCTTACAGTCTCTAGCCAGTGGCCAACAACACCTTTATTTCCATCTTTAAACTCTGCAGTGATTGGAGGTGCAGGAATTGAAATCTTCTCCCAGCCGATCAATCACTGCGGGTCATTTCTACTATCAAGGGGGAAAGTATGAAAATCCAGTCACTGGTTACTGATAGGTGATGTAATATAAGGCCTGAGGAAGTTGCTACAACAGTGAAACTCATAGCATTAGTGTTTATTTACATGTGAAAAGGGTCTAGACTAATTTGTTTGTATTAATGGTATTGATATTTATACTATTCTCAGGTTTTGATACTTACCCCCATTTCACAGAGAGAACGTGTACCCATTTACTTGACTAGTATGTGACCTGTGAGGAGACCACATGGAGGATGACCAAAGGAAGAGTAGTGCGGGTATGCTGTGTTAGGATGCCAGTGGGAGATCGTGCAGGGACCCAGACTGTCAGAGGTTACAGACAGGAGAGCAGATTGCAAACATTTTCATCTTCATCCCCTACACTTTTTTCCTATTGGGAGTTAGATTTGGCCCTAAATATACCTCCACAGCACACACTGTATATATATTTTCCACTTTGAAACTGATTGTGCAGTTCATCTAATTTGTGCAGCACTCTGGAACAGACTGGATCATTTCAGTCTATACAAAGCACTTGCACTTTAAAGTTGTTCATGTCAAGCATACATATTTATATATTCTTGTGAAGGTTCTCATTCATCCAGGTCATGCTATATCTGTTGTATTCAATTAGATCAACTGGACTTGAAGTTTAGTTCTTGAAGACGTTTCGCTAGTCATCCGACTGGCTTTCTCAGTTCAGAATGACTTGTATAAGAATCTGTGATTCTTTTTCTTTTGGATAAGGTGAGCAGTCACACACGGGTCCAGACATTTAATAGCTTTAAGGGCATAGCACCCAGCCACTGGTTCAGATATGTGGATGACACCTGGGTTAAAATCCACCAGAAGGAAGTACAAGCTTTCACAGAACACATTAATGCGGTAGACCAAAACATTAAATTTACAAGGGAAGAGGTACAAAACAACAAACTGGCTTTCTTGGACTGCTTGGTAGAAGTTAAGGAAAATGGTAAACTGGAAGTAGAGGTTTACAGAAAACCAACCCACACAGATCAGTATTTGATGTTTGACTCCCACCACCCTTTAGATCACAAGCTGGGTGTCATCAGAACCCTGCAACACAGAGCTGGGAACATCCCCACTAGCACAGAGGCGAAGGCTAAAGAAATGAAACATCTCAGAGGAGCCCTTAAAACTTGTGGATATCCAGACTGGGCCTTTGTCAAAAGAAGTAGAAGGAAAGAAAAGAACACGAATACCAACAGTGAAGGGGAAAAGCAAGACAGGAGAAAGAACATGGTCATCCCATATGAAGCAGGGGTCTCCGAGAAATTAAGAAGAATTTTCAATAAACACCATATCCCTGTCTGCTTTAAACCGAACAACACACTGAGGCAGCAATTGGTACATCCGAAAGACCCAATACCGAAACACAAGATAAGCGACATCATATATGCAGTGCAGTGCAGTGAAGAGTACTCTGATTTGTATGTGGGGGAGACCAAACAGCAACTGCATCAATGTATAGCCCAGCAAAGAAGAGCCAATTCCTCGGGTCAGGATTCCTCGGGTCAGGACATGTACCTGCATCTTTAGGATAAAGGACATACCTTTGAAGATTGTAATGTTAACATATTGGCAAAGGAACGTGACTGGTTCAAGAGAGGTGTCAAGGAGGCCATTTATGTGAAACTAAAGAAACCAAGCCTAAATTGAGGGTGGGGGGTTTGATACCAACTGTCTGCCATGTACAATGCTGTTTTGACACCTTACCCTGGGTGTTCCTATAACACCTCTTAGCCACTATGCAATCATGCCCTTAACACCTGGCTGTGATATGCTAATTGGGATTTTCCAGGGTACATAATTGCCACAGATTCTTGTACAAGTCATTCTGAATTGAGAAAGCCAGCCGGATGACTAGCGAAATGTCTTCAAGAACTAAACTTCAAGTCCAGTTGATCTAATTGAATACAACAGATATATTTATATATTAACTAGCAAAATTGTGCCCGTTGGTGCACAATGGAAATTATGTGCATGTATGTTTTGTTATGTGTGGATATAGTGGATATATAATCTTTACACAGGTATATTTTAAACTGTAAGGGCACGGCCACACTGCAACGCAATCGCACATTGAATCGCATGCAATTTCATGTGCGATTTTGTTGCGTTTACGCATGCGTTTTTTCATTAAGTATTGGAAAACGCATGCGATTGCGATTTAAAATGCGGAATGCAAATTGCAAGCGCAATCGCATCGCACCCGAAAATGCGTTTTCGGTGCGTTGCCGCAATTCCAATAATTTGAAAAAAGCGCAAACGCAGAAAAAAAGCGCAAACGCAGAAAAAATCGCAACAGTGAGGCCTAACTCTTACTCAGACAGTCACCAGCTTCCAGAGGAACCAAATAGGATAAGCCTGCAGGTCTGAGAGTAGACGCAGGCAATCCTGCTATACTGTGTGGTTGAAACTAAACATGCTAGGTTAATACTTATTAGTATTCACCATGACAAGTGGTGATGGTACCTCATATGTTATAACAGAAGGTACCTCACAACATCATGTTATTGTAATAGCAAACAAACATTTCTCATTCCCAGTTTACCTAAAGAAATAGATTTATCCTTTATATACTCTTATACAGATCTAATTGGAAAAAAAGTTGCTTCAGAGCAATTTTTAATAACTGATAACTGCTTTTTATTTCAGTATTACAGTAAATCCTTGGTATACCTGCCTGGCTTTACCACTAAGTAAAAGGCTAAGGACTTGCAAGCGAGCACCTTTATCCCAACCATTAATAGTGGCTGCCAAATCAAATTGTTCTAGCCAATCAGTCCAGCAAACAAGCAAACTTACTACATCTGGTCAGGTGGGAGCGATATCCATCAGATTAGGCCAGTGCTCCTCCAGGCCTCCATAAAACACCGTCTCCTCCACGGCCGAAATACACAAAGTCAAAGACAAAACCCAAAGGGTAGAAAGGAGGCGGGCAACCGGACTTCAGTAAAAAACTTCTTCAATCATTTATTAGGAATCTCTTAAAACCACACATATAGTAGCCATCACTACAAGTTTGTTGCAAACAGACAAGCAGAAACATGGGAACACCACAGGCTCCACCCAACACGTTTCGTGGCCAATAGCCACTTCCTCAGGGGCATCTAGCCAATCAGTTCACTCCCTAGTTACCCCATCAAATGGATCAGATTTAAAAATAGGTTTGGCAATTGGGCCTGGTAGAGCTACTGAGTCTAATTGGGCAATTTCATCTGCAGGTACAAGGACAGGAGGATTTAAATCAATACTATCAGTAGCAGCCTCCATAGCTTAATACAGAGAACAAATATACAAAGAAAACAGGGAGAATAAATGGTATCACCAGCTTTGCTGCCACCAATTTGTACCAGATCACTGCTTTATGGAAGGATTATGGGTAGCATGGCACACAGTGGGTTACTCTGGTGGTCTGGCACAAAGCAGACAGTGCACATAAACAGTTTCCCCATATAACATGTGCAGTAATCAGGGGTGCCCCTGTCTATGGTGCACCACTTTGAATATTGACCAGGCCTGTATATTGTGAGTCCTTGTAAGTTGGTGTACACTTATTTGTTGCCTCAGAGTTTGTATCTAAATTGTCTGTCCAATAATCTGTTCTCCCAACAGGTGGTAACAGGATCTTATACACAGGATCTTGTATTGCATTCAGTATCACTCCAAAGCACACACCACAATCCACTTTCACTTTCTCTTCTCCTACCATAGAGAGCCAGGGTGTCTTGCATTTTATTACTCACAGACACCACCTGCAGCATGGAGGTGGTATATAAAGAGCCTTGGTGTATATGTCCATTACAATACACATCATATCCTGTGTAGCAGACAGAAACTTTTTTTGGATTATACTTCCTTTCATATGGAGCAGACACAGGGGTGTGATTTAAGCTGCCAATTGACCATTCCATTTTAAAATAGGGATCTCAGCTCTTTAAGTAAGTTTATATATTTTGTATATTTTATGTTGTACCTAATATAAGTCAGTGCAAAATTTTATATACATTTACTGATGGTCATTTAAATGGTAACAGTAAGATAGTACACACATACATATACACCTTTCCTAAGTGTAATATCCTATACCCCCCACCACATTGGTAGCTCCTAAAAACGCAATGCAATCTCCTATGGAGATATAAATATATTTATATAATATAAGGGATATCTTTATGGTATTAAGTATTTATTCTATGTGATTGGTTATTGATACTTTTTAAAATAATATTCAGACCTATTAAAATATTTTTTACTACTGCACCTACATTATTTTTTTTTTTTTTTACTTATAGGTGAACTTAGGCTTGTGACAGGTACTTGTGACATGGCAGCACAATGGTCAAATCTCATCACCAATAAACTTAGGCAATCACTCCATTCACCAACAGATGTCAGCACAAAGGTCACATCTCATCCCTAATTAACTGAGGCAATCACTCATTTCACCAACACATGGCAGCACAATGGTCAGATCTCATCCCCAATTAACTTAGGCAATCACTCCATTCACCAACAGATGTCAGCACAAAGGTCACATCTCATCCCTAATTAACTGAGGCAATCACTTGTTTTACCAACAGATGGCAGCAAAATGGTCAGATCTCATCCCCAATTAAAGGGCATGCCAACCCTTTAAATAAACTTTTAATATGTTATAGGTATTGCTCCCCCAGCCCCAACAACATTAATATTATTTGCAGAAACTCCCCCGATAGTTACTTAGCTTCCCTCTATCCTGCGCCGCACTGCCCTGGCCCTTTGCTTGCATGGAACTGCAAGCAGGGGGCGTGACCGGCAGCCGCGTCTGTGATTGGCTGAGAGGCAGCCAATCACGGACGCGGCTGCCGGCAGTTCAGAACAGCAGAGGATAGAGGGAAGGTAAGTAAAGATCGGGGGACTTTCTGCAAATAATACTAATATGGTTGGGGCTGGGGGAGCAATACCTATAACATATTAAAAGGGATTTACACTAGGGGGAGGGAGACCAAAACGGGAGGGAGAGGGAGGGGGGGAGGGCTGCTCAGAGCATGCGACAAACATCTCAGAGGAAGCCTCAGAGGCAGAAACAATTTCCCCCCCTGCTAGGCTCCTAGTGGTCAGTTTTCTGGACTTCGGAGGGGCATTGCAGAGCAAAAATTTATTATATATACACACCCACGCACCATGACTTTTACAGTATATATATACATAAAGATCTATATATACTATCTGTGTTTAGATCCCTATACTCAACTTGCCTTTATACAAACTCTTCTAAATTTCCTATAGAGAAAATAAATTGGTGACAGAATTAACAAACACACACAGCTGCATCTAATAATTGGATAATGAAGTATTCCAGCGGAGCTTTAATAATGGTAGCACAGCTTTGCAAATTGCCATCACTGTTAACAGAGTTTTAGACTCCAGACGTGTTAATAAAATGAAATAACAAAAGAAATCCTCGCCTATTACCGAATAAGTTCATGGTTGGCTGCATAGTATTAAAAAAGTACTTAAAGGGCTCTCCTGATTACTTAGTTACATTTCATGTTAAAAGTGTGAATACTTTGACTGGAGTATAAAGGAAGAGGTCATTGTTATGATTTTGTTGATTTCATTTATACCGTATTCATTGTTTTCAGCTGTGCTCTGATTGGCTAGTGTCATTCATTTTAATATTATATTATAATAATTTTTCTGAACTTCACTAAATGGGCTTTCAGTTAACACAGAAGTAGTTTGCACAAACTGTTTTAGAGAATACTAGCAGAGTACCCGCGTTGCCCGGGTTTTCTAAAGATTCGACCTGAACCTGCACACGAAATTTAACACACCTGAAAGTGAAGCTTTCTAACCAAACCTAACCCATTCAAACTCACTCTGGGTTTGCTGAGCCACAAATTTGGTAAATCTCGGGTGCCCAACACGATGCAGAATTCTAGGCCAGATCTGTTCCCCAATCAACAACATTTGGAAACATACCTCTAAACATTTTAAAATGCAAAAGAGGGACACATGGGGAAAAGAGATGAGTCAGACCAAGCCCCCTTTGTTTACGCCCATTTTAAAGACCATTATTCCCATTTTACATTGTTGCCTGCAATATTTTCAAGTGTAGGATGTGGTTAAAGGATAAGTTCACTCAGAAAGCGTATCACATTCCCTTTTAATTGATTTATCACATCAACTTCCATTTTAAATAGTATCGCATCAACTTCCCCTTTAAAAATGGGATACAACATCTCACATTCATTTATTTTTTAGGGTATACAAAAATGTGCACATTTTGCAATATCCCTTTAATAGTAACTATCAATAGTACTGAAATCGATCAAATTGAATTATTGACAATGTCCCCAAGAAAACGTATTTCTGATGCCACACTCACATAAAATTTATACTTGCTAAGACAACGACACATGGAAAAGAAAGGTGAGTGAAAAGAGTGTGTACGAGGCCTTCAATACTGGGGTTTCAGTAGTTTGTGCGAAAAAGAAAACAAGGTGTAAAGTAAAATTTACCCCTTATAGTGCAGTTGAATTGCAGTGTGGCAGTAACATCCCATTTACAGCTCTAAAGCTGGGTACACAGAGTAACGATAAAGCGCCGATACTGCTGGATCTTTATCCTCTCAATGTAAATAAGCATACAGGCCTTTACATCCAAACCTTGCATGTCATTATCTTCAGACTGTCCCTCTTGTTCAAATGCAGGTAGCACTATAGGCTCATTTACGTGAAATCTAGATACAGCCTTTGGAAGTCGTCTGGTAGATGGGAAATGATGACCTCTGGCAGGATATTAATATACAGAGGTTTGACAGAGAGGGCTGTTATTTCATATGGAAGGGGTTACTACTGAAAAAAGATAAACAATGGTGGAGGTGCACTCTGTCCAACTGTGGGTGCAGACGCCTCGTGGGTTCTTCCCTTTGGAACCAGTAGCTTCGCAGGAAAAAAGGCAATGAGGGTCGCACTCCAAGAAATTATAACAATTTTATTGTGATCCACACATCCCACGTCACAACGTTTTGGGGGAATACCCCCTTCTTCAGCTGAAGAAGGGGGTATTCCCCCGAAACGTTGTGACGTGTGATGTGTGGATCACAATAAAATTGTTATAATTTCTTGGAGTGCGACCCTCTATTGCCTTTTTTCCTGCGTTACTACTGAAACACTAAACTGCCCCAAATCTTGTTGGATCTTTATCGTTACTGTGTGTAGCACATTTTCCGAATGATCACAAGGCTGGCGAACATTCCCGTTTGTCTCAGGACGTTTCGAAAAGACAAAAATTTCCTCCCCCGTGAGTATGTCCCTGTACTAAAATATAGGGAGTCGGCTGTGGAAAACATGAAGCCCCAAACATTCTCCCTATGCCGTTTATACTAAACATTTCCTTTGACCTCTGCACCAGACTGCTCCATGAGTAGTTGCCTGCCCAACCCCCAGTACAAGAGACTTATCTTGGATTGGTCAGCTTACCTCTCAATCTTGACTCTGGGAGAGTAGTAAGAAAATTAAGTAGTATCACATACTATACTTTATCATTTTTTTATACACTACAAGTGCATTAATACTGAGACTGTGTGTGTGGTCACATTGTGACATCACATGTTCTGCTGCTCCTCATGATCGACAGCTCTATCCTCCTATCAGAACAAAAAGAAGCAAAACATTGTACTGCCATAAACAATATGTGACATTTGGAAGGTGTGCAATTAACTTAGGTGATTACTCAATTCACGACCAGATGGCAGCACACAGGTCAAAAAATGTTGATAGTTTTCTTTCCGGCTATCCCTCTAAGCAGCATAAACAAAATGGGTAGCTTCTCTCTGCCTATTGGACAGAAGAAAAAAAACAATCTTCCTACTTAAGTCCCTCCCCTCTCTCTCACCTTGTCTTGGTTCTTAAGCAATCTGAAAGACAATAAAAAGAGAGGGGGTGCTGCCAGGAGGAATGGCCAGGAAAGGAAACTCTGTAAGTTTGATGGGAGTTTCATCTTTCTTGGCCATCCCCATGCAGCATAAACATAATGGGACATACCCAAGCAATGAAGGGTGGGAATAATAATGAAGGGGCTGCAACAAAAATAATTTTACTCAATTGCCTCAAAACTTTACATCCAAAGACTTAGATGTTAACTTAAAGGGGAAGTTCAGTGCAAATACATATGCTTTTCAGAAAAAAGAGCAGCATTTTTTCATCCCAATGACCTTAATCTGCCAAATCAGCATTTTGTCTGTGTATAAATAAACGCAACCGAAATACTGACTTCCTGTTTGCAGGACCCCTAGTAGAGACCATTATGGTCTTGCCCTTGACCCAGCGCCTGGGTTGATTCAGTTGCTCAGTAGAGATCTGAGCACCTTTGACCCATCCAACAGCCAATCCGTAGAAATTACTGTTAGGAACGTTCTAAGGAAGTGCATCCTGGGAAGAAGAAGGACGGTTAGAACCTGAAATGGCAGCTCACTAATGTCAACAGCAGGGAACAGCAAAGGGTATGAAATCAACTGATTTTTCAAAATGGAAGAGAATATGTAGAATAGAAAGTATGCATTACACAAACTAACACAAACTAACAATTTAACAAATATTGATAATTTCCATTGAACTGTCCCTTTAACATTCATCCTATAATGTCTGATGAACGTAGTAGGTGTAGCCCATGTAGCTGCTTGGCAGGGTTGCTATCCCTCTTGTGGAGTGTGCTGAGATCAACTTGGGAGATACCAGACTCTGAACTTTGTAGGCTTTACAGATCGCTCTAACAATTCACCTTCTGATCGTGGAGACTGTAGCTACTTTCCCTTTATTAGCCCCTGCAGCCTGCAGGTATCACAAAGAGGTTGTCTGAGGACCTGAACGACTTTGTCCTCTCAATGTAAATAAGCATACAGGCCTTTACATCCAAACCTTGCATGTCATTATCTTCAGACTGTCCCTTTTGTTGAAATGCAGGTAGCACTATAGGCTCATTTACGTGAAATGATGACCTCTGGCAGAATATTAATATACAGAGATTTGACAGAGAGGGCTGTTTTTTCATATGGAAGGGGTTACTACTGAAAATTCTTGTTGGTCAAGAAGAATTTTTGGGGAAATTAACACACATCAGAAGTGAAACTAGATAGTACTGAAAGTCTGTGTTACAATCAAATAACATTAAATGTTACTGGTATTAATACATACAATTCTTACAATTCTTGTTGGTCCTGGGATTAAAGTTATTACAATTTTGAAATGTTAAGTGATGGTTTAGTCACATTCTGACTGGGGAATATTTATTGCATTTTCTATCCCTCTGGACCATACAGACATTAATAGCTTGTGTGCCATAGGGAGCCTAGATAATCCAATTGTTTAGCACTGTGTATGTTTAACTGTATATGATTTGGGGGGAAAAGCTCTGAAATCAGTAGAGTTGTTAAGAAATATGTTTTATTCTGCCTTCCCAAATGTTTTAACGTAAAAAAAAGGCTGTAAACGTGGCCATACACTACAATAGTTTATTATGATTTTAAACCGACTGATAATTTAATAGACAGATGTACAATGTTAATTGTTTGTAGATGTACCATCTATATCGATATTCCGATCTAATTTTGCATAAAAAGATTGTGAAAAAGAACAAATTTTCAGCCAACCTATGGAAATGTCAGATTGTATGTAACATCGGCCTAATGTATGGTCAGCGTTACCCTGTAATTTAGTTTTCACACAGTATTGAGAAATAACAATGAGAATGCAAACGTTGGAACTTTACAAAGACTCTAAATACTGTACAATCATATATATCCTCAGCTACACCAGCAGGGGGTTTAGACAATATCTTGGTGCTTCTGTTCTCTCTGCTTATTGCACTTTTTACAGTAATATAGAAAGAACGATTTTCATTGTGTGTGACAGTAAACTAGATTGTAAGCTCTTGTGGCTTGGATATAATAACACATTACACTGTATTTATTGACCTACAGATTCATTAGTAGTTTCATAGTGATGATATATCTATCTGAAGTTTTTGAAATAAAACAGTCGGGGAACCTTCATGTTTAAGTGATATACATGCACGATAGCTTTGCTTTAAATTTCCCATGGATCCTAGTTCCTTTGGTGACCGTGAAACATCTCTTAAAGGGGAATATTTTTTTTTTTCAAAGGTATCTAGATTTGAATATACAATCTGTCAACTTAATGTTAATTAAAACATCAACCTCAAAGGCATACCCTCCAACATTACCCCTTTAATAGTTACACTTCTAGAAACAACACAATGCAGAGCTGCAGGGGGAGGATAATGAAGTGAACCTGATCTTAGCACAGCTCTGAGCAATGCATTTCTTAGTAATGCACCTATTTAAAGGGGAATGTTGCAGGGTATGCATATCAAAACTAATTATTATGCATTTAATAAAATTAACCTTTTCACTGCTTGTGTGCCATAGGGAGACTAGATAATCCAATTGTTAAGGCAGAATTGGAACATTTTTTGTGCTCCGTGTCAGAAGAATTTTCAGGAATTTGTACTTAATCTGTTTAGACAATATTTACAGTAGGTAACAACCAAGTAAATAGTGAATATTGTGTTCATACATACCGCAGAGAGGGAATGCTGGGTGTGGTCGTTTTCAAAACATCTGAAGAGCAGCAAGTTTGAAGTTCCTGCTTTAAAACAATTCCCTCAGTAACACAGGGACTAATCCCATGACCCTCTGCAATTGGTGATTTCTATGCGGCCAGTTTCTAATGATGATTTGGCCAGACAAGATGATATGATGATTACTGTATATGATGGATCAGAGAATGAGGAACAATGGGACCAGTAATTGTATTGTTTGGGGTTTTAAAATACAGTAGTAATTTATCTATACACAGCAGTAGGTTATCTATAACAGAAATAATGATTTTGAGTTAGCCAATCACAGATGTGGTTGCCTATTAGTAGAGGTAGCTGAGAGAATGAGGACAGGTAAGTGTGTTTATGTGCTGTTTATATTGTTATAACCCTAGAATTTAGGGTTGGGGGGTCCCCTACACTATAGTAAATTTAAAATGTGGGGGTGGATCACTGCAGTACCAAATGATCCAGAGGGAGGGGGACAGCTCAATCTTGCAATAGTATATGGAAGGTGTGAATTCTTTATTGAACCATAACACACAACGTTTCGGAGGGTTCCACCCCCTTCATCAGGTGTTGAGGAGGGTGAGGGGGACAGCTTCCCTGCGCATGCCAGAGTCCTCAGGGAGGACAAGAAAGCGGAAGATACTGGATTACACACTGACAGGCTCCTACTCTTCAGTTTTCTGGAATTTCATCAGACTGTGCAGGACAACATATAGAGCAGAGTAGAAATGCAAGGATTTTTTAACATTATACTTTGGCGCCAGAAGTGGAGCAAACTTTACTTTGGGGGGTGGACATGCCCTTTAAATAAAATTAGCACAGTGTAGGTAGGATAATTATATAATATGTTTATAAAAAAAAGCAAACACTTTTTAACATAGTTTTTTTATAAATGTATAATTCAAGCGAACACATTGTTATAAATTGCACGGAAACACTTTGTTGTGAAGTTATGATGTCTATTACAATTCGCACTTTAAGTATACAGTAGTTTTTAAACAATATATAAACTGAAATGTTATGGTATTACATACAATAGAACTTAATTACAGTCGGGTAATATTTTAAATGGTAATATACATTGTATCATTAGAAAAAAACCTGTGCACTCTCTTGCAAGTATCAGGATATTAGAAGTCACCCTGTAGAGTATTCTTGTGCAGAGTTGGGGGATATAGTTACAAAATACTTACCACTCACGAGGATGTTGCAGAGGGAAGATCTTGTTTTGGGAAGCCTTTGTCAGCCAAGAGTATGACAGTAACTTCAAATGACTTAAAGGGGAAGTTCAGTGCAAATACATGTACTTTTCAGAAAAAAGAGCAGTATTTTTTCATCCCAATGACCTTAATCTGCCAATTCAGCATTTTGTCTGTGTATAAATAAATGCTTTCGAAATACTGACTTCCTGTTTACAGGACCCTGTAAACAGATCTGAGCATCTTTGACCCATCCAACAGCCAATCAGTAGAAATTACTGTTAGGAACATTCCAAGGATGTGGTGCATCCTGGGAAGAAGAAGGACAATTAGAACCTGAAATGTCAGCTCCCTAATGTCAACAGCAGGGAACAGCAAGGGGTAAGAAAACAACTGATTTTGGAAATGGGAGAGAATATGTAGAATAACTTAGAAGGCATTACACAAACTAACAATTTAACAAATATTGATAATTTCCACTGAACTGTCCCTTTAAGGCTGCCTCCTGAGTCGCCTCCTTTGCCACAGTGCAAGCTTGTAACAAGCTAATAAAGTATGCAGAGAAGGGCAACTAAATGAATATGTGGAACGCAGAAGCTTGACTTTGCAGAGAGATTATGCTGGTCACTTTCTTACCTTCTGACACTTTCTTACCTTTTGATCCCACATTATTGTCACCATAGGAACGTCAGCAGCTAAATATGCCGCTGCATCTTTTGTCACAATTGGTTTGACCTTCAATCCGTATTGAATGTTGGATCGACATAACAGAGGGTCATGTGGTAATGGCAAGTTCATTGAATAGCTTTATGAGAGGGCTAGGTACGTTTCTGAATTTAAAAAATATTGAAGATTACTGGAATTTATACGTATCCTCACCATTGGCATTAGGATTCAAGAAGGAATTCTGACCGCCATTTGAAATAATAATTACTTTGTTATTGTAGTGATATTATTATTTTATTAAGAAAGTTTTTAAATACCTCCCATACTGTAGATAAGAACCTGAGGAAGGGGGTAGGTGGCTCCCCTAAACAATGTATATGATTTTTGCACAATACATTTTGATTCGCTGATGTGTTCTTCTCTCATCTCTTTCACTGCCGGACTTTATCAACCCCAGGGTAGAGAAACCTGGAGGATTGCACCTATTCATTATTGGCAATTTCCAATCCAGGAGTACTAAAGTGACTACAGTATACATTTATTTATATAAGAGCAAATAGATCAGTGTCAGATAAAAGAAATATTTTGACACGTTAATTCTAGGTTCACACAAATGTTTGCTTGAAGGTCAACAACATTTGTTGTAAACATAAGCATTTGTTTGTTGTTTTCTTAATGTTTTTTTACATGTTTTCTCATCATTTTGCTTGGGAAGCAGCAAGTGTTTTTTTATTTTAGTTGCCCTTTAACATGTCAGTTTGGTCTTTCCAGTTCATCATGCTGTTAGGTTACAAATCTAGTTAAAGAGTTTTAAAGGGCAAGACCATCCCTATATTTAAAATTTGTATATAATACCAGGACGCCCCCAAACTGGGAAACCACAATACATACCCTTTTCTCCTATTCTTAACTTAACCATGGATGTGGACCTGCCCTTTACACATACTCAGAAATAAATACCACCCATACTGCGCAAAATATCATGTGGTATCGGAAAGGTATCGGAATTTCTTTCATCGTGGTCTTTATTTTATGAACACAGGGCAAAATAAGGATGGCATCACATAATGTCATCTGCATTTTACATTGTCAGTAAAGCTGTAGTTTTGTAAATATGTGATACCGTGCCTTTATAAATATGACTCATAGTTTTACTGTGTATCTAAACCTCAGATTAAGGACACCACTACAGTAACATTTCCATCCCCCTCCCTGGTTACTTTTACCCCGTAAAATTTCAGATCCTCTTTTAATGTATTTATCTAATTTGTAACCTTGTTAATGAATCAATGGTAGAGTGGAGGTTCTAATTTACTATAGTTCTCCTTTAAATAGCCACTTTATGTGATGTCATTGGTGAGTTATAACACCCAGCATTTCCATTTCATAAAAGCTACGCTCACTGTCATATCCCTTCTATGCACTCCCAATTGTTAATTTACAGCTGTCCAAACCAAGTTCCCATGTAAATGTATAAAGGTGTCTATAATATTTCCAGCAAGACTATGAAATAAAAGTTAGAATGGTTTAATCAATAAGGACCCACTTTTGATTTTGGATATAATGAGTTACGGTACATTAAACATTGAATCACCCCGGCCAGTATATGGTCAGCATTAGTCTTATATTCTAGATTGAATCTATTGTGGGGCCTTCTTAGGCTATTATCAATATTATTAGGTGTTGCTCACCTTGTGTAACGTAAAAAAATATTTTACTGCTTTATAACCGCCCAACAGTTGTAACAGGGAGTGACGCCTATTGCTTTTGTTGTGGAAACAGCTGTTTGCTATTTGGGAGGCCCATCTTGTGCTATTCTGTAATATTACTGAATGTGCCCCAAGCAGTCTCCATATGAGTTTCACTGTCATTATTAGTCAGTAATCACTACAGGATGTCTAGAAATGATTATATGTAAATGTAAGGTTATCATTACTTTACAATCCTATCCATATTTTATGATCGTGACATAACATGATGATAGCGCACAGAATTTGGTGGGCATGCATGGTTGTCCATTGGTGCCTCAATGTGATTTTTACCAACCGTGTCAGTATTTTACTTGTTGATAATCAACATCCATGGTGCCAAATTGATTTTTAAGATATCAGGCAATTAATGACAAGTAAAATATCAGAACAACACTTTCAGAAAGAAAAACACATTAATATAAAAGCTGTAATCTGTGTCTCACCTCTCATTTTGATATGGTTGTAGGGACATTTGCTTTTCTAACACAGGGTTTTTGTTTCATTTTCCAAAATCACACAGTGTGGTCATTGACCATTATGTTCTTTACACATGCTCAGTCGTAAGATACTGAGGAACTTGTTGTAGTTGGTCAAACCCACTAGTAGCCTCTAGCCAATCCTATTGGCCAGTCACTGTACCTACACACAACACACACACACTATTTATTATAGTGGGATTTTACAATTTATTGGTGTTTTTAGAGGGGATAATTTCAGATTCTTGAGTGTAAAAATGTAAGGTTAGTTCTCCTTTTAGAATTGGTCATTATATAGCAGAGAAGTGAATTGGAAATGGAATAGGTAGAGAATAGAACAAATCATCACCCCACAACACCCTCCTGGTCTAGGGCTCAGGGGGTACATATCAGGTTTACAAAGAGATGATGTTGTTTATTTAAAATGTGACCACAACATATTTTCTAAAATAGAAGTCCTGTGTATTGGCCTTTTGTTTCACATAACTGTGAATTTCATCTTTAAAAACCATAAAGGTTCTTGTACAGTAAAACTAAATAAAAACCCTGTAACCCGAATAGTTCTTTTAAAGGCACCTCTCTGGGAATAGACAGGCTTGTATTAAATACAGAACCCTGACATATACCAACTTCAACCTTAAAAACACAGATGTTATTACTTTGCCTCAACAAGTGCTGCGTATAAATACAGCTTGTCAGGAATTCAAAAGCTACAGCCTGATATATGTTATTGCACCTTTACTATCCAAAGAAAATGGTCTTACACCCACTCACTAATGGACCAAAAAAACAACTTTCCCCTACACTTTGGTAATCGTTAATCTCTTCCGAAACATTATATTGACATCCTCAATAGATTCAGTTGGTTTTAGCACATTTTAGAAAAGGAGTCAGAATTCTCCTCAGTTCCATCTACTCTCCAGCTATTAACCTTAAGATTATAAGTTACTATTAATGCATTTGCCCTTTCTGTTTCTGAGAACAGGGCTTGTTCCACTTACAGTGATATTGGGCAGCTATGTGACGTTTTATATACATCTGATAGAAAGAGCTTATTTTCCCTTGGACTGGGTTAGATGGTGCTATAGAAATACTTTTGTTTATAATGTACATTATTTACGTGTACACAATATATATGGTAATTTCTCAAGCTATATATAAACTTTGCAGGATAAACGCAAAACCGAACATGAACAAGGCTTGTTTGTGGAAAGGCAAAAGACAAGGACTGAGACATTGCTCCTTAATTGGTAGAATGTTTAAATATGGATTTTTTTGGTAATTGAAATAGCACAAAGTATTTGTGTCATGTGTCTTGTGTATGTAATACACAAGACACATGAATGTCTTACAAATTAAAGCCTTACAAATAGCTACTGTATGCCATCAGCACCACCCCCCGAAGCTAGTGTAATATAATCAATAATGTACCTGCTTCTTTAAAATATAAGGATAATAAAGGTCACATCAAACTGCCATGGCTTGTCGTGACTATTAATAACCTTATAAAGGGTGTGTTTTTCCTGCTTACAATTTGTGATAATACATGCAGTAGCTACACTCTGTATATGAAGATAAAATGTACAGAATATATAAATTGTTTCCCGAATAACAAATCCTTACGCTGAAATGCTATTTTTATTTCAAAGCACTACTTTTCCTTTTAGTTTTCTAACTGTAACCTTGAGTTACTTTAGAAAATCTTTTTTAAAAAAAATGAAATCTGTACTGTTCTCTCTGCATAAGTCATCTTTACACCAGAACTCACTATGAACTGAATAAGAAAAATGCTGGAAATGTAATATGACCTACACTTCAAAAGTAACTGCTTTCTGTGAAGTGTATTGTACCTCTAAATGTGGCACATTATTGAAGTCTTGGTTATTACTTGACCATTATAACTTAGACCTCACATCATATAAATCAAACTTGCAGAATTTACTGGATTATAATATCAAATCCCAAAACTGATATTATTACATTTTACAAACAAAACTGAAGCCCAGTTCTGTGGCCTATGGCAACCAACTACATTCCCTGGTGGATTTCATGAATAATATGAACAGTCTGGGAATTCCACAGTTCAGAGGGAATTCTATGAAAATCGATCAGTAGCGAACATCAACACTCACTGGTCAATATTTAGAAAGAAGCAATAGAATTACATTGTGATTTTTCTCCTGTATCACAGTGGTAGAATACCACTGGTACTGGTAATTTGCGACCACGTCAAAGAGCCACTGTGCAAAATACCAATTCAGTCATAAAATACCAATATCAATCAATAAAGAAACAATATTGGTATTTGTAAAAAATGATAATATAAAAAAAAACAAAACTGTTCCTTGTGTCCTGTTGTAAAGACTAATAGCCATCCACCTGTTAACCAAATGTCACTGGAAGCTGGGAATTACCATGGAGATTATATACTCCGATGCCCTAGCTAGACAAATGCAAGAAAAATGGACAAGGTACCCCAGAAAGCAACCGTGAGCTACAGCAGGGAAAGCAGCCAAGCTTAGGCACAGCTAAAGCATGGACCACAAGAGTTTTGCCCCATGGTGCTTGACATGTCTTTTGTCCAGACAGACCCAGGACATACAGTCAGTTACTACTGGCTAAGATGCTTGTGAAGGTTCTCATTCATCCAGGTCATGGTATATCTGTTGTATTCAATTAGATCAACTGGACTTGAAATGTAGTTCTTGAAGACGTTTCGCTAGTCATCCGACTGGCTTTCTCAATTCAGAATGAAAGCCAGTCGGATGACTAGCGAAACGTCTTCAAGAACTACATTTCAAGTCCAGTTGATCTAATTGAATACAACAGATATACTGGCTAAGATATTCTTGACCTCTCTCTAAGCAAGGTTGACAAGTAAGAAAATACATTCTTGTATTCTTTTGAGAATCAGGGGTTTGATAGTCTTTTGGAAATTATAGAATGCATTCAGGCACATTTATATTGAAGGTTTTTCTAACCTTTTTTTTTTAATATATTGAATCTTAAAGGAAATTTATAATTAAAAAAAAACCCCACAAAGTTTAAATGGGACCTAAGAAAAATGAACTATTTTTAATTGCTATTTTAATGGTGTAGTAATAATGCTGAAAGAAAAACCAGCATTTTTCATCATTGGCAGGAGAATTGCAGAATCCAGAAACAAATGGTTATTGGGCTGTGGTCCTGAGAGCTGGCAAAGAACTGTTCAATGTATTACGCTGTCCAGAAAGCTCAATAGAAAACATTATTAATAACATAGCAATAATCAATTTCTAGACTTGCAGATACTTTATATCATCCAGCTTTACGCGTCATATAAATCATATGGGTATCACACATCAGAAAAAATCAATACAATGTCTTCTACAAAATTTTTACTTATTTAATTAAAAAGGGTAATTATTCTTTATGAGCGGCAGAAATGTAAGTAGACTGCAGAGTAACTGAATGATTATAGTGAGAACAATCAATCACCTTCATGGACTGTACAGAGACCTCCAAGAGAGCTACATTCACAGTATTCGCCCCTGAAGGAAAACTGGACGGACTCTTTATGTTGTTAGATAAAATTCCCAGAATCCCTCAGCTGGGAATTTTAGGTTTGAAAAGACCAGACCTTTTACATGGCACAGTGACCCCTCTTTTCAAAGACCATTTACTAATCTCCAGAGTCTAATTAAAATGTCAAAAGGAATAAAAAGAATTATAAAGTGCAATAAATATATGACTGCATAATATGTCAAGCACATTGTAGCTGGTGTGAAAATAAGCTGAAACAGCAAAAAAATTCACATCAGTGAAAAATGTTCAGGTCCACTGTCTGAGACAGTCCAATTTCAACTGCTCGCCCATTGTGCTTGGTTAATAGATATGGACTGAAAGTCAGGTCTCACTGTAAGAACAACAGCTACATGATAAATGATGGATTTGAGCCTTATACTGGCTAATCTGCTCTATTAGATCACTGATTATCAGGAACTAATCACTGGACTGCTATTCCTGGGTAACACAACTGTGACACACAAGTACATTTTTCTAGCTATGCAGAAAAAAAACAACCAAGACAGAAAGAAACATTCAATTTTCATTCATGAAAATATTTAGTTTTCTTAGGGTAAATTAAAATTGGCCAATAAATCCCATTCTTATTTTGCAAAAAAATGGGATGTAAAGGGAAAGTTAAATCTTAACTTTGAATTAATTTAAAAAAGCCCCTTAGTAATGAATTGGTTCTCAAGCTTTGATCATTGTCCATAGCAATGTTTCAGCTGTCATTCGGAAAGCACCAAATCAAGCAAAATGAAACCAATTTTCTTTACTCTTAAAGGGCATGTCCACCCTAAAAATCCTACCTTGTGTCCAAAGTGTTTAACACTAGGAGCAACGGCTTACTGAGTGGGGGGGCTTACTGAGGTTAAGGAAGCAGCAGGGGACCGGATGACTCATTGACACCTTTTTCTCTTCACTTTCCTGGCCTGCAGGAGAACCATAAGGAGCAGAGATGTAAGGTAAGAATTTTTTTTGGGGTGGACATGCTCTTTAATTTGAAAGCTTTTTCCAGAGTACACCTATCCATTGTAAGATACTTCTCTAGTAAGGTGTAAGCAAAGTATATGTATGAAGTAAATTCTGTACCTGACAAAGCTTTCATTTTATTGCCAGTAAATCTTTAAAGAGCTTTGAGAGCATGTGTACTTATTGACATCAACACCGATCCCACTGTTCACTGTCTCTATACACATATTTACTATACAGATATCTCCATACCAATAAGAAAGTCCTTGATAAGACTTAAAGCTACTGTTATTTTTTTTTCAGGCAGCATGAGTTACAGACAATAAAAAATAGTAAGGTGCGTTTAAAATGTTTGTTCATAGAAAAAGATAACATTTTAAAATGTTCCTGTTGGCTTTGTGTTAGCTCTGCTAGATTAATGAACTAATGCTCTACTTTTACAAACACACAGCCCATGAGGGTACATGAGGTTACCCCCACCCAAAATTGTTGTTTTCTTTTTTAACCCCCAACCTGACACAGGTACACACACCTACTGACCTTCTCCTCCATTACTGTGGCAGCCATACTTAAAGGGTAACTATAGTCAAAAAACAAATTGGGATCAATAATCAAAACAGTTGTTTTTTTTAACTTCCAACCTGACACAGGAACACACAACAAATAAGCTACCCATTCATTCATGTGGCAACCATATTTAAAGGGTAAGTATAGTCAAAAAACACATTTTTACCAATCATCAAGAAGTTAGTTTTTAATCCCTCAGCCTGACACGAGTACACACTAAGGGCCCTAATTATAAAAGATTGATATCGTTATCAAAAAAATAACGATCATTAACGTAAAATAGCAATCGTTATCATAAATTAACGATCTGTATTTTCCGATAACGATCAGTATTTTACGATATCGGAAAATACCGATCGTTATCGGAAAATACCGATCATTATCGGAAAATACAGATCGTTATTTTACGATAACGATCATTATTTTTTTGATAACGATTTCGATCTTTTATAAATAGGGCCCTAACTGACATACCCATTCATTCCTGTGACAGCTATATTTAGAGGGTAAGTAAAAAACAACTATTTCCTCATCATTGCCATTATTGAGTTTTAAAATCGGCAGCACAAACACACACATTCCCTTCCAAAATGTGGCCTTTCAAGCCAAATTCAAAGTTTATACTTAAACTTTTCCTTTCTTGTTGCATTTAAAAATAAATATAGTGGTGGAGTCATCCTTTAGATGGTAAATTAGACTCAATCACTTTATTCCACATTCCTTTACTTCTTCTTTCTTATACTCATTACTGGTCTCAAAATCATCTTTCCTGACTGCAGTGACCCAATAAAAAGCAATCCTCTGATTGGTTGCTGCAGATTAATAACACAGGCAAACAGTTGCCCCTTTTTTTGCATCAGTCTCCGTATGTTATTTATTTTTTTTATTAGAAAGGTCCAATATCACAGGTTTATCATAAAGTCATCATACAATACCGCACACTATTGGCATTTTATGATGTGGCTGTAAATGTATAACCACAGCTGTAAAATACAGCCCTTGTTAGTATAGTATAGTATAGTATTTGTATAGTATTTGAGGTTGAATAAAGACATACGTCCATCCAGTCCAACCCATCTAGCAATATCCTCATTTCCTGCCTAACTGTTGATCCAGAGGAAGGCAAAAAACCCACCAAATTTATGAAGGGGGAAAAAATTCCTTCCTGACTCCAAGTGGCAATCGGAAATTTCCCTGGATCAACTCTACTTTATGTATCAATACCAGTAACTTGCAACATTCCTTGTTTGCAGAAACTCATCCAGCTTTTTTTGAAACTGACCAATGAACCTGCCATTACAACGTCCACTGGAAGACAGTTCCATAGCTTTACCGTTCTCACAGTGAAAAACCCTTTCCGAGCTTGAAGCCTAAACCTTTTTTCTTCAAGTCTTAAGGGATGTCCTCGTGTCCTTTGACATGTTCTATTGGTGAACAATGCCCCAGATAGTTTATTGTATGGCCCGTTAATGTATTTATACACAGTAATCATATCCCCACGCAAGCGCCTTTTCTCCAGCGTACATAATTGTAACTTTTCCAGTCTCTCTTCATATTCAAGCTCCCCCAATCCCCTTATTAATTTAGTTCCCCTTCTCTGAACCCTTTCCATTTCAAAGATGTCCTTTTTGTACACAGGATTCCAAAATTGCACTGCATATTCCAAATGAGGCCTTACCAATGCTTTGTAAAGAGGGAGAATTACATTTTCCTCCCTTGAATCCATACCTCTCTTTATACAAGACAATACCATGCTGGCTCTGGCTGTTGCCGCCTGGCATTGCTTGCTACCTTTAAGTTTGTTATCCACCAAAACTCCAAGATCCCTTTCCAACAGGGATTCACTTAACACAGAGCCATTTATAGTATAAGTAGCACAAGTATTTTCAAGTCCAAAATGCATCACCTTACATTTATCAACACTGAATTTCATCTGCCACTTAGCAGCCCAATGTGATAATCTATCTAGATCCCCTTGCAACGATTGCACATCCTCTGAAGTTTTTAATGGTCGACAAAGTTTTGTGTCGTCAGCAAACACAGAAACCTTGCTGACAATACCCACTTCCAAATCATTAATAAATAGATTAAATAGAAGCGGCCCCAACACAGAACCCTGTGGCACCCCACTTAGCACTTTAGTCCATAATGATGAAGCCCCATTAACAACTACTCTCTGCATCCTATTCATTAACCAATTTTCTATCCATGTACAAATGTGACTCCCCAGACCAACAGACCTTAGCTTATACATTAGTCGCCTATGGGGGACTGTATCAAAAGCCTTTGCAAAATCCAAGTAAACTACATCTACTGCTATACCAGAGTCTAAATTTCTACTTACTTCCTCATAAAAGCCAAGCAAGTTAGTTTGACAAGATCTATTCCTCCTAAATCCATGCTGCTTGTGAAGGTTCTCATTCATCCAGGTCATGGATTTCTCAATTCAGAATGACTTGTACAAGAATCTGTGGCAATTATGTACCCTGGAGAATCCCAATTAGCATATCACAGCCAGGTGTTAAGGGTGTGATTAGATAGTGGCTAAGGGGTGTTATAGGAACGCCCAGAGTAAGGTGTTAAAACAGCATTGTACATGGCAGACAGTTGGTGTCGAACCCCCCCACCTCTATTTAGGCTTGGTTTCTTTATTTTCACATAAATGGCCTCCTTAACACCTCTCTTGAACCAGTCACGTTCCTTCGCCAGTATGTTAACATTACAATCTTCAAAGGTATGTCCTTTATCCTTAAGATGCAGATACACGGCTGAGTCCTGACCCGAGGAATTGGCTCTTCTGTGCTGGGCCATACGTTGATGCAGTTGCTGTTTGGTCTCCCCCACATACAAATCAGAGCATTCTTCACTGCACTGCACCGCATATATGATGTCGCTTTTCTTGTGTTTTGGTATTGGGTCTTTTGGATGTACCAATTGCTGCCTCAGCGTGTTGCTCGGTTTAAAGCAGACAGGGATACGATGTTTTTTGAAAATTCTTCTTAATTTCTCGGAGACCCCTGCTACATATGGGATGACCATGTTCTTCCTCCTGTCTTGCTTTTCCCCTTCACTGTTGGTATTTGTGTTCTTTTCTTTCCTTCTACTTCTTTTGACAAAGGCCCAGTCTGGATATCCACAAGTTTTAAGGGCTCCTCTGAGATGTTTCATTTCTTTAGCCTTCGCCTCTGTGCTAGTGGGGATGTTCTCGGCTCTGTGTTGCAGGGTTCGGATGACACCCAGCTTGTGATCTAAAGGGTGGTGGGAGTCAAACATCAAATACTGATCTGTGTGTGTTGGTTTTCTGTAAACCTCTACTTCCAGTTTACCATTTTCCTTAACTTCTACTACTTCTACTACATTTCAAGTCCAGTTGATCTAATTGAATACAACAGATAAATCCATGCTGGTTACTACTTATAATGTCAGTCCTTGAAACATACTCTAGAACATGTTCCCTTATTAAACTTTCCAGGATCTTCCCCACCACTGAAGTTAAACTTACAGGCCTGTAATTACCCGGCTGTGAACGACTACCCTTTTTGAATATTGGAATAACCTCAGCCTTTTTCCAATCCAGAGGCACACCACCGGACATGAGGGAATCAGCAAAAATAAGAAACAATGGCCTAGATAAAACTGAACTTAGCTCCTTAAGTACCCGAGGATGTATTTTATCCGGTCCAGGAGATTTATTAATATTAACCTTATTTAGTTCTTTCTGTACCATATCCTCGTTTAACCAAAGTGAACTTGAATCTTGTATACCTTTATTGCTACTATACTCTATGATATCTGTACTTGGATCTTCTATAGTGTATACAGAGGGAAAAAAATTATTCAAGACATTTGCTTTATCGCCATCCTCCGTAACTAACTTATCCCCATTAATTAATGGTGCCACATTCTCAGTCCTCATCTTCTTACTATTAATATACTTAAAAAAATGTTTAGGCTTAGTGATGCTTTCTTCAGCTATCCTAACTTCATTATTAATTTTAGCTAGTTTGATTGCTTTCTTACATGACCTAGGTAGGGTCAAGTCCTTTTCCCCCAACTTACCATTCTAACATCCGCCTTCCCTCTCCCCACCCCTCCACTCTCTTTTCCCCTTACCTTTCTTTTCTAATAACGACAAACACCATTATTTTGGATAAAGGTCACAGCTTTTATTGTACATTTCATACATCTTTCTTTAATAATTCAACAAGAAAACATATCGTTAATATCAAAAATAACTGTATAACTTCCATAACATTGTTAGCATCCTTTAATTTAAGATCCGTGCCAGTCCGCCCTTCCATTTTAGCACGATGCCAGCCAGCCGGACAACCTGGCTCGGCAAGCAATAACTCCACAACTCTGCCACATGACCCCCCATCACCGTGACTAATTAACAAAACAGACCAAAACCACTGGCCACCCACCTTAGGAGTTAGACCAGGACTGCACCCAGTGTTTTCCAATTGCCTTCTAACTCTTTGGCAGACTGGCAAGGATCCTGCCCTGCTGTGACACTCTGGCCAGGGATTGTCCCTGACAATGGCATTTACTATTCATGTCCCTCCTAATTACTCTTGGTTAGCCTCGTATTCCTTCTTTTCTGAACGCCCACTGTGACCTTTTTTCCTGTCCCCCCTTTATTCATTACCGATCCTATCTGCTATGAGGGAGGGTGGGTGGGGTCCGTTCGTCCTGAGCTGTCGGCGGGAAAGGTGCCTATTCCTGTTCACTCCCCCTATTTCTAACTTTCCTGACCAATCCCTAACTAGCTCCCTACAAACTATCCAACCCCCTTTAGTCCTGCCCCACCTGGTCATGTTACCCCTCCCCTAGCTGGCTTGGTCCGGGGTTTTTCTTGACCTAGGTAGGGTCAAGTCCTTTTCCCCCAACTTACCATTCTAACATCCGCCTTCCCTCTCCCCACCCCTCCACTCTCTTTTCCCCTTACCTTTCTTTTCTAATAACGACAAACATCATTATTTTGGATAAAGGTCACAGCTTTTATTGTACATTTCATACATCTTTCTTTAATAATTCAACAAGAAAACATATCGTTAATATCAAAAATAACTGTATAACTTCCATAACATTGTTAGCATCCTTTAATTTAAGATCCGTGCCAGTCCGCCCTTCCATTTTAGCACGATGCCAGCCAGCCGGACAACCTGGCTCGGCAAGCAATAACTCCACAACTCTGCCACATGACCCCCCTTCACCGTGACTAATTAACAAAACAGACCAAAACCACTGGCCACCCACCTTAGGAGTAAGACCAGGACTGCACCCAGTGTTTTCCAATTGCCTTCTAACTGTTTGGCAGACTGGCAAGGATCCCGCCATACCGTCAGGGGCTGACCACTCACCCCCGAACGGTACGCCATACACTCAACGCCCTTTCCATAGCCTCCTGTAACTTGAGGTTGAAGAGATCTAAACCAACCTCGTTTAAATGTACACCATCGGTGCCGAAAAGAGAGCTATCGTGCTCTAAGTCATTGTGCCTAACCGCAATCCCACCGTTCAATTGGACAAACTTTGATATAGACCTGTTAATTTTTATTCTGACTTTTTCTATTGCTTGTGTGGATCTTGCCCCCCGCCATTTTTGTCTTGGGATAATTTCCGACCATATCAAGATTAGGCCCTTAAAAACTGACCAGAGACGCAAGCAGTCTCTGCGCATATTTTTTATCAGCTCCCTCATCGGGCAGTGCCCTACATCATTGCCCCCTGCGTGTAATATTATTATTTTGGGCTGGCCCCTAAGCTTTGCTTGTTTAATAGCGAGGGGCACCACCTCCTCCCATGTGAGTCCCCTGCTACCCAGCCAGGTGACGGTTACGTCCTTCTGCTGGAAACCTAACTGTGTCCCGTTGCGTCGCACCCTAGCTCTCCTTTTGGCCCAGTATACAAAAGAATGCCCTAGTACCCAGGCAGCAATTGGCGGCGTATCTGTAATGGGAAATAAATGTAAATCACTAACTATAATTCCTCAATTTGCAGCGGTCTTACATAAGACCTGAACCTGTTGGATTCCCACCTTCCTATTTTCCTGATTGTCTCTTCACTCAATCCCCATCTAGCTGCCTCTGTCGCTGCCCCTATCCGAAGCGAGTGACTGCCGTATTCCTCCCGTGTGAGTCCTAGTCGCTTTAAGGCTGTTCTGAGTACTGCTATAAATTGGTATCGGGATAGCGCCGACCCATCCTCATGTATTAGGTACGAGCCATTGAGTTGTGGGCGTATAATCTCAAATTCCCGGAAGCATTGCATCGGGCAGGTTTTCTTACCCCTTACTTGGTATAGCATGATCTTCAGTGTACTACCTTTTGCTGTTTTGGGGTTCCTTATTGCTATTTGTAGCTCACTCCCGACTGCCAGTATATCCCTTGCTTGTATGCCTCCTTGTAACGTTCGGTTGTTGCTAACTAATTCTGAGATTCTGAACGCTCCATAAAAGGCCCATGAAAAGGCTAATCGGAACAGCGTGCATTCGAATTGTGACTTTGCTATTGTGTTTAATTGGTCAAATAAGCCTTCCAGTATAGCTAAGGTTATTGGCCTTCTACTATCTGATGTGTGTTTTCCCCTTCTAAAGCCTTTTACCGCCTGCCTCACTAAGAAATTCTTTGTGTGGTCTATCCAATTCCTTGCTTTAAACATGAAACTTAGGGCCGCTAGTGTCTTGTCTATCTGACTAACCGATACTCTCTTATTGAACATTGTTGTAAGAATAATATATCCTACACTGGTCCAACCATTATTTGATGCCTAGTCCTAGAACACTGAAAAAGCCTCACAGCTGCGGGAGACAGAATTCACACACACACAGGGCATGTACTGAAAACCATCTCAGTTTATTTAGGTCATACATTGGCATATATGAAACAAAGGAAAAACCTTGCATGACGAAAAGGGGCTTTACCAGACTTTATGTCTGTAAACAATATAATAAAACATGTCTTGGAATGCGAGAATAGAGACAAGTTGACATAGGAGGCAGAAGACCTTGAGATAACGTATTATCTATGGCCATGAGAAACAGCTTGGGCTAGGTACAGCTTGGTACATTTTGAGAAAAACAGACTAAGTAATATGTGCACAAAGGGAGTCGAAAACAAAATGGCTGCTATTAGGCTACGTGATTATACAAAATATATAAAAACCTAACAGTTCCACCCTTTTATCCCAAAGGGATAACTAAACGGAAATTATATGTAACGTATAGCAACATTATCAGTGGAAATATCATTCATAGCGATTACATCATTATACATTGCAGCGTGAGCAATAGTTTTACGATTAGTAGGAAACTTGCAAACAGATGCAAATATAGAAATACATCCTGGGGCACATTGAATACAGCAGCAACAGAGAATCAGAACACATATGATTATTATAATTGTACCAAAAATATTGCGAAGCTGACCCCAGGAGGGAAGCCACCAAAAAAGCATGTTCCAGAAAGAAAATTTACCATCATCTACCTTGATGTGATTACTAAGTTGTTGCAGAGTACTGATCTGATATTTAATAGTGAGGGTATGATCAGAAAGGTTAAAGCAGCACATACCTTCAACCCTTTCACATCCTTGACTATGCAACAAAAGTAGATAATCGATAGCAGCACGATTCTGGAGAACAGCATGTTCCAGAGTATTATAGTCAGTTAGCATATTGGTAAGGATAGAGCTAGTTATATTTATTTCTTTAGCTACTACACATGCAAGATAAAGCAATTGTCTACCAGTATATATTGCTAGACCTGGAACGCCTACGATACTAGCACCTAAAGCAACAACTTCAGTTTCAGATAGGGGATGTACATTAGACTTACAATCCTCTGGCATAGTTATAAGATCCCTGCGATTACGTTTACCTGCAGAGAGGAAAGAAGAAGATTGCAAATGTGTGCTTGGTACTATCACCATACTTAATCTACTGATAGCACAAGGACCTCCAGAAATGTTAGCAGGTAAATAAGTGTAGCTAACATTCCCACAGGCCATAACCCATCCCTCTGAAAAAACAATGTGTACATAATTTGATGTCGTTTGGTAGGTGAGATTACACTTCATGTTATTATTCACAGAAACACATTGTGTAGCAGCAGGACAAGTAAAAATAAAACAAACTTCAGCATCAGTAACATTTTGAGTCCGAATCATAACTATATCTACAGTTCATTCACGGGAGGTCTGTTGAGGTATTCTGGAAAATTTAAGCGGGGTTACATCATCTTCTCGGATAATTGGGATCCAATATCTTATAGTACTGATCAGTCAGATAGTATTGGAGACATATTGGAACTGAAACTGGAATAGCGACTAAACAAGTAATTATAATGTCCTGAACACTTTTACATTTCCTAAACAAAAGTCAGTTATATTTAGGAGCTTCTTTAAAATATACTCCCAAATGTTACCTGGGGGCAATGGAACACGGGGAGCAATAGAGCGGGAAGCTCTATTCATTATAATAGCTTCAAAGTGGGGAAAACCACAGAATAAGATGAAAAATGAACATGTCAGGAAAATATATTTCATCTGGATTTCACAGATCATCACTGGTTTGGAATCTGGGCTCATCTTAATCCTCCTCCTTGAGGGTGGGTGTGTTGTCATCTCTGAAGTCATCTGGGTGGTCCCTGAAGTCATCTGGGCGGTCTCTGAAGCCATCTCGTTCTCCAATCAACAGATTCGGTGCGCGCTTTACTCTGGAAGCATGTATCCACGATGGATTGCCTTCAACCAAGATAGCTGTGCGAGTCATAACGCCTTCATCAAGACCACATCACCTGATTTAAACGGGTGCGTCGGAGCACTAGAAAATAAAGAAAAAAAACAAAGAAACATCACCACAGATGCCATTCAATCTTTCAATCAGTTTTACTACATAAGCTTCCTGGATAAATTCCAGGTCACCTGTTATTAATATCCCTGTCTTAACTGCCCAAGGCGTAGGGAATGGTCTGCCCATTAAAATTTCGAAAGGAGACAACTTGGATGTAGAATTGGGGGCCATACGAATCTCTGCTAATACAGCTGGTAAATAAATATCCCATTTACTGAAAGAACCTGCAGTAGCCTTCCTAAACTTCTCTTTTATTGTGCGGTTCATTCGTTCAACAACATCTGAACTCTGGGGATATAAAACTTCTATTCAATGAACATCAATTACACAATGTCTTGTATTAGCTCAGAAGTAAAGGCTGGTCCTTTATCTGAATCTATCCTAACAGGACAACCTCATTTAGGAATAATTCCCTTACACAAAATTTTAGCAACAGTTTTCACATCTTCTTTTTAAACACATATACATTTGGGCAATAAACCTTGTGGCTAAGATTTTTTATGAGCCATATTATTACTATAACTATCCCCTCTTTAATAAAGACCTAAAGGTCTAAAAACAATACTTGAGAAAAAAAAAAAAATCTTTAAAAAAAATGAATCGGGAGAAAACAAAAAATTAAAACCGAAACAATAACATTTTCGGGGAAAAGTATGAACGCAGGAAAGAAACAAAAGAAACGGAGAAAAGAATAGCAACTTATACACATATATGAGATAACATTCCCTTAAACAACATGAAAAGAACTCACAATCATTCCATTTAAACAACTAAAACATAAGGAAGATAATAATCCCCAAATTAAATTAATGTAAAGTCAGCTCACCATTCTCATTTATAAACTATCTACTGCCAAATTCTACCAAAAACCAACTACATTAAAATCATACCTGGAAACAATGTACTAACAGCTTAAACCTTAAACAAAACACCAGTACGGGTCAAAGAAAAGATTAAGCTAAATAAACAAAACACGGTAACGAACTAAATTCCAAACAGAATCTGGGAATTGAAGATCTATATACATTATACACAAACACAACCATAACAGCTCTAATTGGTAGAGAATCAAATCGGACTGGGTAGAGATTTACACCTATATTTAAATATTAATTACTTGGGTATTAATTTAACCTGTAATCTTAATACAGTAAATAAAAGGAATATACTATGGGTAAGACCTGAATATATTTAACTTCTAAGACCATGATAGATTTAAAATAACCTCATACTCTGTGAGACATCGGATAGTTCATATTCTATTCTTTAGCATTTATAAACATGATTAGATGTTAATTAAACATTCTCCGTGTCCAATATAATAAAATTGGAGGCCTCACCAGCCATTGCACAAGTTGCAGAGATGCATTCTCTTAACAGTGATTGCCAATGACTTAGAGAGAAAAAAAAAAATAAGTGACTAGTTTCAAGGTGTCTCTGTGATATTGTGATAAAACTGCCACCATGATTTTACAATGTTCTCTTACAATACAAATGAAAAGATTTATCATAATTCACAAAGCTCAGAGCAGGGGCAGAGATAAATGTTATAACAATTATTTAAACATTCTTTGTCATTTGCAGTGTCCATAGAATGATGTTTGGACAGTCTTTAATGGTGCATTTTGGAGCATTTGGTCCCAGTGGGAGCTGGCTGGGATTCATTGGTGGTAAAAGTTCATGAGGCTGACCAATTCAGCTTTATCACAGGGTGTTTGAAAAGCAAAAATGTCTTTATCTCTGGCGGGGCTGACCAGATATTCACCCTTAGATATTATACAACCAAGATATTGAACTGAGTCTTTGCAATATTGTATTTTCTGGAAGCTTTTGATGCAAGACAATTGAGGAGAGAGAAACATTTTACATACCTCCATGCTCTGGATACACAATAACCACATTAACATATTTGACAATTAACATATTTCACATAATCTTAGAACCATGTGGCTAAACCCATTATTATTTTAACACTTCACAGAGAGCCATAGAGTCTGTCACTGGCAAGTCCACCAAATCTCTATGTCAAACAGTGACACATAAATTGGGACTTTTCAAAAAATGAATACAAAAAAGACTGAGCCGTAGCACCAGCCGACATGCAGAAAATAGGCATATCTCAAAATCAACAACTGTATTACATTGGGTATCGGCAGAAATGCTAATAAGGGCTTATCTATCCAAAACTATAGGAACTATCTGTATTATGAGCTATAATAGGGGTATAAACTAGGAAGATAGTCTTTATAATTACTCATTGATTTACAAAGGTACAAACCATTGGCAGAATACTATTAATTATATCCTGTAAAAAAGCGGGTTAGGGGCATTAAAAAAATAATCTTTTACTTCCAACAAGTTATGCCACTAAAGAAAATTAAGATACACAATTTACTAAATCCGGTATTATCAAATTAATGGGGTAATCTGGTAATAATTCAAAGGAAAAATAAGACAATAACAATTGGCCATCATCCCTATTAGTGACAAATATTTTATATTCTTAGTCTCTGCAAGTACCCCCATAAATCTCTACAAAAAACTTGCAATCAGCTGAGGGACCATTAATATACGGAAGCTTTGATAGAGAAGCACATAGTCCCTGTATCATCAAAAAAAATTAAACAGCTTACCTCGTATATGAAGAACACAAATAGGATTACACATTCTGTCCATGAGCTGTACCACAGCGAGGGAATCACTTGTGGGAAAATCCATCACAACTGCCATCATAGGGGATATCTATCTGTGACTGTATTTTCACATCCTACTTAGTTATATAGATATAACGGGTCTCACTAATGATCTAATTTATTACAAATAAACATTTGCTATTATTAAGCTGATCATCTTTAAAAACCACCAGAAACTCTACCAGATCCTTGCCCTTCACTTTCTAAATCTTCACTTTCTCAAAAACCTCTATAATATAAGAAAAAAAACTTCCGTAGACATTCCTACCTCCATTCGCAATTATAAAAATCCCATTTACAACTAGTTAGACATGAAAGGAGAGGAGGAGGGGGAAGCGGGTTTAGGAATGTAAGAAGATAAGAATTAGACACAGAATAGAAAACATCGAGTCCAAACATTCTAAGTGAAACCAGCATTAACCAAATTTAACCTCTACTTATTAATATAATCAGATGTATAATAAAATTCACTAAGAGAGCTTGCAATAAGAATATACATCTTTTATCCAACCCAATATATTATCAAACCATGGATTGCCATAATCTGTACCACCAATGCGGATCACCTAATCCTCTTGAGTTTCCAGGAAAATTCTTCGGAACTTCTTTTATCAGTATTTTCCCACACATTGGAAACCTGTAAACTTAGAATTAAAACACTTTAATATACTTTAAATGACTTATCATGTTTGGGTCAGACACCTTTACTGTGAAACTTTCCATCCTGTAAGCAAGAAGGTTAACAATAAGCGCAGTGAATACAATTAGGGAAACAAATCACACTGAAGCAAAAGGAGGGGAGGGAAAAAAAAAACTTATCCTCTAATAAATCAGACACTTACATATAAGCATGCAAGACAGACAAGACAAATAGTAGGGTTTCTCAATGTTCCGTATAATGCTAGCTAGCAAAGAAACACAACTCAGAAGTTCGAACTTCAAATGAACCGGACCACACTGTCCGTTCTATAAATGGTTAAGCTTAACTCTTAAGTCCCCGTCCCTAACTCCCGTGTTTTACACTTCACTTCACGCTGAAGAAACTCTTAGTTAAAGAGAAAACATTAACTCTCTATGTGCAGGTCGTCGCCTGCGGGAGTATTATCTTGTAGTCCAACCACAAGTTGCGAGTCCAACCCGCAAATAGGGATCCTATCAATCAAGGGGAAAATATATCTCTTGTACGGCTCCCAGTTACCTCTTCCAAAGAGAAACTAAAAAATGCAGATCGCTACCTGCGGGAGTCTACCTTAACTCTTTAACTCTCTAGAACACCCAGCACCAAGTTTTTACATTCCACTCAGGGAATAAAACTCTTTCAGAATTTAACACTCCACCCACGAAGCAACTTCCTTAAGAGAACTCGATCACAGGTCCCAGCCTGCGGGCATTCTACTTACAGACACTCTACTTACAGACCTATCTGTAAGACGTGGGGCATGCGTCCGCCCTTCCAGACCCACGTTTTAAAATCTATACCAATGTGCTGATACAAGTTACAGAACAAGCAAGACAGAACCTAAAATTAATAAGTTCAATACTTACGGTCCTGTAGGTTGTATCCCCACTTCACTGACACCAAATTGTAAGAATAATATATCCTACACTGGTCCAACCATTATTTGATGCCTAGTTCTTAGAACACTGAAAAAGCCTCACAGCTGCGGGAGACAGAATTCACACACACACAGGGCTTGTACTGAAAACTATCTCAGTTTATTTGGGTCATACATTGGCATATATGAAACAAAGGAAAAACCTTGCATGACGAAAAGGGGCTTACCAGACTTTATGTCTGTAAACAATATAAAAAACATGTCTTGGAATGCGAGAATAGAGACGTTGACATAGGAGGCAGAAGACCTTGAGATAACGTATTATCTATGGCCATGAGAAACGCTTGGCTAGGTACGCTTGGTACATTTTGAGAAAAACAGACTAGTAATATGTGCACAAAATGGAGTCGAAAACAAATGGCTGCTATTAGGCTACGTGATTATACAGAATATATAAAAACCTAACAATTGTAACTATAAACATAATGGTTAACTCTAGTCTATCGTGTCACTACAAATCCCACCTACCTCCCGTTCTAAACCTACCCATTCCTTCCATATCCTATTGTAACTGTTCCACGTTGCCGGTGCTAGTGAGCCCTTGATCCACTCTCGCATACCTTCTAATGACCGCCACATTCGTTGTGGGCAATTTCTCCATATTCCTGCGCGGCTGGTACCAGCTGCCGAATTTGTCCAACTGTAACCGAGACAAAGCATCCGCAATTACATCTTGAATCCTGGAACGTGCTTTGCCTTAAATAATATTTCAGTCGCAAGCAACTAACACCAACCTACGCAATAGATCTTTACTGGGGGGAAGATGAGGTCAAACTATTTATCGCCTGCACCACTGACATGTTTATCTGATTGAAATAGGACTGCTTTATTCTTATGGTCGCTTCCCCAGAGTTCCACTGCAACTAGAATTGGGAACAGTTCCAGGAATGCTAGGTTTTTTACCGTGTTGACACCGCCATTCCGCCGCCATGGGGCTGCACACCATCGCCCTGAAAATATGCTGACCGAACCGCCAGCTCAGTGAAGCTCTTCCAGACTTGCTACCTTTCCTGCCAGTAGGTTTTGCCATTGAATGTCGTCAGGATCCGTATCCAGATATCTAAGTCTGCTCGGATGCTCTGGGTAACTCTTATAAAGTGGTGGGGTCTTTTAATTCCTGCTGTTGTGTTGGCCACCTTCGCGCAAAAACCCTGCCCATTGGCATTACCCGACATGCAAAATTGAGCTTGCCCAGTAACGCCTGAACGTGCTGCAACGTGACTTCCTGGAAGCCAGCACTTCATTGATTGTGACAATCAGGTTGTCCACTTTTTCTTTAGGGAGCCTACATACTTGATCAATAGTGTCTATTTCTATACCCAGGAAACTAATGCAAGTGGTGGGGGCCACCGTTTTTTCGGGGGATAGGGGATGCCGAATTGAGCTGTCAGTCGGAATATGGCTTCTAGTAAAATTCCGCACCGATTCAGTTGGGTGGTCCTACCACAAGAAATCATCCAGGTAATGTATGACCGCCTTACCCCCTTCTCCTGCCTGATAACCCATTCCAGGAAACTGCTAAACAGCTCAAACACGAACATGATATGGAACAGCCCATCGGTAATGCTCTGTCGACATAAAACCCACCGTTAAAGTACCAGCCTAGCAGGTGCTGTGACTCTGGGTGAACCGGCAGGAGCCGAAACGCTGCTTCGATATCGGTTTTTGCCATGAGTGCCCCTCGGCCTGCTGTCCTAACTAATTTGATTGCTTCGTCGAATGAGTTTGTACGAAACCGCTGTTAGTTGGCTGTCTACTCGTCATTCACCGACTTACCATGGGGAATGATAATTGGTGAATCATTCGTTATTTGCCTGTTTCTTTTTTGGTACCAAGCCTAGGGGGGAGACTATTAGTTTTTAATGGGTGGCGTTTTGAATGGGCCTGCCATGCGCCTAGGCGCACTTCTTTTTTCTAATTTTTCTTGAATCAATGTAGTTTGTTTTCTTTGCTGACTTTAGGTTGGTGTAAGCTATCCTGGGCCCGGCTGCCTTAGAAGGAATGTGAAAGCCGTGAAGGAAACCGTCGTGTAATAACTTGGATTTTTTAAAGTATGGGTACCTATCTAGCCAAGGGCGCATGCCTCTATTTTCACCGGCGTCCAGCCCTTTTCCAAAGTCCCTACCCCGTTTGTGTTAAACCTACCCCGCTTGAAACATCTGTTTGCGGAATGTGGGCCGGAGCAGAAGGAGCATTCATGTCTAAAACGACACGATGCCCCCCACTTGCATTGGCTGTCGTTGAACGGCCAGCAAAACCTTTTCTTTGCCCTGCACTTCCTGTTGCCATGGGTGTCTCGCTCCCTCGAAACTGGTTGGGGACCATGCCATAGCTTTGGAGGTTTTTGTTGTTCATCGTTCTCATCCAAAGGCTTATGTCCCTGTGTTCCCAGCTAACCTCTTTCCTAACTGCCATGCGCTGACGGAAGGCTTCATCGTAACGAAGCCAAGCCTGTCGACCATATACCCTGTGCTTCCCATATTCCGTTCTAGATAACAAATAGGAGGAGCAGTTGTTTGGGTGTTTTTCACCAATTACGCTGGCCAGTATTGTGAAGGCCTGCAGCCAATTACCAAAAGTTCTTGGTATGAGCCTGCTGCGGCGTTTTTTCTTCATCTTCTTCTTTCCTGGCTTCTCTGAGCCACTCGAGATTCTCTAGATTAAACCTGTCTAGGGAAGTAGTGAAAGATTTCTATGTAGTCCTTTTTCCATGTTTTTCCTAAGGGTTCTTCGAAGCATAGGTAGGTATGCCCCTTTGCTGAGTCTGCTATCGCGCCCGCGCTGGCTTGATTCTGGGGGGGGTTGCTGTTGTTGCTGTTGCCTGTCCATTGACCTGATTGGTGTTACCTACCGTGGGCAGATTGGCTTCTGTTTCCGGATTGTGTGGCCCTGTCACCCTGCGTACCTATTGGCCTTTCCTGAGGGTTGCTATTCGTTGCTGCTAGTTGTGGTACGTCTAAATCTGTTTCTGGCCATTACCTTTGGTTTTCCCTCGTGTTCTACCTTCCAGTTGAAAAATCATTTGCCTAAGGGTTGACACTAACGAGCCGATGGCTCCCCCTGTACCTGGCGCCATTGCGTTTTGTTGATCGTGCAGTGCTGTGTTGTGGGTGGGTACCTGTCTCTGACGAATGAGCTTTCTCCGTGGTTGCTTGCTCCCTGGGAGCGTGTTGCGATGGTTTTCCGCTGTAGTTCGACGTCCTGACCCCAGTGGTCGGTGGTGTCCCTTGACTTGCTGCTCCTGCTTCGATCTGTGGAGAGAAGACCGAAAAGGGGATGCCTGGCGCTGACAGCCGCTGATTTGCTTGGTGGGGCTTGCCCATCCCTTGCCGTGCCTCTTCCTCCCTGTCTGGCCCACCCCAGGTGTCATTTTGATCCCTGTCCCTCAATTCCCTTTGGGGACGCCTGTGGCTGTGGTAAGGGGGCTGTTGTATCGGTTACCTGCCCACCCAGGTGAGGAGGAGGTGTGGCCTCGCCAGGCCTCTATTTCCTGTTGTGTGGGGCACTGTCCCTTCCCCTCCCGTCATGCCCTGCAGCCGGCAGTATATTCCCGGCCTGCTCCCTTCCCTCCGGACTAGTGTCGGCTCTGCCTGTGAGGGTAATAGTACTCACCGCTGCGCTGCGCTGGGTCACGAGGTGCCGGGCCCGTCCTCTCGGATGTCCTGTTCTCTGGTCGCAGCTTCCGTGGTGTGCTGACTTCCTAGGGGCCTTCCCTCCTGGCCGTTTGTGCTTCCGGGCCCGGAAGGAGGAGGTTGCCGCATTCGATGGGCCTCCCCTGCACGACCTCTCGCTGCAGCTGTCGGCTGTTGCTCCGTTCTCTCCGCCTCTGTCTCGCCGGTGGGGATGGGCTCAGTCGCTCCGGGGGATGCTTCTCCTTACTCTTGTCGAACGCGCAGGGTTGGTTACCGTCGGTCCCTGGAGCACAGCACGATCCATTCTTCTCCACGGTTCTCTGCCTCCGTCCTCACGATGCCAGACATGGCAGTGGTCCGTTCGTCCTGAGCTGTCGGTGGGAAAGGTGCCTATTCCTGTTCACTCCCCCTATTTCTAACTTTCCTGACCATCCCTAACTAGAGGCCCGAGGCATCGTTTGAGCTATCCATAAAACTGGACATACAATACTTCCGGCGTCAGTCTGTAGGTACAACAAATTTAGATAGTATAAGTACATATATTATATTGAGGTTAAATCAAAGAGCAGAACGGGCGTGTCCTAGTCGGACCAGTCCAACCCATCAGCAATTCTCATAACTGCGCTAACGTTGATGCCATAGGAAGGCAAAAAAAGCCCACCAAATGCATTTAATGAATGCAAGGGGGAAAAAATTCCTCTCCATGACTGCAAATGGCAATTCCGAAGTATGTCTGATCCTTGGATTTAGTGCTTCTTTAATTTTGTTTAGGACCATGACCCAGCAACATAGCACATTGCTTTCTTGAAGAACTCATCAGGACTGTTCAAAAAAGGTTGAAGCCTTGGCGGCATCACACAATCTCCATGGAAGATATTTCTCATAAGCTTTAGATATCGCTCACCCTTACAGTGTTTCCTCGAACATTGAGGTTCTAGCTGCCAACCTAAGTAGCCACAATGTAATACTCTACTCCAGTAGATCTGCCTCAACAATTGGCACATCCCTCTGAAGCTTTTAATGGTCCGCAAAGTATTTTTTGTCATCATCAAACCAGAAACCAATTGCTGACAATACCCTTTTCCAGATCATTAATAAATATATTTAAATCGAAAGTGGCCCCAACATAGAACCCGTGGCACCAAATCCAATCCCCCACTGTTGCACTCTTAGTCCAGACTGATGAAGCCCCTATCTAAACAAACTACTCTCTGCTCACCCTATTCCATCAACCACTTTCTTTCTATCCATGTATCTACAAAGTACCCAGACAACCCCTGTTGACAAGGGAGTGGAAAAGACGGAATCTCCTAAAATAAGCATGAATCTATATTAATATGAGTCATTGTCATCAATATGTTGTCAATATATGGTATGTATTTTAATTACATCTATTATCTCTATTGGTAGAGAAAATAGCAAAAATATAATTGACTTTTGTGATAATGATAGTCCGCCATTCCTTTATTTTGTCTTAATAATTAGTATGTTTGTAATTTATAAGTTTTTGGAATAAGGGTACGTTTCCAACCCAGTCTGTTAGACATTAGACATAATTGCGTCCTAATTCAGTTTTTTTTTTCAATTGTTTGGTGGTTTTGGGGCAGTAACGTATACGTACTACAACAAGGATCCTGGTCCTTGTATTAAATACAACACGAGCTGACTGACGCGTAAAGTTTTGATGTAAGATCTGGGAACATTTCCAATCCTCCTACATTCTTTCATTTTTTTGTTTGCCCTACCATAATGTATTGTTACACGAACCTTCGATTGTCTACTGCTGCTGTTTGATTTTTTACTACATTGAAATTGTTTCATACAAATAATCCAATCTACTGTCCTAAGTGTGGTCACTGTGCCATGCTGGTTGTAAAAGGTGTGACCTGTTGTATGAACAGTACGTTAGGGCCATTAGTATTGTTTGAAAACTTTCATACAGTAGTGTGTGTTCTACAGTTAAAATGCATCAGATCATCAATTCATCAAAATGTCCCCTGTCTACATGGCCCGGTTTACAATAGTTAAGGGACAGCCCTGTGGGCAAATTGGAAGCTGTGCTTTGTAACTCTTTTAAAATGCATATTTTAGACGGGGTCAAATGTGGTAGTGTTTAGGTGATTATTTGAAGAAGTGAATTCAAAATTTGTTGCTACCTTAACAAAAGCCGGCTAACACATACACATCCTTAAGCTCATAACAGGGAAAAAAAGGGGGAAATCTGAAACTTTTTTAAGTTTGAAAATCTTTCAAACAGGTATCAAGATAACCATTTTAAACAAGTTTATAAATTTTTAATTCAAAGTTAACGCCCTAGTTCTAAAACCAAGGATCACCTAAAAAATCCTACAGAAGCCAAACTATAAAAGTATACACATTGGGTTCTAAATGTTTTATTAGAAGCTATAACAAGTATATTCATTTAATCTATCTCTGCTTCGTATCTATCTATTCTATCTATCTATCCAGCTATCTATCTAGCTATCTATCTGTCTGATCTATCTATATATTATCCTATCTATTATCTATCTGTTGTCTTTCTGTTCTATATTCATGTCTGTCGTCCTGTCGATCTATCTTCTATCTATCTATCTATCTACTGTATATTAGTCTGGTCTCTCTAAAAGGTATGGTGCTGGTGTTATTTAATGGTTAATTATAACAGTAACTATCAAAGAGTAACAGATATAATTGTTATTTAAGATATATATATTTGAAGGTGCAGTTTTAAATATTTCCTTTTTATAGTCCTAGTAGCCCATACGGCTGAATGGCCATGTGAAATGACATATTTTAGTCAACAGTTTTGGAAAGGGAAAAGTCATCTGAAATTTTGCCTTGACCCATCCCCCTCAATAATATGGGCCCCATAGCTGCTTACTCTCAAAAAACAGACAAGAAGGCATCAAAAAAAAAAAGGGGGGGTCACGTGGAAAAGAAGTAAGAGTATACAATCCTTTGACATGAATCCTTCCAGCTTGTATTAACTGCACTCTATACAGAAAATCCTCATTTTCACTCAAAGACTGTATTGGGCCCAAGGGAGTCAAGTTATTTAGGTCGGTATACAACCAGGCAGTCTTTGCACGGATTTTCCCCTTTAAAACCTCACGAACAACATCTTTCCTGGTTACTGTTAAGCAGTGTAATTAATGTCCGGTGGTTGTTCTCCCTTGGTGGGGCAGCTCAGAATAAGTGTGAGAATATGGACAATAGCGTTTACACTCCTGTATCAATGGGTTCGACTCAATGTTTTTTGTAGGAACAATACATGTTATTAGTACATCAAGGCAGGGGCTGATGACAAATGTGGTCCCCGCCGCTAAATCGTTGCGCATTTCATTTTCTTGTTGAATTACGAAAATTCCAGGGGGAGAAAACAAATTCCTCAATTTTAACGAGCGAACCGTAGATGTAGTAAAAGGATGATTCTCTTGTCACTAATGGCAGCCATATGGGTCACATTTTCTACAGCACAGGTACACGTTACACTGTTCCCGGGCCGGAAAACAATATTGCTGGTGTACATTAGTGAAAATGCGTAGGGGGGGGGTGGGTGTCCACACTAAGTTTCCTCATACGTGACCTGTTCCGTTTGGGTCCAGTGCTGTACTCATAGCTGACTACAGAGCAGCAGAGTTTTTGGTGACTGGTAAGGGGGGTATAACAATAGACACGCGATATATGTATCCGGGGGGGTCGTCTCTACGGAACAGACCACCGATATATGATTATGGCGGTTTTTTGGCTATATACGAACATTTAAAATCTTACGGGCGGGTTTGCGTGTGTGGCACACAGTTAAGATTATTCATACTAGTGAGCGGACGATGGCAAGGAGCCAGATAAGCGTGCATTCGGGTTGCAGTCGAAGACGTCCATAAAAGGTTGTGCTCAACATCCACAAGTGCCGCGCGAAAAAAAGACACTCCTAGTTCATTAAATTGTTCGGCCCACCGGGCGCAATGAGACAGGAAATGAGTTTCCGTGGGCCGCCTGGAATCTTACCAATCGCTATAGGTTGGTGTACATAATCTCACAAGGGGGGTTTTAATACAGAGGCTGGGTGAATACACACGCTTATCATAGGAGTGGGGTGAACGTATTCTATGATTTTACGCTTCCTGAGTTTTTCGTACATGAAGTTGTTTTCTCGAAATCTTATCGACTTAAGCCCACCTAATGCCCATTGATCAGGGATTCAAAGACTTGTAACAATGGTTTAAGACTGCTGAAGTCGCTGAGAAACGGTATATATTGTGATGTGAGACATGAATTTCCCTATGTGAAATTTGGTCTGGTCCTGTGTCTTCTTTTAGTTTGTCTTCTTTGGGTTGAACAATGGAAGATATAATTTATCTAACATTACAGATAATGACAAATTTTTGGTTTTATTGAATGCGAGTATGTTTTGAAAAAAGAACTAACTTAATTTTGTAAAATCCTAATGTGTAAGCTTTTCTTCCTAGCGAAAACACTTATACATGAAAGATACTTGTGTCCGCATTAACAACTGATTAGCTCTATCCAGTAACAGGATGGAAAGGAAGAAGAATATCTAGCAGAAGCCCTCCCCTTTACAGAAAGGAAAGCGTAAGCATATTAATAAATTTGGTTGATACAATTGGTAACATGTTAATAATAGCAAGTAATCGAACTCTTTCATTGGTTTTTTTTAATCTAAGATTAAAAGTCATTTACCCACCATTCAAATTTTATAGACATCATTTCCCTGTATTTATCACTTATGCCATATCTCCTGTCCATCCCCCCGTATGGGATTACTCAACAATTATTCAACTATTATAAAAGGTAAACAACTTTCTGTTGTGTGCACCGGTGGAGCATCACAACTCAAAAAATCAGGCCTGGATTTTTGTGCTGGCGTGCGTGATGACGTCACCGGGGAGCAGCGTGAGCATAGGCAATGTACCCTAATACTCGCACATATGCGGGCAGCGTTGTGCGGCTAATTTCGAGCTATGAGACTACCTGGATGACACTGCTTCCAGAAATCGACGTGGAGGAGGTCCTGCCTCAAGGAAGTTCACAACAGAAGCAAGAAAGTATGTTTAACCACTGCAGGTAGGGTAGGGCTGGGGAGTATACAAAATAGAGACAGAAACACCACCACTTTTTTGTCATAAGATACAGCTCCCCAAGAAGGGGGGGACTAATCAGTTGGGAGATTGTGTTCTTACTTTAACTAAAAAGGCTTAATAGTGTTTGTTTTGCCATTACCACTCACAGCTCAAGTTGTCCTTCAAAGGGCTCTTTGAGCAGGTGACCACCACATTTGTTGACCCTGGAAATACCGCTCCATGAGGTTACAGGTTCAATCCTCACTAATTTTCTTTCAATCCTCAATGCCTGATAAAAAAATAAACTGCAAGGATTACTTGGGGTATATTACAGATGCAGAATTGTGTGGGGAACAAGAGCTTGTTTTTGAAACAATGGTACATTTAAAATCTGCTGCTGTGCACTAGAGAGCGTGTGAATGTTCTGGTCATTGCCATTGATACTGGCCTCATTTTAAGGTTATATAAATGTATAATTTGTTTTTAATCAGCTTCAATAGGAAAATTAAAAGTCACCTTTTTATATGGATTACATATTTTTAACAAGGGTTTTTGTCATGTCCTGTTTTGTATTAATTTATAGGTTGGGCCTTCACTGCCGTTATATAGTACCTGAATATCATTTTTATCTGCCTGATATAGTCCCTGTATATCCTTTTTTTAATCCCTGTATATAGCACTGGTTTTTTCCTTTTGGATTTCCCTGTATAGTAGTACCTTATATCCTTTTATATCAGTGTATAATATACCGGTATATCCTTTTTTATTATCCTGTATATAGTGTTTCCTGTATATAAGTTTTCCTGTAATCCTTATATAATCCAGTATATATTTCTTGTATATCCTTTTATATCCCCTTATATGTAATTTATATCCCCTTTATATAGTACCTGTATATATCCTTTTATATTACCTTATATATATCTGTATATCCTTTTTATATCCCTGTAATTAGTCCAGTATATTATTTATATCCTGTTATATTCCCTGTGACAGGTATATATTTTATATCATGATACACGCCTTGTAATCCTTTTATATCATGTTTATAGTCTTTATATATCTTTTTATATCCCTGTTATGTAGCCCCGTGCTCATTTGATATCCCTGTTGATAATCCCAGTAATTTTGTTTAATATCCCGGTATATTAGTCCACTGTAGCCTTTTTACATCCCTGTATATGTCCTCCGTATATCCGTATATCCGTGTATATTCATTCTTCTTGTATATCCTTTTATATAGCCCTGTAGATAGTCCTGTATATCCTTATAGTCCCTTTAATACCCTACCTGGTATTACATTTTTATCCCTGTATATAATCCAGTATATTCGTTTTACATTTTCTATATATAGTTCCAGTATTGATCCTTTCATATCACTGTGTTGCCCTTGATATACGATTATTCCTTCCTGTTATATAGCCTTAATATATCCTGTTATATAGTCTACTGGTATCCTTTTAGAACCCTCCTATATATCGTTTTTTTAGCCCTGCATATAGCCCCTGTCGTATTATTATCATTATTATTATTATTATTATTCTATATTATTATTATTTTATTATTGTTTGGATTTACAATAGTGCCACCATTTTTTCTCGTATTGCTTTACAATACATATATACGTTAACGTCAGCCTTCCTCGAAGAGCTTACAATTAAGTAAATTTTTTAGCTCATACAACCTTTCTATGTCTGCCTGGGAAAGTCTGATGGTAGCCTTGGTATAAGGATAACATGTTTATTTTGGGGCAGTATGGAGAATCTAACACTAATCTCTGTAAAATGGCCTTTTAGCTAAACATACTCAACAATGATTCAACACAAAACCCAAAATGTTAACATGGATGATAGCTATCATACACGCCAGTAGATGGAAAGAAATAGAACAATATGCTGCTGTTACAGAAGTGCTAAGTACAGTACATCTGCTCAGTCGTGTTATAAGTCATTAATGTTACAGGTAATCTTTAGTGCGGAAAGTATCAATTACGTTGCAGCTGAGTGTCACAAACACACCAATTCAGAAGGGCAGAGGTAACAAAACCATCTGTTCACCTCCTCTGCACATTAGAAAATAATAAATATCTATTGAGGTCATGTCTCGTAAAGAAGCAGGTCTGTTGTTGTATAATGTAGATCACAAGCACAGGACAATGTGGATTTTTTAATAGAATCTTTTTTGTATTTTTAAGTTTGACCCTATCCATCAAATGAAAACTTTAAAATCTGACTCCTTTACATAAGTTAAACCATTTGCAGAAATTATTCATAAGTGTCAACAACACTTTGACTTCTGTTTGATGTTTAATGAGTGAATGGGTATTAAAAATGTTAGAAATTGTTATAAAAGCCTCTAAATGGGACAGTTAGAATGGGTACCATTTAAAAATGTGCCACTTTTCAATCAAATTTACAAAAGTGTTTCTTCAAGATCTGTTTCTTGCTGACCCCCTATATTCACACGATTGTATTTATGAGTGATAAATTCAATCAAGATATCGGAAAACTATTTTCCGCTCAATGGCGTCGTTGAACAGTTTATCAACAAAAGTAGATCGGACCAGGTGGAAAATCTTCAGTCCCCATCTCTCCATAGATTTCAAGAGGACATCTACAGAAATTTGGGGCTCACAGTGGGAACTTCAAGCTTCTGCAGTTCTTCCTATCATTGCATTTGATTGGAAATCCTATTCGAATGAAAAACATCTTCCCTTGTATGGCTAGCTTATAATAAAGTTATTACATAGATCATTGGCTTTTAGTGTGTTATATTTAAGCTATATTTATATTAAAGATTCTTTTCACATTTGTGTGTATCATACTGGAATAATCTTAAACCTTTACACTGCATATAGCTTAATTTGCTCACAGCTGGTTAAGATCTAGTATTGGATAGTGGATTATTATGCTTGATTGGATTGGCTTGGGGCAAATTACATTCTGGTAAATCAAAAGATTGTATGAATTAAATGATATTGGATGCACCACCTATCAATATAAAGGATGTGTGGTTATCTATAAGTCAATCTGACATAGCATTGAAGATAAACATTGGGAGGGTAGTCTCCCCCGTCCTTGCAAGCACTGACGCACTTGACATCCATATTATGACAAACCGATTTATTGGCACAGAAATCCACTTTAACACCAATGTACAATATCCCCACCCCTAAGACACACACAATAAGATGCATAGAAAGACGTCCCCGCTACTGTATAACTACTATAAGTATAGGTCTCAATAAAAGGCCTTGTGACTAGTAGAATGCATAACGTGTCTCTAGTGCAGTCGGATACAAACAGGGTTATTCAATAAATTATCTTATGTTAAAAATGGTGCTAATTTTGCCCAAACCAATCACAGTTAGCTTTCAAATGTTAAATAACATCTGATTGGTTGGGGCAAAAGTAGCACCATTTTTAACACAATGAACTTTTTATTGAACTCCCTGAAGTGTCCCATGCAAAAAGTATATGATCCAATTAGTCAATTTTAACTTAATTGTATACATAAATGGTCCTATATGTCTCAAAATGGAGTATCCTGTATATGGAAGGGAATAAAAAAAAGAAATCTGATGCATTTTCCGATATAGTATAGATGTTATAATATACTTTTGACATACTGTCATTAAACATAAATCTACCATATGCATTTGTGCATATGTGCCCTCATTTATAAAGACATTGTAATAACCTGTTTATAAATGTCATCTCGCTAAACTAAGGTAAAATATGGCACGAAAAAATACAATACAGAATTTATTCTGACAAATGCAAATTAACTGAATGGACATCCTTAGATCTATAAATGTTTGCTTTTAAAGGGGTACGTATTCAATCACAAGAACAATACTTCTCACTCATCCTTCTAAGATGCTTTTAGGCATTTTTATAGTCATTGTACATGTATTACAAGTACTACCCCCCCCTCCATAACTTTGTACTACTTATTTGGCATATAGTTAGTTATAGCTATAGTGCAAACAATTCCAATTCTTATTACAAATGGTAATAAAAACAGGAATGAAAACTTAAAAACATGCAAAACACCCCTCAATAAGTATATTAGAATTGCTTTGCTGTTCTGATGCAAATGTGTTCAGTAAGTCACCAAGACTAAGCATTCAATTAGTGTGCATTTTTGTATGTTACATTTGTACCATGACCAACCATTATTTGCTTTGAGAACAACCCAATTGGCAACCCTCTTTTTAAATTACCATGGAGACTACCACTTCATTTTTCCTTCTCTTCTTTTCCAACAGTGACCTTTTTTATTGATCTTGGTATTCCTGGAACTCGCTTCTTAAGGGAATTAGCCAACATCTGTCCAAATGCATTTCAAAGAACTTCGCTGTTATGAAACCATATGGGTGGGTGGGAGAAACATAAGGTGTTGTGGATAAAGTCAGCTGTACACTGTAATGTGTACTGCCCTGTAACAGTATAGTTTTGCAGCTTTATAGACTGCAGTTTCATTTTTGTTTTAATATTTTTAATGAGCTGCAAAGATATGTTAACCAAGGTTCTATTTATTTACTACTTTTTAATGATTGTAAGACCCTTGCATTTCTAGAAAGATGTCAACGCTGGCATTTTTAATAATGAAAGTTGCTTTACTGAGTTCCTAAATTAAATGACTTAATATTGCCTCTGCAATCGCTATTAAGATGTCTTCTCCTCCCCTCTACAAAAGATCTGCTAGGTCACCATTTCAACCTGCAATTGCACAATGTTAAAGCTGTCATCAAGCAACTGAACTAAATTACTTGAAGCCATACAAAACAGATTACGGGAAAAATGAAACAGGAATACAAGTTCATTTTTGAGAAAACCTGTCTTTAGCTTCACAACACATTTAGTTGTTTTTGCTGCTGTAAGCAAATGGAACAAAAATTATATGTCATTTATTGTATTGTTTAATAATTACAACTCCTAAATGACCATAAGATAGGAAAGATAATTTATGCTAATAATATAGCATCACAATTGGCAAGGAAATTTTAAGATCATACAACAATGAAAATAAATTGTAATAAATTATAATAAGCAATATATTGGTCGTATTTGGCATTGATTTACCATGACATGTATCTAAAGGTACTACCTACACTATCTTCCCATGTTCCTGTAATAATTTCCTGATGTTTGTGCAATGTTCTAGAACCACCTGGCTCGATCAAAATGAATGGGCCATGTGGGGGAACATGTGCAGGAACATGGATGGTAAAACCTCCGGCCAGCTAACCCTGTTATTTAATAGTTGATAGATTTGGCATCTGGGGCTTAACTCCCATTCAAAAGTACTATAGGAGCCTGGACTTTTTTCTTTTTTATTATTTTTATACAAGGTGCTGTCACTTATTTACCATCCAGTTGCCACCAAGATGGTAAATTACTGGCTGAGTGGCAACTATGTTGGTTGATAAGGAAAGTGGTCACTGATTTCAAATACACAAAAAAATGGCAACCCATTAACCCAGACATAATCAAAAATGATTTGTATTCATTTGGACAAGGTTGAATTTCCATAAACATATTGTTTATACATTTATTGTATCAATAAAAGCTGTTCAGTATAAAGACAAATTTAATTTTCTAAAAGAAAAAGCATTCATTAACGCTGAATACAGTGGATGTTAGGTACTTACGGATTAATAGAACAAAATTCTGCTGGTCACTGACACAGGTTAAGGAAACGCCATCCATTATTGTTGGAGAAGGCAGAATATAACGTACTGTCAAATATTGAAATACTGTGGTTTTCTGCTAAAAATAATTTTCTGTAAATTTTTGTGAATGTCACTAGCCTCGGTAACAGAAGCTTTATATTTAAGGGCCGAAGTTATCTGAAAAAAACCAGATGAGAGCAGTGGAACTGCATCAAAATGTAATAATGGTTGTTAAAAGTAGAATAAGTCAGGTACAATCTCGGGAGCAAAAGAAATAGGTTTTGTAGTTAGATCTTCAAATTACTATAGCCATCTGTAATCATCTACAAAAATAAAAAGATATCATGCTGTTAATTGTATATGATAACACACAAAAAGAAATCAGATCACAATAAAACAGGCTTACTTTTCCATATACTTTATCTTATAATTCCAGTCAATTTAGAGTGAAGCAATCCTATGGGTTAAAATCCAATGCTAAAGTTGGGTATGAGTGCTCACAGCTGTCTTTTTCTGGCTTCAGTTATCTTTACTATGAACATACATGCCCGACGACACAACACAGCATCTAAATGTGAGCATAACCACACTTGAACTAAATTTTATTCTAATCATTAGCACCCCCAAACACAAGTACACCCTTCAACCCGAGAGTTGAAAGCTGTGACCAGATATTTATCCCAATGTTTCTGTAAAAATCAGGGAAAACCATGCCCAATGTGAAAGTGAGGCTGATTTTGTCAGATTTGCTGGTCTTTGTTGGCCATCATTATTTGGCTGATCATCTACCTTAACTTCAACTTCGTATAGATATGTTGGTTGCAGGGCCAAACACTGAGAGCTGTTGGTTTGTCTAGGCTGTATTTCAGGTGCCATAGAGGAACCTTCATCTCCCAGATGTGCGTTGTGGGCTGATCCTGCAACGCACGTCACTGCAGACTTTAGTTCTTATCACAGCTTTCTGAACAGTTTAACTAGTTGAGCTCCAATAAAAATTTAAATAGATAGTATAGTATTAAAAACAGCACTATACAGCCAAACATTATAGCTATTGCTATATCTGAATTTTCATGACCTAGGTAGGGTCAAGTCTTTTTCTCCCCCCAACTTACTTACCATTCTAACATCCGCCTTCCTTCTCCCCACCCCTCCCCTCTCTTTTCCCCTTACCTTTCTTTTCTAATAACGAACAACACCATTATTTTGGATAAAGGTCACAGCTTTTATTGTACATTTCATACATCTTTCTTTAATAATTCAACAAGAAAACATATTGTTAATATCAAAAATAACTGTATAACTTCCATAACATTGTTAGCACCTTTATTTTAAGATCCGTGCCAGTCCGCCCTTCCATTTTAGCACGATGCCAGCCAGCCGGACAACCTGGCTCGGCAAGCAATAACTCCACAACTCTGCCACATGACCCCCCCCTCACCGTGACTAATTAACAACAGACCAAAACCACTGGCCACCCACCTTAGGAGTTAGACCAGGACTGCCACCCAGTGTTTTCCAATTGCCTTCTAACTGTTTGGCAGACTGGCAAGGATCCCGCCCTGCTGTGACACCTGGCCAGGGATTGTCCCTGACAATGGCATTTACTATTCATGTCCCTCCTAATCACTCTTGGTTAGCCTCGTATTCTTCTTTTGAACGCCCACTGTGACCTTTTTTTCCTGTCCCCCTTTTATTCATAACCGATCCTATCTGCTATGAGGGAGGAGGGAGGGGGTCCGTTCGCCTGAGCTGTCGGCGGAAAGGTGCCTATTCCTGTTCACTCCCCTATTTCTAACTTTCCTGACCAATCCCTAACAGCTCCCTACAAACTATCCAACCCCCTTAGTCCTGCCCCACTGGTCATGTTACCCCTCCCCTAGCTGGCTTGGTCCGGGTTTTTCTTGACCTAGGTAGGGTCAATCTTTCCCCCCCAACTACTACCATTCTAACATCCGCCTTCCTTCTCCCCACCCCTCCCACTCTCTTTTCCCCTTACCTTTCTTTTCTAATAACGACAAACACATTATTTTGGATAAAGGTCACAGCTTTTATTGTACATTTCATACATCTTTCTTTCTTTAATAATTCAACAAGAAAACATATCGTTAATATCAAAAATAACTGTATAACTTCCATACATTGTTAGCATCCTTTAATTTAAGATCCGTGCCAGTCCGCCCTTCCATTTTAGCACGATGCCAGCCAGCCCGGACAACCTGGCTCGCAAGCAATAACTCCACAACTCTGCCACGACCCCCCACATGACCCCCCCCACCCCCCCCCCCCCCCCTGACCCCCCCCTCCCCCCCCGCCCGCCCCCCCCCCCCCCCCCGCCCCCCCCCCGCCCCCACCCCCCCCCCCCCCCGCCCCCCCCCCCCCCCCCCCCCCCCCCCCCCATGACCCCCCCCCCCCCCCCCCCCCCCCCCCCCCCCCAACACAACCCCCCCCCCCCCCCCCCCCCCCCCCCCCCCCCCCCCCCCCCCCTGACACCCCCCCCCACCCCCCCCTTACCCCTCCCCCCCCCCCCCCCACCCCCTCCCCTCCCCCCCCCCCCCCCCCCCCCCCCCCCCACCCCACCCCCCCCCCCCCCCCCCCCCCCCCCCCCCCCCCCCCCCCGCCCCCCCACCCCCCCCCCTACCCCAAAACCCCCCCCCCCCCCCCCTGACACCCCCCCCCCCTCCCCCCCCCCCCCACCCCCCCACCCCCCCCCCCCCACCCCCCCCCCCCCCCCCCCCCCCACCCCCCCCACCCCACCCCCCCCCCCCACCCCCCCACGCCCCCCCCCCCCCCCCCCCCCTGACCCCCACCCCCCCCCCCCCCCCCCCCCCCCCACCCCCGCCCTTCCCCCCCCCCGCCCCCCCCCCCCCCCCCCCCCCCCCCCCCTGACCCCCACCCCCCCCCCCCCCCCCACCCCCTGACCCGCCCCCCTTACCCCCCCCCCCCCCCCCCCCCCCCACCCCCCCCCCCCCCCCCCCCCCCCCCCCCCCCCCCCCCCCCCCCCCCCCCCCCCCCCCCCCCACCATGACCCCCGCCCCCCCCCTTACCCCCCCCCCCCCATTACCCGCCCCCCCCCCCCCCCCCACCCCCACCCCCCCCCCCACCCCCCACCCCCCCCCCCCCCTCCCCCCCAACCCCCCACACCCCCCCCCCCCCCCCGACCCCCCCCCCCCCCCCTCCCCCCCCCCCCCCCCCACCCCCCCCCCACCCCCCCCCCCCCCCCCCCCCCTCCTGACCCCCCCCCCCCACCCCCCCCGCCCCCGCCCCCCATGACCCCCCTCACCGTGACTAAATTAACAAACAGACCAAAACCACTGGCCACCCACCTTAGAGTAAGACCAGGACTGCACCCAGTGTTTTCCAATTGCCTTCTAACTGTTTGGCGACTGGCAAGGATCCCGCCATACCGTCAGGGGCTGACCACTCACCCCCGAAACGGTACGCCATACACTCAACGCCCTTTCCATAGCCTCCTGTAACTTGAGGTTGAAGAGATCTAAACCAACCTCGTTTAAATGTACACCATCGGTCCGAAAAGAGAGCTATCGTGCTCTAAGTCATTGTGCCTAACCGCAATCCCACCGTTCAATTGGACAAACTTTGATATAGACCTGTTAATTTTTTTCTGACTTTTTCTATTGCTTGTGTGGATCTTGCCCCCCGCCATTTTGTCTTGGGATAATTCCGACCATATCAAGATTAGGCCCTTAAAAAACTGACCAGAGACGCAAGCAGTCTCTGCGCATATTTTTTATCAGCTCCCTCATCGGCAGTGCCCTACATCATTGCCCCCTGCGTGTAATATTATTATTTTGGGCTGGCCCCTAAGCTTTGCTTGTTTAATAGCGAGGGCAACCACCTCCTCCCATGTGAGTCCCCTGCTACCCAGCCAGGTGACGGTTACGTCCTTCTGCTGGAAACCTAACTGTGTCCCGTTGCGTCCACCCTAGCTCTCCTTTGCGCCCAGTATACAAAAGAAGAATGCCCTAGTACCCAGGCAGCAATTGGCGGCGTATCTGTAATGGAAATAAATGTAAATCACATAACTATAATTCCTCAATTTGCAGCGGTCTTACATAAGACCTGAACCTGTTGATTCCCACCTTCCTATTTTCCTGATTGTCTCTTCACTCAATCCCCATCTAGCTGCCTCTGTCGCTGCCCCTATCCGAACGAGTGACTGCCGTATTCCTCCCGTGTGAGTCCTAGTCGCTTTAAGCTGTTCTGAGTACTGCTATAAATTGGTATCGGGATAGCGCCGACCCATCCTCTGTATTAGGTACGAGCCATTGAGTTGTGGGCGTATAATCTCAAATTCCCGGAAGCATTGCATCGGGCAGGTTTTCTTACCCCTTACTTGGTATAGCATGATCTTCAGTGTACTACCTTTTGCTGTTTTGGGGTTCCTTATTGCTATTTGTAGCTCACTCCCGACTGCCAGTATATCCCTTGCTTGTATGCCTCCTTGTAACGTCCGGTTGTTGCTAACTAATTCTGAGATTCTGAACGCTCCATAAAAGGCCCATGAAAAGGCTAATCGGAACAGCGTGCATTCGAACTGTGACTTTGCTATTGTGTTTAATTGGTCAAATAAGCCTTCCAGTATAGCTAAGGTTATTGGCCTTCTACTATCTGATGTGTGTTTTCCCCTTCTAAAGCCTTTAACCGCCTGCCTCACTAAGAAATTCTTTGTGTGATCTATCCAATTCCTTGCTTTAAACATGAAACTTAGGGCCGCTAGTGTCTTGTCTATCTGACTAACCGATACTCTCTTATTGAACATTGTAACTATAAACATAATGGTTAACTCTAGTCTATCCGTGTCACTACAAATCCCACCTACCTCCCGTTCTAAACCTACCCATTCCTTCCATATCCTATTGTAACTGTTCCACGTTGCCGGTGCTAGTGAGCCCTTGATCCACTCTCGCATACCTTCTAAGTGAGCCGCCACATTTGTTGTGGGCAGATTTCTCCATATTCCTGCGCTGCTGGTACCAGCCGGAGAAGCATCCCCCCAGAGCGACTGAGCCCATCCCCACCGGCGAGACAGAGGCGGAGAGAACGGAGCAACAGCCCGACAGCTGCAGCCCGACAGGTCGTGCAGGGGAAGGCCCATCGAATGCGGCGACCTCCTCCTTCCGGGCCCGGAAGCACAAACGGCCAGGAGGGAAGGCCCCTAGGAAGTCAGCACCTACGGCAGCTGCGACCGGAGAACAGGACATCCAGAGAGGACGGGCCCGGCACCTCGTGACCCAGCACAGCGCAGCGGTGAGTACTATCCCCCTCACAGGCAGAGCCGACACTAGTCCGGAGGGAAGGGAGCAGGCTGCAGGGCATGACGGGAGGGGAAGGGACAGTGCCCCCACACAACAGGAAATAGAGGCCTGGCGAGGCCACACCTCCTCCTCACCTGGGTGGGCAGGTAACCTGATACAACAGCCCCCTTACCACAGCCACAGGCGTCCCCAAAGGGAATTGGGGGACAGGGATCAAAATGACACCTGGGGTGGACCAGACAGGGAGGATAGAGGCACGGCAAGGGATGAGCAAGCCCCACCAAGCACATCAGCGGCTGTCAGCGCCAGGTATCCCCCTTTTCGGTCTTTCTCTCCACAGATCGAAGCAGGGGCAGCAAGTCAAGGGACACCACCGACCACTGGGGTCAGGACGTCGAACTACAGCGGAAACCCATCGCAACACGCTCCCAGGGAGCAAGCAACCACGGAGACAGCTCATTCGTCAGAGACAGGTACCCACGCACATACACTAGCACCGCACGATCAACAAAACGTACCAGCTGCCGGAATTTGTCCAACTGTAACCGAGACAAAGCATCCGCAATTACATTCTTGAATCCTGGAACGTGCTTTGCCTTAAATAATATGTTCAGTCGCAAGCAACTTAACACCAACCTACGCAATAGATCTATTACTGGGGGGGAAGATGAGGTCAAACTATTTATCGCCTGCACCACTGACATGTTATCTGATTGAAATAGGACTGCTTTATTCTTTAGGTCGCTTCCCCAGAGTTCCACTGCAACTAGAATTGGGAACAGTTCCAGGAATGCTAGGTTTTTTACCAGTGTTGACGACCGCCATTCCGCCGGCCATGGGGCTGCACACCATCGCCCTTGAAAATATGCTGACCGAACCCGCAGCATCAGTGAAGCTCTTCCAGACTTGCTACGCTTTCCTGCCAGTAGGTTTTGCCATTGAATGTCGTCAGGATCCGTATCCAGATATCTAAGTCTGCTCGGATGCTCTGGGTAACTCTTATAAAGTGGTGGGGTCTTTTAATTCCTGCTGTTGTGTTGGCCAACCTTCGCGCAAAAACCCTGCCCATTGGCATTACCCGACATGCAAAATTGAGCTTGCCCAGTAACGCCTGAACGTGCTGCAACGTGACTTTCCTGGAAGCCAGCACTTCATTGATTGTGACAATCAGGTTGTCCACTTTTTCTTTAGGGAGCCTACATACTTGATCAATAGTGTCTATTTCTATACCCAGGAAACTAATGCAAGTGGTGGGGGGGACCGTTTTTTCGGGGGATAGGGGGATGCCGAATTGAGCTGTCAGTCGGAATATGGCTTCTAGTAAAATTCCGCACCGATTCGAGTTGGGTGGTCCTACCACTAAGAAATCATCCAGGTAATGTATGACTGCCTTACCCCCTGTCTCCTGCCTGATAACCCATTCCAGGAAACTGCTAAACAGCTCAAACAGCGAACATGATATGGAACAGCCCATCGGTAATGCTCTGTCGACATAAAACCCACCGTTAAAGTAACAGCCTAGCAGGTGCTGTGACTCTGGGTGAACCGGCAGGAGCCGAAACGCTGCTTCGATATCGGTTTTTGCCATGAGTGCCCCTCGGCCTGCTGTCCTAACTAATTTGATTGCTTCGTCGAATGATGTGTACGAAACCGCTGTTAGCTGGCTGTCTATCTCGTCATTCACCGACTTACCATGGGGATATGATAAGTGGTGAATCATTCGTTATTTGCCTGTTTCTTTTTTGGGTACCAAGCCTAGGGGGGAGACTATTAAGTTTTTAATGGGTGGCGTTTTGAATGGGCCTGCCATGCGCCCTAGGCGCACTTCTTTTTCTAATTTTTCTTGAATCAATGTAGTTTGTTCTTTTGCTGACTTTAGGTTGGTGTAAGCTATCCTGGGCCCGGCTGCCTTAGAAGGAATGTGAAAGCCGTGAAGGAAACCGTCGCGTAATAACTTGGATTTTTTAAAGTATGGGTACCTATCTAGCCAAGGGCGCATCGCCTCTATTTTCACCGGCGTCCAGCCCTTTTCCAAAGTCCCTACCCCTGTTGTTGTTAAACCTACCCCGCTTGAAACATCTGTTTGCGGAATGTGGGCCGGAGCAGAAGGAGCATTCATGTCTAAAACGACACGATGCCCCCCACTTGCATTGGCTGTCGTTGAACGGCCAGCAAAAACCTTTTCTTTGCCCTGCACTTCCTGTTGCCATGGGTGTCTCGCTCCCTCGAAAGGACTGGTTGGGGACCATGCCATAGCTTTGGAGGTTTTTGTTGTTCATCGTTCTCATCCAAAGGCTTATGTCCCTGTGTTCCCAGCTAACCTCTTTCCTAACTGCCATGCGCTGACGGAAGGCTTCATCGTAACGAAGCCAAGCCTGTCCACCATATACCCTATGTGCTTCCCATATTCCGTCTAGATAACAAAATAGGGAGGAGCAGTTGTTTGGGTGTTTTTCACCAATTACGCTGGCCAGTATTGTGAAGGCCTGCAGCCAATTACCAAAAGTTCTTGGTATGAGCCTGCTGCGGCGTTTTTCTTCATCTTCTTCTTTCCTGGTTTCTCCGAGCCGCTCGAGTTTCTCTAGATTAAACCTGTCTAGGGGAAGTAGTGAGAAGATGTCTATGTAGTCCTTTTTCCATGTTTTTTCCTAAGGGTTCTTCGAAGCATAGGTAGGTATGCCCCTTTGCTGAGTCTGCTATCGCGCCCGCGCTGGCTTGATTCTGGGGGGGGTTGCTGGTTGCTGTTGCCTGTCCATTGACCTGATTGGTGTTACCTACCGTGGGCAGATTGGCTTCTGTTCCGGATTGTGTGGCCCTGTCACCCTGCGTACCTATTGGCCTTTCCTGAGGGTTGCTATTCGTTGCTGCTAGTTGTGGTACGTCTAAATCTGTTCTGGCCATTACCCTTTGGTTTTCCCTCGTGTTGCTACCTTCCAGTTGAAAAATCATTTGCCTAAGGGTTGACACTAACGAGCCGATGGCTCCCCCTGTACCTGGCGCCATTGCGTTTTGTTGATCGTGCAGTGCTAGTGTATGTGTGTGGGTACCTGTCTCTGACGAATGAGCTGTCTCCGTGGTTGCTTGCTCCCTGGGAGCGTGTTGCGATGGGTTTCCGCTGTAGTTCGACGTCCTGACCCCAGTGGTCGGTGGTGTCCCTTGACTTGCTGCTCCTGCTTCGATCTGTGGAGAGAAAGACCGAAAAGGGGGATGCCTGGCGCTGACAGCCGCTGATTTGCTTGGTGGGGCTTGCCCATCCCTTGCCGTGCCTCTATCCTCCCTGTCTGGGCCACCCCAGGTGTCATTTTGATCCCTGTCCCTCAATTCCCTTTGGGGACGCCTGTGGCTGTGGTAAGGGGGCTGTTGTATCGGGTTACCTGCCCACCCAGGTGAGGAGGAGGTGTGGCCTCGCCAGGCCTCTATTTCCTGTTGTGTGTGGGCACTGTCCCTTCCCCTCCCGTCATGCCCTGCAGCCGGCAGTATATTCCCGGCCTGCTCCCTTCCCTCCGGACTAGTGTCGGCTCTGCCTGTGAGGGTAATAGTACTCACCGCTGCGCTGCGCTGGGTCACGAGGTGCCGGGCCCGTCCTCTCTGGATGTCCTGTTCTCTGGTCGCAGCTTCCGTGGGTGCTGACTTCCTAGGGGCCTTCCCTCCTGGCCGTTTGTGCTTCCGGGCCCGGAAGGAGGAGGTTGCCGCATTCGATGGGCCTTCCCCTGCACGACCTCTCGCTGCAGCTGTCGGGCTGTTGCTCCGTTCTCTCCGCCTCTGTCTCGCCGGTGGGGATGGGCTCAGTCGCTCCGGGGGGATGCTTCTCCTTACTCTTGTCGGACGCGCAGGGTTGGTTACCGTCGGTCCCTGGAGCACAGCACGGATCCATTCTTCTCCACGGTTCTCTGCCTCCGTCCTCAGCGATGCGCAGACATGGCAGGTGGTCCGTTCGTCCTGAGCTGTCGGTGGGAAAGGTGCCTATTCCTGTTCACTCCCCCTATTTCTAACTTTCCTGACCAATCCCTAACTAGCTCCCTACAAACTATCCAACCCCCTTTAGTCCTGCCCCACATGGTCATGTTACCCCTCCCCTAGCTGGCTTGGTCCGGGGTTTTTCTCTCCTTGTTACAGTTTTTATACTCCCTACTGGCCCTTTCCGTTCCCTCGGCCTTAAAGGTTAAATGCCTTTTTCTTCCTTACCATTTGCCTCTTTACATCAGAATTCAGCCACATGGGCGCGGTTTTATTTTTTTTACATTTATTTCCCAAGGGTATAAATTTAGATGTGAACTGGCTTAAAATCCCCTTGAACACAGTCCACTTCTGTTCAGTACCTTTACCTGATAATACATTATCCCAGTTGACATTCTGAAGAGCTGCTTTTAACCTGGGAAAATTTGCTTTCCTGAAATTAAATGTCTTTGTTAACCCAGCGCACCTTACCTTTGTTAAAGGCACAGGGGCATATTCAAAAATGTATGGCCACAATCATACAGTTACGGTACCGAAATTCTGCAACAGTATCGTTTTGGGAATCGTAAATCTATGGTCATGGTCATAAATGTACGATCCCAGCAATGATGGTTAAAGGCTCTGTAGCACAAAATAGCGATACCGTGCCTTTATAAATATGGCCCATGTTATCGCCTCATTATTTCTTTCTCTCTGTTTCTATCTAGTTTCTCCAGCTCTCTATCGGATTCCAGCATCTAGGTTGCAGTTACTTTGGGGCATATTGAGTACAGCACATTAATTCTATTTAATACGAAACTTAAATAAATACAAGATCAACTGTTACATACTCATGCTCATTCATTTAACACAGCTTCTCTCTGGAATAATCAATTTCTAAACTTTAGCAAAAACACATGAAACAAGCCTTTTGGTTATAAATCTTTAAGCTTAATCCTATGGGGCTCCATTTTTTCCAACCTCTGTAAATTATGTGAGACTGGCAATGCTTTTTCTGTAAAAGAGACCTAATGTACTGTTGCCTATGATTACTGATTTAAACGATCAGCAGGGCATTGGAGATTAACCTTTGCTTATACCATAATGTTTCTTTGAAAATGTTTCATTTCTTTCTTGAATTTCCTGGTGTCAATCAAATGTTCACATATCTCAGACAGTTTCCCAATGAGCCTTTATTTAAAGGCCAAATGAAGGCTTCAAACCAACCATTAGAAAATGCTGTGCTGAGCACTTTTATGAGTTGCAGGGTGTTAGAGATAAATTATCAACGCCATCTATCACTTGAAAGCGCTGGCATGGCTTTGCAGTGCTTGGAGGGTATACGACAATCTCACCTGGCTAAGAATTGCTTTGGATCAACAAAATGAGGCTGTCTAGGGGGTATAATTGCTCATCCAATATAGAACTGCTCTTCTCCCCTTATGTACACAGATCAGACATTTCTTATAAAGGTGCAGGAGAATATTAGACTATTATCAGTTCACCAACTATAAATCAACTGCTTGTTTCCTTGCTACAGTCATAGATTTAAACTATATGGCACAGGTAAAAACAGTTGTGTTAAAAGCCATCTTTATGAATGTATTATTGAAATATATATTTACGAGAATACTCCTACCACCAATTTTGCAATGGGAGTGTTGAAGCTGTCAGACATGGACAAGCAGCATTCTGCTGTATTATATCTGTGGTATTTATCATGGCTGTATTTACAGTTAGCTGTCTAAACACTTTATCCCCCCCCCACTTCTTTATCTTTATGTTGCCCCTCCCACTTAGATTGTAAGCTCTACGGCGCAGGGATCTCTATCCTAATATGTCAAAGCACACCTCACTTAGGGCCCTATTTATAAAAGATCGTTATCGTTATCGTAAAATAACGACCGGTATTTACCTATAACGACTGTTATTTACCGATAACAACCGTTATTTACCGATAACGATAACGACGAGTTAAATACCGGTCGTTATTTTACGATAACGATTGGTATTTTACGATAACGATACCGATCTTTTATAAATAGGGCCCTTATATACCAAAATAATCCAGAGCACTCCAAGGTACATTATAATAAATGTATTTGAGAGAGAGAGCGCACTTGTAAAAACAGTTGGGTTAATAAATTTAAAAAAATATATAAAATATATGTATATGTATTCTTAAAGGGTAACTGTGGTCCACAAATGACTTTAGGTAAATTGACAGGAATTGCTTTCCTGAGGATTTTTGCAATTTACTTTCATTTTTAATTTTACATAGTTTTGAAGATATTTACATTTATATGTGTGATATGGTTGCAGCATCACCAGATCCCCTGCACTTCCTGCTTCCTGCACTGAAACCATGTGACAGTCCCTCTTCTGTGTTTCCTCCTCCTCGTGGGCCCCCATGGCCCCTCCCCTTGCAGCCGCTTGGGCCTTTCCATTGCAGCCTCCCGGGGCCCTTCCCACTGGGGGCCCCTCCCACTCAGGGGCCACTACCATTTGGGCCCTCCCACTCGGGGGCTCCGGGGCAAGTGGGGGCTCCGCGAGTGTGCAGAGCCACAGAGTCCGTGAGTGGGAGGGGCCACAGGGGGCTGCAAGGGGAGGGGACACGGGGCTGCAAGGGGAGGGGACACAGGGCCTACGATTGGGAAGTGCCAGCAAGTGGGAGGCATTTAAAAAAGCAGTGCTGTGGACTGTGCTGTTCTCCCCACACCCTCCAACCCTTCAGTCATTCACTGAGCATGTGCCAACCACAGATTAGAGGATGAAACAGTATTTCTGACCGCAGATTCAGAATCTCCCACCCCCTAACTTTCTGATCAGTGATTTCTTCATATTTTGGGCTGTGCAGCACGTAGAGAGGTGGTTGATGGCTCGTTTTAAAGGTATGAACCTGGTCTTTCATATAAAATAAACTTGTTTGGAGACCACAGTTTCCCTTTAAACTTTGAAACTTTATTTATGTAAATTTAATTTGTAATCTGTATAATGGCTTATCCGCTTGTTTGTATACTCTGCATTTTATAATGTACAGCGTTGCATACACAAGTGGCACTATATAAATAAAATGATACATACATACATACAGGGGCGTAACTACCACAGGAGTAGACCAAATGATCCCAGAGGGGGCTTGGAAGCCAAGGGGACCACAACTTTAATTTTCTATTACAGATATATCCTTCCCTCAGGTAACCACTGTAGATAAAGTAGGAAAGGGTCTTCATTACAGTAAGTTCTGATTACTGTTTACTGATCATGCTGTCTGTTGTGTATAAATACCTTACTTTAAACTCCCAGTAAATACAGCAGTTTTATACATTACACATGATTTCAGCACAAAAAAATTTGATAGTAGATGTTGTACATTAAAGGGCATTTATACCAAAAAATAGGTTATTTTAAATTGACCATAACTGGAAACTATAATTCTTCCCAACAACCACCATTGTATGATTTTTTTTTTTGGATTTGCCCTCTATTTCTTTAGATATCCAATCTACGGTAAAACTTATGTTTCTGCTGTCAATCAAGTTCCTCAAAAACTATTCTTACTGTAGCTGGAATGTTGACAGAGTTTTGACAGTTGGAATGCTGTATGCAATGTGCAAGCTTGACAGTTGGTTTGTGGGAAAAAAGTCAGGTCGGTTGGAAGTGGGAGTGGTTAAAAGAGGGAGGGGGGATACTGCTCCTAAACAAAATGTGTGCTGGATTGAAGGCAAATCAACACACGCAAACCAGAGTAAGTGCTACTTACATGTATTTAATTATAGATTAAGATGAGGCAAAGTCATTTTTTCAGTATAGTGTCCCTTTAACTTCATATTCTTCCGTTCCCCTATAAAACTCCATGCATGCAGAACATGCATAAGCATAAAATATTTCACAGTTCCTTATGTCTCTATGGTAACTGTAAACAAAATATGGATTTATATTCCTCCTAAATTCATGTAAAATCCACATGAGTGGATAGGGTTCTATTTAATAAAGGTTAGGAATTCTAATGCTGCGTTTAAGATATTTTGTTGGATCCTAAATATTTGCTAGTAAACTTAGTATTGACTGAATTTCCATAGTGTATCAGTGATTTATGCAGCATTCCATAGAGAATGGTGTTCAATATTGGCCCCAAAGCCTGAAATAGCTACTTGTGTAACAAAATATTTATTACAAGCAGGTGTAAATTGGCTTGGTAATATAACAGGATATACTGTCGCCTGTCTGTGTTCTCAGACATCTAAGTGGTGCGTTCATAACTGTTTTGATTGGATCTGTCCATCTTGTTTCTATTCATCTCTTTCGTTTAAAAGTTTTAAAGCATTATTGTGTTTTCCAGTGAATTTGGTCTTCTCGCAGTCCAGAATAAGACAGCTTTCGTCCAATGATTTGTGGTTCAAGTGGAAGTTCAAACTAGATTTGGTCAGGGATCCATTTAATTGATTTTTCAGTTGTACATTGTATTCTCTGAAGTCTTTGTTAACACTTAAAAGGTTCAAAGGTATATGTCAATATTCTTTTTTTTCTATCCTGCTTCTTGGTGATCCAGGGTTTAACAGAGAATACCATAGCCTGGACACTTATCTTTATAGACACATTGATACATCTGAAGGTCACTGCTTAGACATATTATAGCTGTTCTTCAGTTTCCAAGATGTATATTTGGCTTGTGGGTCATTTTTTGGAGAAGATCCATCTAAAAATAATCAGAAATGGATAATTTAAAGCTAATCCTAACAAGGAACAAACCTGAATGAATTTAAATATTTAATCTATTTCTAACCCCATTTTATGTCTAAGCCACTGGTTCTGTCATGCTTGGTGTGCTTCCCCCAGTGAGGCAGTAAGGAGCTGTGTAACCACCTATTTTGTGTTTGCTGTAGCAAAATATTTTATTTATTTTGCAGGTAATTCTTTGGTTAGGCTATGATTGGTTTTATAAAGTTTGTGCACTAGCCTTGAGTTAGCACAGGAATACCATATTCCTGGTGGCTGAAATCTGAATAGGGGACAGAGAAGGGAAGAGGAGGTTGTGCAAACCTAGCTTTTTACTTAGAGGGGCGAATGGGAGGGACCCAACACTGAAACAAACAGAGTAACAACACAGAACTGAAGTCCTGACTGTAAGACTTTGGATTTGTCCTCTGTAGTAGATACAGTTCTTCCCAAACTGTTAGTACAATTATTAAATGATGTTTAACACTTTTGTTTCTTCAAAAAATGGGCTTCTAAGTAGAGCATGCACAAAGCAAGCTAATTGTATAATATTTGTTATTTTTCCATATTCACTTTGGGCATCGTGCCCGTTGACCAAATCAGGTCATGAACATCAGTTTTCTGGCCATGTCAGACATGCTAGTCCTGTAATAACCAGGTGGTTGAATGGGATTCAAATACTTCAATGGACCTTTTTTGCTACCAACTATGTGCAAAAATGAGCTAAACTCATGCTTCCCAGGGTAATATCTAGTAAGTGTGGGTTTGTACTTTGCGGGCCTACATCATTTTGTATTAGCAGTACAGGTACCAATGTAAAACAGCAAAGTTTGTTTTTGCACTTGCTTTTTAAATGCTGGTATTACCCTCCACACTTCTTACCTAACCAGTTTCCTGCATTGCAGGAACTCGAAAGGAAGAGGAGCGCAGAGGTTAAGCATAACATCACACTTAATGTGAGCTACATACTGCAAAACCTGTATTCAACCAGATTTTTGTGTGCACACTATTTTAACCTGTGTGCCCAGGTGTGCCAAGTTGTATGCATGAACAAATCTCTTTTTATGTGTTGACTGTAGTTACAGATTTTCTTTGTGCTTCATGCCATGCTGGCGGAAAGACGCTTCTGGTTCAGAACACTGATTCCTCACTATGACCGATGCCAGCAGGAAGGTGCTGGGAGTCAAAGGGTGGGGAATTTATTTAATTCTGAAGGTTGGGCGAGGGGTGTGTTGGGGTCATAGGTAGGGGGGCTCTTTAGGTATCAATTAATCTGGAATCTTAGATTAAGGAGGGTTGTGGATTATCTGTTGAGGCTCATTGAGTTAAGGGAGGGTGCTATCCTCTGTTACTTTTGGAGCCTAGAGGACAAAGGGTGTAATCATTTGGTAGTATGTGTTCTACTGGAACCTGCAACAGAGGAAGATTTTATGCATAATGCACCCAATGCTAAATTATTAAGATATTAGAAGTCACCTTGGAGTTCATTTACCATTATATAACCTTTTAAATCTCCTATAGATATTTTTCACAGGCATTTAGGCAATAAGGGCATTGACAAAACTTTATTCCATCAGTCACATTTAATCAGAATGCAATACTTTATGCAATACATTATACATTATGCAATAGGTTTCACAAATTGTAATTGTTAGCTTAAGGAGCATTCCACACTGCTGATTTACCAGGCTATACAGTAGATAGCCCTAGGGGCTTGGAAAAATACTCCTTCTTATCGTATGCCCATTCAATGAAATGAATAATTTCGTGGGCACCACCACCAACATCAGGGAATGACTGGACTGGTGGCATCCTTATTTGACAGCCAAGCTAAAGTTGGTACATGCATACTAGTCCTAAATAGGAGTGTTATATATAGATGCTTCTCTAATAGAATTTAAAGGGCAACTATAATGACTTTGTCATATCTGAATATATAAATAAATACATGTAAGTAGCCTTTACACTGAGGTGTATGTGTTGCTGCATTTTGCTCACTCGGATACTCGGGACTGGCAGGAGGATGGTTCTCACTCTATTAATAACATAAGGGATGATTTGCCATTAACTCATAATACTGATATTAACAATGGTTACTCGGAGGGCAGGAGGATGGTTCTCACTCTATTAATAACATAAGGGATGATTTGCCATTGACTCATAATACTGATATTAACAATGTTTCTCTCCTTACATCTCCTTACACAGGTTTGACCCAAGGATATGGTGATAACTACCAGGATAATGAGCTTAATGTGATTGATAAAAATCAGGTTATGAATTTTCAAGACGTTTGTACATCTTATGCTATGGTCGATCTTATGCAGCAAATGTGTGAAGTTGGTGAGAATATAACTGTTAAACATACTACACTAAGAAAGAAATCTAAGTTCTATCCAGTTCAGAGTAGGGGTGGTACCATTGACAAATTTCAATCATTAGTGGAAGGGGAATTACTAAGATTATCTGAGATACCCAGACAACATGATAAATATGATAAATTTAATCCCACTATGAGAAGGGCTCTGAAGAGTCTATATAACAATGATGAGATTGTCATTCGACAGTCTGATAAAGGTGGGTCTATAATTGTATTAGATAGATCCTATTATATAGATGACATACTGTCCCAGTTATCAGATTGTAATACGTATTGTAAAATTGATGGTGATCCCACACTTGTGTGTCAGAAAAAATTACGATCATTGTTGGATGATGCTCTTGATATGAGCATCATAAACACAAATGAATTTGAGTATATGTATGTTGATAATCCAGTAATGCCTATTTTTCACACCTTACCCAAGGTTCATAAGGATCCATTGAAACCAAAGGGTCGTCCCATTATTGCTGGAATAGGCTCTTTAAATGAAGGCCTATCGGAATATGTGGATTGTTTTCTTAATCCTATGGTAACTGGTTTACCGTCGTATATTAGAGACTCGGGAGACTGTCTGAACAAATTTACGGATATTCTATGGAATGATGATTATATTTGGCTGACCATAGATGTCAGTAGTCTCTATTCTAGTATTCCGCATCAATTAGGCATACGAGCCACAGAATTTTGGTTACGGGAATATAATGAGTGTCCTGGGAGGCAGATAGATTTCATCTTAGAATCATTGAGATATTTGTTGAATTACAATTTCTTTATGTTTCAGGGCTCTTACTATCTCCAGACACGTGGGGCCGCTATGGGGGCGAAATTTTCGCCCTCATACGCCAACCTATATATGGGTTGGTGGGAGCGGTTCCACGTGTATGGAGATAGTAATCCATACAAAGGGAATATTGTGTGCTATTATCGGTACATAGACGACCTGATTATCATCTGGAAGGGAGACAAAGATAAGATTGTTAGCTTTGTTCAATATTTGAATTCCAATGATTTGGGTTTGAATTTCACATATTCTATGAATGAGGAAGAAATACCTTTTCTGGATATATTGTTTCAATCTAAGTCGGGTACAGTTACTAGTGATGTATACAAAAAACCTCTATCTAGAAATACTTTATTAAGATATGATAGCAGTCATCCTCAACCATTATTGAAAAGTATCCCGATAAGCCAGTTTATCCGCATCAGAAGAATCTGTTCTGATTGGGATTGTTTCAACCAACAGGCCATGATCCTATGGGATAAATTTATAGATCGTGGTTATAATACAGAGGTAATCAAAAAAGCCTATGATCATGCGATCAGTTTAGATCGCGAACAGTTACTCAAACCAAAAAAGGCCAGTTTTAGAGAACATTCCTTAAAAAATAAAGAACGAGCAGATAAAAAAGATTTTTCCATGAATTTTATTACTACGTACAGTAAAGAATCCAAGCGCATATATGATGTAATAAAGAAATTTTGGCCCGTATTGATGGTTGATCCGGTCTTGGCTGAGATTCTTCCTAATAAACCTGGCATTACCTATCGCAGATCGAGAACATTATCTAATTATGTGGCACCCAGTATGTTAAGTGTTAAAACCAACAACAATTGGCTCGCACGTATGGGGATGTTTAGATGTGGAAAAGGCAGATGCAGGTGTTGTACATTTGTATCTTCTGCATCTGTTTTTTCATCTACTGTCACCAAGAAAACATATAAAGTGAAGAGATACATAAACTGCGGGTCCCAATATGTGATCTATTTGATCACATGTGGATGTGGGCTACAATACGTAGGCAAGACAACACGAAAATTGAAACTGCGCTTATATGAACATTCCAACTCTATTGCAAGCAAAGATAACCGTACAGCTCTAGGTACCCATAGTCTTACTTGTCAATATACAAAACAGTGTAAATATATGGGAATAGAGCAGGTTGTGGTAGGATGTAGAGGTGGCGATAGAGATTCTGCTCTTTCAAAAAGGGAACTTTGGTGGATTTTGGAACTAAAAACTAAATATCCTAAAGGGTTGAATAAAGAATGGGAGGTTTCCCTTTTTGTATAAAATGATCTTGTCTAATGTAGTTTCAGGGTAGTATATGCACATATGGAGCCACAGGTTTTCTTACTCCTAAGTGATATATATTGTTGTTTTAAATTTATTCATAGCAGTATTAGATTATATCACTATTGAGACGCTGATAGTATTATACATATTTTAGATATGTGATCTGTGTTTTTTGCATCCATATAGAGTAATATTTATATTTGCGCATACATTGTAATAAGTTGCAATAATACTTGTGACATTATTTAATCATGTGTTTGTGAAAGTATGGTTTTTATCTTTTCATATTTCCACTGTTCACATTCTTTGCGGTATTTATACATCATTGTTTACATGTTGCTGTAAATTAGCTACAAATCTGTGGTTGTCTTTTAATTGTATATATATATTTTAATGCAATTATTCTTTTTTGTATTGTTTTTATGCATCTTTACAACCTGTGTAGTAATTACTCCCCCCGGTATACACCCTCTTGTTCAGCACTGCATTAACCCTCAGCATGCATCTTTGTGGTAGGATGTGATTAGTCTCTATCTCATTAAGTTGATAGGTTACAGGTGATGCTTGTTTATTGTTGGGTATATATGGTTATTTTCAAGGTGGGGGAGTATCCCTCTGATGAAGTGACGGGGTGTTCGTCACGAAACGCGTCAGGGTACTGTGTTTGTCTCCCTCTGTGAAGTATGCTCAGTTCGGCAAATAAAAGCTAAGTTTTATCTGTAGCTGTTGGCAGTCCATCCCCCTTTTTTTTTCTTTTTTGCATGTGTTGCTGCATGCCTTCAATCCAGTACTTGCTTAACCTAAGTATTCTCCTCCCACTCTTGACAGGGAGGGGAAATCATCTGAGTAGACTTTCTAAGAAGTCAATCATGCTCAGTAATCACTATGAATTAGCACTGGGAGGGGGACTTTCAAACTTTGCAATTCACAAATTCTGCCACTATTTCAGTTACAGCAAAATTGCACACAGCAGAAGGGTTTATAATAATAAGCCACTTGATTGACAGCTGAATGGGGAATTCAAGCTTTAAGCTAAAGTGATATAATTAGGAAATCAAACGAGATAGGGAGAGTTTAAGGCTAGCCTCCCTTATAGGTTCTCCTTTTCCTTAGAAGCCATCTAGTTTCAATGTATTATAGTTAACATGACAAAACAGTTTTTGTGCATTACTGAACTTTATAGAAACTACTTGGTGTTTTAAAAAACTTTCCTTTTTAAAATTTCTTTGACAAATGTCTTTGTGTCTTTGGAAGTAATGATATGCCAAAGGACTGTGATTATTATAACTCTTTTATGTAGTAAGTGCCTCCTTTCAATTACTATAGCTAAAGGAGGATGAAATGCACTTGTTCTATTTACAGAAGAAGTAAAATGTGTTCATTCAGCTATTCACATTTAAAATCTAGGACATTACCAGGAACAATGATGTTAACACTTTTTAATATTTTAACATTAAATTCTGAAAGACACATAAGACATATTAGTACATGCAATCTGCCACTTAATGGGGGACCACTATAGTTAAATAAAATGAAATCCAATACTACTTACCTGCAAATTTATCTAAATGTGAATGTCGTTTCTCTTCCTCCTGCAGTTCTCCAGGTGGAGATGACCTTATCATCTTCTCACTGGCAAAGAGAAATGTTTGATGTCACTAGCTTTTAGGAAACATGGGAAAAATTAGGCAGCACAAGAAGGTAAATTGTAATAGTTTTTAAAATGTAACTATTGTCTTTCAGGCCCTGATGGGTGGTCACCTAAAGTTGGGGTGCCATGTGTCTCTTGACTAAAATAAGGCTAACATCAAGGGCATTCCCCCCCCAACCTAAAACCACATATTATGTAGGGCAGTCCCCCAACCCCAAACTCTAGCTTTAAAACATCAAAATCAGACCAAAAATCTACTTCCATGCAGAGAAAAGCAAAAGGGGCCACTGATGTGACTACCAGTCAGCAGAGGGAGCCAAAGGAAACGAGGTCTGGTGAGTACATTTTGAGGCTGATTTCTAATTTTAAAGCTAGCCTTAAGGTTTGGGTTGACCTACCTTGTTTGATGTTTTTTTTACCCCAAGGACAGATGCATTCCAGATGGCCCTGCAGGGCAACCCTAAGGCTCGGTACACACCAGCCAATATTTTCGGCCGACCGACCGATTCCCGAGGCACTTTCGGTCAATCGCCCGAAAATATTGGCTGGTGTGGAGCAGGCAGCTGCGACCAACATCGATCATCGGTTCAGCCAAATCGGCCGAATGAACGATTATACGTGTCAGTAAATTCTGATCGATTGTGCTGTTCCTTATGGGACCACACGATAGCTCGTAGCGAGCGCTCAGTCAGGACAAAAAGACCCTCCATGTGTACCCAGCCTAAGGAGCAGCAGAGAAATATAACAATCTTCTAACACTATACAGTGGGAAAATGTTTACTTTGGGGGTGGACATGCTCTTTAATTCTGCCCCTGACGTGTTATAACCATGTCTGTTCCTGGGTAATCTCTAACCACAGTTATATAAAGCCTCGTACACACGTTGGATAATTGTCGTACGGTGCAGCCGATGAACAAGCAATCGCACAATATTTGCATGAAAATATAGCATCAACGATCGTCAAAGACCAACGACCGTCGACTGTTGTCAACTTTTTCCGACGATCAGCTTGGCGGATTTGTTCTACCGATTATTGTATATTTGTACATGGTTGGCAGATTATCGTTAACGTTCTACGAAAAAATATATAAAAGGCGCATGCTCTGCTTTCGTAATTGCGCAAAGATACGAACGTTACGTACAAACGTCTATATCTAACGACTATAGTGGTGACTATTGTTGCTGTGTACAGATATCGTTTCAATTATGAGGATTAACGATAATGTTGTTAAACGTTCGTCAGCTGCATCGTACGAAAATTATCCAAAGTGTGTACGAGGCTTAAGCCTCTTCCATTCCAAAGCATCCACTTGCTGCAGGTGACCTTGAATAAGCTGTTGATGGGCCACATGTTGGGAACTTTTGACCTTGAGTTCCCTATTGACTTTATTGTAACTTTTAAAACAGCATTGCTCTTGTAAATTGCCAACCATATAACACTGTGATACAGTTACAATGTCATTACTGTCTTTTTATCATTCCTAACTAGAGAATAAAGCATTACAATATATCCCAGCTTCAATCTGCAGTGTGCTGAAAGAAGTCTCTTAGGTACTGCAATGCTCCCAGAGTAGATAGCTAGAAATGCCATTTTACTGGTCTTTCAGTGACTGTAGATACAGCATTCAAATGTTTATAGACCGATTGGCACGTTAGAATGACTTCTCTAAAAAGAGCAAATGTCATGCACATTCAGGAACAGTATAAACATAGCTCCTAGTGGCAAGGATATTGTTGGGGATGTGTGCATTATCAGGCAAACACACAAGGGACTTATTTTCTTTGTTCCATGGTAAACAGTCGAGCTTTTCAATCACATTTTTATTCACGGTTCTAAATGTGTTTACTTATAATGAAAAAGTGATTCTTTGTTTACTCTGCAGTCTCTAGAAACCAGTGACCTCTCTCTAATGGGTCACTCTGTATCACCACAGTACTACAGAACAGTTATCCTTATTGTAGTGAGAATTTTTGCTCTTTTTTAATATTGTGCAAAAAATACAGCTTTGGCAAACATTGTGCATGTTCTTAACTGGAAACCTGCTATAGAGAGAAATGGCGTCTAACTCATTCAGGATCTGTACGAGGAACCAATAGCTACTTTATAGAGACATTAAGGTTTCAGGGCGATTGCACACTCTACTGTTTGACTGCAAAGCAATTTCCCTCAATTAACCGCCACAGTTTTACAAAAGGAAAATTACAGCAACGAGACAAACCTACAGCTCTAATGTTTACAAATAATTGATCTTTAAGGTTCTTGTAGCTAGTGACATGCAATAGGTTACTAGGTTATTAAACAGCCATTAACACTAAATAGTAAAAATATTCATTTCCAATTATAGAATTACCTAAAACATTAACTAGAAGCTCTGCTCTTTGGTACAAGTTAGTTTGGTAATTTTATTTCTAGTTGCACAATTTACTTTCTTTTGTACATTGTATATTGATGTATATAAAATCAAAAGTGTGCCCGTTGGTGCACAGTGGAAATGATGTGTGTGTATGATTTGCTATGTGTGGATATAGTTGATATAGAATCTTTATACAGGTATATTTTACTCAGACAGTCACCAGCATCTAGAGGAACCAAATAGGATAATCCTGCAGGTCTGAGAATAGACCCAGGCAATCCTGCCACACTTTGTGGTTCAAACTAAACAACTCCATTGGGTGACCTGAGACCCTAAACAGGATCCAGATAAACATGCTATGTTCATAATTATTAGTATTCACCACGGCAAGTGCCACATTTATAGCTGCTTATGTTATGACTGAGTGCAGGATACTGATTAGCTTTAGAGATTAAGGTGAGATGGGGTTAAAGGTAGAGATGGCAGAACTTTCGAAAGTTCGAAAGTTCAAAAACGGACCCATTTAAGTCAATGGGAGTCAAATAGTTCGAAAAGTTCAAGTGAAATACAACGAAAATATAATTTTTTTTTTCGTTCGAAAATTTGATAATTTTCCCATGAACGACTCGCGAATTCAATGCTCGCGTATTGGTATAATAGACATTTTACTCGCAGATTCGATGCTCGCGTATTGGTATATAGACATTTTACTTGCGGATTCGATGCTCACATCTAGGTATAATAGACATTTTACTTGCGGATTCGATGCTCCTGATTGGTATAATAGACATTTTACTTGCGGAATCGATGCTCGCGTCTAGGTATAATGAACATTTTACTCGCAGATTCGATGCTCGCATATTGGTTTAATAGAGATTTTACTGGCGGATTCAATGCTCGCGTCTAGTTATAATTGACATTTTACTTGCGAATTCGATATTTACTCCCGAATAGGTGTAATAGACATTTTACTTGCGGAATCGATGCTCGCGTCTAGGTATAATGGACATTTTACTCGCAGATTCGATGCTCGCATATTGGTTTAATAGAGATTTTACTGGCAGATTCAATGCTCGCGTCTAGTTATAATGGACATTTTACTCGCGGATTCGATATTTACTCCCGAATAGGTGTAATAGACATTTTACTTGCGGAATCGATGCTCGCGTCTAGGTATAATGGACATTTTACTCGCAGATTTGATGCTCGCATATTGGTTTAATAGAGATTTTACTGGCGGATTCAATGCTTGCGTCTAGTTATAATGGACATTTTACTCGATGATTCGATATTTACTCCCGAATAGGTATAATAGACATTTTACTAGTGGATTCGATGCTCGCGTATAGGTATAGTAATATTTTACTCGCATATACCCTTTCCTCGAACGTTCGAACATTCACTAATTATCGAAAAGTTCGGAAAATATCAAAAATCCGGGTCCGGGATAGTTCGAGAAGTCTGAGTACGTTCGAACTCAAATAGTATAAAATGAAATGGAGCCTTCTTATAACAGACAGTACCTTACAGCCTCATGTTTTAATAGCATTGCCCTAATAATCTAACATAGAAACACGTATTTCTTACTGACCTTTCACATGTTTGATAACTACAACTCCCAGTGTTCTCTGTTAGCAGTAAGTTTCTCCTTTATATCCATTGGCGAATAAATGTATAAAGATGCAATACAGCCTAATGATATAGAGCACAGTTGTTGAACTTTTCACATGTCTAAAAGCTACAACTCCCAGCATTCTTTGGCTGCACAGAATGCTTGACTTTTTTTTTTAACACATCCTAGAATAAAGCCACTTTCGTGCTTTAGCGATTCCTAACCAAGGGCTCAAATATACAAATCCATCTGCCTTTCCCTTACTTCCATAGCTATTACACTATTGGCCTAGGGAAGGATTATTAAGGTCACTAGAAGTCATGAAGGACGGAGGACGATGGCTCGGAAGCAGCATGTATGGAGCAGGCCTTTCCCTTGAGCACCCAGGGGACGGCCATCTCCAATACAAGGGAGGGAGAACTGGGGGTTAGGAAGGATAGGCAGGTGGTAGTGGTAGGGGACTCCATTATTAGAAGGGTAGATAGAGTAATCTGTCGACAAGACCCTACATGCCGAACAGTGTGTTGTCTGCCTGGTGCTAGGGTTCGACATGTGGTGGATCGTGTAGACAGATTATTGGGTGGGGCTGGGAGTGACCCGGCGGTCTTGGTTCACATTGGTGCCAATGACAAAGTTGGAGGTGGAGGTGAGGTCCTCAAAAATGATTTCCAAGAATTAGGGGCCAAGTTAAAAGCAAGGACCTCCAGCGTAGTGATTTCAGAAATACTACCGCAGCCCCGTGCTACGCTAGGGAGACAACGGAAGCTCAGGAGTATAAATGCGTGGCTAAGAGAGTGGTGTAAGGAGATGGGGTTTGGGTTTTTAGAGAACTGGGCTGATTTTTCTGTTGGCTACAGGCTCTTTAGTAGAGATGGATTGCACCTCAATGGTGATGGTGCAGCTGTTTTGGGGGAGAAGATGGCTAGGGGCTTGGAGGAGATTTTAAACTAGGTATGGGGGGGAGGGAATGTTTAACTACACAGGGGTAGATAGAGAAGTTAGGGATCTGGGGGCTAGTAACACAACGGAGGGAGGAGAAGGGCGAGGGGGGAGCATAGAGGATAAGGAGGCATGTATGACCATGTATAGAAGTAAATCAATTAATAATCTAAAATGTATGTTTACAAATGCAAGAAGTCTGGCTGGAAAAAACGGCGAACTTGAATTAATAGCGTTAAAGGAAAGGTATGATGTAATTGGAATAGCAGAATCATGGCTTAATGATTCACACGACTGGACAGTAAATATTGAAGGATACTCCTTATTTAGACACGACAGAGTTAATAAGAAAGGAGGAGGAGTATGTATGTATGTTAAACAGGAATTGAAGCCAAATTTAAAAGATGGAATAGATGGGGGAGCACAACGATACGGCAGAAACATTGTGGGTGGAACTTGTGTACAGGAAGCAAAGGTAGGTAAATTAATTGTTGGAGTATGTTATAAGCCGCCAAATGCCGGGGAAAGAGGTGGAAATGAATCTCCATATGCAGTTGGTGAAGGCTGCTGGTAGGGGGCATGTTCTGGTTATGGGGGATTTTAACTACCCTGAAATAGATTGGAGTAATGGAACTGCCAGCACCCTCAAAAGGTATAAGTACTTAAATTTCCTATTGAGCATTTTCTTTCACAGATGGTAGAAGTTCCTACAGAGACAGAATGCGTTGTTGGATCTGGTGATATCTAATAACCCTGAGCTCATTTTGGAGATGAAGGTAATGGGAAGCTTAGGGAATAGTGACCATGATATAGTGTCATTTAATATAGGTTGCAAAAAACTAAAGTGCTTAACAAAACTTTTAACTTTAGGAAAGCTAATTTTATGCTTTTATTTAAAGGAATCGCTCCTGCTCATAGACTGGGGGGAACTGTTTCTAGGTAAAGATACTGAGCAGATGTGGACCACTTTTAAAGGGATATTAAACTATTACATTTCCAAATCGGTACCTTTAGGTAATAAGTGTAAAAAAATTAGGTCCAGTCCTGCATGGCTTAATGCTCAGGTAAAAAGGGAAATGGAAAAAAAGAAAAGGGCTTTTAAAATTTTGAAAACAGAAGGCACAGAACAGGCTTACAGGGAGTACAAAAGCTGTAATAAAGAGTGCAAGAAAGAATTAAACTGAGCTCAAATAGAAAATGGACATGACGGTTATTGCGAGTTAACAAAGCAGTCAACCCAAAATGTTTTTCAAGTATATAAATGGTAAAAAGATGAGGACTGAGAATGTGGGACCATTAAATAATGGAGCTGAGGTGGTTGTAGAGGATGCCGAAAAGGCTAATCTGCTAAACCGTTTTTTTACATCGATCTTTACTGTTGAGAATCCTTGTCCTTACAGTAGGGATTGTAGCAATATGCAGGGAAGAAATGAAGAGTTTTCACATTGGATAACAGAGGATATGGTACGGAAACAATTAGACAAAGTTAATATCAATAAAGCGCCAGGACCAGATGGATT